>WQNJ02000041.1:12257500-13457500 GCA_016584745.2 Phylloscopus trochilus trochilus
CACTATTTAAAGCTCATAAAACATTTCATTTAGCACCAGTGACTGGAATGGGGCCTCAGACACAAGAATGGACACTTAGGAGTACGTGAATTGGGGAAAAACATCTTGGCTTGTTGGCCTCATACTGTTTGTCTTTGGAGAAATGTTGGCATGGCATTGCAAAGCAGAACAGGAAGAACAGGAAGCACACCAAATAATCTTCATACAGGGGAATCTTAGACTTTACTTTTTTCCATGGTTCTGTATAATGGAAGGGATTTGTGCATGTGAAAGTAAATTTATTATAAATAAGCAATTTATATATACAATGAAAAGATCTCTGAATTAAGGAGCAGAATGAGGACTGACAGAAAAATTAGTATTGTATATTTAAGCCTAGACTTCAAGCAAATGACACTGCAAATTTAATTCATGTGTTTAACTTGTTCACACTTGTCAATGCACTTTCCATACAAGTACATTGATGCATATGGAGATTTAAGGCACGTGTTGCAGGAATTTAACAATACAGACTAAACAAGAACACATCTCCTAGCAGATGAATTGCATAATTAGCAGGAAAATCCATCAAATTGCTCTATGAATTCAAATAAGTAAGTCATGGAAGTTTTTTGAGGTTTCTTTTTTCTGTGGAGGCAACAACAGTGCACATTCTGTACATTTCACAGTTTGTATTTAGTATCAAAGAGAGATGCATTAACAGCAAACTAGGAGTTGTGTACAAATCAAAAGGTGTGTGCAGGGTGGACACATTTGGAAACCTGTAGGACCCTAACTGTAGGACATGCATTACCATCAGTGATGCCTGTACCCCCTTCCTCCATCCCATTTTTCCAAAGAGAAGGAAAACCAGAACTTGTAAACTCACTCTATAATATTCCTGTAATTTCTGCCAACACCGCACCTAGGCCTTTCAGTGTCCTTGCCTTTCATAGTGTGAGGGAAGCAAACACTGGTTTAGAGGGGTAAAAAGGGAGGACAAAGGTGCACTGTGCCCTGCTGTAGCTGCAAATGTTTAAAATGCACATACCTGCCTCAGATGGAAACTGGGGGATTCCCAGAAGGGATGTCACAATCATGAACTGAAGGAACACTTCAGGGTGCTTTAGGAGCCAAGTCTAAGTACATCCCACAACTTCTGTAGTGTTTTTGTTTCACAAACAGGTCCCTGGTAAAAGACACTGAAACTAGAGGAGCTGCATGTCAGTGCTCTGTGCCAGCTCAGTATCACTCCTGCAGGAATTGCAATTTTCCAGACCACTTGTTATGCACAATTTCAGTCATCGTCATTAGAAAGACTCCCTGTTAATCTCAAGCTCTCTCATGCTCCTCACTGGGCCCTCAATAAGAAGCATAATTCAGAATAATACAGGTAAAAAATGGTAAGTATCAAACTTGACTTTAAAAGTTCTTGCAAGACAACATACTCACATCTAGATTCTGTATTCCTTAGCTCAGCTTCAGGGAGTTTTGTGACTCATTTACTCACAATGACAAGCTCTGCCCCTCCATGACTTTCCAGCAATCTTGCCTGTTCTGTAACTCAGCCAGGGAGTCAAATAATGCTCCCTGTAATTCAGATTCTCTTGTATCAGTCAGTTCTCTTGTGAGTACCATGAACATGGATATGCTACCTGCCAGTCACACATACTTCACACCTGCTGTCAAAGTACACTGAAAGCTTGCTTTGTTTGATTAGAAAATCCACAGCCCTTCTTACCAAGTGAGAGAATCTCACTTTATAATTAGTGTCATCCACACTATGCTCTAATAATTATGACTACCAGTTTAATGACAGAGTGATGCTACATATACCAAGGTCATTTAGCCACAGGTAAGAGAGTGTGGCATTGTACTCTAGTACAGATGCTGGGCACACAAAAGAGAGTAGAATTTGAAAAGGGACAAATGAAAATAAAAAGAGTTATGAAAATGATAAATGGCAGACTGGTATAGCCAAAGAAGGTGGAGTAGAGGGGAAAAAACAGGAATAAAGTTCACAGGGAAAAAATCCCCAAGATATTCTATCTAAATTTAAATTTTATTATATGTATCTTAAAAAATAATGTGTTAAAAATGCCTCAGAGATTCTGTGTCTTGGTGCCCAGGCAGAAGTTCAGCAAGCCTTTAACAACTTGGTAGTCCAGTCACTGCACATACAGGAACAAGCAGTGCAAGCTTTGGCCAGCTGTGCATGTAACAGCACAGAACTGGGGTTTTGACTTAAACAAACCTTTAACAGCCTTAAAGGCATTTGACAGCTACACCACAAACCTTCTGAGAGCACAGCTAGCTATTTCAGCTTCTGTTCAGTTTGTGGAAGACACAGTTAAGAGAAAGTACAGCCAGATTTCTGCAGAAAGAGTCTGTTAAACAGCAAAGTTTCTTTATGTACGATGTACCAGTTGCTTTGGATCATCCTATAAGATAAAGCTGCCAATACAATGTTCTGTCATGAGGCATTTTAACCCCAGAGTGGAAACCTGAAGAAAGCAGTACAGTAAAATACTTGACAGAAGGAACTACAAAAGCTTCAGGGTTTCTCTGGCTTGTAGAAAGGGAACAGTTTAGGAACACAAGCAAAATAAAAGATTGTATACTCCAGCTGAGAGTGTATTTCTCCAACATTGAATAATTCTGCCTCCCTCCTGATTTCAAATACAGACATTCTGTAAAAGGGATAAAAACTGTAGTGCACCTGTTTCACTTGAGCCCATTAGAACTTACTAATTTTCCCCTGGGAATGACCTTCCATACCCCCCCACAAAGCTGAGCAATAGAAGATGCAGAGGAATAAGGTGCTGTAAAATGAACTCACCAGGCAAATCAAACAGAACTTTGATTTCACTCTCCATGATGTCCAAGCTGGGACACATCTAGTTCTCCTTTAGCTCTGAGAGGGAGGCACATCTGTGGGAAGAAACAAACTTTGTCTCAGTGTAAAAATATATGCAGCATGCTTTAAAGGAATTATGACATTTCATCTTGATATGCTGTATTGTTTCACCTAATAATAAAAATGAAATTATTCCACCCCTAGGCTCAGTCTTGTCCAGTTGCTGGTATATTACATGTACCAATAATGCAAATTCCTCCATCCCACCTCCACTCTTGCCAGCCCTTCCCACTAATTTTCCTTTCTCCTTAATAAAGATGAAATCTCTTAAGCAAGAACAGGCTTGCTTAAGATTCTGAGATCTCCCTTTCTGGATTTTCTTTAAAAGGCTTTTGCAGGAGAATTGGGTACATTGTCAACCCATTCCCAGCTCAGTTTGCACATTTCATTATGTTTGTCCTTTCCCTCCAAAAATGAGAAATTTCACTACAGAAAGAACATCTAAGTATGAATTTGCAAAAGTCTCTTTGTCAGTAGAGCTACCAGTTCCTCTAAACAGGGACTGGGGAGAGAGAGGAAGGAAATGAAATCAAATTCCCTTTCAGATAGTTCCCTCCTGAAGGTCACCGAGATCTGGATCTAGCAAAAGGTTCTTTCAAGAAGGAAAAATTAAATCTCATGCAAAACCCTTATTTGTTCAGATGATATGAAAAACTAAATCCTAGTCATACCCTAGTAAAGTCATTACCCTCTATTTTTGTTCTGGTGGTTTTGGATTTTTTGAATGGCCTTTTTTGATACAAAAGGGACAAAGAAGAAATCATCTTAAAATCAAACCCTCTTCTACATACTAGACCTGTACACCTTTACTTTTACTGAGGGGACTTTTTCCCCCCCAGTAAATCATCTAGCTGTTTTCTACTCACTGGATCCCCTTTCCATATTTGAATGTCTCACAGGCTGTCAGGGGCCTTGTGCTCTGCCATGAATGGATTGAATTCACTTATGAAGTATAAAAGCTTCCTTTTACCTCCACCTCAGGAAACTTGTACAACGGTACAAGTACCTTAACCAAAATGTTTCTTCCATCCCTTTTAAAGCAGTTTATTTCCTTGTACTGGTACTAGAATGACAGGAAAGGAGAGAGGCAGGAGACACCTGCAAACATTACCTTAGGAGATATAAAATCAGGCTCTTGAAGTTTTAGTGAGAAAAACAATTCAAACACAAAGAGAAATTAGGACACATTCAAAGTGAACTCATTACTCATAGAAAAATATACACCAAGGAAGGAAAATTCTGTCTTCCAGTGCAAGAGCCAGCAAAATTCCAAGTTTCTTAGCCAATGGTCAGCTCTGATGCTAAACTGCGCTTGTGTGAGGGCTTGTGAATCCCAGACCTTAAGCAGCCAAAAGGCAGCTGGCTTTGGCCGCTGGGTCCTCTGGGAGCCCCCGAGGTCAGTGACAAGTTCTCCAAGCACAGGGGACAGCAGAAAAGCTTCCACCAAGCGCCAGTCAGACAGCAGGACTCTGAGCCTTGAGCTCTGACATTTGCAGAGAACCTCAGGGCTAAAGGCTGGCGTGGTCATCCTGCTGAGTTACTCAATTTCCAAAAGTGCACCTTCAAAGCAGAGCCACGGACAGACAGACGGACACTGCTGTGCTGCGTGCGACACCGTGCTATTAGCAGATGACACTATGTTATTAATAATATTCAAACACGAGTGCCATGCCTGTAATTGCTCGTTCCGCAGCAGCCTTCAGCAACCAAGCGATTCGATGCCGTGCCCGCCCGTGCGGAGCCGCGCCGGCCGTGCCGGGCAGCGCAGCGGGGCGGCTCCATCAGCACCGCGGGAGGCGGAGAGAGAGCAGCGCACGGGAAATGGGGCCGGCAGACACGGGGAGCGGGGGAAAAATGGGAGAATCACTGAATTGACAAGGTTGGAAGGGACCTCTGGAGATGATCCAGCCCAAGCCCCCTGATAAGGTCACCCGGAGCAGGTGATACAGGAACGCGTCCAGGTGAGAGGCAGAGCCGTCACCTCCCAGGGCAGCTGTTCCACCCTCGGTGTGTATGAGCTTTTCTTCACGTTGAGGTGAAACTCCTTGTGTGTTAGTTTATGGCCACTGCTCCTCATCCTGTTGCTGGGAAACACCGAAAAGAGCCTGGCACCATCCTCTTGGCCGCCACCTTGGAGGTATTTATATGAATTAATGAGATCCCCTGTCAGTCTTCTCTTCTTCAGAGCGAACAGGCCCAGCTCACGCAGTCTCTCCTCACACGGCATGCTCCAGACCGCAAACCACACTGCGGGTCTGGAGCCTTCCAGCAGCTTTTTGTCTTTCTCGTACCGAGGAGCCCAGAACTGGACACATTCGCATCAGGAAGGACTCACAAACCACTTTTATTTTTTCAAAAGCGAAAAAGCGAACCTGGCGTGCGAGAAGCCTCTAGATCAGGGTCGAAATCGCTTGATTACATCAACAGTAAGGTCTGTAGTATCACTTTTACAACGCAGTAACCCTGAGTCCACTGCAGCCCCTGTCCCCACCCCGCCCCTCAGGCCCTGTCCCCGCCCCTCAGGCTCTGTCCCCGCCCCTCAGGCTCTGTCCCCGCCCCTCAGGCTCTGTCCCCGCCCCTCAGGCTCTGTCCCCGCCCCTCAGGCCCTGTTCCCGCCCCTCAGGCTCTGTCCCCGCCCCTCAAGCTCTGTCCCCGCCCCTCGGGCTCTGTCCCCGCCCCTCGAGCTTTGTCCCCGCCCCTCAGGCTCTGTCCCCGCCCCTCAGGCTCTGTCCCCGCCCCTCAGGCTCTGTCCCCGCCCCTCAGGCCCTGTCCCCGCCCCTCGGGCTCTGTCCCCGCCCCTCGGGCTTTGTCCCCGCCCATTCCCGGGCGGTTCCCGGCGCCGTCCCCGCCCCGCGCTTTACGGCAGCGGCCGCGGTTTGCGGCGGCTGTGCGGGGCAGGGGCGGACATGGTGAGTGAGGGTCGCTGCTGGTGCCGGCGCGGCGGCTCCCGAGGGCCGCGGGCTCGGCCCGGCTTTGGCCGCGGAGCGTGGGCCCCGCAGAGGCCGCTGGCTCCGCTCTCGGCCCCGCAGCCCCCGCGGTGAAGGCGGCGCCGCCGGGCCGGGTTCCCCTCGTCCCGCACAGCTCGGGGGTCCCCGCGGGCCCCGAGAGCGCCGAGCCCGCAGCTGAGCGTGTCACACCCGCCGTGCCGGGCCGGGCTGGTGGCGGCGTGTCCGACCCGCTGTGCGCGCTGCCGGCGGGGCCTCTGCCCTCCTCCTTCGGTAAACAAACGCCGTCTGTCTGTGTTCGCTCCCCTGCAGGCCAGCACGATGGTGGCGGTCGGCCTGGCCATAGCGGCAGCCGGATTCGCAGGTGTGTGGGGTCGGGCGGACACGGAGCAGCTGTACCTGCACACCCCGTTGTACTTGCCCCTGCTTCAGGGCTGAGCTCAAGGGAGTTGAATAGCTGATACAGGACGCTCTTTTGGGAGAGCCTGTCTTAATGGCTGTAATTAAACAAGAGATCCAAGTTCTGTTTTATGTCGCAAAAAGGTTTATTCCACACTCTAATCCACAAGTTACTAATTGCACTGGATTGCTAAATATTCATGGAGCTGTATTTAACCTCAGTCAACGCTGGTCTCTTGAAGGTCGCTATGCAGTAAAAGCTTTGAAGCAAATGGAGCCACAGGTAAAACAGGCCCTTCAAAACCTACCAAAATCTGTAAGTTCTCATTTATCAATAGCATCTTTTTATTTAAATCTTTACTTGGTGGAATAACTACAGACTGTTGTCTCTGTGTATCATTGCTGTATTTTGTCAGTAACAATTAATTGCAGCAATTCTGCTGTTCATTGGCTGATACAGAACTTGTTTGGGCAAACTTAAGTAATTATTTAAATAACGATGCTCTACTTCAACTGAATTTCTTATTACAAGTGAGAAGTTTTGCTCTTTTTACAGACTAAAAGCTCAGCAGCTACTAAAGCCATAATGAGTTGTTTTAACTGATAGTTAGAAATTAGTGTGTTTTAAGCTAATAAGTTTTCTCTTTCAGGGCTTCAGTGGTTATTACAGAGGTGGATTTGAACCCAAAATGACTAAACGAGAAGCAGCTTTAATACTGGGAGTGAGGTAATGCCCAGAAATGCCAGGTGGGCAGCAGGCAGTGTCCTCACAGCTGGCTTTGTGCAGGGGTTGACATCAGTGGTCCCCTGGGAGTGTCACTGCCAAGTCAGGAAATAGGAAGTGGCTGTTTGGGGGTTCTTTGCTGCACTTCAGCTTGGTTGAAGCTCTAATTCTGTGTGGGCTTGCAGACACCTGCACACTTGCACACCCTTGCACATTCCAAAGCCATGCCTGTCTAAATAAGGCATTTTGGGAAGCCTTGGGGTTCACCTGGCGTGAGGAACACAATTCTGCTGTTACCTTGTGGTTCCTGTCAGTGCTGAGGAGTTTCAGGTGATGCAGTGTGAAGGTGCTGCAAACCCACTTCTTGCATCTGGAATAAATTCATCACTTCTGGAACTCTGCAGATCTGACCATGGTGGCAATCCCTGCCAAAGCACTTAGGCCAAATACACAAATCTATCACATAAAAAAATTTAACTGTGAAGTTTTTTGGGGTTCTGTGGTTTTGGTTTTTTACCTTAACAAATCAAGCAACATTTTTCTTGTCTGTAGGAAGTTTTCCCAATAAAAATGTTACAATCTAGTTCTGTTTGTTTTTAACTGTGTGGATGACCCCCACCCCACTAGACTTTTTCAGCATTCAGTGTTTTGGAAAAGTCCTGGAAAGCCTCTCCAGGATTTAGACACTACATATCAGTGGTAGGAAAAGAGAAACATCCCTGTTAGCTAGAGAATTTGTGGGTAAGACAGAGTGCTCACTTTGTGTGACACCACATCTGGGGAATTTCATGAGGATCCCTTAAAGTCAGCTTTTCTCTCTCTTTCAAAGCCCTACAGCCAACAGAAATAAAATTAGAGAAGCTCATAGACGGATCATGCTTCTGAATCATCCAGATAAAGGTAAGGAAACTAAATCATGTTGATTAGTTAATGTATGTTTTTAACACAGATGAATAGAATTGTGTAGGGAGGAAGTGAGTGATACATTACCACCTCAACTACTAAAAAACCCACAGAAAACTGAGCAAAAACAAATCTCAGGGTGCCTTAATCCACGTGGGTCTAGAGAATATTTTTGTGTGTGAATGTTTTAAAAGCAAGCAGACAGATCCAGCAGGTCAGTTTGTTAGCTGCTCTATCTTCTGTGAATACCAGGTTAAAATATATTCGTTAAAATGAGACTTAAAATCACTAATTTTAGATGAAAACCCAGAGTACCCTTGTGTGTGTTATATATATCTATCACTTGTAAGTTCATGTGAATGCCTCAGGAGTTCACCATAAATGGCAAATACTGAGGCTTCTACAGCTGCTGGAGACATTAAATTATGAAATATTCCTGTTAGTGGTACTCTGAAGGCTCAGAATCTACTAATGCTCCAAGTTAGTAACTCAGGGCATCTACACCTATTCTAAATTCTGTTCAGTGAGTCAGAATCATGTGTTGGTGTTTGACATTTAACTTCTTAATCATTGCTTAAAAGGCAAAATGGCTTCCTTTAAAGTGACTGTTGAATTCCTTACTTTTATGCACCAAAGTCCAAAATAATCCATGAGGATATGCCCTTGGTAGATAATATGGAGTGAAAGTTACCTTCAAAATTAACCTCACTGAATATATGCAAGAGCTAAAAATAGCAGTTTGTGTTGTACATGACCTAAACAAATTAAATTAATCTTCAAGTAAAACGTTACAGTGCAATTAATGGTATATATGCTACCAACACAGTCATTGTAGCTCATGGCTTTACAGTGTTGGTGCCTTTCACTGTGCATTCTGTGGGTTTCCCTAAATAGTTTTTTGCTATGCTTAAAAACTGAACTGGCTCCTTGGTACAGCAAGCAGCACTTTATGCTGGGCAGGGTTATCTGCAGACCTGTTAGTTCTGTGCCTCTATGCACCACAGACTGTGCAAAGTCAGTGGTGACCAATTCATTTATGACTGACAAAACTGGAGGAAAAAACACCCCAGTAAAATAAAAGCAGCCCAACAGGAATGAGTGGTCTGACACCGAGCTCCTGCAGTGACTGAGTGAACTCAGGTGCCTTCTGTCATATCCAGTTTGTTCTTCAACTGGCAGAAACTCAGACCACACTCTTCCTGTGTCCTGTGGCATTATTATCAACAAAGCAGACAAATGTTGGGTTTTTTCCATCTGATTTGAGGTTCTCTTTCTTCTAGGTGGATCTCCATATGTAGCAGCCAAAATCAATGAAGCTAAGGATCTACTAGAAGACCAAGCTAAAAAATGAGAAGAATCATTCAGAGGGTTTGTCCCTGCAAATGATTATTTTTGATAAACGGATTAAGAAAAGTTCTAATGTCAGTCTTTGACTTAATATAAATGAAGCTGGAAATACAAATCCAGGGAGGTACTTCCCTCCCCACTTGGTCACTTTTTTTGGGAAATATGTGAGGGAGTGAAGCTTAAAGATTTTTTTCACAGCTGTTCTTCATTAAACAGCAAAATCTGCCACTCAGAAATATTTTCAGTGCTTGAGAGCAGTAGCTTGGTGTGGCCAATGTGTGTTACCAGGCACAGGTAGGCTCATGTGCTGTTACCTAATTTCTGTTGAACTGGCCCTGTTTAAAGTTCACACTGCTGCTCTTCCATCTGCTAAAATTAGCACACTGAACCTGCTTGGGAAGGGGGTGGAAAAACCAAGAGGATTTATTGGAGGGGAGGAACTGGGAGAGATGTGTGGTTGTCTCTGCCTGGAGAAATAAAGTACAGGAAACAATGTACTCCCTTGTCCTTGCCTTGTGAAAAACAAGGTTGCTTAAGTGTTACTGATGGACCTGGAATGTCCCAGATTTTTTTTAGCAAGTTTTAGTTTTGACAGGTTTTAATAGCATTTAATAAATTCCATATTTGTAATGGAAGTGCTGTAGTTTTATTGTACATTACAAAGCCAGAGCTCCCACAGAGAGGTTTGTATTGATGGTGCTTAGGAAACAGGAACTCTTTACATCAGTCACTGATACCTGAGCTGGATTTGTGTTCTGTGGAGCCTCTCAGACCCAGCAGTTTGTGAGGATCTCAGCTGGGGCCAGGGAACTCTGTCCTACTCCCAAGATTCTTCCCAGTGTTTCTGCCACTACAGCAAAACACTGCACAGCACCTGTGGGAGACAATGCCTACCTGGTCATAAACAGGGGGTTGGAAAGGTTCCACTCCAGACCTGGACTTGGGAGTGCTGCCTGCTGTGCCACAGCATTGCTGGGGATGAGTTCTGGGCTGTTTAGGAAGGATTACAACAGGAGGCTTGAGTCAGGTGCCTTTAGGAGAAAGGATCCAATAGGTAACATTACAACCTTCCCAGAAAGGCAGTGATTTTGCTCTGCCACAGAATTTAAAGCAGGGTGCAGGACAGCTGGAACACCACCACGCACAGTTCTGCAGTCAGCACATGCCAAGCCATCTGCAGAATGTTTCTGTACTTAAGTATTTCCCAGCCAAACACTCCTGATTTATTAAACATAGCTCTGTTATTTTAATTTTCCCCACTCCTGTGCCTGCCCCATCACTGAGATACTTGTGCACACTTCAGTTACAACGTTTAACTGGGTGTGTTCTCCCCCAGGGAAGGCTGTTGCTCACTGTCCAATGGTGAAGTCCTATGACAAGGGGCACACACAGGTCCCTGCTTGGGACAGCTTGGCTGTAGCTCTGTCAGGAAGAGCAGCTGGATTAGAACTCTTGGTTGTGTCCTTCTGACAAAACCAGGCAAGACAATTTTCTTCACTCACGTCAGTACAACTTCAATGCTGCCCTTTGCCCTGATTTCTTACACCTTCTTGCTACCCAGATGGTTTTCCACACCTGTTTTGTGTGTCCTTGCCCTGGCTCATGTACCTGGAAAGATGGGGGGGTGCCATGCTTCACCTTATCAAAAGCTACATCTGCATTAATTCCTATATATGTTAGTCAGGTTATGCAAATCTCCAAGATAAGGAGTCTGGTTTTAGACTCATTAACTGATGTTTGACACCATGAAAGGAACCAAAGGAAGATCAGCATGTTAGAAACTCCTATGAAAAAGAGTTTGAGGTTCAAGCTGCCTCACAAGTAGGTTTCTAGTGTTAGGTAACAGCTTGAAAACATTAAAGTCAATAGTAATTTAAATTTTTGACAGAAACAGTCAACAGATGGAAGATCAAAGTTTATTTTCTTTTACTACCAGCATACAAAAAAAACATATTGCACATCAAACAACCAAAACAAAAATAAAAATACTCTACTAAGGACTAACATATGTAGTTTATACAGAATAAACTTTCTGGAAATTGATCTTTTCAGTAGTTCAGGTTATGTCTTAATGGACATGACTAATTCAGCTTAGTGTTAACTAAAGCTATGTTTGATTTTTAAATACTGTACAGTTTAATAAATAAACCAAACAAAGCCTCAATGTAGAACAGTCACTGCCAATGTCACCCAGTATCCCTGCAGATTATGAGAATTTAACAAATGCATTCCAGTGGTCTGCAGATTTTTCCTCTACATACAGCATTTAAAAAACATGTATTAAAACAGACCAGTTTCCAGACTAAACTAATGGAGAAATTACATTTCAGTGCAAAATATTTTAGACTGCATTTCTTTCTAGTATTCCTCAGGTGAAGAAGTGGTTGCATATTATTAAAAATGTAACAAAAGCAGCTAATGCTTTCATAAAGAGTATTATGTTAGGGATCCCCCTCACATCTTTGCCGTATTTTGAAAACAAAATAACATTTCCTATAGCCAGCAATTTTGTTTATTTAAATGTTACATATACTATCTCAAGGCACATCTGATGATATAACACAGTAGGTGTCAAAGTATGTTTAACATATGATTTCTCCAGGATCCCTCCCCTTTCTGTATTCCAAAATGGAGGAACTGAAAGTGCGGTGTCAAGACTGGCGATCCATATTCTATCTTTGGCAAGCTTATACAAGCACTATTTTAAATGTAATGTAAAAGAACTGTAAACTAGGAACTTCAGTTTATGAAACACCATTCAGCACTGCTTCTTCCTGATTATTTCCATCCTCCTGAACAGTGACTTTCTTTTCATCAGGGCTGTGCTGTAGTTTAGAAGGCTCATCCCCAGAGGTGGTGGCAGGACCATTCACTGCCTTTTCGGAAGGGCTGTTCTCGTCAATCGCCTCTTTTGCCTTGCAAAAACAAGAACAGGGGAGTTAAAAATTAAAAACTCCATAACAATTCCGAGTGTAATCTCAGCTTCCCTCTGGCTCACACAGCAGCTTTGCAAGAGGGAACACCTCTTGTTTGTCTGTGTCTGTTTCCTGTCACTTAAAGCATCTGATCACTTGCCTTGTCGTTTATGGGATACTTCTGTATCAGCCACTTGGAGGAAATCATGCCAGCATCACCCCAGGACTGCACACCCCCAGCACACCCACAATGCTCATTTATTTCCATTTGTCTAAGCCCATGAAGGAGCTCGCTGAAAAACTGAGCTTTACACCCCTTTTGAAGTCTACAGCAAGATGACATTTTGTTAATGGATCTTTCTTACATGTGTTCACACACTGGCACTTCACTAGAAGAAAAGAAATTCTGCTTTATTCAGTTCTGATTATTTTTCAGGATAATGTAATGCCACTTTGATCCTTTAAGGAAAAAGCATGGAAAACATAAAATCTTTGTAAAATCAATTCCTTCTAAAATAGTTTATACAAGTCACTGAAAATGCCAC
Organism: Phylloscopus trochilus trochilus; assembly: GCA_016584745.2. NCBI lineage: Eukaryota > Metazoa > Chordata > Aves > Passeriformes > Phylloscopidae > Phylloscopus > Phylloscopus trochilus. The sequence goes on from WQNJ02000041.1 coordinate 12,270,175, forward strand.
ATAGTATCCTCTATCCCTGAAGTGTTTTAAAGGATTAGTTCTCAAGACCTACCATGGGCAATTTCCATATGGTTGTGACATTACTAAGTGTAATATTTTAAAAAGTATACAGACTTAATTTGGTCCCTAAAATCTGCAACAGTCTACAAATCATTGTCAGTCGTTTTGTCTGGGCCCTTTTTGCTTTTAATGATTTGCTCTTGAACCCAAATGCACTTGTAGTCAAATGAGCGGGAGCTAACTGAAGCCTTCATTCCTTTACTGTTCTGCTGCAAGGGAGAAGAAAATAGGAAATGCACATTAAAATAATCTTACCGTTTCTTTCTTGGTTTTGGCTACTGTCTCCTTTGGAGGGTTTCTCTGTCTACTTTGAGATTCAGCTCGTGATATATAATCAGCTACTGTTACTGTTCAAGGAAAAAAATCACAGTGATGCTCACATCAGCAGTCAATTCAGCATGAACCTTCAAGTCTTTGCTGCACAAGTTATGCTCTAACTGGGAGACATCTCACAAAAGGCCTTCACACTTACAGGTTATCAACCACACAGCAAGGATCAATTTTTTTCTGTTGTTAAAAACAATTTTCACTAAAATGGGTGATAGCAATGATCTGAAGGTGGACTCTTAATAAAACAAATTTTGGTCCAATTGCAAAATTTATTGGAGAAGGGCTTTCTGTCCTAAAGTTTGAAGAGATTTGTCTCTGTGTGTCACTGTGTTTTTATCAGGTGAGTAGTGAAGAATTTCACACTAATGAAATGGAATGAAGACAGTTAAACAGTGCCCAGAACTGGGGCGGGTCAGAGCCTGCAATCACTCAGGATGATCTGGGATCAAATTTTTGGTACATCACAAAGCAACTGAGGAGGGAACTTGCCCTCCTCAAGGTACTGGGAGTGCCACCAGCACAGTGCCACCAGCAGTGTCCCCTGGCTCGGGTGTGGCTGCTGTGGGGTGTGTGGCCACAGGGGCAGCCCAGCCGTGTCTGTGCCAGTACAGCTGCACTCACTGGGGACAGCCAGCGCTTCTCTGACCTCTCCTTACCACCTCAGCACGGGTTCTGCAGCCTGGCTTTGTCTGACCCTGCCCTCCTGTAACCACCCCAAGACCCAGTTCTATCCTTGGAATAGAGAGTACTGCAACTGCAAATACACACTTGCATCTCTGACGAGCTACAGCACATTAGGGTTGGCAAGCACTACCTACTGAACTGAACAGTCATTTATATTTAGTGTATCAGGCATTTAGGTGAGCTATTTTTCTGAATTTAGGATTGACTGTGCATGGAATCTAAATCACACTGCAAACTACAACAGATTAATTTTCTGTTATGGTAACTGGACTTACTATATCTGGGTCCTTCCAGAACTGTGAAGGCCAAAGGAGTTTCTGCATAAGTACTTTTTCTTTAAAATTAGGTTTGTACCCAACTCCTCTAATATTAGTAAATAGGAAGCATGTTTCATGCACACAGTGCATTTTTAATATTCCTCTATAAATAAGGCACCATAACATACAGCCTTCGTATAACATTTGTAAATCAAACTATACAGCTAAATGTCTGAAATACAGTGGTTGGCATTGGAGGGGGGGAAGAAGGGAAGAAGAGTTCCTTCTGTTTTAATTTCACTCACACTTACTAGGTAGTTATGAAGACTTGAAATTATTACAGCATTTTAACAAAGATGTCAGAGAAATCTTGTTTGGGAAATTGTTATGTTCTTAGAATCCTTAAGATTTAGAAGAATTCCCATGGTTTTCCAGAAATTATTAACATTCCTTTACATTGCTGGCTGAGATAGTTTCTTAGAAGTAAAGCTGAAATCCTTGTCACTTTTTCTACCCCTTTAAAAAAAACCGTATCACTCCTACAAAACTGGAATGTTGGGAAGAAATGTGTGGGTTTGAGTTTTTTTAGGAGAGTGGGGTGTTTGATTTTTTTCCTTCCCCCAAGTTTTTGCACAATATAAACTTTTTTCTTCTTAATCAAATGTTGTATGAGCACCACAGATACAAGGAAGACAAATATGGGTGAAATTTTGAACCTGTCAATCTAGAAGACCTTCTGTTACTACCCTGCAACGTATATGTACAAGCATTTTCTTAACAGGGCATTGTATTGATAATTAGCCAGTTCACCTTTAACATTTCAAGTGTTAGTACACACAAAAGAAATGCAACAAGCCACAACAACAAAAAATTGGAAACATGCAATTTCACTTAAATTCCTCCTCCTTCCCACCCTCAATTTGCAGATGACTTAAACTATTCCCAACAGCCAAGGACTGAGAGCAGCAGTGTGATGCAGGTGTGGGGCTGGCAAACCCCACCTGAGTTCCCTCACTGAGCTCTGCCAGGACCCACATCCTGCCCCTCCAACACTGCTGCTCAGCCAGTGCTGAAAAGGTTGTGTCCCAGTCAGTGCAAGCGCACAGATGCAGTGAGTGCAGACCATGAACCTTCACATTTGTCGTGATCCTGGACCACAGAACTCAACAGCACTTTGGCCATTGACTTCAGTGAGAACTGGATCAGAAGCGGAACTCGTATGTCCAAGCAAAAAGTTAGACATCAATTAGTTTCATTAGACAGATTTTAGAAGTTTTCCTAGTAGAAGAAATGTCTTTCATCTTTATCTAGTAGATTTATTAGTTATTGAGTAACCTTTTGATATTATGCAGCTCTATGTAAACAGCAGACACAACATTCTCTCATGCTTTTGACCTGAGATTACCCACAGCTCCACTCGAATTACCTGGCTGTCTATCTTCTGCCTGACCCCTGAAGCGACGCCTGCGGCTACGATTGCGTCGCTGGGGTTTTTTGTCACTATCATCTGCAATTGCAAAGTTTATAATGAACTATTTCTGATCATAAAATAAATAAATTCTTCAGCAGTTTCAGCATGGGGCATTTAAAATGGCTTCTGTTAAAGACAGACTAAGTAAGACAGAAAAGCTAAAAGAAAATTTTATACTGAAAGCATACACAGTAACACAAAAGCTAGGTTTTACTTTTTGTTCTTGGTTCATTAAAACATTTAGGCACGTACTTAATGACCTCAGATTTCATTTATTAAGTAACCATACGTCAAATTTTAGCAACATAACCCATTTTTTTTCTCTACATTAAGCAACAGATTGTATTCTCGTCCCAGTGAGTATCGAGAGAATTTACTGAAGGAAAGTTCTTAAGTAGAAGCTGGGTAGAGACAAATTAACAGCTACTTAAGGAGCTTTCCCACATCAAGACTGAGGTTACCAAGGACAAAACAGAACGTTGATCTGACAGTACTGTTTCTATCAAAGCAGCAGTACCAATAGGAAACAACAAGTCAAGTCTTTGGTGTCTCCATCAGACAGTTTTTACAAAAAAAGGCACATGAAAAGGCTAGTGGAGCTCAGTAAACAGAAAACTCCATGGCACTGCCACGGAGGGAGTCTTTCTTTAATCAGACAGCAACCTTGAACACAACAACAATTCGTCACTTACAAAAGCAAACAAGGGCTTCACTACACTTACAGGGACAACACGTTTCTTTTCTTAGCTTGCTCTGGAACTACCATCCAACCATTTACATACCTAAACCATTCTCATTAACAGAAGCTGTATCAGACTCTGTCATTCCATCCATAAGAACAGCATCTTCATCAGTCCTTCGCCGGCGTGACCTCCTGCGGCGGTTGCTGCTGTGGTGGGACTCGCTGGCGTCCGTGTCCACGGTCTGGTCTGACTCCGTGTTATCCAGCAGGCTGTAGGGGTTGCTGTCCGGGTCTTTAAGCACTAAAACAGAAAGTGTTCATCTAAGATACTGCAGAGAGCTGGAACCATCTCCAGGCTGACTTACAGCTGGGTCTGAAAGTTTCAAACTACAATGCAACCTTAAGCCAAGGTGCAACAAACACACAGAGGTGCAGTATTTGATCTCAAACTGCATCCTGACTCTTAACCCAACAGTAACCATTCTGAGGCACCACAACAGCCAAATCTGCACTTAGACTATCACACCACAAAGATTTCCAAGGTGACATTTGGAGACCTTTTACTCAAAACTGCTCAGTATATAAAACAAACCTTACACTTTGTGGTTGTGTGGTACTTCTGACACTTACAGTGTCATATTAGCATAGATTCTGATAAAACCTAACCTCCAGTCAATGATTTCTTCTTTCACTCTATCTAAACATAAGCTTACCTCAGAAGGCTGCCACAGGCAACATGCCAAAGATTTACCAACTCTGCTAATAACACTATTATGTGTGAGCAGTAGAGGAATTAGGATCAACGTGAACAGAAAATAAACAAAAATCTAAAACACGCTGTATGACACAGCTACCACACAACTGCACTGAAATCCCAAGGTATTACGATCATAATGAAAGAATGGAGTATTTTAAAAGCGTAAGAGGTTATACAGAGAATTGCCAGGAAGAAAATCTCAATTCAAAATCCCTTTGGAAGACAGTACCAGAGCTAATGGATGACTTTCCACCACGAGGTCCCCCGCGCCCACGACCTCCAGACACGCTACGCCCTCGTCCCCCAGGACGCCGTCTGTTGTCACGTTGGTGCCTGCTCTCCCTGTCATCTTCTCCTGCCAAGGACCAGTCACTAAGTTCATCTTTTCTCTCAGACTCTGTTTCGGAGGGATTAGAGAGCTCAGAGTTTGTACCTTGTATGAGAAGGAAAAGAAAATTGGAAATTAATATGAATTTGGGGATTATGTTCTGGTTTCATATCCTCACAGAAGTATTCCAGCCAGCATAGCTGGTTATATATATATATATATATATATATATGCGCTATTTTTAACAACAATATAATGCATAAATACATATATACAATATAATGTACACATAAATATACAATAATAGATATATTTTAATATTTATATTTAGTCTTATATAAAAATATATGCGTAAGTAAAATACAGATCAGAAGTTACTTAAGTAAGATTCTCAATTTAAGTTTGTTTGTACTAACATATGAAATAAAGGCTGAAAGATCTCCAAATCTGTAATTTCTGCACACAGATAAACCAAGGATTTTAGCAGTGTTTCCTCTCTTTGTCTACACACTGCAGGCATTTGGTGCAGTTTCTAGGCAACTTCTCTGAAATTCCCAAGGACAACTTTGCCACCTTATAGCTGATGGCTGTTGCTAAGCAACCCCTTCTGGATGCTGTAATGCTGCTTGAACAATTTCAGTGTTTATATTAAACAGCATCCGTAACACCCAGCCATCTCTGAGCACCCAAACCCACAGAGCTTTTTACTACCTGAAAACCCAACAGCTATTATTCATTTCAGGTACCTAGGAACCCCCCTTACTACCCAGTCTGGAATATAAAGTTTCAGACCCATATGGCTTAAATGTGATTCTTGCCATTTTGGGAGGAATAAAAATACTTTAAGTTTTCCAAATCACAGTGTGTATATACAAGCAAAGTGAACAAGTTTCCTTACAGTTCTGTCAGTTCATTGGGAAATAATAAAAAATGAAGTTACAGACATCATCATCAGAATCAACATAACTAACACTTGGCATGATCCAGAAAGCTACAGTCAGGGACAGAATGTAAAACCCAAAAAGTTTTTTAACAGAAATGAGCTACATGTAGATATCTAGAGTAATTTACTGTATTGAATAAATAATATTGTCATCTGTGAAACATCTCTATACAGAAATGTAGTGTCTCCATTTGGACAAGCTGGGGATGTGCATTCCTGTCAGGAACTGAACAGTGCTTTTTAATTGAGAAATGCATCAGAGTACCTCACTACACCTTAAAACAAATCCAGTCAGTTCCTGACCAAATTAAAAAACCCACAGGATTTTGTGCTGTCTCCATTTTAAATCATTTTGGTTGACTTTTCAGAAATATGCTTCTAAGATGGCCATGATCACAGACAAGCAATTTTTCTCTCAATCAAAACGTTTCAGATTTTTAATTTGTGTCTCCTAAAAAGCACCTCTAACTCTCTTCCCAGCTTTTGTGATGTCACTTACTAAGTAACTAACATGGAAGGACAAGATGTTTCCAGAGCTCAGTTTGTCAATTTTTTCAGTTTTAAACTCAACTTCAAGACTGCAAATCTAACGAGTTACTTTGAGCTATGAACAAAATGAAACATCAACTCTGAATTTCCAACCCTATCTTCACTCAAGTGTGCTGAACACAAAGAAATCCAGAGCCAGTCTTGGGTTCAAAGGTATCCTGAGGCCTGGCTGGAGGGTGCTCACCGTAACCAGAGGTGTAATTGGGGCCCCTGCGGCCTCTGCCCCGGCCGCTGTAGGACCTGGAGCCCTGCACTGAGGAGAGGGTGCTCTCGTCAGTGGTGTAACCCTTCTCCTTCTCAGGAACTCGAGCAGAGGAAGGCCTGAAGCCCATCCCAATCTGGCGCAGCTGTTCATCGATTTGGAGCCTTTCCAGTCTTAGTTGTTCTACCTCCTACATACAAAACAAAAAACACAGAAAAGATTGCTGATAAACGTCCCTCACAAAGCACCACCCCCCCACCCAGTCATACTGAAAAGAATCATTCCTGTAGGAGAATTAAATCCACCTGGAAGGTGACTACAAGTAAATGAAATTCAAGATGAGTTATCTCTTGAGTTTTCAAGAGATCTAAAAACTTTCACCACTATGCAGGAAACTTGGCTGTAAGACTACTACTACCTTTCTTAGTTAGAGTTCAGCAAAATTTTCCAGTAAAAGACAGGAAAAAACCCCCACAAACTGACAGGGAACCCAATTCAAACTCATTATCTCTGTTAACATCACAAAGCAACCCAATCTAAACAGATAATTGTTCTAATACCCCACTGTATTACTGTGCTCTATTAGAAATTCCATCCTACCCCAACAGAGCATTAACCTGTGAAGAGCAGAACTCAAACACAGACAAAAAATTTTGTGTTGGTTCCCAAATGTCCCTTAAAGCCCTGTTCCTTACAGTCTGATTCTTTCTACCCCAACAGCACTAAGTAACCATGACAAGGTATTTACAGGCCCGTGATACCCATGGGCAAGGGATGGGCTCAAAGCACCAAGCTTTAACTCCTGATATACAGAGGAACAGTTCAACAACTGCAAATCCCACCAAAGTTGTTGCTCAAAAATTCTGCTACTTCAACCCAAGCTTCCTCCACAGAGCCTCCCTCCCAAAGCACACTCACCTTCAGATACGCGATGTGATATTCCAAGAGAACTTGGACATTCCCAATGCTTTCCTTAGTACCAACAAATACAAATGGTACCATTCCCTACAGGAACAAAGCATCAAAGTTTTTTATCAGAGAGAACACTGCCATTGAAATAATGCTTTCTGTTTAAATGATATAAAGAGATCTGTTTTAAATTAGCAAAGTGAGCTACACTAAGGCAGCAACTGAGCTTTCAGTTGCAAAGACATCTAGAAATAGCTCAGGCTGGGGTGCCAGCAGTGGCTTCAGACTGTGCAGCTTTCCCAACAACCTATTCTGGAACTGAGGTAACCTGACATCCCATGTTCATATTCCCCCATGCAACAACACGAGCTGGGTGTGTTTAGCACAGCAGGTGTATAGAAGCATCCACAGTTTGCCAAGAAGGGGGTACATTAAACCAGCTTTACAAGACCAAGCACCTTTACAAGCTTTTACCTTTTGTTCCTATCTATTTAAAATATGTGGACACTTTTAACACTACCAATCCCACATTAGTTCTGTAGCCCAAGTACATGCAGGGGAAGGAGTGAAAAAAACTCCTCTTACTTCAGCAGCAAAAACATTCCATTAATTATTTTTTTTATATAGAATCTACTGCAAGATGCCAGTTTAGAACTAATGCTCTCTATATCCACAGGTTTTGAAATAAAACTGGGGTTTTAAAATAAAAACCTAGTCACAGCAGGAAAGAATAAAGTACTTACATCTTCACGAGGCAGCTTATTCTCATTGTCTCCTTCAATTCTCACCCTGACGACTCCAGACTTGTCTACAATCTCCTGAATCACTTTTCCATTTTTTCCAATAACTTTTCCTTCAGAGGGCAAGAATGGTTAAATTTGCACCCATGTGCAAAGTATTTTAACATGTTTATTGATATTTTATACATAAAACCCCCAAAGAATACCCCACACTATGTCAGAGAAAATGGGTAAAAACTTTTAAAATTAAACTCTCTCTATATGCAGAATGACAAGCAAAGATGAAGATCACCACTGCACACAGGTTTCTAATAGAACCAAACCAAGAGTAAAATGGCACAAGACTTCTGCAAATTCTTATTTTAAATTTATGTATCAATATTACTTGCACCCCCTGACTCTACGTGTGCCCTCATTGAATCTTTCCTGACATTTTATAGGCTTATACATTTGTTGAAGAAGCCTCTTAAAAAAAATTGCCTTTACAATAGACTTGTTTATAAACAGTGCTTTCCATATTACCTTTAAAATAGCTATTTTGAGATCATGCATGGGATCCAAACCAAAAGGTTCTTCAGAACCTTTGTGTTTAAATCTTAAAAAACCAAAAAAAGTGACTGCTTGGCTCTCTTACTAAAAGACTTTAGCTCTTAGACTAAAGTTACGTAGGAACATTTCTGCATGACAGCTAGATATACAGCACTTAGGAACATTTATGTTTAAATTAGGAGCAAAGGAGGCAGAACAACTTTAAAAAAGGGCAAAAGCCAGAATTGTGTGGCAGAGTACTCCTTAACGTTCTTTACAGCAAATATCAACATGATACAAAGTAATGTGCAAAAAATATTAAAAGTTTGTTTCACTTCCTCAATAGCTTAGCAGGTTTAGGTTTTTATCTTTCTGTACTGGAGTCACAGATGAGCACGACACTGAGCTGTGTGTCTTCACTAGGTGTAGCTAAATATCTGTCTGCTTACCTGTGTGCCCACAGGTGATGTGGGCAGGACATTTCACCAGAAAGTGGCACTGTAACTGTTTAACAGCAGCATTTTCAGTTAAACACACTGCTGTGACTTCTGCCCTGATTCTTCTATGGGATATATTCACATTAATGAATGCTCTCCAAACGCTCCCCAAAACTCAATTTGTAGAACATCAGGTTTAGCAAAATTTCTTGGATTAATTAGATCTACTGACAAGACTACAGAAAAAAAATTGTTCATATACAAACTAGTGATTAATTTGTTGAATGTTAAAATAAGCTTTAACATTAGGTAGATGAGAAAGCCATCAAGCTGCACCAGATACACAATTTGCACAAGTCATATTAAAAAAACCCACCCAAATGAACAAATGAAACCCCATTACACCTTAATCTGGTCAAGTTCTAAAACCTTGAAAGTCTAAGTCATAGGAGTTTGCACATGAACTATTTAAATTATGTGATTTATAATATGCAGGCTCCAAGCCCCAAACCACAGCAGGTTAAAGCCCGGGATTCAACTTCTCCTCTGGAAAATCCAAGGTGCTCAATCAGATGCAACATCTCCAACTTTAACACTGCCTCCATGCCCACACTGCCCACAAGCTGAGCGTGGGGAGCAGGGAGCTGCCAGACTTGAGTAAAAAGCAGGATAAAGGAAGGAGAATGAGGGAAGAGGAAAAAAGTTCCCTGTGAAGACCAGACTAGGGGAAGACATTTGTGTCTTCAAGTGGAACGCAGTTAAGCTCACACCTTTAGGTGGTTTTTGGTACAGAATCTACCAGACTGTGCTACACCTTCATAAAGCTGCAACATGGAAAAATGTCCACTTTGAGACTGAGGCTGAGACCTATGAGCACTGCTGATTCATACAGGAGCTCACCAGCATCCAACCACCACCTGTGACAAACCTCAACCCAGGAGGGAGCAGTACAGGAGAAGTGTCTCGAGTCATTCTTGCAACTCAGCTGGAGTATTCCCAGATTAAACTTTGGAACTCAGTTTCAGTTAAGAAGTCAATTTAATAAAGTGTACTTCTTTCACTAGAATCTGAACTTCAAATTTTACCATTAAATTAGGTGGTACAAGTCTGTAATCAAGTCAGTTTAAGTGCTAAAATCCTGACAAAGTATTGTGCAGCAACAGTATATCCAATTTCATAATAATTCTGATACATATACTTTTAAAAGATTAATCACTTTCTACTTAAATGGAGAAATCAAATATTGTACTGGCACCTAAATCCTCTTTGCAAAGTTATGATTAGGCTCCCTTTTCCCAACTTTTCAAGTTTTAGCAGTATTACATACCAACAAGATTTCTGGGAACTTGAATAAAATCCTCCACAAATTCCAAGTAACTTCTGGCCTTTTTTACTGCATCAGCAGTCTGGAAATAAATTTAAAAAAATGGAATTTATTTGTGAATACAGCATGTTAAAAACAAAACCTTGTAGCAACAGCTGCCAGTCTTCAAATAAACTTATTTTCAAAAAGAGAAGAATAAAAGATGAGATTAATCTAGTTTGAACTAAATCATAAAGGAATAATTGAGTGAAATGCCCAGAGACAAAATTCAGTAGAAAAGCAAAGCATCAGTAACGAATAAAACTATTTTTTTTTCCATTTTATTTCAAGATGTTTTGAGATATCAAAATGGATGTCCCATCCCTGGAAGTATTCAAAGGCCAGGTTGGATGGGGCTTCAGGCAAACACTGCAAGTGATTTTACAACCAGGGCACTCTCTTTCCAGAATGCTGGTTTCTGGCCACAGTTCATCTACAATGCTTTCCAAGATAGGACAGTGGCTCTGGTTACTGGGGAGAACTCCTGTAAATGCTCTCTTGCAGCTTTATTATTAAATGATGGCAATCAACTGAGTTAATTGAGATGCGCAAACAAGAAAGAAGGCTTCAAATTAGCAGCAGCAGAAGTGTAGAATGAAGGAAAGAATACCAGCATCTAGTCAGTAACAACAGCTTAAGAGCACAATTTCCATTCTACACTAACACCTCAGCCCTTTCATCTGTCATTTTTAGGCAACATGTGAAATCAGAGCACCACCAGCTCCTGCACCTTTTAATCAAATCAGGCAAATCCTAGAAGAAGAAAACGTATAAACCTCTACTTCTGGCAGAGGTCAAAATGATGGCAAAAGAAACATGGACAAATTGGATTTCAAGATAATGAAAGCAATGATCAAGCACAAGAAACAGATGAGCAGGAAGCCACTGTGAGGAGCAGAGGTTATGCTGCATTCCAGGGCAACCACTCAAATGATACAAATTTAACACACACTAGCAATTCTTCATCCTCAGTGAATTCTACAAAGAGACACAATTAAGCAGAGAGCTCCTGCCTCAGGTATGTTTATCAATTCTTTCCCAAATAAGGATGAAGAACACTGAATGCATTTATAGAAGCAGAGTCAGGACAAGGAAATACACAACTGCCAGATCTGCAGCTCTCCAGTGCACCCATCAGCCTCTCTACACTTGTCACGAGCACTCAGGATTTTTACGTGAGTGCAACCCGTGTAACTCACCCACACCCCAGAGCATGAGAGAGCACATAAAGCTGACTCAGACATGGTATTCCCAGTTCCTTGTAGTAGAACACGGATTAAAGACCTCAAAGGATTCCAGTCACTAGCAACTACCTTTGTTAACTCTGAATTACAGCCTACACATCCACTGATGCTCTCGTCATTTCACACAGTAGCCCAAACAATCAAGACCCATCCATGCTACCAAAGAGTGTAACAGAAAAATTAAATGCAGGATATTTTTCTAAACTCAGCATTATACCTATCAATGTTAAGAACTGCATAAGAATTGACTGCAATTCCATTTTGACAGTAGTGAAGGTCTAAGATGAACTTTTCTATTTCTGACATAGCTCTCCCTCTTTAGGAAGCACAAGTTTCCGTAAGTAGTCCAAACTACACTGTCCAAGCTCTGAAGTTCACAGGTCTGTGATCTGTACAGGCGTCACAATCAGAACTTCAGGGAACCAGGAAAGGGTCTTGAAACCAAAATGGCCTTGACCAGACAGGGATAAATGCATAAACAGCATGCCATACACTTTAGATTCCTTCCATCCACAGAGCTTTCCAATAATCTTTAAGAATTTATCTTCATGTTTCTTCCCCCAAAGAGTCTGGCCCGGAGCAGTGAAATGTATTTGTATGCAAAACATCAGCTATGGGAAACCTTCAGACCGACTGCTATGTCAACAACACTGGTTCACTACTCCCACACATCTCAGCCTGAAATTCTCTGCCTGTGCATTCAGCCATTAGGCCTGGCTGGTTGCCCACTGCAGCTGAAGAGAGGCAAAAAGAATAGGCAAGTGTAGCCAGATGCTGAAACCCTTATCATGTGGAATAGTTAAGCCGCCTGGCATTTTTAGAAGCACTTATCACTTCTATGAAGGACAAGGCTGGATGTGCCTAAAGGCATTTTTATTTAGGGGGCATCTGGTATTTATAATCACTGCTGTGCACCTCTGCAAGAGGCTGGTGACAGTCATAACCTTTCCACAAATTCCAGCATCACATAATTTGCATGAAGGAGATCAAAACTGGAATACACTGGACTTTCCACTGCATATAAACTCATCCCATTCTTCCTCAGGAATGGAGATGCAATTTACTGGCAGTAGGAGATCAAAGAAGGATCTGATGCCACCCTGATACCCTGGAAGCATTTAAGGTTTCCAAAAAAAGGACACAATTTCAGAGATACTGGAAAGTACACAAGTTTGACCTCCTCTCCACAGGATCAACTTCATCTGAACCTTTGATCTCAACCAGGTTCTACTCCTGACATAGATGGAGCAGAATCCAAGACCCCAGATTCCTGAAACAGGAGACAACCACAGATTTTCAGAAGTGTTCACATCAGACACTCAGTGGCACCTGTAGAGTTAGGGACAGGGGATAAAACCTCTCCAAATATTTTCTGACAGGACCCTGGTGACAGTGGCATTTTTGTCACTAGCCTTCTGCTTCCTGAACAGATCCTTGCTTTGGCCCAAGGACCAGCTACATTTCAAGGCAGCTGTGAGATTCAGAAGAGTCACACAAACAGTATCAAATCATTATATTGCCAAAGTCAGCATTTAATTGCCAAAATATCAGAATTAGAAGCCACAGATGCAGGCTTTAACACACCTGGCTAGTCAGAGAAGCAGACAGCACACAGCAAAATACACATGAAAGAGGGGGGGAGGAGGAGAACCAGTAAGGTTCTGAGGGAGAAAAGAAACCCAAACAAACCCATGATCAAATGAAATAGCAGGAAATGATACTTCTCTCAGGTTGACCCAGGACATACAGCAAAATGGAGTGATTAGGACAGAACACACCTTATGGAGGTCACCACTGCATCAAAGGCTTATATTTTAAATATATGCAGTAGAAGCTGCCACAGTGTCAACACCCAGACACACACACGCAAAAACTCAGGAGATGTTTTCTGTTCTTCATTCTGGGTACAGCTCCCACCACTCCAAAAGCAGATACAGAGTGAAATGCTCCAAGGATTCATATAAAGTTCCCCCTTACCTCTCCATAGATTCTGAAAGTACCGGTATCCTCCTCAAGCTCAATGGTTGTAACTCCTGGGACCTTTCTGGCTTGTTGTATGTTACTGCCATGCGTTCCTATAGCAAGTCCCATTAAATCTTCTCTGACTACAAACTCCTCATGAAATGCTGCAGCAAGCTGCTTTGTACACTGAAGGGAAAACAAAGGCAGACTCATCCACGTGCACTCACAGTAATGCACTGCTCTGAGCTCACTTTCAAGTAGCAAGAGCCACGAGCTGTGGCTTTACCTCCAAGTGTTTTGTAGCTTCCTCGTTTCTCGACATCAGCATGAGCTTGGTGCGAATGCTGCGCAGGTGCATGTCACTGAGGATGTTCACTCTCTTCACTGTTGCTTCACTGGCAGACTACAGGAGAGAGGGAACCTAAGTTTTAGCTTTGTAAGCAAATACACATTTAAAGGATAGATCAGGAACTTATTGGAACTAAGTCATAAATGTGATCTCAATTTCCAGAAGATACATAAACATTTTTCTTCTTCAAAACAAAGCATGAGAAATTCAGCACCACCAACAGGTATTTTTTCTCATTCACAGCATGTTTGACATTAAAGACTTTGCTGCTGAATTACACAGTAACCCTTTCCCCACGATGTTGCCCAAACAAATGTTTCTACCTTATACATACTTGTATATGTGTGAATAAGAGAGCTGAGGAAATAATCAAGGACAACACAATCCTGCAAAGTGAGGTTCAAATGGATAATACTGAGTAAATGGAGTTATGAAGAAAAACTAAAGCTTGGACAACCCTACGTTGTAATAGGACCACCACAGAGGCATCTAAGTGAGCAATTCTTTAATGGCTACAGTGAGCTGGTGCAGTTCTCCAGGTGGAAACCCAGCTGTGGGTCAAACTGCACAGTGCAGGACAGCATGAGGGGAAAGCTATTGCTCCAGAGTGGAGTGAGATTTACCTCTGAGCCACCTGCTAAAATCGGTGAAACAGAACTCAGCTGAGAATGACAAAAGTCATACAAACAATGAGACTCAAAGATGCTCCTAAATTTAGGTTGTATGCATTGGAGGCCTTACCCTCAAAGATTAAACACATCTACTTACATTAAATCTCTCACAATTTACATAGCTTGACAAGTTAAACCATTTTCCATACACACACAGAGCTGGCTATAAGAGTTTCCTATAAGTAATATAGGAATTCATGTAACATTTATATAGAAGCAATTACTTACCAGTATTATTAGTTGAGCAGTGTCAGCATGATAAAAAATTCGACATGCTCCCACAGCTTTCTTGAAATCTTTATGTGCATTTTCATTAGCACACCTAAGGAGACAAAATGATTGTTATTTCAACAAGCTGCATCAAAACCAAACATGTAATAACACGATCAGATCCAAGAACATTCAGCAGTTTATGTATGGCAAGGACTATTCAGAAACAGGAAAGTTCCCATTCTCCTAACACAGTTCCAGTTTCCCTGTGGATTCTATGGCACCATGGTTATCTGGAAAGCCTCAGTAACAGGCCCACTGAGAAGTGAATCACCTGTACAGGCACAAAGTTCCCACCCAAGAATCTGCTTTCTGCCCCCACCCCGAAAGCTCAGCAGGAGTCCCAGTCAGTAGTTTCTAAATGAGCTACTGCAGCCCTAACCACCCTTAAGGTTCTTCATGGACCTGTAAATCAGCCTCTAAAACACAAGGCAAGTGGGTTTTGCTCCCCCTTCCATAACGTAAAAGCCTTCTTGAAGTGTGCAGAGCCACTCACGCATCTCTCAGGTCTTCAGGAACATCCACTGTGCACTTGAAGAAGGTGTTCTTCTTGACAGTTTTGTTCTGATTCACAGGTCGGAGTCGTTCATAAGTGACAATTTCATTGTAAGTGGCATCACAAGCAGCGTATTCAATGACGTAAAACTGGGAAAGAGGTTTTTTTAAAATAATAACTTCAGTAAGGAACAACAAAAGACCTATTAACATTACCAGCATCAGCAAGAAAGCACAAAATACCCTAAAAATAAGTTGATACAATGACATATTTTGACACAGATGAGCCTGGGCATGTTTCAGCATCCCTGTGTTGCCTCACTAAACTCAGGGCACCGTTTATCAGCATAGTCTCAGTCCCCCACAACAACATCCTGAAATGATTTTTCTCATGCCCATCCCTCTTTCAAATGTTTTCACTAGTTCAGTTCAAGTTCCAAAACCCAAAATGTTTACTGGAGCTCTAATTCTAAAAAACATCAAACAGAGAATAATTCTTCACAGAAATATCTACCCTGCCACACTAAAACAAAGTAAATCCACTGATTCAAAGAGCAGACTTCCTGGGAATCATGTAAGATCAAAATCAATACAAAAACTCAATCTTTTTGACACACACTGCCAAATTTAGGAAGGCAAGAGAACTAAGCAGATTTAAGTTACCAATAATCTACTCCTACGCTTCCACCCAACACATGCAAGTTTAAAGAAGCTTGTGTGCACAGTATCCCTGCAGCCTGGGATGTGTTAGGGATGCAGCCTCCTCCTCCCCTCCCCTGGGTGCAATTTAGGGGTGCAGCAGTACATTCACCTCTCCCTTCCTTAAAACTGGGTCTGTTTGTTTCAATACAATTTGCTGAAGTATCCCAAAAAAGTAAATCTCTTTGGTAAAGACACTTTTTTCTAATTTCAGGTTTTAAGTTTAAGTATCATCCAAATTATACAAAGCTGCTTTGGAACATATCAGTGTATACTTATTTCCCCAAGTAATAATAAGGAACAATAAACACTAAACTACAACTAAATTGAAGAGATCTACCACTATATGCTCTAAAAACTTAACTTCTAAAGTTAAAGATAATTCTGGATACCAGAACAATCACAAAGCAACAAATCCTTGCACACATGGGTTGTTTGTGAATTTAATATTAATTCTATGGAAAAAATCTAAATATAGAACCATGTTAAAGACTGTATAAAGAAGCCAACATGAACTGTGTGGCAGAGACAATTCCCTAAAATAACTGATAATTCTACACTGTACATTGAGGGTGAAAAAGTTTGGGTTTTTCTTCAGTAAGAACTAGGAAATTAGAAATTGGTAAAAAATTTTACTTACAACTTTTTTCTGAAAATAAGCAGCTAACTGATACCAAAATTTCAAATTTCTGCGACATTTAAGAAAAGCCTATTAGCTATAAATGACAACCTATCATTTAAATCAGTTTGTCTCCTTTTATCTTGATTTCTTAATGAGCTGTTCATTCACAGGTGTCAACACACAGAATCTTCCTCTGGTAGGTGTTTACTACCACCTTGCCCTTACAGAGAGCTCAACGAAAGTTGATATTTGTTGACAGTTTTTAAACAATATTAGAAATTGGGTAATTATTTTTTCTCAATACTGATTCCTTTGGTTTTAGCAATCTGAAACATCAAAAACACAGGACTCTTCCCACTATAAAGTTCAATTCTCTTGCTGTCATTTCACAAAATAAAGTTTAAATGAGACTGGGTCAAACACTGTCACAGCTCTATACACTCAAGTGTCTGAATCTGTAGGTTACTTGGCAGCTGCAAACAACCATTTATTTATGGTAAAATGAAAACCTGACATATGTAAAAGCAAAACAAGCAGTGTCTTTCTTCTATGTTTACTGAAAACACATACACAACCCCCCCCACAGCCACCCACAGCAATAGCTACAGCAGGCTTCATTTACCAACTATAAACAGGTTTTAACCACAGGTGCTTTGCTTCATTTTCAGCACCAAATTCAATCCACAAAACAGTTTTGTCAGAGTTTTGCCTTCAGTCCTTTAAGCAATTAAACTGCAGATAATGGAAGTCACTTGCTCAGCTCTAAGGGCATGACCCTCTGCTGTGCAATGCAGCAAAGGTCATTCCAAAGCGGTCACAACTTAAAATTCTCTTTTAAGAGAATGTTTTTGTATTTGTAGTACTTTATTCAGAGTTTTTTCATGATAATGAACTTCTAGTTACTGTATTTAACATGAAAGCATGAAATCAGTAAGTTTTAAAATAATTTACCTCTCCTTTCATCATTCGAACTTTTGCCAGCCACCAGCCACAAGGTTCTTGGTCATTTGCCCTAGAATAAACCTGGAAATCAAAGTAGTAAGAAACACTGAAAGCATATACACACATAATTCACATACCTGCATGTATAATGAAGAAAGAACCACACAACTTCTCTAATTTTCATTAAAATGGAACAGTATTCTACTCCCATCCTTCTTGCACTACAAGGACTGTGAACAGACTTCCTTTGCATAAATTACTGACAATTCCATGGAAATTTGTAAAGGAACTTTGGCTAAACACTTCTTTGAGGGTAATTCCTCAGTAAATTCAAACACTGTCTTCAAATTGGAAGTATACATATAGAACTAACTCCACAATTCAGATTTCTGTTTTGCCCTTGGCTTACTTGATAAACCAAGGACTACTGAAATGAACCAAGTCATCACATGACTACATATTCCGTATTAAAAAAAAACCACTACCGAGTTAATGCATGATCAGATATAGAAGAGGACTTCTTATAACAGCAAATTAATCACTGCTATTTTGTGAGGTCTGTGTGGTAGCTGTGCTGGGAGAGCAGCCTCGTGGTTTGTCCCAAAAGGATCCTCTCCTTGCACTTTAACACAGGCACAGACCCCTCAGACAAGTCCAGGCTTGTTTCAGGCAGCGTAGGACCCGAGGTGCAGCAGCGACGTAAATGTAGCAAGAGGGATCCTGCCTGGCTCCTTCAGAGAGGTTGGACGAATCAGTAGAAGAAGGAAACGGATCTACCTCAGGAGTCTTGTCCAGAGATTTTATTCCAGTGTAGCAGCACTTCTGAACCGTGTGACTTCCCTGAGCAGAACCCAGACCATGTGCTTGTCCCGGGTTTTCCTGGGACAGGGGGCTGGGGGAGAGCACACAGCCTCCCTATCAGAGAGGGACAGGGCGTGACCCGAGGGCTAAAGGGCAGCCTAAAGGTCAAATCACCTGTGAGGAGGGGTGGGCCCTCCCTGCCTGAGCCAATTCCTTCCATGGGCAGCCCCTGCAAAAATCTCAGGTTGCTTGGTAAACCCGGTGCATTATAATCATTGCTTCAGGGTTGGCTGGGAAAAACCCCTAAAAAAGGTATCACCTTGAAAGCCTTAAAGGCACACCGCAACAGCTTCTGAAACCCAGTTTTCTCATCCTTGAGTTTCATTTGCCCCTCATAGACTTCCAATAGGCCAAAATCATTTGCACGCAGACTCAGAGAGTTTTACAGTAGCAAGGAAGTAGAAAATAACCCTTTACATATAACCTCTAACAAAGGCAATGTATTTCAAATAAAGGAATAGAAAAACACCCATGCTACATTTTTTCCTAGATTAGTTGTCCAAAAGTACGACAGTATCCTCAAGAAAGGAAACTCATTACTTTGATTTTAAGGACAAGTACAGAAAAATCCCCAAAAGTTAAACTGAATCACTCATAATACTACAATGAGCAGGGAACAGAACATGCATATTTTGATTTCTAGATTTAACATACCACTATTAACACTCTCTCTGTATAATACTGTAATTCACACAATTTCCTCCCAGAGTATACCAGACATTTCATCTGGGTTAAAACTCTTGGTATCAGAGGAGATTTATTACATCTTCATATCAAAGATTTCCAACACTTTGCATTCCAGGTCAAAAAAGAAAACTGCCTACATTCTGTGTCAGAATTAAAACCTTCTCAGCTATTTTAAGTTTCACATTTTGAAAAAATTTCCACTGGCAGTTTTGTGGGAAAACTGAAATGTCACAGCTTCACTGAAATTCTAACAAACCCATGTGTAGAGAGACATGCTCCACTTTAAACCTTCACCTTGGTAATGCCCTTATACAGCCCTCACCAGTGCCTGGAATGGACAATCAGCTCCAGACCAGGACAGCTCATGAGCATTCACTCACCTCCACCTCATCTCCTTCACCAATTTCTTTCTTGATATCAGGGGGTGGTGGTAATCTGACTTCATTGAAGGGCACCTGACGCTCTGGTTGCCAGCTGGAAGTTGAAGAAGCGTTACACATTAATTCTCAAGTTTTCCTATTGTTCTCTTCATTTTAATTTTGGAATTCTGAGTTTGATTAAAATTCATTCTTTCCATATAATGAGGTCTGTTTCCTTACTGCTAAAAAGCAAACCTTGTAAGCAGAGGAACAACATAATCATGGCAAGCAAAAAGTAGCATCTGGGAAGATATTTGACAACAAAATTCTTAAATTAACTTAAAAATTTAACTAATGGCTCTCATAAAAACCCAGTGAATGATATGATGTAGTTAACACTCCTACTGCTCAAGTCATAAAGCCCTTATACATATTTAAGCTCAGCTTTGCAGTCCTCTATGGGGTTCATCCATTTCTCCACCTCATATTTAACATTTCAACTGCTTACCACCAAAATTTTATGTATTTCACGAAAATTTGACTCAAATCTTTAACAAAACTTTCCACCTGCAAACTTGCTGATGTTCCCCAGTAACAGACTCAGATCAAAACAGATCTTTATATCTGCTTATCAATACCAATTATTTCTATGCATACAAAACAAAGGTTTACTTTCTAATACAGCAAGGTTATTTGTTTTACTATAGTTGGCTGTAGGAAAGTATTTTATTTGTAGAAGTGTATGCTTCCAGTGCATTTTATGAAGACTACTGGAGCAATTAAACCCACTGTGTTCTCCTGAAATTCCCTCTCCTCCTCCTCTGTGAATGTCATAGAATGCCATCAGCTGTTCCTCACTTTTAGTCAGAAATCCAACTAAAGACTCTACAAAGGTTGAAATAAAACCAGGGGAAAGACCCTTCAAAAAAAACCCCATATTAATTTAGAATGTCTGAGGGACTTCTAATGGTATCTGCCAATGCATTGCAACGTCCATCCTTTCTGCCCATCTGATTCACATCAGACACCAATAGAACCAGAACTGACCGAGTTCTAACAGTAAGGATTACTGCAAGTCACTTGCTCTGCTGACTTTTAGTAACCTGCAGACAGAACAGCCTATGTCAGTAGAACAAGTCTGAGCATAAGGAGCAAAGGGCACTTCTGCAACTTCCTAGATGGGAAGATGGATACATTTACATCTTTGCTCTGAAGTGACAGCATACACTCAAGTACCTCACTTAATAAAGATGTTATGTACCACATAGTTTTCACCTAGACATTATAATAAAATTTTCCTTTTAATTATAGTTTGAAAAACAACAAAAATGCATGAAGATTATTACTGAGGTGCTGGAACACATCCAGAGAAGGACAAGGAAGCTGGTGAAGAGTCTGGGGCATAGATCTGATGAGGAGCAGCTGAGGGTGCAGGGGGGGTGCTCAGCCTGGAGTAAAGGAGGCTCAGAGGGACCTGAGAAGAAACGGTGCCAAGCTGTGCCAGGGAGGTTTAGACTGATAGCAGGAAAAATTTCTTCACTAGAAGGGTGGTAGGACATTGGAATGGGCTGCCCAGGGAGGTGGTGGAATCTCCATTCCCAGAGGTGTTCCAAGGGCACATGGATGTGGCACTTCCATAGTGGTGAACACTGTGGTGCAGGGCTAACAGCTGGACTTGATCTCAGAGGATCAAGTGTCAGCCTTTCCAGCTTTTAGGATTCTATGACATGGAAAGCTTTTGTTTAGGTTGGAATGTATTTTGGCCATAAAATGTGAATTAAATAACATTCTATTTCTGAGAAATGGTGAAGAGGGCTGGCAATTAAATTGTCTTTGTTGCAAATATAACAGTTACCAATCTCATGGTTAGGGTTTTTCCTTCTCCTCCCTGCCAGTAGATGAAGTGCACAGTGGGAAAGTGCAGAGAAGGCTCAGCTCTCAGAACATGAGTCCAAGTTTTGGTGGCAAAACTTTTTAAGTCCTGAATCAGAGCATTTCACTGGTGAAATGCAAACCAAGGTATTTTAAGAAATTACTTGTGATGGGATACAAACTACCTACTAAGACAATTTGACAGAACTGATGTCTAAGCTACAGGGCACAAATCACAAAAAAGGGAGGTTCTTGCTTCTTACAACACAGAAGCTTCTCCTTCAAAGTCCAATGAGCCTCTATGAAACTGTACCTTAAGATCCAAATTTCCATCTAATAGTAGTAAGTTTCCAGTTCCTGAAGCTTCTGTGTTCATTCCTTGACTCCTCACACTCAGAAAAATGTCTCTTGAAAGAATTAAGGCTACCTGCCCAGAGACTGAGCGTTGCTATGGCCACAAAATCATCATTAGCACTCTGTGCTGGTACACTTAACTTTGTGAACCTTACAAAAGCAGTAGATAAAGATTGGCTAACAATAGCAGAAAATGCAAAGTGACAGTTTAGACTGCCTATTGTGGGGTAGATGTGTGTATTTGTTAGTGATAATCACTATCACAACACTGATGCTCTCAGCACAGGACACTCTTGCCAATTTCAGTTCCACCAAAGCCCTTATGAATTTAACTCCGTAAAAAGCATACAAATTGATCAGATTTACGTCACAGAATAATTTGACTGTGTACACACCTCCTGATCAGATCTATTTTAGTCAACAGAACACTCTACATATGCTACAGCCCATCCTTTTTGAAACACGGCTGCTGCTGCCAGACTCTCTGTAGCACACATGGATGATATGGATACCAAACACTAGAAACGTGTTTGCCAACAATTCAACTGCTGCTGTGAACCCCCGGCGCTTCCTTTAGCTTCCTTAGTTTCTGACATCAAAGTATGTATTTTAAATGCAAAGAAAACTAATTACTTTTCTTTAGAAAGTAATATGGATATTGAAGATGAAACATCTTCTTAGACCACGGATAGAATGAAGGGTTTGATTTTTTTTTTATTTTTTGGGTTTTTGGGTGAGGGTATGAAAACCTAGGAGACTGTAATAGGATCCATAACCAACCTCAGTGTTCGTATAAATTATGGTCACCACCTCACCTTCTAACTGACTTCATAGAAGAAGGACTAGAAAGCATAGGTTAGAAAGAAACAAACACTGGGTTTTGCAGGGTAAATCCCAGGATTACTTATGTCCCCCTCAAGGATTTCTTTTTACACACGTGTATATATGTACACACACATATACACCGGGGATTATGTCAGCAGGATTATAAATATTGTTTATGAAGACACTCTTTCACACTCCCTAGCATTACCTTTATTACCCAGCAATCTTTCCTCAAGAAAGGCTCAAAGACTAATCTACAGGTTAGAGCTGGCAAAGCTTTTAACAGTTTTCACATCAAACAGTGACACATTTTATAGGATCTCCACCTAGTAACTGCAAGGGGAACAGGAAAGAGGATGTAGCTCACAGAGTACTTTGAATTAGCACTGGAATCTCCCAGGTAATCCACAGTGTTATCAGTCAGAACGCTGAACAACAGGTACTCATTTGTACTTTACCAACCCATGGATTATCCTTGGCTTGCCACTACAAGTTCCCAGCAGCACTGCTGTGTTTATATATTAAATGAAATGGGCCTCATGGATAATTCTTTTTCAAGAACTGCTAACAGATTTGCACTCTTTTCCACTCAAAAACAATAGGTCCTTTGACTGGATATATACAGTTTAAAGAAAAAAGTCACTATCAGGATATTTTTATTTCCTCTGGTGGAGAATACAGCATTCCAGAGAGTAGATGCAGAATTGCTCATTTGAGTACTTTGGTATTTTCCATCTTTTCCTGCTTTCGTGTAAGAGTATCAAGCCTGTGCCACTGATTCCTGTGTTAATTAAATTTGGCTGTCACATCTATGGGCATCACTAAAGATACCAAAGAATGGACGGGACTGTGTAACTGATGAACTGAATTCTGATACAGATTCAAGAAGGCAGCTCATGGAAGCTGAACAGAATAGTGAGCCTGTACTTCTAGAACTGTATCTAATGAAATCTGCTTCCTCTTAAAGGCAAAACAATTAAACAAAACAAAACAAAAAAAACCAAAAACCCAACCAGCAAAAGCACAAAACTGAAATAACCTGATATTCAAATATTTATTTTTAAAATAAAATACTTACTTGTTTTCAAATACAACTGTGAGGGAGTCCTCATGAACATCTTTGATAAATCCCTAAAACAGAAACAGAATTTTTGTTACAAGAATGCATGTGAAATCAAAAAGGCAGCAATTTCAATAGAGCCTGAACCTGAGCCAAGACCACCGCTAACACTGAGGTTCCAGTCTCAGAAAGCTCCAAGACACACTCCCACTCCTTGCACGAGGTTGCTGATATTCTTAGCTGGCTATTCCAAGACGTGCAGAGCACAGGGACTGCTCCCACTGATTGCTCAAATCTGACCTGCTCATTTACAACTGAACCCACCACCTCGAGTTTCTTATTCTACCCACAGGTGTGCACAGGTGTTTTACAGGAACAAAATGAGAGAGATCCAGGTAAGGGCCATTATTCTAATAGCTGTGCACAGCACTATTTGCTTCACTGGTGTTCCTCCCAACACAAACTGAATCCTAAACAACTGTCCCCCCCGAACAGTCCAGCAGCCAGTTTGAATCACATTTGGCAGCCAAGGCTGCCACACAGCCAGTTATGGTATCATCTTTCAAGTACTAAATTGGGGACTGGATGAGGCCAAATGCCTGTAGGACCTCCCAGGAAAACAAAGAGAATACAGTATTTCATGGATTTTTTTTTGTGCTTACATTTAGGGGGCATTCAGTATACCAAAAACTTAAAGACAAAGATCAACCTCACAGAGTTATACCCAAGTATATGCAGAAATTAAGCTGATACATTTCTTAATTAAGGAGGACAGCCATGCTGGAGAAAAAAAATCTAAAAAAAAAAAGATAAAAAGAACACTACTCCTGCCTTTGCTCCAGCCTGTTATCTGCCCAAGCAGAGGTGGTCAACAAGGACCTGCAGTTATAAAGGCGTAAGAAAGCTGCAGAGCTATGTTAAGAGAAAGAAGTTCCAGGAAATCTGCTGAATGGATTATATTCATTTAAGAAACTGCCAGCTGAGGAGGATGAAGAACGTATCAGCTGTGCAAGGAGCAACCAGCCCACTGAGGTATTATGTGTCAGCTCAGGGAAAGATAAATTTTGACACAGCCGATCCCTCCATGTAATGATGGACAGTAAAGGAGCCCACACTGACAGCTGGCTGCAAAGGGCCTATAAAAACAAATCTCCTTCTACCTGAGCTCATACTTGGCCAATGCTCTGAAAGCATTTGCTCAAAACCTGCTTTTCTGCTCCTTGAGCTTCCCTCAAACCCATCTGTCAGCAACACAAAAGACTGGTTCCAGCAGAAAGCACACTGGTAACCCTCAACAAAGCAGGTCACCAGAAGTCATCTTGTTGAACCACCTAGTGTGCTCCTAATAAAATAAACCCTCTCAAAGGCCATCCTGCCACTGCAAGGGAAGGTAGGCAAATCTCCTTCTTTGAAAGGTAAGCAAGTGAAATGGCTGAGAGTAAAATACACCCAGAATCAGGGACTTTCAGTTTCAAGGGAACAGGATGGGAGTATAAAGTCCTATCTGTTTAAAGATGCAAAGAGCATATAAAATTTTACTGCCTGAAGCATGGGTAAGCCAGCAACAGAGATAAAGCAGAACTTCTATCAAATTTATGCTACTAACAGCTCCCTTCAAACGTACCCCAGCACAGGGACAAATTAACACGGCATACAGTGCAGGAAATGGGAGTTTCTCTACTACAATTCATCCAAACTCTGTACAGCGACAAAACACTGAAGTCACAGCAGCGAGAACCAACTTCATACAGTCCAGCATTCTGCTACATGACAATTTATCAAGAAACAGCAGAATTTACAGGGAGAGATTAACTCCCTACTAGAGACACCATTTATTTATCTGCATTCCAAGAGTCTGTGATTCAATACTAGTCCCTGCCTCATTATGCTACTTTAGTTCACAGCTGTGTTCTCAACGCGTTTCTAAGGTCAGCTTAAAGTAGCTGAACATTTATCCTGCCAAACTGAATTCAGTTCTTTCCTTTGCTGAAAAGCACAACTTCAGAATCAAGAGATTCCAACTCAGGCACCATAAAACATCTGATTAACATTCAGAACTTAATGCTCTGTATAGTTAACCAAGCCATGAATCCACTGACTATAGATTTCGCTAAGAAGACAAAAGAAGTGCAAAAAAGGAATCCAACTACACTGACTTTTGAGGATTTAAGACAATTAGCCCATTACCAGATGAAGTGTGGGTTTCTGTGTAAGGTACAGAGAGGTTTAATAGTCACAACCAATTTTCAAGCTAAGGTCCCACTGAAGAATGCCAAAGCTGAAGTGGAACAGTAATGCAGAGATATGGCTCTCAGCAGAACAACAGCTGACACTGCACAAACGTCAGCTGCATAAAGAGAAACACAGAGGACAAATTTTAATAAAATCTAAAGTACAAATTCCAACAAAGAGTCTGTACATTTTACAACACCATGTGGGTTTCAGGAACTCCTTCACGGAAGGAAGGCTTTCAGTTCAAAGTGTGCACACCGCTCCTCCCTCCCACAGGAGAATGTAATGCAGACTCACTGCTGGCAGACACGTAGGCAGCAACTGCCTTGGAATTACCTGCACAGCTTTGTCACTTGGTATTCCCAAACTCTTTCACTCCCTAGTCTAATCAAGCATAACATCTATCAAGTCTGCACTTTAGGTCACAAATGAACATAAGCAAAGTATCAAATAAAATTACCTAACTATTAAATAATTTTATTGTTGTGAAGCCTGAAAAAAAGTCTAATTAGAGTCTAACAGTATACAATTACTTCTGACTATTATCAAATTCTCTACAGCTGTGGGGATGAGATCACATTTACAGCAACTGAAGCACAGCAGTCTATGAGGTATTATGGACTGTATGGTCCCTTTGTAATGCAACTAAAACCAATGAGAATTCAATATGGCTTTTAAATAGTTTTCTTAGAAAACTGTATTTTCTTAGAAATTATTTTACTACTGTCAAGAAGGATGTTGAAAGTATCATTAGAACATTTTCTGAAAGCAAAACTTCCTTCATAGGACTTCCCCGCCTTCAACCCCGCCTATACACATTATCAGCTGTCATTTACAACTTCCAGATAAAACCAGAAAGAGATTTCATGCATGTCAGGATGGGATTTAGTGTAGTCTTTAAAGAAGTCTTCATAGAGTCTACCATAATTAAATTTAAAAACAAAAAAGGTTTTACAAAAAAACCTGTGACATTAGGGTATTTTGGTATTTCACAATACAAAAAGGACTTTATAGTAAATCCTATAAATTCAAGAGGATTTCTCCAGAATTATGTGATGAACATAAAACAGAAAACTAAATAACCTGGTTTTCAATCAGGGAGTTTTGAAGGAGTTCTGTATTTGTGAGGCAACCTATATAAATAGATTTGCACTAGCCTGATACTGTATCAAAAACATTCTCTACTAAATTAAGTAATGATCTGTCACCTTAACTTTCGTTCTAATGAACAATGTACTCTGTTACTGAAGTTGAATTTAGCAGTGTTGCCTAAGACTGTTAATGCCAGTTTCTAGGTTTGAAGGGTTCTATGTTCCCAACATATCATTCCATGTACCGCAGGTGATGAGGCAGAGCTAACAGCAGACCACCAAACACACCATCAATAAATACAGCGGCATTAAAAAGTGAGGAATTGCACTATCAGCAAGTGAGCTCACACATAACCTTTGTGTGTGTTTTATACCACACACAAATCTGCAGGGGGCAAGAGAGGAAGAAAAATTGACATGACTTCATCTTGCCAGACCTCTGACTGGGCCTGTCCAGATATTGGTGTCAGTCACTGCGTGTGTGCTGCGAGCTGCATCCCTGGCAGTCCATGTATGCCCTGGCTGGAGCAGCCCTGCTCAGGAGGAGCAGGGGACTGTACTGTACTACAGGCTATTAATGTCCTGCTCCACAGGCTCCTGGGCTCAGACCTGTCTCTGCCACTCACTTGGCAGGAGCTGGGCTCCCAACACCAGCACCTGCAGAGGGATGGGATGGGAGACCCAGGGAATCTCACCTGGAGCTGGACAGGGTGTGCACGGTGAACAATGGGGCAGGAAACTCTCAACCAATCATTTGCACCAAAATCACTGCAGCTGAGACTTCCTCATTTCATAACAGACACCCACACACACTCTCTCCCTTTTACCTGGGTTTTGCTCATGGATTTAGGATTAGGACCTGCTGATAACATAAACGGATCAAGACTTACTGAAGTGCCCTTACACTGAACTGTATGTCTGTGTGTGTATATGTACACATACAATTTCTTTTTTTTTTTTTTTTTTTTTCAAATCTAATTCCAGGCAAAGCCACAAAATCTGTAAAACAGGTAGATGCAATCCAAGTTCCCTCCACATCCTACTTTCTGTAAGTTTATCTAACCCCCAAGTAGGGAGATCCAATCTAAAAATGAGGTGCAGATAGTTTAGCTGCAAACTTTCTTTCCAGGGACAGCCACTGTGTTGGCCTTTGAGTCACACATACCTGCACACTAAAACTGTATTAATATCACCTTACCCACTGCTGAGCCAATTTCAAACAGCAAACACTTTGGCATCTGGTACCACGGACTGTTTCTGAACCAGAGAGATAAAGGTCAAGCAGCCTATATCCAATTACCAAGCCTTTCACTCCTTTTCAGATGCAGGAACCGTTGGTATTTCTAACTAACATTGAAACACAACTGTTCCATGTAACAAACACATGAAATAATTATTGCTAAAGGATGTATCTCATGCTGAGCCCCCAAAGGAAAAGAAAAATAAAATAAAGCAAACAAAGGAAACTTGTAAATAACCAAACCACTTGACAAGACAGACTGAACCTGGTATTATTTTCATTATAAGTGATTAGCTGCACCTGTTTATACAAGGAACTGATAAAAGCAGCTGTGGCTTACTGCAAAACACAAACACTACAGGTATCAGGAAAGGAAAATATCCCAAACTATCACCTCAGTTTTAGCAAGCATAGTTTAATTTATGACATTACTGCTTACTTCCATCCACAATCACAACTGCATGTAAATTCAACAGTTGTTCTGACAGTTGTGCAAGAGCTTCAGCACTGAATCTGGGCTTACCTACTGCTTTGGGCTTACTCATAGAAGTCTCAATGACTCACTTCTTACACTGGTTTCCTCATATGCATCTTCCAAAAAGGCAAAACTTCTGGAAGACATCCTCCACTGATCATGTACCTCAGCAATCAATAACCATTCCCTCTGGCATCTCCCTTCTATCAGCCTAAAAGGCTCAAGCAAACAGCTCACCCACAGCAACAAGAACTACAGCTACTTCTTGCAAGACTCTACACAACTTTCAACTAATCAGAAACAACTTTAAAATGTCTAAAACTCCACCCCCCATATAGATGTAGGGCTGGATGTAATAAAAAAATGCTGACAATTATAACACAGTTTTTCTTTAAAGGAAAAAACAAAGGTCATTCCAGTTGCAGTTTCCTGGTGTAGTACTTGGGTATTAACAGTGTGTAAGCTACACTCCTAATGACAATTTCCTATTTTTAATAACCATCAAGCTAAAACCACTCAGAGCAACTCAAGTTGTTTACAAAGCCACTAATTAAAAATTGTATGAAAAATTAGAAAAAAAAAATTGTATTTTTATTGATGCATAAACCTTCACTCCCACAGAGTTGCTCATCAAGCTTTGGCTCTACATGTGGAGAAATGGTGTGTACTTGTCATTCATCACTTTTTCCCCTTAGTAATATTTTGGCTTGTGTCTGCCTTGAGGCCAATGCCAACTCCTGCTACCAGCATTTTGCTTAGTCCTGTTACCAGAACTGCACATCTTGAAAGAGGAACAGGCCAACAAGGAAGCACTTCACAACATGTAAATTAAGGGTTGAGTTCCATTTTAATTCCTGGAGCTTTCTTCCCCTTGCATAATCTAAACAGCTACTACTGTAGAACTTTAAGAACACAAGGGCCTGCAGCACACCAGAGCCCATTTCCCTGCACAGCTAAATCCCTACAAGGAAGAACACAATGGATCTTCCAGAGTTGTTCAAATGCCACTGAAAGACTCAGTCAGAGGAATTGATCTGATGTGCAATTTATGTACCTTGGTTTACTGTAAGGCCTAACCTATTCCAAGGAAGCTGATGTGGGAAATCATGAATGATGTGCATCACCAGGGCTCTTAACCTGCATACACGTGAGCACATAAGGGCTGATGGAGATACTGAATAAAACTGAAGTTTTTGTCTTGCTCTTCCAAGACTCTCCACAACTGGAAGGTCCAGGCAATGGCACAAATTGGAATATGGGAATCTCTGTTTGAATGTCAGGAAACATTTTTTTTTTTTAACTGTGAGTGACTGAGCAAAAGCACAGGTTGTTTGGGAGGTTGTAGAGTTTCCATCCTCAGAGATAATCAAAAGCCATTGGGACATGGGCAACTGGCTCTAGGCAGCCCCACCTGAGCAGAGGTGTGGACCAGGTGAACTCCCACAGTCTCTGCCAGCCTCAGCCATCTGTGATTCTGTGAATTACTTCATCATCCTAATGACATAGTGAACCATCATCCTGAAAACACTGCAGGCAGGCCAAGACAAGGTTGGGAGTATTCAGCACTCACTCTCTCCAACACTTTCAAAAATCAAAGAAATCCAGGTATTTTTGCCCATTCCATACATAAAAGTCTACTCTAATGTCCCAAAGACAAAAACTTCCTGCCACCTAGTCCTCACCTAGAAAGCATCAACTTTTCTACTCTCAGGAAGCCCTCACAGCACCTTTAATATATGCAAACCCATAACCAGTGGTCATCAGCAACCTGGTTTGTTCTCCCCTGTTCCACAGCACAAACTCCCCCATTTTTCAGAAGCCCACAACCATTTCAAGCCCCATCAGTGCCATCTGCTCTCCAAAGACAATGGGTGCTCAAACATATGACATATGCAAAGTCTTCCAAGTTGCAGGAGTGCCCAAACACTGGCTCTGCTGAGTAATGGCTGAGAACCTGACAAAACGTATACAGTAAATGCTGTCCTGTTCTCCAGATTATATTACTTCTTTATAGCAAACAGAAAAACAAGAAACCACAAATTAGTTTGGTGATTTAGATATAAAAGTTCAAAATTAGATCATAATATGCTTTCTCTTATACTTTTTAATTACCTTGGGATTTACCACAACCGTCCACTGATACATGAAAACTCAAAATGCTTTTCATGATGCAGGAATTTTAATAAAGAATATCAGTTTTCCATACTAATTTATTGCAACCATTGTGTATACATATCATGTATGTTCTCCTTGCACTTAGGAAGAATTCCCTGATAAAACTGAAGAGCAATTATTAGAGGAACTAAAGAAACTTTATAATAAAGGGTACCATTTACCATGGTCATACCTCTAGTAGGTAGTGGAGACCCACTGTAATGCTCCAGCAGATTCAACCATTACATTTGTTCTACTGCAGCTAAGTTGCAGTAACACATTAAAAGAAAATCTCTAGTATTATTGTTTATGTGATTATTTAAATTTTTATCTCTGTTGGCATACCAGGATCTTTCTGATCTCATTTACCTGGGGTAATGCTGTGCTAATTAATCCAAATTCAGACTGTTCTAATGGCAAACCTCAAATCTCATCCCATCTTACAAATTCTGTTTTTTCTCTTCAGAAAACTTTTGCCACCTTCCCTAGAGTGTCATACAGCTTAGAAAAAAGGAGCCTCTTGTCATTACCTTGCAATGATCAATGCTACTGGTGCCCAAAATAGGACACCTCCTAAAAGAGACGGACACACCTCTTTGCTTTAGGTCACTTTAAACAGCAAGTGACCTAGGAGTGTTACCTAGTTCCAAAATAAATGCAGAACCTCTGCCTTCCTCAAGAGTAAGACTCACAAAATGGAGTCACTAATACACACTTCACTGCATTTAGCTCACAGGAACAATGTCTGAAAATTGTGTTTGTTTGAATGATTTGGTTTGGGTCTTTTTTATAGGGGTTGTGTGTGTTTTTCCCTCTCCACATTAACAGTGGATTACTCTGAGTTCAGGCTTTGATCATTGTGCATCCCATCCGGCCTTCATCCACCATGAAGATGCCATCACTGACTGGACTTAATCCTCACTTCATTGATCTTGAAGCCATTATGTCATTTTTAATTAAAACCTCTGCTTTTTTAAGTCACTGTTCAGAGGGCTAAAACACATGATGGTGCTAATCCAAGGCTGATAATTCTTACTGATTTAGGAGATGTCATCCTTGCAGATTTTAAATCAGGCTCATTGTAGCAAATTCTGTGCACACAGATCCCTTCAGTCCAAAAATTCAACACACCTCATACTCCCATGTGTCTGACATTCCTCTTAAGCAGAAGACCAACTGATCCATCATTTGGAAAGCTGTCCAAGATCACAAGGTATAAAATGGAAAGCTAAGAAAAGTGTTTCCAAATTCTGGGCTTCTTAATGCTCAGGAGGGGGAAAAAAAAATCAATTCTATTTAGAAGCATCCTGTTCTAGATGCAAATGATTCTGACGTGGTTTTCTGTGTGATACTTCAGGTTCAACAAAAAAATAATCCACTGGATAAAATTTATTACCTACTCACTTTGGTAAAAATTTCAGAGGGTTCCCTACTAGGGAGGCACCCTACTATCCCACTACATTCTTTCCTCATAAGGGTATCTCCCATTTGTCTTGGCCAGTTGAAAGAACTAACTCCTGAAGTCAGCTGGTTACAATCCCTTACACCCAACTGCCTCCACATACTGTACAGTCACCACATGATTCCCAAGCCAAATCCACAGCTGCACACAGGAAATTCTGAAGGGGGGAGGGGGAATCAAACGGGACAGCCCCACACCAAGTGCAGTACTGCCTGAGCAATGCCACACTATGCATGTGGTTAGGCACAATAGCTAAAGAAAGTCCCGAGATTAAATCCTCCCAGAACACAGCCACGCTGCGTGCTCACAATACTGGCTGGAATCAGCCCTTCTGGAGAGGAAAGCAGGAGCTTACTGCCATAAAAAGAGCTGAGATTCTTAAACATCTGAAGCCAGGCTTAAGGGAATATGACTGACAGGCAACAGCTGAGAGTATTCTGCATTGATCCTGTACCATCCTGACATTCCAGGGAGGGTGATGGTGAAGGAAGATTTCTGAAGGCATAAATAAACTCGAGGTCTTTTAAAAAATTATTTTAAATATTTTAAAATCATTATCACCGACCCGGTTCACCCCATCCCACCCAAAAGCCCCTGCATTTTCCAACACCAATCCCCCAACACGCCCACCCACCCCTCCCAAAATGAATGCTCAGGGAATCCCCGCGCCGCGCATCTGCTCCCCCCGGCCCCGCCAGCGCTCTGCCTTCCCCACACACGAACCTCCCCTGCGCGCAGCCCTCAGCAGCCTCGTCACCGCCGCCCCCCCGCCGCCGCCGCCCCGCTCCGCTCCATCCCCGCCGCCCCCGGCCCCGCACCCCCCCGCACCCCGGCACCTTCCCCGCTCACCGTCCCCTCCCCCGCGGCCCTTCGGCCCCGGCCCCGCCGGGCGCGGAGCCGCCCGCGCCGCCCCCGCCGCCGGTACCTTGTAGAAGGCCCCGTTGGAGCCGCGCACTTCCACCGTCAGCTCCTCCATGTTGGGGCCGCAAAGGACGCCGGGACGAGCTTCTAGAAACTGTCACCGCGGGGGGAGCGCGGCGCCCGCCCCCTCCGCCCCCCGCCCGCCGGGCCGCGCCTCCGGCCCCTCCTGCTGCTCCGGCCGGGCCGGCACCGCCGGAGCGCAGCGGAGCGGAGCGGAGGGGGGCGGGCGCTGCGGGGAGGGTTCCCCGCCGCCGGCGGAGCGGGGCGGTCCCTGCGGGAAAGGCTCCCGGGAAGGCTTCCCCGCCGTTATCTCCCCGCCCGCCGGCGCGGGGCTGAGGGGGGAGCGCGGGTGCGGCCGCGTGAGGGGGGCGGCGGGCGCTGCGTGCGGAGACAATGCGGTGCGGGCACGACGCGGGGCGGGCCGCGCTTTGCAATGAACGCCGCTCAAAAGGCCGCGCCCGAGGGGGCACCTTCGGCTCCCGGGGCGGTTACGATAGTGCCCGACATCCACCGCCCGCATCCGCTTTGTCCCTCACGGAGCGCCGGCCCCGGGGCGGCCGCCCTGCCCCGCCCCGCCCTGCTCACACCCCGCGGGAGCTGCCTTGCGTGTCTGCCTTCCCACTGCGCTGCTGCCGACAGAAAACAATAAAAAATAAAAAAATGCCTCTGGTGTACTGGCCCTCACAACACACTGAGACGCGAATTGTGCTGTGAGCTGGATGCTCACATAAGCTTAGTCATGCAGAGCCTGATGAACGGCCTGTACCTGTGCCAAATCTATGTGTTTTTGCACTAAGTTTAAATATAGAGCCATAGAACCATTCTGGTTGGAAGAGACCATTAAGATAATGAAATTCAACCATCAACCCAGCACTACCACTGTAACCCCTACACCACATCACCCAGCGCCAGATCCAAATACCTCTTAAACACCTCCAGGGGTGGTGACCACCCCCTCCTTGCACCACTATTCCAATGCCTGACTATCCTAACCGTGACTTTTTTTTTTGTGATATCTAATCTGAATCTCCCATCTCGGCCTAAGGCCATTTCAATAGCAATGCTTTCAAATGCTCTTTCTGCTGATCTTTCCCGTTGGGCATCAGACCCAAATGAGCAGGAGTTCATGATGATATTTTACCCATCAGATGTTTTCATTTTCAGTTTCTTCATGTTAATCTTGCTCTTGTGCCAGTTGTAACCGTGTCTGTAAGACAGGTGAGGATTTTGGACAGTAAGGGCCAGAAAGTGTTGAGAAATCTGACTGCTGGGTAAAGAGATGCCAGTGCTCAAAATGGTGAAATAATGTGTTGCAGTGGCAGTGGGGGACATGGTTTAGTGGTGAACAAGGCGGTGCTGGGTTGATGGTTGGACCTGATGATCCTGGAGGTCTTTTTCAACCTTTCTATGGTTCTGTGACCCAGATGTGCCATAACTGAAGGAAAGATACAGGTTCAACAGCATGAACTTTTTTTCCCATGCTGTATGCATGATAATTCCTAATCCTACATAATATTTATTCCTCATAAATTTTGGAGAGTAGCTTTTATTCTAAATTTTGTTTCAATCTTTATAAATTATCCACAGTTTATTCTGTCTATGGTTCCAAGGCCATACATGAGCAAGAGAGCCCTTTCTTGAAAAACGGTGCCTCCTTTTCTTTTGGCAGAGGCCACTCAGGATTTTCCAGGATAAAGGAATCAGATAATATGAAACAAACAGTTGTGCTACAAAAATTCTATGCCAAAAGTTTTCATCACCCCAAGACTAAATAGACTGAGGTTCATTTATTTGGCTACCAAGACATGGAGTCTCAATGTCAACTGCTAAAAAAGTGGTGTCTGGGGCTAAAAAAACCGAACCAGAAATGAACAATGCATGAGCTGCTGTCCTTAGGAATAAAAACAGGATGTAGATAAAAAAAAAAAAAATACTCCAGAGCTGCATGGGGTGCCTGGGTGTCCGCATTTGCAGAACTGGGGGGCAGTTCTGGGCTTTAGTGATAATGAGGACTGGCTTGAGCAAATGCAATCTGCATCTGAATTTCCCTGATAAAGTTTGTTTTTCTGGAAGTGTGAGCATGATAGTGGTTAAAGGGACAGGGTTGTTTACATGTTAATTTTGAGGCAGACTGCTGTGGCTGGGTTAAATGCAGGTAGAAAAGGGCTTTAGCAGGTTGTGGGCCATAATAATTTGCAGCACATCAGCCAGAATGTAGATGATGAATCTAAGTTTAGTTTTCACTGAATGTAAATTATGAGTAACTACTAAATTAAATTGCTTTAAACTTTTACTGAAATAAGGGAGGATCCAGATTCAAGAACTCAAGAATTCCTCTGATAGTAGTAGCTACTTAATTTTTTTTTATGAGACTTTGTAAAGTTTCACTTTTGTTTCATTTTTTGGTTTCATTTCTCAACACCCACAGTGAAACTGCCACTTCCATTTCCTAGAGCTGCTGCAGTCGAGGAGAAACGTTGGGTAAATCTGGTTGAGCCATTTTTCCTTGAAAACTCCTCAGCTCAGGAGGCAAAACAAGCTGCATCACACCAGAAGGACACCAAGTCAGAAGTTGCAGGATTCTATATCCTTGGGACCCTTGGTTGCAAAGAGCAGAAGGGTTCCCTTGTTTGAGTGAGCAAAATGAAGGGTGAAGCATTAAACACTGAGGGATTAGGATGTTGTCTTCAAATACATCAAGGCACACAGAGGGGATAATGATCCATGAGAGACTGAGGCTGTAAAAGACAGAAAACATTACTAGCAGGAAAACTCCCCAGAAGGTATAGACTGACCATTAATGGATGTAGTCTGGAAAGAAGTTTGCAATGGGAGGTTGCAGAAGTGTCTGGAACAGCCTTTTGAAGTGAATTCATGAAAGGTAGTAATGCCCGCCTGCTTTATTTAGGATGGAAAAAGCCTTTATGATGGGGATATAGCATGAGCAATATAAACCACATTTTCAACAGAGAAAACTTGGCAAGCATTGATTTCAACAAATAAATAACCGACCCACACTCCTATCCTTCCAAATGCCATTTTCTAAAATTCAGGAAGTTTGTGGACGTACTAGAGAGGGTCCAGGAAAAAGCCATAAAACCATTGAAAATGTAACTCTCAGTGAAATGGTATCATAGCAGAGTTTTCATATTTTGAAAAAGTGATTTTTGTCCAAAATCTGCAAGTATCCAGATAGGAAAAATATAAGCTCTTTTTAGATTCCTATCATTATCAATTTTTAAATCAATATTGAGTATGCTCTAGTTCATACATGAATTAATGCAATCATCTCTGAAACTAAAAGTCACAATGGAATTGTCATTCAGGGGCCTTCTGACATCAGACTCTGTTAGTATTCACCTCAGCCAAAAGCAGAAAAAATTTAGCTATTTTCAAAAACTTGGGCAAGAGTGAGACAACTGAAATCACCAACATAACTGTTTAGAGCAGTGATCTCTTAAAGTAAGATTAGTTGTAAAAAGATGCACACATTGATATTCCTCTTACAGTACTAGTAGGCTGAAAATTTGTTTGAAAAGAATGTTGTAGTTTTAAATTATCAGTTATTTTGCTGCCAAATAACTTGATTGCCTTTTCTGATAAAGAACAAGGATAGTTTCTCTGTTTTTCTGTGCACATTTCCTACCTTTCAGTAAAATAAAAACCCAGAAGCATCCTTTCTTAGCATATTTTGTTAAAAAATAGGCAAAACCCAAGGTCAACTAAATCAACTAAACTTATGCTCTTACTTACAATGTAACAACCTGGATCTTACATTCTATTCAGTGAAGTGCTGACACTTAGCAACTCATGCCATAAAAATCAAAATGATGATAAAAAATTAATCTAGCTTCGCCTTTAAGTGGGTAAAAACCTTTTTGGTTCCATTGCTCATTCTGAAATTTTGGCAGAGGGCTGATGATTATGAGACACATCCATCCACAGACTTCCAACCCTCACAGAAGCTTAGGAAACAGGGAGCACTGAGGTGCTCTGTAAATTACTATGCATCATTAATTCTTAGTGGAGACAAACAATACAGGTGGATATTTGAAAGATATGAGATAAGATCATATTGGCCTCATGTCTTACTAAATGACAAAACTACATTACAACTCAGCAAAAGTCTTGGAGAAATTCTTTTGGAAAATTACCTGCTCCCAAGTTTGCTTATTTACATGTATTTTTTTCTTTGTTCTATGAGTTGCACTTGGGTGGCAGAAAGAAGTCTGTGAAACTTGTAAAATTACTTCCAGTAAACCTGTGCAAGTAGAACAGAGGATCTGATATCTTATGGTAGAACACTGGTATAAAGACATATGGCCTCGATACAGATCATCCTGTTGGGCTGTAGTTGTAGGAAACTCCTTTAGAAAAGCTTGTGGTTTGATTGGATTTGTTTTGTTTTACACTTCTCTATGATTT
This sequence comes from Phylloscopus trochilus trochilus, assembly GCA_016584745.2. Lineage (NCBI taxonomy): Eukaryota > Metazoa > Chordata > Aves > Passeriformes > Phylloscopidae > Phylloscopus > Phylloscopus trochilus. Next base: position 12,307,687 of record WQNJ02000041.1, read on the forward strand.
TTGCCCTATTTGAATATTGAGGTGAAGAAGAATTTCTACCATTTTTCATCAGCCTTTCACAACTGCATTCCTGACCTTTTCCAGTGAATGAATTTTTGTCTGGAGGTTTGCTGAGCCCCACATCCATGTCCAGCCACATCTGCAAGCACTGTAAGCAGACACCGCTTCTGAAAATAGGACCCACAAAAGGTGTTGCTAAGTGAGTGTATGTAAAAACATTCTTGTGCGGTTCAGTTTTAAGCCCTCTGTCTGGTGTGGAAATCAGAGAAAGAATAAATCAAGAGTGTTCCTATCATTGTAAATGAACTTTTGCAGTCATTTACACCTACCTTTAAAGGGAAAAACCTTTGGAGCCAATTTATTTTTTTATAGCTGAAAGCACTCACATTTATCTGTCTAGACAAAATGAACCTAAAATGATTTGCAGGTATAGGGTTAAAATCTGTGTTTAGAAAAATAAAAAGTGTTAAGAATCCACAGAATGCAGTAGGTATTTGCTATTGTATTCTACTCCCTAGTAGTCTCAAGTCTAAAAAAGAAAAAGTTACTGAGCTGATTAAATTATATAAGAAAGGCATCAAGAATCAGTATTAAAAATGGTTTTGGTTACAGTCTGTTTTTATGCTGAAGTAATGATGAGCAATATCATTCAGGTTTCATTTGTTCAAAGTCCACGAGATAATGTGCATGTTCAGAAAAAAGAAAAAAATACACATCCAGGCAACAGACTACTATGTGAAAGTAATTTCACGCTGAATGACAACATATGAACCTTGTTTTTTTCACACTGGCAAATTTCTGCCTTACCATTGCTTGACTGGTCTTCCCACTTTTGTCAGTGGCAGCACAGGAAAGTAAGGAAAATAAAAGGAAAAGTTTGATGTCATTCTAAAAGCAACGAGGAGCACTCGCCAATGCCTGCTGCAAACTCAATATTCATCCTGGCACTGTGCAAAGAAACTGCAGAATCATTTCACTGAAATTTTAATGAACTCCAATGAGAACACTGCTGTTTAATGGACTTTGTGCAATGGGTGGAAGCTCATCCACTCACAATCCAACTTTTCATGGGGTTGGCTTGTTTTGCTAATTTTCATTATCACTTCGCATCTGGCTCTTTTGAATGCTGCTGTGGATGCAGCTGGTCCAAACTAACCTTGTGCCTGACTTTGTTCCAAGCCAGGAAGTAAATGCAGTGAGCTCCAGAGGGACCTTGGTATTCCTCTACAATTGTGGTGAGGTAATGGTGTGGGAAAACCTGCCATAGAATTAACTTCAGGTGTCTAAGCACAGAAGTTCTTATCTGCAAGTGTTAGGAGTTATTATCCTTCCTATCACTGTTGCCACCCACATAAACCCAGATAATTTCTGTCTTCTGAATACTTTCAGTGCAAACCAGGAGAGGAAAGCAATGTTTTTCTTTATAACTGATCCAGTTTTGGTCCTTGTTTGGTTCTCAGGCAAGTCCATACTGCCTTTGTTTTGGCTTGACACCTGAGCCAACTTTACATGTCTATGTCATGTACAGAGATATCTGCATTTCTAGTGTGGGACTGGGCCCAGAGCAGGGTTTCAGGTAATGTAGGTTTATGTGATATGAGTTACTCACTAACTCCTGCAATCACCAAAATGTATACTGCAATCACCAAAATGTTTAGTCCCTGGTTCTGAGTATTGTATTTGATTTCTTAAAGTCAGGGCTTGCTCTAAAAAAAGAGGCAATGAAGCCCTGAAAACAATTTGTGAGAGAGGGTGGACAGTGGGTATGTTGCTACTGTAATTACATGATCTGAGATATAGAAATTGAGTGCCACAGGACATGAAAAAACAAAACATTAGCACTTAAACAAAGGTGTACCTGAAGTAGCCAAGGGGTGCACATCAATCCCAATGAAGAGATGCAGTTTGGAAGAGAGAAGAGGGAACTCAGAGGTATGAAGAAGTTAGTAATGCATTTGTGTAAAACTCAGCAAACAAACTGAAAAGCTTATTTATTTTCCTAGAGGATTACCTGATATAATCTAAAGGACAAAATAATTCATTTCAAAAGGAGATCAGTTGATAGCTCAAGGCACTCTGCTGTCAAGAGTTCGGAAAGCAGGTTTCTGTCTTGACACCCTCTACTTTTTGAAGGCTCTGATACAGCAAAGTACTTAAGTGTTTTATGTAGCATCTGAATGGAAAGGATATAAGAATGACTTAATAGGTGGCCTAATCTGTGCTCTTCTGGGAAGGAAGGAGTTGAGAAGAAACTTTTCTTCAAATTTGTTGGCACAATAATGTAAAGCATTGTGTACATGTATTTTCTGGTTTCTCTGAAAAGTCTCACCTGTAGAGCAATAGATATATATTACACATATGTATATAAATTACATATCTATGCATTTGTTGTATGCTTGTCATTATGTGAATATGTAAAGAAACTGTTGATAAATACAGAGCCTGAGTCCTCCAGGAGCAAAGATAAGCATTTTACAAACAAAGTACTAGAATGTTGATATGTCAGTGTTGAGATTTCAACATCAACTGTTGTCCCAATATGGGTTGCATTCAGCTCCCTCAAAAAATCAGGGGAACCTTTTCTATTACTTTAGTCATAGGCACTGATTTAGGAAATTAAATACTAATACTCAGAGTGAGGGATTAAACATGCACATTTTGATGATTGCAAGAAGTAGCTGGTAACTCACATCATACAAATCTACATTCCCTCAAACCCATCTGTGCTGGTAGATAGATAGGGTGAGGCAATATGGAACAGAGAGAATCTCAGTGAAGGGACTTATCAAGAAGTTCAAATGTTTCCTGTGGCTTCTGTAAATGCTTTTTCAACTGAGGTGACCTTCCTCTGGTACGTGTGTTCCAGTTGTATCACAGATGCCATTGAAGAGGGTGGGATAAAATCTGGACTCTTGCCTTTTTCTTTTTTCCATCTTTCTAAAAATACCTTTCTATTAATAGCATAGTGTTTTCCCAGACTGCCTGTCTGTTGAGATGAAAAAGGGAACTCATTAAGCTACTTTGGTGATAAAACAGACAGTTCTGATAAATACAACAAAACTGACCATTCTTGTGATCTAATCAGTAAAATTATTGCATGAGTGCTCAGGACGTCATGCCTTTGGCACGCTTCCACATCCCTTTTTTTCAGTTCTTTGATCCTCTGATGCCAAATGCTGCTGGCTGTCTGGCACATTAGACCCTGCAGCACGTGATTTCACCGGTGATTTGTTGCCACAAGGCTCATCAGCTGAGCCTGAAGTGCTGAGGTTGCTTTGACCTGCTCTTACCACAGCTGTATGTGCCTGCTTGTCTTGTTCTCTCTCACTGGAGTGATATGTCCAGCCCTGGACTTTTCCTGTTGGAGGGAGTTCCTCTGTTCAACATTTAAAATGCTGCTTTAGACAGTGGAAAAGAAGTGGCTTATTGCAACTACATTAGATCTGTCAGATGGAGGGGCTGAAGAGGGTTAGTGCAGATGGATGAAGTATGCACGAAAAGAAGCAAGAAGGAGAAAAATGATAAAAAGTCAAGAATAGAGGGAAAAGAACAACAGAAGAAAGAAAAGTTCAAACAACAGTAGAAGAAAAGTTCAAAATTCAGGCTTTCATGGAAAAAGGTTTGATGAATGAAAAAGATGAGGTAAGAGAGGATGGTAGATAAAATGAAGGGTTGATGAGGGAAACCAAGAGAGAAAGAACAGTTCTGGGGAATACATGAAAGTACCCGATGGTCACTTGTGATATTCACATGCTTTTTCTCACTAAAAAAAAAATGGTAGAAGAGATGGCTGCAAGCATCAACAATAGAGACCCATAAGATTAATTCATTTTCAACATAATGGTAACTGGTATTTTGAACATCCAAATTAAAATGTACTTTTTGCCATCCTGGAGCAGGAATTCGCTTGCAGTTCTTTTACTCTCTGAACTGTGTGCCCATGTCTGTAGCACCCAGCCAATGCCACATCCCATCAAGACACTGGAATAAGCAGGAATGAAGTTGTATTTGCCTGGGAAGAAGTGCAGCCCTGTAACGTGGTGTTGCACACAAGGGAAGATTCTCCACCCCTCGGTTCTCCCACCTCTGAGGGGCACAGAAACACAGACACAGAGTTTGTGGGTAGCTTCTTCTGACATCCTGGTGTGTTAGTGTGAAGTGTAATTCCAGCTTTTGCTGTTGAAGCTGTTTCACTTCCCAGAAATACTTCAGTGCTCACAAAGGTACAGAGCATGTGACGACTATTTAGAAGTTGTTACATACCGATAACAGTAACAAATAAAACAGCTTTTCCAGTATACAATAGAAGTATGTTTATCCAAATCAGTTTACCAGAGTGGAAGCTTCAAAAAAATTACCATTTTCCACTTTTTGGAACCATTTTGAGCAATTTTTAATTCCCCTGACAAGGGTTTTAAGAATTTAACATTTTCATCATTAAACGGCATTTTATTTTAAATTAAAATAACATATGTTTTCTAAATGCATGACAATAAAACCTGATGTCTTAGCTACCCATACTTGTTCCTCTGAGAAAATAAAGTCTCAAATACCCTAAATTCCACACTCCAGAGCAATTTAGGTCTCCTTAGAGATCACAGTTTGAACTACAAATGCAATAAGGGCTGCATCCTGCTGTAACTGAAATCTTTCCTAAGTCTACTTCTGCTTTTCAATCTCTCTAATTTTTCATTAGATCAAGAGTCACACATTTTTGTTGGCAGTAAAGCAATTCCAATTTGAACTGCCTTCTGTCTTCAATAGGAATTTTCCCAAAGTACAGAAATAAAAATGTAAAACTTTGCTGTGTTTCATTACTTTCATTCTTTTGAACATTGCTGCTCTGAAAGCTCTGTGTGAAATTATTAGAAGACGGGTTTTGAAATGCTTGTGAAAGTAGATGCATATATGGGACTCAAAGGGCCTTATTTAAAAAAGAAATTTGCCAGTTACCTAGATCTCTGGTTGGTTATGCCCATTCAAGGATACAGAATCCATCATTCCTATGATTATTTTTACATCTGAACTTTTTTTTTTTTTTATACTAGATAGACTTGAAACTTTCAGGGTCATTTGCCCAGCATGTAGTTGAATGTCCTGTGCTATAGATTCCAATTAGCAAGACCATGTTCAATGGTCCTACACCACCAATGCTGTCTAACTGCTTTCCACTTGGCTTTATATGTTTCTTCTTTGTTGCAGCTGCAACCAGGTCTATCTACCCTTTGATGGAAAAATTTCAATTACCCCAGGGAGAAGCTTTTAGCTTTATTAAGCATTGAAGTCTACACATTTGTTCTTCTGTTGAAGAGCAGTTCAAAAGGAGACTTTCTGAGGAAGTAATCTGATAAATTAGGATAAATCTTGTGGTCTTTCACCGCTAATGTTTTTTTCCTGTAGTCTGAGCCCAAGATTCTGCCAACTCAATGTACGGTTAAGCATTTCTTTAACACTTTTAGCCCCTGACAGATGTTTCTTATACTTCACAAGTAAATGGCTCTTCAGTGTTTTTTGAGACTGCTGTGCTCTCAGCATAAAATTGATGTCACAGAAGGCTGGAGAGCTGTGCTCCAGCCTTGATAGACAGTGGCAGAAAACTGTTCCCATCTGGTAGCTTTGTGTTGGCCTCTGAGGAGAGGAATGGTTTCCTTTCTGAGATGATGGGTGTCAACTGTCACCTCCTTGTTGCCAGGAGTAACCTCAGTTATCTCAGGAGGAGCGAGGCCTGCACACACCAGGGCTCTCATCTGCCCTTGCTTTGTTGTTGTTGGCCTCTCAGGGGACTGGGGTAGCCAAGTGACGTGGAGGAGAGCAGGCAATAACACTGATGTAAGTCACATCTCTTTGGAGATGGGAAAAGCAGCTGCTTCTCCTGATGCTGCCCATCTTGTGTTTTACCTCCTTGGCTGGGTATTTATTTACACAAGTAAATAAAGCTGTCACTTAGTGTTTGAGAATTCCACGGAAGTTTCACATCTCTGGCTTGGAATTGAATCTCTCATTGTTGTCCCTATCTTGCAAATTAATTTATTATTGCATTTGAAGTCCTAAATGTCTCTTGAGAGAGCTAAACATACAGCCTAACAATCTGCCCATAAAGAGCAAACATGAGTTACACATTTAAAGAAGATAATCTTTCAGTTGTATGGAAATCCTGTCACTCTTGCTTTTCTATTTAAGCTTTATATAATAAAGCCTTTCTTTCTGTTTTCAGAAAAGTTTTGGTTCTTGCTCACTCATCCCTATTCTGTGAGAAGAAGAAAATGACATATTAAATCAAGACTGCATAAAGGGGCACACAACTAAATGAAATTAATATCACCAGATTAGAAGACTAGAGTTCTTGGATGAAATATATTTTTCTAAAAACCACAAAGAGAGAATAGGGAGGAAACAAATAAACATTGAGCGAGTTCTCCAAACACACAAAGTCTGAAGTTACAATGTGCCTTTTGGAGCACCATTAAGTAGCAGCCACTATCAGTTTCAAACACAGGTAGTAGAATTTACATAAGCAAATCTCATCTGGCTAAATACTACCCCATAAATATACATACTATAATCTGTTATTAATACACAAGATTATATTGTCATAATACATTAAAATATTACAAGCGGGGATTTGGGGTGAATTATCACTCCTCAAGTCTGTGCATCCATCATAAGGCCAATATGCCACCTACATCTACATTCCAAGACAAACACATCCTCTCCTGTCCCTCAGGACTTCTTTGTCAGCAGCTCAACCAACAACAAATACTCCCACTGAAACCAAAACAAAATTGAGTAAGAAAGAAAAGAAAATTCCCAAACTGTTTGCTCTCCCTTAGGAAAACACCATTTCATGGCGTAATAAAGATATTAAGATGAGGCAAAATAATTAAGATTACTGAAATTAATTCTATATCAAAGTCCACAGAAGGACCTCCTGTTGACATCAAAGCTTTGTCTTCTCTTTGATAAAGAGATTATACTTCATACTTGATTTTCTACATATTCTTCTGCACAGAGTAGATGTATTGCCACTGTCTGTCAATGATTCTGCACAAAATTCAATCTGTGTAAAAGCAAAGGACATATTTTTTGTGCTGCTGTGCTTGGAAAACCTGCAATCCAAGACTTGACACCATAACCTTGGAGCTGAAACTGTAGTTAGAACTTGTGTTCCCAGCGTTCCATCATATGCATACATATTTTATGCATTTACTTCCAGTTTGTCAAGACTACTCTGTTTCAAATTTCAGCTTGTATCATCTACCCAGCTTCATTCAATACATTTCATGTATAGATCTAATTACATGAAATGTAGTATGTAATTCTGTTGACAGGACAGAAAAAAAAAGAGAAAAATGGTCTCCCACTCACCTGTTTGAGACTGAACATAAAGGGTTAACTTTTTAATGAAAAACTAATGAACAAAAAGGGTTAACTTTTTAATGAATATCTGCCTATCCCCTTATCAGAGTAGAAATATCGTAAACCAAAAAATTAATCTTACTTTGGTGCTGTCCATTTTCTGGAGGCTCTGGTAATAAAGTCTGGTGACATTTTGGCATGTAACCTTTGAGGGAAGGCTTGGTAAGCTCCAAGGGAGTACTGTCCTTTTGAAGCAGCGTTGGGCTCAGGTGCCAAGTCACTCTTCCAAAGTTCAAGGCATTTGCTGCTGAATCAGTCACTGGTATTACTGATTTTTGCAGCATTATGAGAGAGAAAGTACTGGAGGAAATTCTTGCATGTGCCAGGCAGACACATGCCTATATTAAGACTTATGCAGAATTGTTAATTTTTAGTTCTCAGCAAAACCAAACTAAGAATCTGCGTGTTCAGCTGAGAGTGTTATTGGTGCAGGTTGTTCATGTTTCAAAGATAACAGTTGATTTCAGTATGAAATGCTGAGAGATTTTTTTCTTCTTCTAGGTTTGAGCTCTTCACTTCAAAGCATGAAATTTTTGATGTTTACAGGGACAGAAGATCATCATCTCAGCCAGGTTACATCCGACCTACAGCTGGAGAAGGCCAGCCTCATTCTCCGTGTGTGAAAACAACTCAGCTCTAGCACGCAGCTCTTATGATATCAGTCCATAAGGTATTCCCACCATAGCTCCTGCCATTCACCTTCCCTGCCCAGACACTTTGCCTGCTTCTGCCTCTTTTCTGCAGCAGCTGCCTGTGGATACAGAAAATCAGGTCTGTAGCAGGGCCTTGCAGGGGAAATGGAGCTGCCTGGTCACCCACAGGGAGAGCCTGGCTGCTCACACTTGGAGGTGATGGGAAACTGCTCAGGAGATGAGCAAGGAGCTGCTGCAGGTGGAACATGAGGAGGTTGGAGGTTGCTTGGGCAGTGTAGACAGGGCAGGAGAGCTGTGCCAGGTGAGGTTTGAGGTGTGTGAAAGAGGATGGAGCTGCTTGCTGGGAGAAGGGACAGCCTGCAGCTGGACAGGAGGAGAGGGATGTGTTACAGGGCTTTGTAAAGCAGATCCAGCTCACAGCTCCTGAGGCTGCACAGCTCTGCTCTGCATTATTCCACAACAGCAAAAAGCAAGTGAAGATGATTTCAAATGAGAAGAACACTTCTGTCAGAAACATTATGCTGATCAATATGACTGATTGTTTCAGCACAGTGCTTTCACCCAAATGGTACTTTATCTTCCTGATATAATTTTGTCTGAGTTATTTTTATTTCATGGACTTCTAATGAAAGATCTTGCCATGATCATTTATACTAAGCATCAGTTTATATTACCTGCAGAAAAGTGTTCCTTACTACATAACCTTCACATGCTATTAAGCAAAGATCTCTTTCTTATTCAAATATTAGCTGGAGAATTTCCCTGCTCTTAGTGATATTTCCAAGGCACTAAATTTAGACAAAGTCTGCCAGAGGCAGTCCAAGGAGCTGGTGAATCACTTTCTTTAGGATTTATGGTATAGCCTACAGTGTGAGACTATGCATTGGGGGAGGGACTGTGTGCTAGAAACCACAAGAATTATCTACAAAGAATAGGAAAAAGATAACTTAAGTGATAGAGGATATTTCAAAGAACCCAGATTCTGCTGCAAGGGTTCTGTGACAATCTCAGCCAGTGCTTTTCAGCTGTTGTCTTGTTTCAGTGAATTAAGACACCTCTATGCTTGATCATTGGAGGAGTTCACAAAGCAAGAAGCAGTTTAGGTCTGTGGCTGATGCTGGTACCTCCCAGGCTGAGAGAGCACTTCAGTGAAGTGGCTTTGTGTCAGCGAGACGGGCACTCGTGCACATGCAGCAAATGTTTGTGTCCTAATGCATTTTCCTCTCCAGAGGAAACACACAGTCTATAGCCTTCTTGTGTCATTCCTCCTCCTGCATTACTCCACTCCAAGCTATTGTTTCTAGAACATGACTTCAGTCCTTTCTCTCTGTGACTAAACATTGGGTCAGACAGCAGGCATGTACATTATGGCCTCAGGCACAGGAACTTCCTTCCAGAGAAATATTCAAAGTCATTGCAATAATGAGGAAATAAAACAATGAACCCTGCAGATTGGTCTCCTGCAGTACATGGCTGCTATTCACCTGACAAATTAACAGTGGGCAGAAAATAACACTATTACTCAATGTATTAATAATACTAAGGAGATGGCAGTAGCTGTCTTTGCCCTCATCCCACCAACAAATTAGCTGGCACCATCTAAAGGGGTCTCTGCTATCAAGAGTTGTCCAAGCATTGGAGGAATCTATTCAAAGCAAAGAAGGAACAGAGAGCTTTTGCCCAGGTGAAAGATACAACCCTTACTTCCACTGTGCCTTTTCATGCCACCGCTGGAACAGCTTTGTCTGAGAATCTGACTACAGCAGGTGTGCAAATACACATCTGGCCACAGTGTTAAGTTCAACAGGACTCTCACTTTAACAGGAAAAAACTGCTATTTCCATGGGATCGCTGTCTCTTGGAACAGCCTCCCAGCAGGTACTTGTCCCTACAGGACAGGAGCTAAGCTGAGCTGAATCCTCAGAAATCTCTGATCTCAAACACATCACTGGCTTGTGACCATGAAGTTAGGCAGAGCTGCCAAGAACAGGAAGCTTGTCACACACCTCACAGTGCAGGTGGCACCTGGTATTCACCAGAAAATAGAAAGCTCAGCACATGTCCTGGCAGAGCTCCAGAGCAGGCTGAGCACCCCGGTGCCTGGGCTCCTTTCTGGGCTGTGGAGCAAGCCTCAAGTGAGGGCCACAGTACCAGCACCACCACTGGGCTCTGCAATTGCTTCTCCTCTTCCTCCAAGAAACTATAAGAACAGAGAATACAACTGAAAATTTTTTGCAGCCTTCGGTATCTGATTTTTCCTGTACTTGTTTTTATCCTTGCTTGCCTTGATGAAAGACATCCAAAATATTTTTAATTTAATTTTAGGATTTAAAAATGCAGTCAGGCCTGTTTATTAAAAGCTACTGGAGTTCAGCTGGGAAAAGTGCCAGAAAACTTTGCAGTAGTCTTAAGTAGCCTGAAATAATAGTTGGATATGCTTACTTTTGAGAAAAGGAAGGTATTAGCTACTGCAGAGGAACTGAAAAGAGAACTCCATCTCTTTCTCAGAGTTTTGTTCAGGTTCTAAAGTTTTTTTCATTTCCCTCTCAAAATATTAATGTAACTTCTGAGTGACAGGTTCACAGGATGAAATTCTTCAGGATTTATTATCAAAGAGTTTATAATACATTATTTAAAGTTTATAGTCAATCTTTGGAACTGATGATCTGATAATTTAATTCAGACCTGATTTACCAATAGCTTACAAATATATTTATATTAAAACAATTCTTCAGTTTGTATTTATTCAGTTAAATGGACCGCCTTAACTTTTGCTTTAGCTTAATACTGGTAATACCAGCCCAGTTTTAGTTTCCCACTTTAATCTTTTTCTGCTAGACAGATGTAATAATTTTTAAAGCAAAATAATAATTTAATTTAAAATCCATTCTTAAATTAAGCAGCACGGAACAAGAACCTTTCCATACTGAGAGAATGTTAAATGATCAAGATCAAAGGAAAAACCCAATTAGTGTTTGGGTCTCTCTCATAGTCCTACTCTTGGATCACACTAACAGATTCCAGTGAGATATCTCAGCACAGATCTGTACCTTTGAACAAGGCACCTTCCCCCAAAACGGCAAAGGAACTGCCCCCACTGTGTGACCCTGCCATGGCACTGGGCAACAATCTCTTCCTGACAAAATGTGCCCCTAACACAAGAAAACTGACCCAGGAGATAACCTTCTCCACCCTCCAGAAGCCTCTGAGTCTGGGGATAACACAGCAGGCAGCTGGTCAAAGTGAGTTCCCCAAAGGAATCTCTCCATACACTGGATTTCCCTGAATATCCCATGTTTAGGCTTGGTGGTGCATTACATTGCTGGGCACAGTCTCTGCTGGATACTTGCTCTTCTGGCCATGCTCAGCATATTATACAGGGGAAGTACCCTCAGCCACCTGAGCAACAGACCCAGATACTTAAATGATGTTCTGTGTAACCTCCCCTGGCAGGTAATGGTTTGAATATGAAGGTATTGCTGGACTGCTGGAGCTTTTTATCCAGGTGGGACCTTCTTTCCAACAGGAGAGAAAAAAGCAGGAGAGATGGGTTTGTGTGCTTCCATCTCCAGCCCCTCCTGCTGCTGGCCCCAGATCAGCCTTCTGCTGAGCTGACATTTATGATGCTTTCTAGTCAAACAATATTCCAAATGGGTTTGACCAAAACTTTGTCTTTTCTAAAGCAAATGCCTTCTTTTCACCTCAAAGCCTTTGACCCAGCCTTATGCACATGAAGTCCTTGTCAAGTGCTGTGTGCAGAAACTTACACTTGTGAGACTGAACACATGGTATGGTTGCTGTAACTGCCTTCTCTAGCATGACAGGTATGCACATGCACAGAGTGTTTTTAGGATCACTATACTCACCTGCAGAGGTGCTGTCATTTTTGTTTTCTGCACATCCTTTCCCCATTAGGAAAACCCAGAATAGCAAAACGTGGCATTGCTTCAGAAGTGATTTACCTGTAATTGTACATGATATTTAACAATCACTGTTAGGGCTTTTTTTCTTCTTTTGTGGTGGGAAATGCCTACAGGAAATCTGCATTTTGACCTCTGCAACTTAAACCTCCAAAAACTTGAAGGGGCTGCATTCTTAGGCACAGCATGAACACAATTAATCTTATTTTTCTGTATTTTGTGATGCTGCTGCCATCTAGAGTGTAAAAGTAACACTGTGTCATGCAACAGCATCAGCAGTATTTAATTAATGGATTTTGTATTAACAGGGAGCAAGTATAATCATAATCATACATTTTTCTCTATTTTGTTCCACTGCTGCCACCTAGAGCTATAAAACAAGTAGATTATTTTTCTAACTGCCTCTGTTTAATTAGTGGCTATTTATATCTGTGGGTGATACTTTACTTTTCCACAATTTTATCTTTTCTCTGGCTTGTCTCTTTGTCCTGAATGCCAGCATAACTCAAGTGTGGCATGTCATCATGTTTTCTTTTTTAAAAAAATTAACAAAGTGGTTAAGCCGAGTAATTAATTTGTTGCAACTTTATGTTTCTAAAAGTCATCTTTAAATAAAAGATTATCTTAGGTCAACCTGTCTTTTTTTTTCTGGTCACAGGACATCATTCATTATAAAAATTCGACTTAACATTCGTGTGAGACCCCCTAATTAGAATTAATAGGGAAAAAATAGGCTACTATTGTCATTAACAAGGACAGACAGCTACTGTTACTCCTGTAAAAAAACCTTAAGATTTTACAGATTTTCTTTTTTTTGGTGGCACAGAAAGCAACACACAAGCCTTGTTGTAAAACAATCAATAAAAGAAAATAATGAATAATAGGTTACCAAATCTGCAGTCACTAATGCATGTGACCTCCTTGTATATTTGAAGGTTCAAAAGAAGTCTCCTTTGATGCCTAGTAGGTAACTACAGAAATTCCTGGAAGAAATCCTAGGCATTCTTGTTCTTTTAGCCTATTTAATTTTTAGACAGCTTTGGATGACTGCACTGGAGGTAACAGCAACCCTCCAAGATCAAACATCCACCAACTCTTTACCTGGATTGTTCCTTCCTCTTTGCTGATGTAATCACTTTCATTATCCCTCTTCAGGTGGCCTTACTTTGTTGGGAATCCTTAGCTTGTCATGTCTCATGGAAACAGTGGCACTTTCTATATCTTTGTTTGACTGCTCTATTACGGTGCCTCAAAACTCAGGAATTTAATACATAGGCCTCCTCAATATCTCTAATGGCAAATTTCATGAGAAAAAAAAAAAACCTTTTCTTGGACTTTGATCACAGGACTTTCTCTGGCTAGCTGTTCTTGGTTCCTAGTTCCTCTAGCTGTGCCCCTTGCCTTCTTTCACCCACCTGTGAAGCAAAGCCAGTGTCCTGGTTTTGTCTTTTCAAACTATCTTTATGAAAACTCATCATGGCTCTTGGCACAATGGCCTCACCTTAATAGCAACATGAAAGTCACACATGCTTCTGTACATCCTCCAAATAGCTCACCCCAGGAAAGCTACTGCAGATAACAGGGAGCCAAATGGGGCAGGGTTTTATTCTCTGGTTGGTGTCGTTTGTCTTTTAGGCTGTAACGTGGAAACTTTTGAATAATACATCCAATCCGCTCCACCATTTCTCAAAGAATGTCCTAGGCATAAATTCATAGGTATTTACAGATTTAAGCAGAATCAAATGAGAAAAAAAAAGCTAAACAGGGAATGTATGGAGCCCAGATATTGAGCTGGCAGACCCAGAGCCTACAATAGGATCTGTAATTGTCTACAGATCAAAGCTATTAGCAGCATGCAGTGTGACAACAAAATATCTTATCTCTGCTTGTCTTCCCATTGTAGAAATAGGAGAATTAATAATGGTGTGAAAGGAGTGTAGAGGGAAGAAGCCATAAGGGTTCAACGTGTACAAAGTATGAAGAGTGAATGGTGTTGGCATGGAAAGAGTCCCTGTGGGGCTGGAAGGATGGACTCAGATCTGAGCATGTCCAGGCATTAGGAGGACATCCATGGTGTCTGACACAATGAAGGAAAGGGGAGCCTCAGGGCATTCCCAAAATATGTAACAGAATGGGAAGGTGGTGGATAGGCACATATAAAAGTTGCTTAGTGTAAAAAAAGGCCTGAAAAGCAGTCTCCTGAGGTGGCCATCACCCTGAATAGTGATTGCTGTGGGAGATTATACAAGAAAAATATTCCCACAGTCTTAGAAATGGTCTTGGTGTTAAAGATACAACAATAGCATTGGCAACAGGTTGGTATCTCCCAACCTTAGCTATATCTGAATAAGCATATTAAAAAAAGGTGTGTAAACCACTTTATCAGTGCTTCCAGTAGTTGTGATAACCTCTTGCTCATCCTGTTTATGCCCTTGTAGACTGTCATGAGTTTTGTCTGAGGAGTTTAAATCTTTCCCTTAAAAGAGACCCAGGAGTGAATGATAATACCTGGCTTTTATAAGAATAGACTGTTGTCTGCCCTGGGCTAGCAAACACTGTCTGAAATTTATCCTGGGTTTGTTGTTGGTTTGGTTTTTTTTCCTAGTTAGAAATATGGGTCATTTTTATCACTCTTTTTTTGGTCTGTGGGGATGACATTTGGGGACCTCTTGCTTTTGTTAGGCATTGGCAACTTCTTCTCCTTCATCCACAGGTCTCAGGTCTGGTAATTCTAATAAGTGACACACTCTTTAGGAAAAATCTGTTATGTTGTTGATGGTATTTTTTCGGTTTTGGTTTGGTTTGGTTTTGGTGTTTTGGGGGTTTTTTTGGTTGTTGTGTTTGTGTTTGTTTGTTTGTTTGTTTGTTTGTTTGTTTTGCCATTTCCTCTGGAATTTATGCTGCATTTTCTCCCAGTACTTTTGACCATGAAAGTGAGGGTGTGTTACACTTCCACTGATGTAATAGAGAATTACAAAACTGAGGCAGTTGCAACTTGTAATCCATTCCCTATGAACTTGCATGGAATCCCATCTTGGCTGAATTATGATGAGCCTTTGTTATTCAGCATATTCCATCCTAACTCGGTATTTAAGATGAGAATTGATCAGAAGATTGAACCACTGGTAGAAAGATTCATCCTATACAAACTTCTTGAGGGGTTTTTGTTCTTTTTCAGATTTAAGAAAATAATCAATAATTTGTTTCTGTAACTTCCAGAAGGTTTTTTCCCATGCCAGTTGCACTGTCCCTAAGGTTCAGCCTGACAGGAATGTGAAACCAGCAGCTGCTCAGCGTGGAATGGTTCTTTTTAAAGGCTCACCTTGTGTGCAGCTTCCTTTTGATACTTTGATAAATTTTCCAGTGAATACAACTTCTATGTAGTTTGTTAATCCTTTCCTGACATTGGGTCCCTGAGATGTGTAGTACAGGCTCTCTCTCAAACTATGAGACTAAGAAATTTTACTTCACAGAAGCAGGCCAGAGATAATCACTTCTTTTAAATATTCAGATTGAAGCAGTTTGATGGCTTTCAACAGTTGGGCCCAGTTAAGGCCAAAGAGAAAAATGGGAAAAAATAACTACTAAGAATGGATGTAACACTTCTGGATCTCATTTACTAAGTTGGTTCTACTCAGAGTAATGCCTTTTTTATTAATTCAATAACAACACTTCTGCATTTCAGAATGCTTTCAGGGTATCTGCCACATCGTGATTATCCTATGACTGAGGGTTGAAGAAGACATTGTTGGCTGCAATGGGTGGAAATGAATAATAAAAAAAAAAACAACACAATTTTGTTCTTTCTCTGGCTCTGTAAAGGTCTAAAGTGCAACAACCTCCAGAGAAGCAATCAGCCCACGTGCTCTCCTGGTCTTCCCTGGGCAGCACAATGCATAGGCTGATTTTCAGACAGGACTTCAGGAACTCAGAGAACTTGAAAGTGTGCGGAGCTATGGCACATCCACATCTCCAACATCACTCTGCAACCACATGGAATATCTGAGGACATCTGAGGAAATCTGGGCAAGTCTCACTTTAAAAACAAACCCCTTTGTCATCAAATTCTGTAAGAAATAGATTATAAATTCCAGCTCAGAGTTTTCATCAAGGGAACAAGAGCTTGTACCCCAGAGTTTACCAAAGTTGCACATCTTCAGTTTAACATGTGGAAAGGGGGAGGTAGGGGAGGGCATTCAGTGTTCACAATACCGTCAACCTCCCAGAGAAGGCCTTTCATGGCTTATTACAGAAGCCAAAACTTTGGATTTTCAAATAAATATCTCAGTTTTACTATAAAGGGTCTCACTGTGTGTGTAGGAAAAAGGCCTAGAATTCCAGTAGTTTGTCAAAATTATTTTGCAAGCAAGACTGTAAGTCTCAGGGAATTTAGTTTTGTCTATCCAGAAAAGAAAATAAAAATCAGTCAAATCCATCTCCAGAGAGAGGTAAACCCTTTAACTGCTGCACAAGTCCAGTCAAAAACATTAGGTGCAGGACTGTATCATTATTTTGACCTTCCTAAATGGTTCTGCAAAAATGAAACAGAAATTTGTGCAACACTCCCAGAAAGCCCACAATTTACCCTGATATTTCAGAACTGCACTATGGAGACCAGGAATTGTCTGTATTTCTCAAATATCATCTCTGCCAATTTCTATTGATTGGCAATTGTGTTACTTCTAAAGCAGGCCATTAACAGAGTCATGCTTTTCCAAGCAGGACTGTGTATTCCAGGAATAGCTAGGAATTAAAAATAACACTTTGGAAACAATGATTGGTAGATGTAGTGCAACCCTCATATTTCTTCCTCTGTTAAATTAGATAAAGCAACAATGCTACTGCAAAAGAAAAAGAAAAGCTTGATGCACTTGATTAAAAAGTGTAGATTCTGAAGTTTTGTGTAAACAGGGCATCTACCAGATACTTGTCATTTAGGTATTCCAGTATATTTTCTGTCATAGGGAGTTTTAGTCTAAAATAGTAATAATTTTATTATAGAAAAATAATTGTTATCCATACCAGAGAAATTATTTCAGAATAAAGTAATTTTTAATTGGAATTACTCCAGACTAGGAAAAGTGAAGTGCTATTACATGTGTTTACAATATCATTATTTTATCTTTGTTTACTTGTACTGTGAGTCCAGAGACTCAAATCAGGCCACTCTGCTCAAGCACACTGGATGTGGAATTCCCTTCCCAAAGCAAGC
Organism: Phylloscopus trochilus trochilus; assembly: GCA_016584745.2. NCBI lineage: Eukaryota > Metazoa > Chordata > Aves > Passeriformes > Phylloscopidae > Phylloscopus > Phylloscopus trochilus. The sequence goes on from WQNJ02000041.1 coordinate 12,324,888, forward strand.
AGGGAAACCTTGTGAGTAACAACAGAAAAGGAGTAACTTCAAAAGGTGCTCCATGGGGAGTTACCCCAATAAAGACAAAGGGTTTAGGCCTGAATTTAGAATCAAATTGCCTTGTTCTTAAACAATGGCTTTTCCCCTATTGCCCATTTCTTTTGTTCTGCCTGATTTCATGAAGACAGAAAGCTGAATTTGCAAAATCACAGCCATTCCCATGGCAACAGATGTGATGTTATGATGTCCTCTCTTGGAGCAAACAAAACAAGCACCCAAGCTGGATTAAGGAAGGAGTAGGAGCACTTTAGAACCCTAAAGATGCACTTCTAAAGTCATTTTTAGCTGATATCATACCCATTCCATAGACATCAGCTATCACTTTCCCCACAGGCCATGGTTCTTTACAGAAGATAAAGAGTTGAAGGGCTCATGTAATAAAGTCAATGGAAAGTCTCCTGCTGTGTTTTGAAGAACAGGATTGGACAGGAGACCATGCCCTGTGAATGTCATGTAGGTAAGTATTGTTATTCTTGTTTAAATGGGATAAAAAATAACTCAGTGTCATGTGATTTGTCTAGAATCATGGGCTAGAAATCAGCAAGATTTATCATGGAATTGATAAATGACAGAATAAAATACGTTAGGCTTTTTTTTAATTAATAATAATCTAATATGAACATTCTACTGACCCTTCAGATGTGCATCCAAAAAATTGAATTAATTCTACTTAGAAACAGTGAGTTTCTATTTTCTTTAGGACAGACAATCCTTTTCTGTATTGTGGGGTTAATTTTAAAATTTGATTTAAAGTTCAAAGTTAAACACACAGTGAAGTTCCAAAAAATTATTTTGGGGAGGAGGGGAGTGAACAAAGAGGAGAAAATGAATTGTGCTTCATTATATTAGGAACTTGCTTTGCTATAACATTATTTGTAGAAATATAAATATTATATTTAAAGCTATGGAACTCAGTTCTGCTGCCATTGAAGCCAATGGAGATTTTGTTTTAATCATCCCCACTGTCAGGTTTATATTTAAAAAAAAAATTATTATAAAGAGCTATATATTTTAAAAGTGTCCCTTTGATAAATGGCAGCAGCAGAATGGAATCTTTGAATAAGCTCTTTGAAGCCTGCAGTTTTATGAGTTCAGTGCCTTCAGAAGCTTCTAAAGTAGTTATAGACAAATGGAGACAGCCAAGGCTTTGCACGCCTACTTCAAACATGAGTGAGTGACTAACATAAAATTGTAGTGGCCATTAAAACTTCAAAGGAGAAGTGTGACCTGAATATTACTTGTCATTGTACAGGATTTCTTACGGGAAGATCTGATCAAGTTTTTATAATTATAGTATCTCCACCAAATGCCAAGATCATGACTTAGATAAATTATTCTGCCTCAAATAAAATTTTATTCCTGAGATTTCTTTTGCAATACCAGTGGCAGCAAACACCGGCTGGAGAGTCACATGGTGCTGGCTCCCCCTCCTTGCTTCCAGTTAAATCTTGTCTCTGTCTTGCTAAAGCTGCAGTCCTCATGATCTATTCCACTTCTTCCTACCACTCCTGCTGTCTTTGCCCAGAGATCCTTTCCTTATGCTGCAGGCCATGAAACCTCTTTTCTTACAACTTCTTCTTCACAACTCACAGTATTTCTTGGGCTATGACCAAACTTCTCACCATCCTATAGACACAATCATATAAATACTTATGATAATGAGGAAGATTAAGAAGTCACAGTTACCAATTCCTCTGTTGGCTATCTCCCTTCCAACTCAGTATATTCAATGATTATATTATCCCTCCCATCAGGAATGTGGTAACTCCATGTGATTTGATAATCATTTGAATAAATCAAGTGATCTACTGATTTTGTATATATTTATCTTCCCTTAGACTGTAAGGTCTTTGTATACAATGATTTCTATAATTATATGTGTATACACACAGTGATATGCAGTGGTGTTAACATCTCAACAGTTATTCTTCTTTCTCTGGAAAACAGTGAGTAACACTGGAGACTTTGAATGAATGACCTTTATATACAAGGAGAAGGAAAATCATCTGGCCTTTTACTATTATTTGCTTTAGTTGTAACTTTTAATGGATCCTCTGTTCATGGATAAAAAATTATTACTTGTATTTTATCCTCTCTTTAGCTTTTCAGCCTCTGTAGTGAAGTTGGACAATTATTTGCATGCATACAGTTGGATGATTGATAAGGAAAACTTATGCTTAGTATAGGGCTGTGTTTGGGGTTTGTGCTGGAACAGTGCAGGCAATACAGGGATATTTTAGCTCTGGCTGGGCAGGGCTTGCACAGAGCCAAGGCCCTTCCTGCTCCTCACCCCATCCCAACAGTGAGGGCGCTGGGGGGGCACAAGAGACTGGGAGGGGACAAAGCTGGGACAGCTGATCCCAACTGACCCGAGGGATATCCCAGCCCATGTGGCATCATGCTCATCATGTAAAGCTGGAGAGAGGAGAAGGAACAGGGGCTTGCTCAGAGTGATGGCATTTGTCTCCCTGGGTCACAGCTGACGGAGCCCTGCTCTCCTGGAGATGGCTGAACAGCTGCCCATGGGAAGTGGGGAATTAATTCTTCTTTTGCTTTGCTTTAGAATGCAGCTTTTGCTTTACCCTTTAAATTGTCTTCATCTCAACCCATGGGTTTATGTCTCCTTTACCCTCTGATTCTCTCCCCCATCACACTGCAGGGGATGAATGAGCACCTGTGTGGGGCTGAGTTGCTGGCTGGGGTTAACTCACCACAGCTGCATACACTGATTTAAAGGACTGTGTTAGGAAGCCAAAAGTACAGAATGTGTAAGTGATTTTGAAGCAGTATGTAAGGCTTGTTATTGCAGACTTTGGTTCCATTATTGCAGGAAGTGTTCAAGGTCAGCAGAGGGCTTAGAAAAGTTTTGAAATCTGCAATCCCCAATTTAGAAAATGTAAGTTGTCTTTAGAGCAAAATAGAACCCTTCTGTCTTCAAGTGAATCTTAGTCCCTCCTATTAGCTGTAAGAAACCTTTTAGCTTGCCAGAATACCTGCAGGAACGTCAGTCATAGTTCTTCTGGGTACAAGTAATGATAAATGAACACATTTATCTCATTGTTTTAGCAAGCAAGGCTCCCTATAATCAGGAGAATTCAAATGCAGGTGCAATGGCATGGGTCCCTAAAAGAACAGAGAAAAGTATTTTAGATTAAATACTCAAAATACCAAGCTTTCCATCTATGTTATTGATCTATGTGGACTGCAGCAGAAAGACGTAATGTGAATATTATGTTATGCATGTAACAAAATAGTTCTATAACTTTAAAATTTTTAAAACTCTGCCAAGTGCAACTCCTGATTATTACACTGATATTTAATAATCTTTAAAACTAAGCCATGAGCATTAATCAAGAACACTAAACCAATCTCCAGGTGGAGACCTGAGTCACTAAAATCTCATTCTAATCAGACTAAAATCAAACAAACAAGCAAAAAAATCAAGAAAATAACCCAAATTAATATTGGAAATCTCAGGAGACAAAAGCAACAACTAGCAGACTGGGATGCAACTACAAGTAATCTTTGAAAAGAACTCTCATAGGGCAGAGCGCAATGAAGCCAGTCCCTTTGGCTAAGTTGTTGGCAAGTTCCTAAGTGAGAAGAAGGAAAGGACTCCATGGTCAAGGGGAACTTGACTGCTCTGTATTTTCAATTTGCAGTCAAGAAGCTCACCTTCTCCTTTGCTGGAACTTCTGCATTACTTCCACAATTTCTTTACATAATGTTGGTAATAAATTCAGATGAAATTGGCTATGTTGGAATACATCATTGCTTCTCTAGAAGAAACCCCAAATCTCTAAAAATTAATCAGAAGCAAGCTTAATGGCCCCTGTGGTATTGTGCCAGGAGGCAGTTCCATGGCTCTTATTTAGCAGTATCATCTTTATTGGAAATCTGATATAGTGAATATAAATCAATAATCCAGTGAAAATAATGCAGACAGCAAATGGACCACTGTTGACTCTTCTAAGTTTCACAGGAGAGAGTAAGGCATGGAAGGGAAAATTAGGAAAAAATGCCCTAATATATTAGTGAGGATGAAAAGCATTTTGAAAGTACTGGGAACTCTTTGATGTTGCTCAAGTGAGTACTTTATCAAAGTACAGCTCTACAATATAAATCAGTTTATAGCCTTTTCACCAGTCCACCATGATGGTATATTTGGGGCATCCTGCAGTGACTAATCCACCAGAGAGTGCCAAGAACATAAGAATTTAATAAAGATTATTAAATATCAATGAATGAAAGGTCTCTTCTGTAGTTCTGTCTCCTGTCTGTGACCAACAGCAAAGATTCAGGGAATAGTAAGGATAGACAAAGGCAAATTCCCTTTAGAATGGCGTTGGTGATCTCTAAAAAAAAAACCAGTTTGGGAACTGGAGTAGAAGGAAATACACACTCCACTTATTCATCAAATATATGCTCAAAAGAGGGTACTTAAGTCCCTGCAATTGACTGATTACACACTTACACTAAAGGTATTAACATACCCATAATTAGCTCACAAAAATAAACCAACAGCCAGAAGATTTTGTAGAACAGGCCTACTATCAATTAGTCTTTGAACTTTTCCTTCCCCTCTGCCCTGCTCCTGGTACCTCTCAACACCCCCCAGCAGTGTGTTTACCTGAGGTCTATGAAGAGACACTTGGCCATGCCTGGGTCTCTCTCTCAACTGCAATGAAATTTTATGGAAAAGATAACTATTGTTAAAAAACCCTATTGTTAAAAACCTATTGTTTTCTAGAGGATGCCCAAGGAAAAGAATCAAGGGAATCTGTGGCCCTTTATACCTCCTTCCTTCTCAATACAGGAACCCAAAAAAGAGAAGAAATAGCACCATATTTCATTGGCAGCCTCTCTTTATGAGAAAAAAGAAATGTTGATCTTAGGAACACAATATATCCTAAAGTCAATGAGTTACTTGGCCATTTAGAATTAGCTATCAGTTCCAACGATCTACTGAGAGTTATTGCTGTAATACCAAGCAAAACCTCATTTTGTTTTAAATGTAGTAAATAGCTGTGTTATTTCAATCACTCACCACTTGATGCCTCTATTTACCTCCTTCTTCTCATGCCTAAAGCAAAACTACCTCCACAAACCTCCATAATTAAACAAACTTTTTGTGGAGATTTGTACTCTCTGGATATGGAAAAAGCTCCCTTCCTTTTCTTCCCCACTCTTTCAAACATTTCTGTAATGATCTGACAAGAATACGTGCACATGCCATGGGCATTGGATTTATATGTGTGTGCATCTATAAACACATGAACTCATAGCTGTGTAAATGCACACGTATATAAATGTACAGAGATTGCCTGACATATTGCTTGGGCCATGCACAGTAGCTTGTGTTGATGTATAATGAAGCACCACTAGACAGAACAGTCACTTGTGGCAGGTAGCTAAGAAATTTCAATAAAGTAAACTCTCAGTATTATCAAAATTATACATTTGGGGCTGTTAGCATGGCCTAGAAAAAGATGAGGACAGGCTCATCTCATTAAATGAGAAGAAATAGTGGAATTAGCTTGAATCTAATTACAAGCCACACTATCTAATGTAAAAACATGACTGTTTTTTCACTCCCATTCATTTTGGCTAGTAATTAGTTTTGGCCTCTAAAATGCCACCCTTTAATCATCCAAACACAGATGTGATTTGCCGTGCAATTTAATCTTGCTTTAATGAAGAACTAATGGACGCATCGCAAATTACTTTCCCTGTTGGAGAAAAATTCTATTTCCTGCTTTTCAAAAGATCAAGAGTATCTTGTGATAATAGCCCAAGCGGCCCTGGCAGCCTCGTCGCACAGAGCAAACAAGCTCTTTTACTCAACTCCCAATTCAATGGAGAAAAAGAGGCTACAATTAGCAACAAAGCAGGGGAAACGCGGCATTACAGCCGAATCACTTTCTGCAGCTCAACCCCCAGCAACCACTGCCTTGTTAGAGCCAGGTCTAAAGTGTCAGGAGCGAACAATGTGCTGTGATAAATTACTCTCTTCAAACAGCTGCACTGCTAATTTTCAATTATACACACAAATGGCTCTCAGATTGGAAGAAAATGGAGTGCATGGGGAGAACAGTAGTAGATTTCTATGTTTGTTTGGTGGTGAGTGTGGAGGCGGGAGAGTGACATCCTGAAAAGAAAGCTCTAGCATGTGGAGTCAGTATTTCAGCACCAGATGATGAGCCCTCCCAAATCTTAACAGAACCTGGTGGGTTCCTTCTCACATCTCTGCTAGGCTGATGGAGGAAAAGAAACAGGACCCATTAGATCTGGTTTTACAGTAAAATCTTTGACCATTGGATGCATTAGTGGCCTTGGCGGGAGGTGCAAAGAAACTGAACAACTTGGAGACACAGGTTCAGATCCCAGAAGAGCTGATTGCCTTTCTCAGCTGTTCCAGAGGCAGGCAGTGGGTTCCATGTGCCTCTTTAAACAGAGATGTGCTGAAGCATGTGAGCCCATGATTCTCGTGGACTCTGAACGTGTGACGTGTTTGGTGGCTGCACCAATTTCCCCACCATGAGGGCAAAACTCACTGCCATACAGTCAGCTACTGTTGGATTCAGATGAAAAATTCTACAATTTACTTGGAAAAAGGTGATAGTGCAAATGATTACGAGTTTTGTTTAACTCACAACACCTCTTTTTAAGCATCTGGAATGAGAAAGGCAATATGGAGGTACAGTTAGGATTACTGGAAATAAGATGTAGCTTAGCTTCCATAAATCACAAAGAACTTGACTTCACAAATTTCCCACTGATGTCAAGAGCTATGCCTGAATTTGACCCAATATAATAAAGCTATCACTGTTGTTTCCTAATGATTTGTTTTCTAATAGATAAGAAACAATTAACAGAACTCTACAAAATCAAATAGGTTGCACCAAGATAGAACAATCAGTTCAGTACAAGCTTCACAAAAAATAGGAGAAATGTAGCTTATTTTCCTTGCAATGTTTTACTTGACCTTAATTTTGATGAAAGGACAATGGGAGGGATGGCAGTGGTGGTTTGTAATCTTTTTACCTGCCTAAACTGAGATAACTTAAACCCATCCTTCTTTAAGATTTGATACTCACAAATAATTATTTCATTCTTTCTATCAAATTTGATGTCCACAACATAAACATTTCAAATCTTTTCAACAGCTTGGGCAATTTTTACGTTTTCATATAGCTAAAGAGAGACAAAGCAATCTTGGCTGATGGGAGTGGGGAATCTGGACTTTGAAAATGGCAGTACATTGTCTAAACCCATGACAGGGTTCCTGAGGTTCTGTATTTGCTGTAGAGCATCAGCCCTTTGCCAGAAATGGCCCCTGAGCACAGCTCTCACAAAGGCACAGGAGAGAGGGGCCCAGTGTGTCTGCAGGAACAACCAAAGGCAGATTCCCAACAGCTCCAAGTTCATGCAGTTCCTTTGACTGGATTTTGGAGCAACAGCACTGTGATTTACATTCCTTAAAGTTCTGGTTCATCACATTTTTTCTTTGCACACCTTCCTGTTAACCCTATGTTCAAAGTGAGTTTTGAAACAGATTTATGGTAATTGCAGTCCACAGTATCCCTGAGACAGTCAAATATGACACATGTTATTAAAATGTTTATGGAAAGGGATGGCAAAGTCATCAGATTTGTTTTATAAATAGCTATCATTTCAAATGAAATGGGCAAAAAAAATCTAGTTGATTTTAATACTTTTCAGCTGAGCTTTTTTTCTACTTCTAATAAATGCTGGCATTGTGTCTCCTAATTATAAAGCGCATTACCATACAAAAAGGATTATTTTTAAATTTAAAAATGCCAGTCACAATTTAAAATTACTTTTCTCAAATATGGCTCCTCAGAGAAGCTAAAGAGAGAAGAGAAAGTAAGGGGGGGTTGGAATGAGAGGGGGGGAGAGAGGATGCAATATTGAATTGTAACAAGACACTTTTATTTTTTTGCTGAAGTGGGATTTCACTCCCTCTAGTTTATAATCGTTACAGAAATTTAAACCTCAAACCATTTCAGTCCAAGCTTATACTAAGCTTGTTAGTGGTTTCTGATGCTGCATATGATAGTGCTACAGCATTACCATAAATCAGCAGAATTAACTATGATCTTCAGAAGCATGCCTGAAAGTGGGTGACAGAAGTCTGCAATTTGGTGCTCTGAATATTATGATAACATTCTATATTAAATGTTTATAATCTACTTAGAGCTGAGCTTCAAGTATATTTTATATTTGTGCTTTACCCAATATTAGAAATCACGGGCTATTATGGCTTTCCATGCCTATGTTGTTTGCAATATCCAAAATTAAAGAAAATATAAAAACAAAAGGTGAGCAAGTGTGTTTTCCTACCAGTGCAATGTTATTAATATTAAGAAGTTACAGTTTACCTACAGGTTTGAAAATTTAAATGCACCTTGCAATAAATATACTTCACCTTTTTCCATTCATACATAAAATAATCTACAGCACTGACCGGATTTCAGAAACTCCATCCTAATACAATTTACAAAGTCTCTGCTGGTGTTGGAGATACAGACTCAATTTTCCTTCCAGTCTTCATAAAAGTAACATATCTAAATTATTCATCTAAGAGTAAATAATGATGACGATTTGTCGAGACTAAAATTACAAACTCAACAGTTTTGGTAGCCATTACAAAAATCAAGGTTGCCACATTACACAAAGAAATGTTCTGATCCTAAGAAAGCGTGCTCCAAAATCTAAAAAAAATAGTGCTGCCTGCACTAGGTGCAGGATTCAATTTCTGCCCTCTTGCAATTGCTATCATCTCCACTTCAAAATATATATAAAAAATTGGATTAGCTAGTGTTTTCCTACTTACATATGTAAATACAACTGACTGCAGGATGTGCTTTTATCAGAATTCCTACTGAGGAATACAATGGCCCTGCTTCAAAAATGGTCTTGAGAGACAATGAACTATATCCTCACTATGATAAATCAATAGATCTCTGTGCACTTCAGCAAAAGGAGGTTCAATCAGTCAATGATCTAACAATTAATTTTCAAGTAATTCTGAGCATGGGCTAGAAAACAATGTAGGGTTTAATGTTAAAATTATAGTTAAGAGCAGATTACTTCAGATTTATACTTCCAGAAACATGAAAAAAAAAATAAGGTAAATTTGCCTTTTTTTTTTTTTTTTTTTTTTTTTTTTTTGAAAGAACCACATCCATACACACATCCACAGGCTGAACTTGCTGTGCTAGTGACCAGGACAGCAGTTACCAGTTACATGGAAAGTGACACAAAAACACTTGACAAATTTTGTTGTGGAATAAAATTATTTAATTCTGATTTGAGTAAAGTTTTATAATTAATGGACAAGAAAAGCAGAAGTTTTATAATTAATGGACAAGAAAAGCAGAAGCTAACAAAGTTGGCCCCAAATTGCCATGGCCAACAGGACTAAAATGCAACCTCCATCCTCACAAGGCAGGTGAGTGGACCAAAGGAGACATGAGGAGTGTGGCATGTTTTGGGGATGGGCTAAAGATTGCTCCTTCAGGGCAGCAGGCAGGAGTCCCAAGGATTCAGGCTTTCTCCAATGAACTAAATTAGCTCACACACAGCTGTTCATTATGGAGGGCTTTTCATGGACACAGAAATGACCTTTGGTTGCTGCTGGGAAGGTACAAACACTAAATATCATGACATATTTGTTAAAATGCAGAAAAAGAGGTATTAAGTGTAAATTAGCCAGCAAATTGAAAAGTAGCATTCAGCATCCTGGTAACTGCTGAAAAGGAAATGATCTTCTGCAAAGATCACTTCATAAATTCTACCAAGGCACTAACACCTATTGATGGGCTGTGTAAGTGGTGGCCCAGATCCAGCCCAGCCAGCTTTGCAGCCCACCTCAATCCCCTTGTGCCTTCACACAGGCTCACCCCAAACTCGCCTCTAACAGCTGGGGAATGTTGCCTAAACTTTTCCTGCCACTTAAGGTGTTACATTCCAGCCAAAATGAACCTCTGTATCTGCCTAGCCCATGCATCTTCAAAATGGATTATTTTTGAAATGAGGGACAAATTGATGGAGCAACATCTGTGGATGAAGTTTTCACACACACATCATAAAGTGAAAAAGCACTGAACAAGAGTGGCATTTGTAAGCAGTGTACTTCATGTTTTCTATTCAATGTACTCTTCTCCCAGCCCACAATCCCCACGTGGAAAGGCACACAGATGCTTCTGCCTAAAGGCACTGCCTTTACTCTTTCTTGAACAACACTTGGTAAAACTGAGTTGATTTTGCTGTGGTTCAGTACCATTACCATTAGCAAATAACCGGGTAGGTGCAGTTTCACCACTTTTTATGAAGAACTGCACCAACAGGGAAACAACTGCACCCCATAATATATGACAGGTAAAGAGAAGGAAATGCAACTTGTTCTTTCTTTATTTTAGTTCCATTCTGGACTATGTTGAAGCCTCTACACTTTTTTTTTTTTTTAAACTCAGAATACAATGAAGTGTAGCTGAACGTGCCAGCAAGTTAGTTTGCTCTAAGTTTTATTAGAGCTTTTAAGTTTCTTTAAGCTGCAGCATTTTCCAAGTGAAGGACGAAAGCAGGGATTTACCCTCACGACATCCACCGAAATATATTTTTTGTGCTAGTATGAAGTCTACGAATTAGCATTTTGCGATGTTCCTGAAATTAGAAGCCCCATGAACTAACCATTTTATGATATTTATGCTTTGCTTCATAATGCATTCTCCACAGATGAATCAAAGGGCCAAATGCAATTGCTGTTGTGAGATAATAAAGCATGAAGTGGTGTGTTTGGAATTAAATTTACATAAGACGAGGGATGGTGGGCAGTTTGTGATGACAGTAACAACCAGGGAGCGCTCCGTGGTGCTGCATTCCCAGAAACCGCTGCACAAAACACCGCATCATCTGCATGAATAATTAAAGCAGAGTCTGGGGAGTCAATCAATTTAAAAGGGAAGAAGAAAACTTTTCCAATATTTTTCCTGAGTTTTATGATCAGAGCTATGTCTAGGACCTCTATCAGAACTATTTTCCCAAAATAAGACTCATAACTTTGTGTGGTTTTGTGTTTGCCTATCTCTTAGAGATGTATTTTGTAGTTAGCAAAAGCTCTGTTGGATTAACCTAGACAGAACACAGCACAGAGCTCCTGGGCTCAGCTGAACCTGCAGTTTCACCTGCCAGCTTTCTACTCCGTGAGGGAAACAGCCTTGTATCCCTGACTGTGCTCTGCTGCTCCAGAAAGTCACTGGAAAGGGGAAGCCCCTACCTTGCAGAAATTGCCATTGAATGTGTTCTGGTGTGGTGCAGGGACTGCTGCCTGTCCCACTGCAAAATACTTTGTGAGCCCCTGGAATGGAAAAGCACATGGTAATATTTAATATCATTCACATATCCAAAGCCTCTCATGGATATTAGGAAATTAGTATCCCTCTTACCCTCCTGTCATAGGTTCTGTCTCATTCTGCTGGAACCTTGGGGAAACTGAGGCATGGAGAAAAGGAAATGCTTCAAACTCGGCTTTTCATTTCTGGAACATGTAAGGCATCTCATTTCAAAGACTTTGCATGCTTGCAGTTTTAACCTGAAATTGTTTTCAAGCTGTGTGAATACTCAGGCCTTTTAGAGTCATGGCTACTTAGGCACAAAAAATTAGGATGTTGCTTCAAAGAACACCACCCTCCCTGCCACCCCTGTCTGGGGTCTTGTGCCACTTTGGTAGAAGAGGCAAGGTTAGAATTCAAGATTTCTCAACTCTTAGATCTACTCAGCCATATAACCTACTCAAAAGAGTCATTATTATCTAGTAATGACACTTTTCAATTCCTTTCCTAGCCATGCTGAAGCCATGGACAAGGACTGATCAGGGAAGGGGGGAAAAAGGAACAAATTCCAAGGAGTTTTTAAAAAGCAGTGTTATGTTCAACTCACACAGAAGCTCAAGTGTCAAGGAAGTTTTGGCTTGCATGTTGCTGTCAATTATTATCCTGGAGAAGCCCACAGTAGGGTGGGCACCTTGAGAGCACAGCACAGCACAGCACAGCACAGCACAGCACATCCAAGTATTCAGCTACAAAAGTCAAGAATTTCTTTTGGCTGATGAGATCAAAGGCAGACTTTTGCAGGTTTTTACCCTGTGCACAGGTTACACAACCTTTAAGACAATGACAAAACTTCACATCTTGTTCATTAAGGTCTTGCTGAGTTCCAGAACACTCTGAAGTTGGAAAATATCTTCAAATGTATGTTTCTTAAAAAGATTAGAGAGCAGAACTCTGGTTAGCTTTTGTCTGTCTGTTTTGCTGAGGGTGTTATTCTAAGAGCATGCAGGAGATGAATGATCTACACTGAAAACCTTGACGCTTCTTTAAATGCCTTATTTTCATTTTTTAAGAAATATGACAGCAAGAATTAGTACTGGCTCTTCTATTTCAATAATGGTAGTCATGTTGAAATGACAACAAACATCATTACATTTACATGCACATTTATGTAGACAAAAATTGTCATTACTTATTTCAGTGGAACATTTTATAATTTGCCCTATAAACAAATAAAATCTGTATAAGCTGTTTTTAGCCTTCAGCAGTATGTCAACACAAGCAACTTAGAGCTAGACTTACTGACACTCACTGGTATCTCCTTCCATTTTTAAAACGCTTAAGATTAAAAATATAGTATTTATTTTCCAGTTTTTAATAATACAGTGAAAATACTTTTTTGATTGCTGCTGCAAATAAAAAGCAGAAAGTCGAATGCCCTCAAATATTGTATATTAAATGAAAATGAGGGGAAATAGAGACATATCCATGTGCTTGTTTTGACTTTGATGTTTTGAGTAGGGAATAAAATATGATGATAAAAAAGAATATGAAAACTGAGAAAAAGGTACACCTTCTTTTAGTCCATTTGCAATGAAAAATTATTCTGATGTTCTTCCACCATATTATCCGTCTACTCTGTTCTCACTTCTGTCTTTTTTTGATTCTCTGATCACCATTATGATCAACTTAAATACTTTGTATTACCCTACAGAAGTCTCACAGTTATCACAGGTAAATCACAGAATCACAGCACCTTTGGGTTGGAAGAGAGTTTAAAGATCACCTCATTCCAACACCTTTCCATGGGCAGGACACTTTCCATCAGAGCAGGCTTCCATCCAACCCAGCCTTGAACATTTCCAGAGATGGGGCAGCCACAGCTTCTCTGGGCAACCTGTGCCAGGGCCTCCCCACCCTCACAGTCAAAAATGTCTTCCTAATACCTCATCTAAATCTGCCCCCTGTCAGTTTAAAGCCATTCCCCCTTGTCCTGTCTCTACATACCCTTGGCAAAAGTCCCTCTCTGACTGTCTTGTAGGCCCTCTTTATTTATCAGAAGGCTATTAGAAAATGGAAACATTATATAGGAAAAAGCATTTCCTAGCACTGAAGGAGATGAACTGGCTTTTCAGAGATATTTGTTTGAATGTGCAATTGGATAATGCCAGAAGACTCGGGAAATATCTGGGCAGTCTATGGAATAGCAGGGCAGAGCTGAGGTTCGATTGTGCAGGTCTTCTATAAAAACTGACTTAGAGCAAAGTTTAAAAAGGAAGGAGATAGCACTGGAACAAACTTGCTGTTGTATTTGGTTGGTCAAAATTTTTCACGGAGGGATACTCTGGATCAGCTTTCTGGTCAAGAATGTGGGGGCAGAGAACCCAACTTGATTTAAGATGGACTTTCAGATATTTATGGTCAGAACAATGTGACAAATCTTGAACTTCCTGCAATAAACAGATTGAGTGGACTAAGATCCTCCAGAAGTCTTGACCTAAGTTTCTATGCTAGGTATTAGCATCACATAAAAATTACCACTGGTCAGTTTATTTGTTAGGAGGGGTGGCACAGAATGGGGAAGGACTGATCTGGAAAAAGGACAGTATTTTAAATACTCCTGCCCCTGTATTTGAGCTCTCCCGTGCCAGCAGGAGCCAGATCCCAGCAATGCTGGCAGGGTGCCCATACACCTCCCTACAGAAGTTCCAGGGGTTTTTTATTTCTTCAGTTATTTCTTCTTTCTATTTTACACATTTGCTAACAGTGGCAAGTGCAACAGGGAGGGACTTTATGAACCAGAGTATGTAAAGAACCTTGCGATGTATCCATTGGAGTGTTGCCTCTGGAATTCTAATCCTTATGATTTAATACACTGGCTGAGTCCATGGCACAGCACAGCCAAGCTCTGTCCCTGTTGGTGCTGAACAATGTCTCCAGGAAATCCATTGGCTCCAGCAGGAGTATTTTGTGTCTGCCTCACCATGGCCAACACCAGCATTTCCCCTGAGAAAAGAACTTAGGGCTCTCTTTAGTATCAAGCCTGTTTTCAATATTGGTTACATTGGGTCAAACTCAGCTTTTTTAGCAGAGCATTACATACCCACATTGGCTTCACTGAGGAAAACACAGTTATTCTACATTTACACCAATGCAGCTTACCTCAGGATTTTATTTTCCTGTTCCTCAGGGCCTTTGGTAGCCAAGATAGCTCTGTAAAAGTACTGACTGTGGAGGACAATATAAACTTTCCTATCCAAGTAAACCAATAAAATTGTCACGTAATATAAAAAAGTCATGTAAGTGTGACATACATGAGTGCTGATAGAAGAAACTGAATAAACAGCTTAAGAACAGCTGGACACAGTCACCTCACATGGGCCAGGGTTACAAAGGACTATCTCTGTCATACGACTTGGGTCAGTGCTATTGGTTCCAACAACACAGTCATATCTTCCCTCTTTTTTGAAATTCAAATGTGAACAAAATATATTGCAAACTACAAAGTTGGCAGTACAAGCCAATACAAACACTGAAGAGTAACTATTGCTAACAACACCCAGTAGCTGCTACTATTGCTTCTTGAATTAAAAAAAAAAAAAAGAAAGAAAAAAAAAAAGGAAAGTTTCACCTTCATCTGTATCATAAAAAAAATATTATATGGGATAGGAATCAGCATGGTCTTTTACTGTTTCTTGCCTCAGAGAAAAATACTGCTTGGCCAGTGCCATTTATTGTAAAACAAGATGTAAGAGTGGAAAAAGTCTTATGCAGGATGTACTTTTGGGTATCATGATTAAAAACAACCAAACTCCTAACAGAGTTTATGAGGTAAGAAAAGGAAATTTGCATTTGTTTAAGTCAAATGATTGCAGAATGTCTGCTGCTGTTTTAAAATAGTTTGAATGATATATGGAGAGATTCCAAATACATTTCTGTTAACGAATAGTGAAAATACAGCAAGTAGAGAAATATGTGCTTTGCTTTCTCTCTCCTTATTTAGATTATAATAACACTGCAATACATTTATTTAGTTTTAGTATTGTTTTCTTCATAAAAATCTAGCCCCTCTCAAGGTGATACAGGTGATAAGGCAGTCATATACAATAGATTTGGTATCAGGGGTTGAAATAATACGAGCAGTAATTCAGGCAGAAGCTTTTTTTCAGTCTTGGGGAAGGGTGAGGGAAACCTAAAACTAAAACACATTCTCATCAGGAGAAAAAAAATCATTTAAAAGCTTGTCATAAATGAAAACAATTTACTTGTGCCAGTGTCCTTAAGTGCCACAACCTCTTCTGCTTCTGCTGCTACATTCTCTAATGATATTACTGCATATAGCACATCTCATCTAATCTGTTAGTAAAATCCTAAAGTCACTTATGTCAGTCTCTAATGCAAGCCAAATGAGTCTTCCCAGTAATAAGAAGCTTCGCAGAATTAGTTTTCGTTTTGCAGAAAATTGCCATTGGGGCTGGCACTTTTATCTAAAAATTTCACTCGTGCATAAGCAAAAAACTCATATATTATTTGGTTACATTCCATCAGTATGAGAAATAACATTGTGAGAATTCTATGCATGCTAATGATATATAGAAATCCACCTGCTTTCAGATAAAATGAGTTTAATTTTCTGTTGCCCACTGCCTGGTTGGCCTTTCATAAATTACTTATGCACAGCTATTATTAAAATAGAGGGAAAGCAAATTAGAAAGTCCTCATATCTCTCCACTGGATTTAACCAAGGCAGGGCTGTGACAGCTAGAGTCAGCGTTTTTGAAAAAATTCTGCTCTCTTGAAAAATTTTGCATCTCTATACAATTCTATGCCACTGTTGTAAACGTTCTGACCTGCCTTCTTACCAAATTAACCTAAATCCTTTCTATTTTTCAACATTAATGGAATCCTCTAGAGTCCTGCTGATATATATTAAAATATATTTATTGGTTAATTTGAATTCCAGCATTTTGTACCTCATTTCCCAGTACTTCTGTTATATCTGAACAGCTTGGAGCTTTAGCATTAAAAACTTACAAATTAAGATAAATACATCTGACAATTATCAGATCAAAACAACTTAACTTTCATTGGAATATATGATTGCAAATTTCCCTTCCTGATGAAAGAGAAAATGAGGACTGTCTGCTTGAAACAGTTAATTGGATTTGAAAGTACTGTACGTTTCAGCAATCGGTGCAGCTTTTGGTTGGTCAATGACTACTTGACCTCCTGGTTTTCCAACAGACAATTGGTTTTCATTTCTTGAGGGTCTTTTAAGTCCATAGTTCATGGTGACTTTAAGTTTAATTTTCTGTTAATGATATTATTTTGCTCTTTCAAGATAAAACTTTCTTGTGATGTGCACAGCAACAGTGGCAATCCCATTACTGCGTGAGGAAGGACACCTTCTCAAATTGCATTCTTTTAACATTGTCTGTACTGTTATGCTCTTTCTAAATGTCATTTTAACACTTTGGGTTTGTATTTTGTGTGCCTTTAAATGGGTGGCTGCTCCACTCCTTGAAAAAAAATACAAATAAAAAATAAATTTAAAAAAAAAAATCAAAAAGCCTTTGTGGTCACCTGCCCAGCCAAAGCTCCTTTTTAAGTAACAGAGTCCTGATTCTAATCAGCCACTGGTTTAATACCTTCCACTTCTCTGAGTAGACTGACTCTACTTAGAAGTGGTGTGGGTTAGTTTGGGCCAAGGACTTGCCCTACAGGTTTCAGGCTCAATTTCTCTATTTTCAAGCCCATTAAATTTGCATCCACACCGTATAATATTGCATTAAGCCCATCCACACAGCAGGCAATTTCCTAATGCTAGCAACAACTCAGCCCAGAGCTGACATCCCCGGTGCTTGTCTAAACCCAGCCACTCAATGCTGGTCCTTCGAAGAAGTCTCTGTAGTCTTTATACTAAAGCAGCTTTCCTAATGACTCAAAGCAATTATTTTTTGAGAGGTTTTTTTCCCTAAATTTACATAAACTGCATATTTATTTGTTCTCTGCCGTAGGTATTATTTTATTTCACACTGCATTCTCAGGAGGGACAGAGAGAGACACACAATGCTGGCCAGCTCTCAGGCTGTTGTTTCACACTACAGCACTGAAAACCCAACAGCTCCCTGCCACCATGGGGAGCCCTCCTGCCCTTCCTCTACCTCCAGATTTCAGTTCACAGAAATAAACCAGGAGAAAACCATCCAGTTTTTTGGTAAGGTTAGTTTTCTGAGAATTGAGGTTCCTTATCTAATTGGGAAGATGGCTGAATAAATGCCAGAGTGGGATAATAAAAGCAGAGAGAGCATGTGGCTGTCAGTTAAGAACAAATGGTTTCACAATGAGGTATTTTAAATGTCCATTCATGAAAAAAAAAGGGGCTATGGATAGACAGCAGAATGAAAAACCACCAGTGGGGTAAAAATAGTCATAGATTGCAAATGAACTGCAGAGCTCTGAAACTCTGCTGGGTTCATTACAAAGCTGAGGAGAGAAGAAAAGAACCAGCTGAATAGTTTGTTTACGTAAATTTGGATTCTGGTTCTAAACTTCACGTGAACACGGGGTGAGCAGGAGCTGCTCAGCACTGGGTTCTCCCTCTGGCAGGTGGCACAGAACACAGTGACCCCTCCTTGGTTTCTGCCCTGTGCTGAAGTGAGCCCCTGGGCCAGCACTCAAGATCTCCAGCTGAGTTTCAAACCACTTCTGTGCCTGACCAGCAGAAGTCCTGCCTGTGGAGAATAGTTCTGCCTTGGTGTGTTTATTTAAGCTTTATTCACATCAGTAACTTTTGCCTCACTCAAGGTAAACACGTGAGAAAAGTCAACCAGAGTGCTGGGGACTGGGATCTCAGAGAAGAACTTCTGATCACTCATGTGCTTACCACCCCTAAGGTAATCCAGTTTTTAATTCTTAGGAGTGTTTCCTCTCAGGAGTGGTTTTCAATGCAGAGTGAATCACTGGTTCTATCCAGTGAATATGTAGATCTATAAAAGTGAACTAAATTGAACAGACCTCGTGCATGGTACATTTGGATAGAAGATGCAATGCAAATACACACAGTTTTCACGAGATTCCTAGCAAAAAATACTTTTATAGCTGCCTAAAATGTTTCTAGAAGTGGTTCATGTAAAAGCAAACATATGAATCCAAACTTTATTGTATACTATACAAATTTAGAAATCTCAGAATCAGTCAAGAAAAGTTGAAATCCTTTCTATTATGGAACTTCCTCAAATTCCTTTCCCTATCAATTTTGGAACATTCACATTTTCACTTGTTTCTTATGGTTTGGTTATCTAATCAAGAGAACAGATGGCTAACTGATTAAACACCAGTTTTTACCAGTATCAAAAATATTTAAAAACTCATTACTCAGCTTCTCCAAAATCATTCATTGTTTTAGCTGTAATTATTGCAAACAGCTACAAATACTTCAAATCTATTCTGATATTGAGATTTTTAGACTGTACCTCCTTCATTTTTAGACTGTACCTCTTCCAGGGTACAGCTTTACATCCATTTCTCTCCACCCTTCAATGGCATGTTCAATTATCATAGATCCCTGTGAACTCAGGAATATTCTTTGTTGGAAAGTATATGTTGCAAAATTTGTGGCAAAATTGTAAAAATTAGCCAGTAGGTATAATACTGATTTTCACAAAAAAAAAAAAAAAGCTCACTACATGGTTGTATCCTTGGACAAACTGAAATGTGATGTGCTAATCATTACAGAACAGTGCTGCTCACAATACCTGACAGTTTGCTCTCCCTCCTGACAATTCCTATCTGTAAATCACTTTGATAGAACTCACCCTGCACAGCCAAGGCCTAAGCTGTTCATCTTGAGGCCTCAGTGGAACACACACAATGCAAAGACTTGAGACATAGGGGTACAAATGATGTGGGATGAATGACTGGAATTTATGGCTTATATTATGGGTACACATAGGAATTTTGGTCAGGACCCCACTATGGTAGATGGCACACAAACAGGGGAAAAAAAAAAAAAAGGTCATCCTTCCTGTCAGAAATTTGCAATCCAAATAATTTAGACTTGTAGATGTATCTTATCTATGAGCATAATGCACACTCTGCTACACAAATAGCTGGTGAGAAACACATTCTCCTAAAACAATGACAGATGGCTTTGAACAATCATGAGCAATTGCATTAAAAAGATTTAAAATTCTGTTTCCAAACTGTTCTTGAACGCAACAGTTAAAGTATTCACTCAGTACAACTTACCCAGATGCAGCAGACAACACTGAGTAAAAGCCAATCAAGGCTAAAAAATGTTCTGAACATAAAGTACACCAAAAACTATGCCTTCTTTTTATACCCTCTCAAGTACAGAATGTCCTGTGCACTAGTAGAGGACATCCTATACTCTAAGTCTGTTGAAATGCTATAATTAAAGGTCTGTCAGAGTTTCCATTAAATCCCTGATTTTCAGGGTTTAATTAATAATAACAGTGAAAATTAATGTGAGTAGAATTAAAGCCAGTGCCATAGCTCTGCTGCATATTAATTCCTGATTGCAAGTCTCTACAACATGTGGGACTGATCCAGCTTCCCCTCCTCAGCCAAAACTCCTTTACATCACAGTGTAAAATTCCTCATTGGAGACAGTGGATATTTGTCTGAACACAGAAAGTGTGATCAGGCTCTGAAATACCTATGGCATCCATACAGTAAATTAAATGAGCATTTCAGAAAGTCAAGAATTACTAAATTGCACAAAGTTTTGGAATAAATGCCCTAAGTTCAGTTTAAGCTCATATACCTGGAAACCAATGAACATTTAAAATATCTCAGTGAATTCCTTCCCAGCAATTGACTCAATGTAAGTTTAGCCATTTATCTTTGGAACATTAATAACTATAATTATTTGTAATTTTTTTTTCTAAGTAAGAATTAAGGAGTTGACTCCTTAATGGAAGATGGAGAACATATGTAAATATTGGGGAATGAACTTCCCCTGGAATTGCAAGAGAAAATCAGATGTTCTGTTACTGAAACAAAGGCTCCTGGCATTTTGGATTTGGGTGCAAATAATTTAGAACACAGAACATTCCATGAGATAATTCCCTGAAAATATGCTCTGGTATCTCACCATACAACACAAGGAAATTTAATCTTTCACATAAAAGGATCAAATAAAACTACCTCAGTGTGGAAGTCTAGAGAGGGACCTGGCAGAATACTAGAGGATATTCAGTTCTCTTCAAAGTAAATAGTATTACAGCTGAAAAATATGAAAGCATGAAATTTTCTCAACACTGTTGTGAGAAACAGACCCAGAAATCCCAGATATATGCAAAATACTATAGTGAAGGGTGGAGACAGTACGTTCAGAAATTGTTAAAAATTTCAAGAACACTTTGTTTCACATAAAAGAACCTATTATAAAATCCATTTTTTTTTGTCCAGATTCCAAAATAATAGGTGGCATTATTTCATCTTACATTAAAACCTATGTTGTAAGTCAATATCACACATTTCAGAGGTTAATAGATAAAGAGGATCAATGCTATTTGCTGTTAGGACTGCTAAGTAGGTCAAGGAAGTTCACAAGTAAGAAAATTTCATGTAATAAAGAAAAGTGGGAATTTATATGGTTAATGAAATCGATGCTATTGCACTAATGAAAAACGAAGCCGACTTAATTAAAAATTCACATTATATCATATTTAATGACAAATATTAAGCTGGAAGCAAATGATAGAGAATATAATCTGTTTTCAGTGAAGCTGGATACATTTGCAGCAATAAAAATGCTCTGTGGTGATCTTGTGTCGGCACTCTCTTGATATCTGAATGTGGGGATCCACTGTGGCTGTCACGTGCAAGTCACTAAAAGGCAGTCTTTGATGTGCAGAACTTAAAATCTAAACAGAAAATTCGGTAAAAATGGTGGAAAAGGAAGACTGATCATTCAAAGTGTTGGGAAAGAAAGAATTATCATACTGTAATCAATCTAGAATTGAGGCTGTAGTTCCAGAGCAAGCTAAAGCAGAAGTGTAATTGCCAGGCCCTGCCTCTCTGCGTGCTCCTTAGGCCACTTGCTGAGCTGTCCTAGTTCACTATTCCAGCATAAAAATATCCCTTCAAAACCAGGCACAGTAAGGTACTGACAGAGATCAGTAAAGGAACTGGCAAATACCTGAGGCAGCAAGAGACAAAAATGTGTGTCCAGGTGGGAGACGATGGAGAAGGAATAACTCCTGCTTTGGGATCAGTCATGCATAGAGATCGAGTCATTTATCCAAATTCACTTAGAAATTCTATGGCATGCACCACATAATTTTTCCATAATGAGAATAAGTGGCTATAAACAGATCCTGGATACGTTTAAAATGAACATTTCAAGAGACTTTTTAATCTCTGAAGCACCCAAAATTTGCATCAGTCATCCTGTGAGGTTAATAAGAGCAAAAACTGTAAGAAGATTTTGTATGAAGCTCTGCACCATATGAGATGGTTGGACAAAGGTAATAAAGGGTTACAACTCGAAAACTCTAAATTGTCCTTTCAATTCTGTGCATTTTGAAATGCCTCAACTAATTCTTAACTGAAAGCTGAAACATGTCTCCCAAGTACTGGAGTACTCTCATGTATTGGAGGCAGTAAAATTGAATGACATCTAGTGCTAAAACTAGGAAAAATATACAAATCTAAATCTGAAACCATTAGAAGTGGAGAATAATGCTCTGATTTATGATCTGCTAACATCACTAACCAGTGTCTTCATAGTGACAAATTACCAACCAAACCAGAGTAAACTATACAATTAATCTGGTGTGTATCTTGCTCTGCTTCCAGTCTTTCAGAATTTAAAGAATTGAAAAACCAGAGCAAAACTTGGCATGAGGACATAGTCTGTTGTAATCAATACCATGATAAAGCGAGGAATTTCTCAAAAAATGAAAAAAGCCAATAACAGTTTGTGTCTATCCATTGCTGAGCTGTGAGCCCTTGTGTTAGATTTAAGATAAGCACCACACCATCACATTCTCCTCTCTTGTGTTCTTGAATGCTGAAGTCACATGGCAAACATCTGGTGATCAAAGTGAAATCACGAACTGGATAATTTCTGTTTGGATGTTACTTTTTGGCTCCACTTATCCCTGCAGCTGGAGCATTTCCCTCCAGCAGCTCTATGCTGTTTTGGGAGCAACGCTGGAAAAATGCCACAAATTTATGAAAAACTTTGATGGGGCTTAGCGTTAAAGACTTCTGCTTTCCAATCAGTACAGCTTGAATCAACAGCACTGCTGCTGAACGTAAACAGGCATAATGGGAATTTTACAAAGCAAGACTATTTGTCTGTAGCATCAAAACCAGCACAAAGTCCTTTCCATAAGAGTGCAAATCACATTTAGAGTAAGACCAGAGAGAAAAGCAAGATTACTTTGTGATGATTTGCTGCAAAGTTCACTACACTCTTTGCTTGATAATGAATTTCACTCTTATTGTCATGTACTTCAGGCTTCATCAACAGAGTGCTCAACTGCCAAAAAACATGATTTTAGCACATCAGAACAAAGGTGGAAAAAAACCAAAAAAGAACAGACATTATTACTCGATTTTCCGCAAGTAATAATTCATAAAAACATTATTTTACTATAAATGCTTCCTAACCACAAATTCCAAAAGAAGAAAAGGAAGGGAGAAAAGATGGAGGATGCTGCTGGAAGGATGAACTTGGATTCAGGCATATGAAATACCGTCTTATTATGTGGTAAGATTTTGCTTCTATCAGAAATAATAAATGGGAAGAGATTGCTAAATGCATTTCCACTGCAAAGAGAAAAAAGCAGCTTCTGGTATGTTGCACTTGCAACAATCTGAATTTTTTTTTTTTGGCTTGCCATTATTTACAGTACATTATCTACATTAGAGATAAATACAAGACAAGCAGCATCTTTTGTTGCCTCTCAAGTCATACTTCCTGGCTGCTCCATGTAGACACTGCCAGCAACTGGTGAGTGGGTCCAAGCAGCCTTCTCCTGGCTTTTGGACAGGTATAAAAGCATGGCCCAATTGTAAATAATTAAAGGATTTATTGGTCAGGTCAGGTTCCAGAAGCTGCAGCACACAACAGGGAATAGCCAGGTTTGGTGCCTCAAGTTCCCATGTGATACAACAATTGCAGAAGTAGAAGACCTTGGTCCATCTCCTCTCTGCTTACAATTTGTTTCTGGCTGCTTCTGCTCTTACAGCTGCTCTTCTCAAGGCCATGGATATGCTTTTGAGTTAGCAGGAGTCACTGGACAGGGAGGCAGAGAGCAGTTGCTTTTGTCAGAGCTTTTGTAAAGAACTTGCTGGGAATTCTTCAAGAAATCTGTTCTCTGAATTGAAACTTTTCACAAGAGTTTATCCATTTTAGCAAAACTTTCAGAGAGAAAAGTATCTCAACTCAAGACTTGTGACAAAGCAAAGAAAGAGATGCATGGCCAGCATCCCAGGATAGAGGTACTGGCCTGGAATGTTGAAGACAAAGTGTTCAAGTGAACCTGAGGCAGCATTTGTAAAGTTGTAAATGCAACACTGTGCTTATTGGAGCACCTACACTTTCCAGATTGTTGTCAATACAGAAGTTGCTTGGGTGCATGAGACTCCTGGCTGTTAACTCATGACATGTCCTGTACAACACTGAGCAATCCATCAGGATTCATCTTTCCTGAGATGTGCTGTGCTGGATGAGTGCCCAGCGTGCCCAGAGCCTCAGGGAAGATGTAAATTGGAGCTTATGGTGAGCATTGAGGAGCAATGGCTGGAAAGCTGCCTAAGGACTGTGAAAGTGCTCTCCCAACATCCCAACACGCTCTCCCTTCATTTGATAATGAAGTTACTCCAATGACTTTGGTGAAATTATCCTGATTTTACACAGGAGCCAGAGGAAAATGAAGCTGCCTCAAACTGTAAAAACATACCTTCTACATCTCATCATGCAAATTAAATTAAAAACCCCCATGGAAATAGTCCAAAGAACTTTCTCTGCATGTGGCTGTAAGTCATTTAAGTCATTCAGCGAGATGGGATAATGGCCATCACTTTTCACTTGGCCAGTTCACATTGTGGTGCTGGGAGGAAGACAGTCTGTCAAGTTTTTGTCTGCAGTCTCTGATTTTTCACCACACTGCTCCTGCCCTCCCTCCATTGTGTCAGGAGTGCATTAGGTGTTGGAAGGGCAACAAGAGGCTCAACCAGTGGGTGGAAAGGCTGGAGAAGGGGAATTGAACTGTAGGCAGCCTGCAGAGTCTGTGGGAAAGGCTGTGCTGGCTCCCTTTGTGGCTGATATGTATCTGTGTCCCTGTGCCACATTACATGGAAGGGATTAGAAATAGGATTTCTGATATTTCAGCTGACATGACAGGACTGATAATTTCATGCAACTATGTTGCAAGCTAAATTCAAATATTCCACCTTTTAAAGGGATTGTATATATTTTCATCTGTGCTTTTAGGCTCAGAACCTTTTTCTGGAATGACTGATACAACAATAAAATGCACTTCAAAGAGGCTAATACAGAGATAATGTTTTGTCTCTCTAAGTGTACCTTACTCACTCCCTAATGATTTAAATGACTAAATGGCAATAAATGTTAAAATAACCTCCAAAATCTCTCTGTATCACAGTTTGTAAAAGTTTGGGAGATCTTTTGAAAATCAAAAATCTAACAGTGTTTTTGTTTATTTTTGGGGGTGATTTTCTTTTTTAACCAAGGCCAAGAAAATAATCAAACAAAGTAATATGAAAATATCTCAACTCTAAGTAGAAGGTATCAAGGTCACTGACTATAAATATAAATAATACTGCTGCATAAATCTTAAACAGCTTACTGCAACTACTAATATAACTTTACAGTATTTACAAGATTAATCTTTTTAAAGTAAATTACAGGATCATAATATCAAACAAGATTATGCTATGTCCTATATAGCATTTTACTATGCACATAGCAGTAACATGACAGCAAATATGCACTTCAGAGATATCAAGTAGCTACTGCATGAAGAGGGGTGACACTGCTTGCCAAATACTAAGCACAGCAACAAGTCTTGGGGCCATCTGATCTCCCCATACAAAATACTTTGTTAAACCCCTGAGAGCCTCATTGTATGTCTAATGGGAAATGCATATTTTTTCATGCCTTCACAGAAATATGCATTGAGTATTCCAACTATAATATACAGGTGTAAGGTTTTCTACCTGTTGGCTGTTGAAGCAGAAGAAATACTACAAAGCAGACAGTATCCCCGGATCCTGTCCTTGGGACAGAATGAAGGAACTTTTGCTAGGTTATATGCTTTTTGAGAGCTCTTGCAATGGCATTTTCTGTGTTGAAATCATGCAGTTCACAGCCTGCACCAGGTAAATTTTGGCATAGGTTTGTTGGTTCAGGTGAGCCCTGTGCCTTGTTGTAGCTAGGAATCTTGTTCACTGCAAGGTTTGTCCAGCATTCTCATGGCAAATCTCCTGGCAGAGGCAATCCAGTCAGTAATGAGACCAATAGACACCCTTCTGGAGCACTGAATAGTGATAAATTTTTCAAATAGAAAATTTTGCTTGCTAGAAGTTCTAGGCAGTAAAGAGAACCAAGCTCCCTTTCCCTCCCAAAAGCCTAAACCCACTTGATTCATGCCAATATTTCAATATGTCCCTGCACAAACAAACACACTGAAGAGAAGCCCAGGCTGGGCCTGTGATTCCAGAGCTGAGTGTAGATGAGGATGCTGTTCTCAGAAGCTCCACCTCACTAAGCTGCACTGTGAGTGACTTCTACTCTCCCTGACCCACCCATAGACGGTGTTTGCAAGAAAGGGACCAAGCACATGTTCCTGTGCCCTGCAACAAAAGCCCTTGGTTCTCCAGAGGACATTCCTGTCCCTTTCTCTTTTGCAGCTCCCCAAGCAAAAGCTGTTGCCTTGACAACTCTGGGGTATTCTCTGGCTCCACAGATTCTGGCAGGAGGAAGGCCAATTTCCTTCCACGAGATACAGACTGGTTGAGGAATAAACAATTAAAAAGTGTTCTGATCCCTTCAGTAGTGCCAAAAATAGAAAGAAAATGAAGAAACTTGCTGCAGACACAGGATTTTATAAGCCAGAAACAGCAGGATTCAAGCACTGAGAATTCACAAACACAAGTAAGGAACAGAAGAAATTGCAGTTGCTTGAGATTTCAGCAAAGAGCTGGGAATGGCTGTGGCTAAGGTCAGGCTAAGACTCTCCTCTTTGATCCCCCTTCTGTAACTGGGAGGCCTCTGGCTTTCCATGGCACTGCCCTTGCTTTACCATTACACTCTTTATAAAGAAGGTGATAAAAACAAAAATGTAAACAGAATAAAAACAACACTAAAAGAAATTTTAAAAGGTTTGCAGTTTTCAATGCTTTCGTGTATAACTTTTCATAATATTAAGTAGGACTAACTTTATTTCTAATTTTGTGCCACATTTTTATTTTTTTACTTCAACTCTACTTCCAATAAAGATATTTTTGAAGCAAAAAAGAAGACACAAGAAAACTGATGGTCAGGAAAGAGATCACAGTAGCTGCACTCCACTAGAAAGGACAGCAGACAGAGGTGCTGTTTGTATGTAACACAAAGGAAACATCGTGCCTTGAAGCTCTGTTTTTCTTGTCCTATAACTGAGCTGAGAGCTACTCAGCCATGGAAACTCAGCTGTGTGACCATTCTGTCACATCTCACAGCACCCATGAGGAACATCACATCCATTGAAAGCCACAGCTTGTATGCAGAAGAGCAGATATGCTGTTGTAAACTTTAAATTCCTCCTTAACTTAAGCACATATAAGCACAAAAGCTTTTGGCTTTTCTCATTTATCAAACCTTCCCCTCCTTCAAGGGTTAGCCAAAGCACAAACTGTGTGTACTGCCAGCAAATATCTAATGATAACAGATTATGTGCATCCTTTACCAGAAAGAAAATATTTTGGAAAGTATCCATTAGTAATTAGAGCTGGATTTTCAGAGCCAATAGAAGCTAAAAGTACAGGAGAAGCTACTCACAACTTCATGATGCCAATAAAATCTGTAATAAAAAGCAAAGCACTCTGTATTCCAAAAGGCTGCAGGATATCAGTAGAAACATCTGACAAAAGCACCTAACACCACTGAAGCTCTAGCATGCAGTATTGTATTTTATTCAAGGAAAGCATAGACAAAAGCTACTGGAGCAATCTTTCTGCTAGCAGTTAAATTTAACATGCAACCAGGTATGACCAGGTTTCATGATACACCAACCTGCTAGTCAAATTAATGGCACTTCTATTTTAAGCTAAATGGAAGGGGATTAGGGTAAGAAAACTCCCTCCCAGTGACATTGTTTATTACATAAAAGGTAATTGCTTGGAGAAGATTCCATCTCTTTTTGCTGCAGAAAATGTCTTGGTTTGCTGTTAACCCTTCTCCCATTACAGTGCAGCCACACTCGTGCCACTGCTCACAGAAGCATAGAGAGCCTCCTGCATGATTGAGGGCAAGAACTTTGTAATGCACTACCTTTATCTGTCGTATTTTGGTCTACAGCAGTAAATTTTGTATGCCTCTACTGACTACTCCCTGGAAATGTGGTAAAGATGTGGCCTTTTATACAAAGATAAGGTACACAGAAATGATATCCAGAGAAAATATGGTAATAGAAAAGAACAGGCTCAAACAACAATGAACAGCTCACAGTCAAATCCAAAAGCATTAGAAGATTTCAGGCTGTGTTGGTAGAGTACAAATCCATCTTGGATCAAATTATTCACCCATTTACTGTGGTCCCTTCTCTTGGCCTGGCAATTAGTTCAACTGTGGAATGCTACTTACGAGTACATTCACAATCCCTGCATATTCTCTACAGCACAAATGGACTTTGGGAAGGAAGGACTGGATCCAGGCTACCCATTGTAAACAAAACAGCCATTACTTCCCCAGAGGTGCTAAAGCTGTGCCTGGAAATAAAACACAAATAAAAAATTTCTGATTTCCTACTTAGTATTCTGGCCAATATGAGGAAATTTACTTAACCTCTTCATGCCTCTGTTTTGTCACCTCTAGAACAAGGATCACACATGCCTTCACAGGAATCACTGCTAATTTTTATCTCTGACAGGGCTGTGAATTTTTCTAATCTATGTAACATACATGTGGAGCTTGGAAATTCCGTGCACTCCTGTAAGACAATGCCCTCTTGTTAGGCCATGGACAAAGCTCACCTGTCAAGCAAAAAGTTTTGTTAGCAAAATTCATTCAGCAAAACAACATCAAATAACAAACAAATAAGGAAAACCCAAATCTGATCTTTAACACATTCTTGAGGAACTCACCTGCACAGACAGAAGGCAGAAATTAATGTCAGTGGATGGACCTGATCCGAAGAAAGAGATTTTTCCATTCTGTTTTAGTGTGGAAGTGAAGGAAAAAGCTATTTTTAGAGTTACAATTTGAAACGCCTGCTGGAAAAATTATGAAAAGCAAAAGTACATTTTGCTCTCTTTTTTCGTACCACTTCTGATACATCACTGCATGACACAATTTTTATAACAACTTACAGTACAATATTGAAATTAGTTTAATCCTTTAGGGATGTAAGCTACTTGGTACATGCGTAAATAAACTGCTTTATGCTAAGCAGTAAGTCTCAGTCTCTTTCCCAAAACTGTTTAAAGTAATTTTGGATATAATTAGCAACCCCTGAGAATGCAATTAGTCTATGACTGGCAATTTTTCAGTAACAATTCCTCTCCTGTCAAATGGGTTTTAAACTGAAGGGTCATTTTGGATTATAATTTCTATGATTTTACCTCTCTTTCCCCTCAAAGTTCAAACTTGAGTTAACTCGTGGTGTCTTACAGAAAAGGAACATGTTTACTTGGAGTGTTTTTGAAAGGCATTATAACCTTGACCAACACGAAAAGCTTTCAGAGGCAAAACTGCAGTTTTGTTTCTCAAAGTAAGTCCTTGGCTTTACTCCCAAATTCCTCAGAAAGCTGCTACTCATAGCATCAAACAAAAGGGTGTTTTTTAACAAGTTTTGTGCTTGAGTCTGTAGAATTTTCTCACCTAACGCACAATGCTGCATTTTCCTTAGCATTTCTCTGCTTTCACTCAGTGTAAGCAGGCCCTTGGTGACCCTTCAGCTGACTAGTGTCAATGATAATCACAATACATTTTTATTTTTTGGCCACTCAAATCTAAAGGCAAGTTAGCTCTGCACATGTATGCACGCACACACAAATGTAAGTAATATGTGAACATTTCCAAAGGACAACAAGTCCTTTTGGAATAGTAATGAATAGAGAAATCATCTTGTGCCCTGCATGAGATAGGTGCATTTCAAAATTTCCCTGTATAGCTTCCATGAAAATTGGCCCCTAAGCAAGGGTGTGAGTCATTGATGAATACAGCTCTGAGGCTTCACGCTGTGCAGCAAGAGCTGTAAAAGGCATTAGAGGAACAGAGGGGAGGAGGAGGAGAGAGAGAGAGGGTTAGGAGGTTATTAAATAAAACCTGGTAATGGTTTTACATGAACGTTTTCTGAGCAGTGTTTGGAGAAGGCACACCCCGCCCCGCCGGGCAGCACCTTTGCCGGGCGGGGCACGGAGCGGCCGCTCTGCTCCTCCACAAATCACTCCCGCCTTACCAAAGGCAAAGCTGTCCTCCCAGTGCTGGCTGAAAACTCGAGACCTACAAGTAAAATAAATTGCCCTATGGCACACTGTCTTACAGTAACTTTTCGAATAGCTATTGCAGCAAAAGGATGGGAGGGTTTTGTCCCTCACATCCATCTCCAGCACACAAAAGCCACTGCACTGTACCAGCAATACTGCAGCCTTTGCCAGCACAACTATGCAAAAAAGTGTAGAACAGGATAAAGAGAACAAATTTAAGCTTCCTCAAACTTCAGAAGTATTTGATTTTGGCCCATATTTGTCTTTTTTCTTTCCCCAAGACCAATGTATTAAATTGCTGTTAATTTATATAATTCGCCGGTTAGCGATAAAGTAAACATAACTGATAACACATCAGACCTGAATTATGAACAATTCTCCTTTTTATGGAGAATTTATGAAGAAGCAATTGTACTTCTCCTACCCAAGTCAGGAGGTCCAGCTTTCAATAAAGACATTGGGCTTTCAGTCAATACTTCAGTGATTATCATGCCAGATCCTCCATCCTTCAGACATCCTGCGTGTCCTGATCTCACACTCACTTGTGTGGTCCCCTCAATCTCTCTTCCTATTTTTTGCTTCCTCCATTGTGCCAGCAGCCTTAGTGCACCCATCTGAAAGAGAAGATACCGTGTGGGCCATTACATCCCATTATCAAACACCCTGCCACTTGCAGGTTCACATGGGAAATTGATTATCAACAATGATTAACTGACCCCAACTGGGTTAGTTATAAATAATCCAATAATCCCTTAAATGAGTCTTTTTCAGAAGTAGTTTAGATGTACAGTCAGGAATATTATTCTCCCATATTTTATATAGCAAAAGTAACATGTATTAGAAAGAAATCCATAATTGAAATCCTTTTCACAGAGATAACTTTTTAAGGAGATTTGGCATAAACAAACAAAAATTATGTTTTTTTTTAACAGGTACAAGAGGAGCTTTAAGTCTTTTGAAGGCCAGAAACAGTGGTTTTACATTTAAGTCTTCTGAACAAATGGGCACAGTGGTCTACATAAGTGAAAATTCAACCCAAAAGGAATGTTAACAAAAAAGTAGTTTGTCATGTTAGCAGTGCTCCTGTTCCTCTAACATCTTTAAAAATAAGAGAGATAATTAAAAAAACAAACAAACAAACAAAACAACCTTCTGTGTATGTGTGTGTGTGTGTATATATATAAGAAGAGGAATTTTATATTCCCTTTTAACTGAAGAGTCGGTAACTGACTGGTGCTATTTTAAAAAGAGACACCGACAAAACCCCCCGGAATCCACAGACACGCAGCACCATCTGGTGGATTAGCACGTCTGGCAAACAGTTCTGCATTTACTGAGCACATTTCCACAGGCAGGAGAAGGGAGAAACCTTACGAACAAAAGCACATCACAGAGATTTGTTTAGTCAGCCTCAGGCAAGAAAAAGTGAGGAGGGTGGAATTTTCACGAAAATCATGAAATAATACTCTCTATTCATATAACACTTTATACTTTTCAGACACTATGTATAAATCTAGACTCAAAAATATGTGAACAGAACACTTATGATGACAAAAAATTCAAAAGTTTGGTATGCAATTCAAATAACTGCATTAAGATTTATTTGATTTGATTTCTTTCATGCATGCACTAAGGCATATGTTTTTAAATTACCATTTTTTCACTGGAAGCCTTGCTTAGTGAACAGGACTGATTGCTCACCTAATAACAGTTTTCTAATAATTTGCTTTCTTCTTCCCAGGCACTATATGGTCTCACGTTCTTTCACACACAAGCTCAGCTTGGATAATACAAGATTATCAGGTGCTCATGCAAAGCCACAATGAATTACAGGTGTCAGTTTAAAACCCCTGCAAGGCAAGTTGCATTTATTCTCCACACACAGTGAGTAAAAGGAGCTTCTCATTTTGGGTAGGGAAGGAAGGGGCCCCTCATATGTGCACAGAGATGTGCCACTGTAGTCTCTGCTGTCTCTCTAGTAGCTTGTAGTGTCTTTGGAATTCCACTTTTCCATTGAGCCAGGTCACCTCACTGCACTCTGCAATAGGTGGCTCTTGGCAGATGGCCCTTGAGGGGGTCAAAAGGCTCAGCCCTGTGCAGGCCACACACTCACCCAACACTGCCCAAGCAGCTGAGGCTCAGCTGGGGCTCCCTCCTTGTCATCACACCCCTGCATCACCTCTGCACTGATCCCTTTGTGCTAATCCCCATCTCTGACACAGTGCTGCGAGCTGCTGGTCCTAAGATTTCGTTTTGAAAAGACACCTGGCTACACACATCCAGCTTCTAGAAGTCTCCTCCATGTATGCTAGAATCAGGAATTTATATCTATCTTAAGCCTGAATTTTATGCCTTATAGAAGTTTCCCTTCTTCTTAATGGCCATATATCTCAACTATCTTTCTGCATCATCTGCATCTTTGTCTTGACCACATTAGTCATGAAGGTCCAATCATCCCATGTTCCTCTGGAAGACACTAACTGTACTCAGCACATCTTTCTGACAATCAGACACATCATCACGGAGCTGCAGACTGGCAAAGTGCACAGCAAGATCAAAACACAGGACACCAGCCATCACAACTTCATACATCCCAGAGGACAAACCCGAAGGTGGCAGGAGGCTGCTTGCTGCCAATTACTGGCTCAAGACACTACGTTTTCCTTGAGTCTTCAAAAACATTATTCAGCACACATTAGAAGCATCCACAGCCAACCGTGCCAGGTAAGACAAGAGGTAAAAAAGATCTTCCTCATGACAGCTATATTTTTTTCACAGGTAGATTGAGGCACTGAGCCCTGTACCATTTCTTTATTTTTAAGAAACTGTTGCCCCTATACATTTTGGGGTATTTTTCTTTCAATACTTTAAGAATAATGCAGGACTGTTCTCACAGGATGATCAGTGAAATGACCAGCAATAATCTGCACAACACTTGAAGTCATGCTTTTGGTGTGTCCTTATCAGGCCTGACTTCCACTGTCCTTCAGCAAATTTTTCTTCTCTAAAAATATCCCATAATACATTTATAGATATGTAGCAAGACCAATGTCTTCTGTGGTCTCTCTTGGGAAATCTCACTGCAAACTCTTTGCTCCTCCAAACCACTTCCCAAACATTTGTCGGTGCTTATTGCTGTTTGGCTCAGGCACCTTGGAATCATGCATTGATTAATTCCTGTAATGTCTTTTCAGACGCTTTAGCCAGACAACTGCCACCAACGGAGGGTTTCTGCATCAAGGCTACCCTTCCTTTTTTAGGGACTTTTTACAAGAGCGTGTAGTGACAGGACAAGGAGGAATGGATCCAAACTAAAAGAGACTAGGTTTAGATCAGATATTAGGAGGAAGCTCTTTTCTCTGAGGGTGGTGAGGCACTGACACACGTTGTCCAGAGCAGCTGTGGATTCCCCATCCCCAGAGGAGTTCAAGGCCGGGTTGGATGGGGCTCTGAGCAACCTGCTCTAGTGGAAGGGTCCTTGCCAGTGGCAGGTGGTGTCAGACCCGGCCCGATTTGTGTTCCCAGCGCCAGATGAGCCGCCCCTCTGCCGGCCCCAGACCCGCTGCAGGGGGCTCCGGCAGAGTAGCCGGGAGCTCTGAGGGGCTTCCAGCGGCTCCGCGGCTGACACCCCCTCTGCAAGCACGGCCACGAACGGCACAGCCCCAACCTGCCCCTCTGACCCGCAAAGAGCCGTGCCCATCGCAGCGGGCCCGGCCCGGCCCGGCCCGCGGGAGCAGCGGGGGCGGCGCCGCCCGAGGCCCCTCCCGGCCGGAGCCGCCGTTGCCGCCGTTGCCAAGCGCCCGGAGCCGCCTCAGCCCCGGCCCCGCCGCTGCCCCGGCCCCTGTGCGCCCCTCCGCAGCCATGGACAGCCTGCACGGCCCCTCCGCCGCCTCGGTGCTGGCCGAGCTGCAGTGGGAGCCCGGCTACGCCGTGCCCGTGGCCAACGCCGAGAACAAGGCGCTGGAGGACGAAGTGAGCGCGGGGCCGCGGCCGGCAGCCAGAGGAGCCCGCCCTTCCCCCGGGGCCGGGGAGGGATGGAGGGGGAGAGGGGAACCTCAGGGGTTCCGCGGAGCTGCCCGGGGAATCGGGAGGGCGATCCCCACCTTCTGTGGGACCCGCGCACCCGCCTCCCCCGAGCCCCACAGGAGGAGCAGTGCGAGGTGTCCGTTCCCTTAGCAAAGCTCCGGGTTTTCTCCTGAGATCCCTCGTTTCGCTGCTTTAGAGGAATATAGCAGCCACTTCTTACGTTATTTTTTCGTTAATAATTGTAATGACTGGTTTTGGGTAACTGCAGGTAATAAGCACTCAACTGCAAACAGTAACTTGACGGTTCTTACTCTTAAACAGCTGCAGAAGTTGCAAAAGGAAAAAGAGAACCTGCAGAATGAGTTGTCCAACTTTAAGGAACGCATAGAAGCAATGACGTCTCATTTGAAAAACGTGAGACAAGAGATAAACTTCTCTCAGGTAAATTACCACCTCTAGCAGATCCTTTTTTTCAGACACACTTGTAATCTGAGTATCTCTCTGTGGCTGGTATCCCTATCTATTTTGCCAGCTTTGTTCGAAATTTGTTAGGCCTTTATTCCAGGATTTCCACAGGAAATGAAAGTTAAACTATGTACCTTGGTGATATTATGTGATGGTCATTAAGACTGTCCAAATTCAAATTACTATACCTAGGAAAAAGCCAGGAAAGGTGCATTTTATAATTTTTCTTGAATGGGGACTTTCATAGATATTAGTTTTAAAAAATGGTCAAGGAAAACACCAGTGTAAGGGAAAAAATATAATCTTTTTAATGGTGAAGAATTAGTTGTGAAATGTTGGTGAAGACTTAATTCATGGACATGAAAAATGAAGTGAGATGGTCAAGATCTAAGTCTTTACCTACATTCTGAGTTAACTGACCAAAAGGGCTGATTTAGATGTATAAAGACTCTTAAGACAATGATTTACACCTTTCAGATAAAATATCCTAGGAGAAAAAGTCTTCAGAAACTTCCCTGCAGCTGAACAACTCCTTATTTTTTTTGCCCAGATTCAAGCATTAATTTGAATCAAAGGAAAGGAAAGTTAGGCAATCTCCAGATGCTGCTATAGGCCAGCAGGGGAGGTCTGTCTCAGCACAGAACACTAAAATATTGGTTTTGCTGTGCCTCCTGTCTCTGATGTAAAGTCATTGGTAATCAAGAGACTAAGATTTTGATGTTGAAATGTTAAGATTCTGAATCTTGGGTGAAAAATCTTAGAATGGAGTTTTTAGGGCTACAAAAGGTTGATCTGTGGATACTTGATACAATGTGTACATATATATATGTAAAAGAATGTGTGTATTTGAGATACTAAAATCAAACCAATAAATCTTCTCTAGAAGTTCCTTCATTTACACGGTGAAACCATCTCTGTCTTGGGATTCAACTGTATTGAGAAGTTTGTTGATGTATGCCTTTCGTTTATTGTAAAATACTGAACTTCATTATTCTGCAGTCTCTTTACAAAGCCAAAGAGAGTGAAATTGAAACTGAAAATCACTTTAAAGCCCTTGCTGAGAGAGAATATGGACGTCTCAAAAACGACATGAAGCGACTGAAAGATGAGATAGCTTCCTTGAGACAAAAGAAGAACACTCAAGAAGTAAGGTTTGAAATTTTTGGAAGGGAACACCTATACTGCAAAATTTTATGGCTTGCACATACAGCTACAGTAGTATAAGTCAAGAATAGCTAATTATAATTAAAGCTTATAAACTCTAGTGGATGATCTGGATGAGTTTTTCCCTGTGTAGGCAAGTGGAGTGACACTGAGGATGTTACTGCATAGACTTGTCAAGACTTAGCAAATATTAATTAGATATTGAAAGAATTCTGTTCTTAATACCAGATACACAGCCACACATCCATATTCCTAATGCTCACGGGTATTTTCTTAATGGTTTAAAAATCAAATGGTTGGTGGCAAATCTTCTCTACATAAAATGAACTTGAGTCATGACTTCAAGATCAAAGATTTGGTTTAATTTACAAAGTAATCTAATGCTACTCAGTAACAGGTGGTCTTCTGGGTTTGGAACTGTCTCCTTTTCTTTCTGTTCATTCAATTATTTAATTATATTTAATTATTTAATCCTATTCACAATTTAATTATATTGCTTTTAATTTGCTCTTTTTTTTTCTTAAGTCTGTGTGTAATCTCCAGTCTCTCAGAATGGGCAGCAGGATGAAGATATTCACACTGTTCAGCTGGATCTAGATTCTCTCATTTCTGTGTCAGGAAGTCTCTTCACAGTCATGTGAAGAGGTCACATTTGAAAATTGATATGTAGGGCCTTAATGAGTGAGGGAGAAACTTCACCTTTGGAAGCCTCAGATCAGTTTATTATATTGAACAAATACCCTGCAGATAGGTATATCTTGCCAGAGGCTGACTTTTCTGTTTAAAATTATTTGCATTTTAAATTTGTGGCAACCTACTGTCTTGTTTCTTCTTTAAGACTAGGATGTCCAACAGCATTCCTCAAGTATAACACACAATTAATACAAAGGAAAACTATCAATTCTGTGGACAAGATGTGGGTAGACTTCTTACAGTAGCTTGAACTGGTTGCTTCAATTACTGTTCAATGGATATTTTGACATTTGATATTGAACCTTTTGACTTTCTCTTCTTTTATTAGAATACTATAAATAAAACCACTAAGAAGCTGGAAAACTTAAAACAGCAGATGAACTTGGATGAGGAACTTCTGGAGAGCTGGCTAAAGGAATTAAATCGTACAGACAATGATGCTACTGCAATCCAGAAGTATGCACTGCAAGATGGAGGGAAACTAGGAGTAAGTAGAAATGACAGTAACTTTCAGAAACCAAAGAAAGAACCATTTTGTCACTTGAAGACCTTGTTATGTTATCAAGTCAGATAAAATGAAGACAAGATTTTGTACAACAGTGCTTTGAAACTGGTTTCCATTTGGCACAACAATGCAATTCCATATGAGGCTCATTTTGAAGTAGAGAGAACAGGTTTTACAATAATGAGAGACATAACTGAACACATTAATTTGCTTATTTATCTGGGTAAGGTTTAAGTTTAAATTTTTTGAGAGGGTGCACAAGTAGATAATAAAGTTTAGAAAACAGTACCACTGAATTAAAAGGAGTTTATTCAAAAATTAAAACCGAGTATGGGCAAATAGTGTAGGATTTCCCTTTAGAACTGAATTTACTAATACTGCTGAGAACAAATTACAGCTGCTTCAGTAAAGCTGCCTGGAATAATGGAAGACATAAACATATATATCTGTATAAAGAGGAATTCCAGTCGAAAGTTCAGAGTTTACAAGGCTGAGCTCCCAAGTATATTACTAATGTAGAGATAAGTAACCCTCATTATTATTATTTTTAGCTTTTAAATAGAGTGAGGAGAAATTTGATTTTTTACTCATTAAATACTTAACCCAAAAACTTTGGTTTACACAGATACTCTCACTGCTGTGAGTGCCAAGGGCACCACACACACATTTACACACAGTGCAGGTTTACTTTGGCCTTGCTGCAGGTGGGTTCTTATGGCCACTTGTATTGACTGAAAACTCGGGAGGCTACACTGTCAGTTTCTTGTTTTCTAAAACACAATAAAATTGATGCCTCAATAATTTAACCCCTGATTGTAGCAGGGCTTTAAGAATTTATAAAATGTGATCTATTTATTTTCAAATACTTAATTTTCAAATATTTTCATATCCTTTCATTTTAGACATTAACCCTTCAAATAGAAAAGTTGACCATGGAAGCAAACCAGAAGCGCAGAGCTCTGGATAATGAGCTTACAGAAACCATAACAGCTCAGGTTTGTGCTTAAGGTTCTCAAAGATCCCTTTTTTATTTGTGACATTTTTAACTTCAGAAATCATGGAGGGGCTTTCTTTTAAACAGATGGAGCTTGACAGAGCAGCTGAAGATTTTCGCAGGGTTCATCAAGAAAGGCAAGAAGTCATCAGGCAGTGGGAGGATGCAATTCATCAGATGCAAAAAAGAGATCAGGAGATTGATCAATGTGCTTTGGTAAAACTGCTGTAACTGATCCATATCTGGGGTTTGATGTGGGGGTTTTTTTGCTGTTTTTTTTTTGTTGTTTTTTTTTTTTTTTGTTTGTTTGTTTGTTTGTTTGTTTGTTTTTAACATCAAAACTAGAGTATAATTTTCTGGCTAATGTTTCACTTAACCTTTCAAAATGCACAATTTTCAGAGTAGCTATAAACCTATCAGGTAAAGTAAGCATCATTAATGCTGGTAATTTTCCTGTTTAATTTCATCTGTTTCAAGTTTACCTGAAGTTTTGCTTAGCAGTTTGGTTTTTTTTTTCCCCAATTCAGTCAATCAAGAATTATTTTATTTTTTATAAGAGTTTATGGTGTCCTTTTGTTTTTAAAGTATCAGAAATTTTGGAAGTTTCCAGTCCAAAACCACTGTAGTGTTTGGTGTGATGTGTCCATGGAATAAAGTAATTTTAAGAATGATAACTGGGCTGTCTTCAGGGCAAATAGTAATCATATTAGGAATTGCTCTTCTGGTTGTACCCTTCATTAATCTAACACATCTTAACTAATGCAAGCAAATCTAAAAAGTTTTTATCCTGATAGCTAATTGCAGAGATAAAACAGGAGATCCAAAACAAAGAAATTTTGCTGAGAGAGAAGACTACCTTTTTAGTAAATGAAACTGTTAATAATATGGAATATGAAAAGAAAATCTTTTCTGCTGAGCGGGAAGCAAACTACCTCCGAAAGGAATTCCAGGCTCAGGATGCTCGCAGGACTCAGCTGCAGGATGAGGTAAGGGTGACCAACAGTTCAGGAAAACAGGCTGAAATTATAACTGAGGACCAGATGGAGGAAATACAGGAATAGCATTTCCTTTTCTCTGGTTTTATACTAGACTCTTCATAATTCAACAAAATGTTGTTTTTCTCAGTCATGTTTATTGGGATCTGAACCCTCAGCTTAATCCTGTCATTGAGAGTGCTGAAAAGATTGGAATGTATTCTCTGTTCTGTAGGTGTAAAATGGAATTTTCTCTTAAATGGTCTAACACTGTTAGATGCCTCAGGAAACTTCTTTCCTTTAGCATATAGACTGTAGTATTGTGTAAAGATGAGAGAAATCTCTTCCAGATTCCAAACAATTCCTGTCCCATGCTCTCAGAAGTGTGTGTTGATGGCCTGGTATTCAGGTTACAATTCCTGGGGAAAACACCCTGTGCTTTTACCTGGCTTTCTAATCAAGAGGCAGTGGGACAGGGCTGCCCTGTGAACAAGCATGCTTGATGCTGTCCATACTGAATCCACACTTAAATCTGGGAATGAGCTGCACTGCTTAATTACTTGAATGCCTGTAGAAGTATTTCTAAGAAGTAATTCAAGTTTCATGGCTCTGCTGAGAAGGGATACACTTCTATTACCTGAGTATATTTTTTCTTAAAAAGAAAATGGTAGCACTGGGGTACTCAGTAAGCTTAGTTATTTTTGAAAAACCCTGCATCTGCTGTTGCCTTAACTTTGGATAGCTTTTCTGTAGCAGGTGGTTCATAGACTGATCTCCTAATTAAACTGTAGGTAGCTCAGACAAGGTGTAGGCTATTTGATTACCCTATAATTCATGCAAGCTTGAGGGTTTGTAGAATTGCTTGGTTTTCATCTCAAACTGTGAGATTCTGGCTTGAAGTTTTTCCACAATTAATACTCTGTGATGGGATAATAGAACAGTCTACCCTAATTAGAACATCTGTGGGATGCATGTGAGAAACAGGGAAAGAAGGAGACAGTTCAGCCAACAACTTTTGACCTCTAAGAAACCTGTTATACATGCCCTTGATCAGTTTTCTTCATCTGTGAAAGTGAAAACAATTGAACTTAAGCTGTTAAGTGATACCGTGAAGATGAAAGAATAAAGAATATTTACTGATTGTAAAGTATTCCTATCCTTTTTAATGAGTGTATGCTGTCATGTATTTTTTACCAAATTAAATATCTGTGTATTTTTGTCACTTAATCAAGATAATTTTATGTATCCAGCAAAGTTTGACATAGAAGTGTTTATTAGATATATAAAGTTATCCTTGCAAACTCAGCTGTGCACTATAAAACCACAGTTTCACTCATACAGTTGCTGTTGGACAAGAATTGCAGCTCATAGCACCTCCATAATTCATTCTATGTTTTTAATTATTATTATTTTTCTCACTACTCACACTGTGTAATTAGTCTATTGAATTTACTAGCTGGGCCAATTTACAGTGCCTCAGAATTTGCAGCACTCCTCATTTGGAGAGCACTGTTTAAAAGTAATGGAATACTTTCCAATAAATAGGAAAACATAATTTTAAATATCTTAGTGTGTACCAAAGTAAATAAGAGCTTGCTTGCTCGATTTTGTAATTTATCAGCTGCAGGCTTTGAAATCCGTTGTGAACAGAACTGCTTCTGATCTAGAGTCTTTGAGAACAGAAATAACCATGCTGAAGAAAGAAATTCAGGAAAAACAAGCCAGGTAAGAAACAGACCTTTAAAGATAGCATTTGTAAGGATTAGTAATACAACCAAATTCTTGAGATAGAAAAGAACTTTAAATGATGTTAATGACTGAAACCTCCAACTTTCTAGTTACTTCATGTCCTGCATAGATTTGGCACTGGGTAATTTAGGCAAAATATTCCTGGTGAACGTTATTTTTAAAGGGTGGGGGAAAAAAATCAGGGCCTTGCTTATCATAGACTTTTAGAATTTTAGACTGAGGCAACTGCTCAGTCAGATTTGCTGCTTCCTTTTGGCAACATTGTCTAGGAAACCTACATTTAACTTCTGTCATTTTGTTTAGATTAAAACTTCTTAATGAAAAAAATGCAAGTCTTTCTTACAAACTGAAGCTTGCAATTGAGGAGACACTCAGTGCAGAAGATAAAGCTTTGAGGTTGGAAGAAATATTGAAAGAAGAAGAAAAAAGTGTTGAGGTAAAATGTTTTTTCATGGTTTCTAGGAATGAAGAGTTGTTTGTATTTGCATGCTTTATATTTTAAAATTATCTTCTTAAACTTTCCTGTTAAAATGAAATGAAGGTAATGATATGACATGTAGCTATTTCATCAAATACTGAAGTAAGTGTGCATGTAGATATGTCTGTGCTGAGAAAACTCTGAAGGAAAATCAATGATCCTAGTAATTCCTACAGTATTAGTTCAGGATACTGATATCCATCACTAGGGTTTTTAAAGACTGAGAATCTTGTCAGGATGACTTTTGAGTGTCACTGCCACCAAAAACTTCTTGGCTCTAATAAAACACCAACAAAATTTATAAACCTGCAAAGAGCTGTGATCTTGGCAAGCAGTTTAAAAAATATTTAGAAATCTTTTAATCAGATTTGGCTGGCCTGGTCTGCTCTTCATTATTTTAATTCTGCTATATGATACTCTGACACATATAACTTGTGGACTGTTAAATAATGACTGGCTCACATTAGATTCATTTTTGTGAATAAAGATTTTGGTCTGGGAAGTGGCATATACAAGCTATATTAAGGTGACTGTATTTTTAACATGCCTAATAACAGTTTCATAGAATTAAAAACCCACTTCTTAGGTTGCAAATTAGGTATAGGAAAAAAATTAGCATCTGCTTAGCTGTAAGGAGCTTTTGAATAAATGTAATGTTGTAATGCAATGTTCTGAACTTTCCTGCATTTCAGGAAATGCTTATACTGCTTTGTCATTTTGCTACTAATTCTCTTAAAGTATTTTCACTACTTAGCTTCTGATTGAACATGACAGAAATATCCTTTTACATTTTGCTGGACAGCTGAGCACTGGATATGCTGAAGCTTTCATTGCTCTAGAGTGACCAGGTTAAATTAATGTGACAGCAGGTGTCCCACACGACTGACAACAAAGCTGTGCCTCAGCATGCTCTTTCATACCTCTGTATGCTCTTTTTTTTTTTCTTCCCTATTTTGTGTTTCCTAGAGCATGCATGTGAAATAATGCCTTGCAGTAGATTGAATGTCATCTTTCAAACTTTTTACCTCCACAGGCATTAATCACACATTTTAAATATACTTCCAGAAACTAGAGACAGGATGTCTTTCCTTAATAGAGAGTTTCTTAAATTACAGGCCTTACTGTTTTGGCTTTTCAGACAATTTGAAAACAAGTAATGGTGTAGCATTTCATTAAAATGAAAACCTTCTTTGCTTCCCCTTAAGACAGTTTCCAGGGTGGCAAAAGCCTTAGCAGGGTTTCTTTACCCCTGTCTGTGGTGGATAACCTAAGATGACATTGAGCTTGGCAGCTCCACAGCTGCAGGGGAATATTTTAGCTAGGATGAACTGTTCTTGAACAATGTCTGCAATGCATTTGTCAGAAGCGTCCTTTCCATCACCATTAGACACACATGGCTATTTGCTGCATCTGTTAATTTACTGTGAAGAGATATTTACAGGAACAATGTGGATGAAATGTCACTGTTTTGCTCTCTGGTTCTGTGGTACTTCTCCCTCTTCGATTTGTGGCAAAACTCTGTTGCACAGTGAGGCTTATTGAATCTTATCTCTGTTAATAACCTCACTTAAAGGGAGAACAACAATTTCTGTTAAATAAATTAATTTTGATATGCCATTAAGTGGCATGAAGTGAAGGTCAAATCATGATCCAGTGTCAGTGGATGAATTTACAATTGTCACTAGCTTCAGAAATACAGCTCACCGTTTGGCACGTGCTTAAAAACCAGTTTGCTCCCAGAAGAAAGTTCCTTTGTTCAAGCATGATGCAAAGCCCACTGACATGTGCCACAGTCCATAATAATTTCACATTAAACTTACCCTTGCCTTTTACAGCCTGAGTTTTGAATTTGGAATTGCACTTACAGCAAGTTCAACTACAAAACAATTCTGTTGGGTAGAATGTGCAATGCGATTACAAACCCTTAGAGAGGGCATTAAATTATCTTTCACCATTCTTTAAGCCAGCAAGATGGTTATACACATATTAAATCCAGAATAAACACATTGATAATTAATGTAGAAAAGTGAGTTCTCAGGTGTTTTGCATATTAATTTAAATGTACATCTTCAAATTGTGTACCACACTTGAGCTAAATGTAAATGAGTCCTTTGGAACAGGAAGGGGAAATCACATCACTTGTTTTAGGATGTACCTCACAGGAAATTTGCATGCTAAATGGCCTGAGCTTTGGAAGGTCTTTAGCTACTTGAGTGGGAGAGGTGGAAGGAGGGAGGGAAAAAATAAAATTGTTTAGCTTATTAGGATTATAAAAAGAAAGTAATCTCAATTTTCATTGTTTTCAGTCCATTTCAGTTTACCTGAAATGTTCAGCATTGTTTTCTATCCTACTAAAACCTCATTTCCTGCACTGATT
This sequence comes from Phylloscopus trochilus trochilus, assembly GCA_016584745.2. NCBI lineage: Eukaryota > Metazoa > Chordata > Aves > Passeriformes > Phylloscopidae > Phylloscopus > Phylloscopus trochilus. Next base: position 12,368,408 of record WQNJ02000041.1, read on the forward strand.
TAGATGTTAATGGCAACTTACCTCTGACAAAAAAGGAAGTGATTTTAGAAAGTGTAATTTTTCAGAGCTATTCCATCTCAGATAAACACACATGTACACATATATTTGCACACACAGCATTACAAGATTTAATAAACCATTGCAAAGCTTTGTATTATATTCCTCAAATATTCACAGATGCTGGAGGCAGTAAGGAGGTTTTTCAAAAATGACAGGAATTTAGTTTTCTGAAAGGCTGAGAAGAGTAGCATTCCTATAACTGGGGAAAAAAGTCATGTCACTGTAAGGTAGGATTAGATTTTTAAAAATGAATAAAAAGTATTACTTTCTCTTTAAGTCAAATACGTTTTTTGCCAACGATTTTGAAGACTTAAAAAATTCCATGTTCATATTAATGGATATAGTAATGGGTTTTTTTCTATATATGATTAATAAAAACAAGTAATCCCTCAGAAATCAATTCTGATGTGATTAATTACTTCTTTCTTGATCAATTTGTCACCAGGAAAAAGAAAACGAAATGAGACAGTTAAAGGAACTATTTTTCAAGAAGTCTCAGGAGTTAAAAGAGCAGAGTGAAAAGGAGAAGATTGTTCTGGCAGAAATTGAGGGAGGTCAAAAATCACTGAAAAATCTCAAGAGTCGACTGCGCAAACTTGACACAGATCTGTTAAAACAACAAGAATTAATATATAACCAGGTGAAATGTTACTGTCTATTCATACTATGGTTGTTTCTTGGGGCTACTGATAACACATTGCTTAAATTCTGTAATCTTGAACAGTTTTCCATGTTTGAAATGTTGCATAGTATCATTTGAAGTCTGCATTTATTTCTGTTTCTAGATGTACAGATAAACCTGAAATTACTGAAACTTGCCAAAGTATCACCTACATTTTGCACTTGTGTGTTTCATTATTTTTTGGATCTGCTGCTTTTCCCACTAATTCCTAAAATCCATTCTTTACTTTGATCCTTCTGAACCACAGACACCTCAGGGTATATTTTTAAAGCAATACAAGAGGTACATGCCAAAATCCTGTTATTTACTAATTGGATTATGTGCATATTTCCTATGCACCACTTTGAAAATTTGCTCTTTTATATCAGCATCCAGTGGTAGCAACAAGATGGCAACTCCATTGTAAGCCTCCCTCCAGCAGCCTGTGCTGAGTGTGCTTTGTTACTCTTCTAGAAGATTACCCCAAACCATCACTGCTCATCAGTCATCTAAGATATTTTGCTAATGAGGTCTAAAAGCCAGAAACTATTATAAAAACAATAGCTTAATTGGGTGACTGTCCTAAAGCCAACATTTAGATCCAAGTTTATTGCTTATCTCAGACTATTAATTCTCTTCAAATTTATTTTAACAGGATTTTTATATTCAGCGAATACAGAGACGGCTGTCACGGTTAGAAGGGGAGGTTAATTCAGATGAAAAAGAAGTTTTGGAAGGAAAAGTTGCTGAACTTAAGAAAACCTTAGAAGAAAAGAAAAAGGCATATGATGTTCTACAGTCACTGTACAAGAAACTTCAGGTAACTTCCTTAAATCATTTTGACTGTGTATCATTTAGAAACCTCAGCAAATTAAGTAGATTGGAATTACTAAGGGTCTTAGTAATTAAGAACCTGGTATTAGACTAAAGGGAATCTGACCCTTGTATAAACTATGTGGAAAACTTCATAAATTCCCTATAACTTCCAGAAAAAAAGATTATTACTGCCCAAGTGAGACACCTTAGCATGAATACAAGCTTTGAATTGGGAAAGACAAGCTGAGCTTTCGTCAGCATGTGACTCACTGCTTGCAAATGTCTGAGTTTATCATTAGGCCCGTGCATAAATAGGAGAATGCTGTTTTGTAAAGCTATTACTTTTATGGTTTTCATAAATTTGTAAGTGCTGTTGCATTTAAAATTGTCCAAAGTCCCCATGCAGCACTCTGCATGAGGTCATGCCATGCATTTTGCAGAGCAGCACATTGGACATGTCATGATTGTGGTTCCTGGTTCCAGGGCTTAAATACATCTCATTTAAAATTACCTGATAGCTTTTGTTGCAGTTTACATTCACTGAAATAAGTTCAATATAACTTATTTTGAAACAGAATGATATCCAAATCACTAAGAGAACAATTGATAAGACAAAAGAAGAAGCAAGTGGTTTGGTAGTGAAGATAGAAGAACTAACTCTTTTCAATGAGAGGTCACTTCAGGAGTTAAAAAAAGCAAAACACATTAAGCAGGTACAGTATTATTTTGCAGCTTTACTAATACAGGACACTTGTTTGTTTGGGGTGTCATCTGCCTTCCACAGTGCTACATCATTACATCCATAAGTACACTTTCTGTAGTTTTCTAATGTACACTTCTTTCCCAAACTTTGAAGTCATCTTCCTCACTATCATCTTACTAGGAAAAGTGTTGCTTCTCCTCTCTACACAGCATAATGTTTGATGAGGTATCAGTTTAATCCCACATTACTTATATCACAGTATCCACCAAGTCAGTGGATGTTGGCGTTTTTTTCCCCTGAGAAACAGTTACCTTTAAAATAGAAAATATATTTACTGATCAAGGATGTCTTTTCTTATCACTGAGTTTTTTTGCTCTCAGTCTGTGATGGCTACTAATAAGTTTGGCACAGTATTGCTATTAAACTGTAAGCATTTTTTCTAACAGATGGTTTGAATCAATTTATATTACAGTTTAAGGAATTAGAAACAAAGTGTAAATCCTTTCCTCAGGTTTTTTTTTCTGCAGTAAGCTTTAGCCTTCCTAAAGGAAGCACTAACCTAGTAGAAAAAAGCAGAGTCTAAGTAGCAGGGGAAAAGAGTTTTGCCTTTGACTTAACTGGTGCACTTCCTCCTCAATGAAAACTCTAGTCATGGAATTTTTTTTGAGGGATGAAATGTAGGGGAACAAAAGAAGCTGATGACCTAAAAGCACTCGGATAAAAATCGGTCAAGTTGGAATCATAGGAGAATTTAGAAGCATGATTTCATATATTTGCATGCTAATGAGGGTCACTACTTCCTGCTTTTCATAAGCTTTGGTACACACAATATTTGCTCATGATTTGCAGACAGAATCTACAGAATCTAGAATATACTCCAAGACAGTTTTAATGGTTCAAGTGAGATATTAGCTGCTCCAGAAAGCTCCTTCTAAGGTCTCTTATTTTATTTGAAACCACCTAAACTGAAAAAGTTGTAGAAGGAAAAGTCCAATAACCCAAAACTCAGCCTGAATTGGAAATTCTGATGAATTTGTATAAGAGCATTCAGGAAACAGTCTACCCCCATCACAGTCACCATGCTAATGAGAAAATGACAAGATTTTTAAATGCAGAGCAAAGTGAGTCTTATAGTTGTATATATATCAAAGGTAAAATAATGAATAAATATTAACTTACTAAATTATAAATAATCTTCATTAAAACAATGATTTCTTATTTTGATACCATTTGGCACTTATTAGGAGATGATGGTTGAAGACAATCTCTTAAAATTAGAACGGAAGCGCCTTCAAAATACTCTGTGTAATAAAGCAGAGAAAGTTCTAACACTGGAAAAACAACAACTGGAGTTAAAGAAAGTCATAACAGAGAGATCTGAGGAAATCAGGATCCATAAGGCAATGCTGGATTCCCAGATAAGACTGCTGGATCAGGAACGACATCGCTTGAGGTAATTGTTCCTATAGAAATTAAACTTGTAGCTTTGACTGAGTACATTTTTTATGGGGACTTTGTAAAAAGAGAAGCATTTTACCCAGCTTCACCATTAGAAGAATGGAAGATAAAATAAAACTTGATCAAAGTTATCTACCAAGACAGCTGAGGCCAGCAGGAGACCCCGTCTGTGACCCCAAGGCTGCAGCTGTAACCCCTCGGTGACAGGAGATCAGTATCCTTGCTGTGAGTGAGGAGCCTCAGCAGAAGTGAGAGGAAACCTCAGCCACAAACATCTTCTTACACTAAACACTGTGTTTGACTCTGCCTTTATCAAAATAATCTGGACTTGTGAAACCATGTGTCTGGAGGTATGCCAGAGTATACGAAACAGAAAAGTTTCTTTTGAAGAGGGTTTACTCCCAGCTGTTTGATAAAACTGGTAATTTCTTTGATTCAAACAGTAAGACTGGTTTGCTTTGTGGTGTATTTTGTTTGGTTGGGCTTTTTCTTCTTTTTAACTAAAGAGCTTTCCCTTATGCATCTTATATAACAAATTACATCTTATTAATTACATATGCACCCTCTTATAAAGAAATGACTTAGAAATAACATTTCCCTCCTGTAATAATCAGTCCAAAGTATCTTGGATGAATTTAGCCCTGAAATCCCAGTATCTAAATTCAGCCAAAAATGAACACTTCAGCAGCAAATTTCCCTGCTTGACCACACCCCTCACAGTGGGAATTAGAGTGATTTAGTGTGGCTGAGAGCACAGACTGTGGCCTTCTTCCTTTGGTATCACCCAGCTGCTGGATGCTGCCAGAGTCTGGTTTGGGGCTGTTCCTCACTCATCCTGCAGTGGGAATGTTAAGGTACCATCAGCAGGAGGCAGCTGGGGCAGCTCTGCCAGTGAAACACCAAACCTGTAACTGTGGGGAAAGGACTGTGGCACAGCCTCTCAGCATGCAGTCATCTGGGATGTGCAAACAGGCTTGACTCCGTTTAGAGCTGCAAAAGGCACAAAGGAAACCAGAACAAGGGATGTTTGTGGCTGGGAGGACACAGAAAACCACCAAGACCTGTAGAAGCACAGCTCCTGGTGCAGGCTGCTGGAATAATACCAGGAATTTAAACTGCTGTAATGAGAACTGCCCACAATTCACTACCAGACAAACACTTTCTCAACCCGTTTATTTTCTCCCCAAACAAATCAGTGCTGAATTTCAAGATCGCCTATGGAAAATTGATAAACTGAAACGCAGATATGAAATTTTTACTCTTTCCATGATGCCACCTGAAGGAGAGGAGATGAAAAGTCAGGCCTACTATGCAATTAAGGTATTTTAACAACATCATTCATTATAATTCAATTATTTAAGCTATAGATTTCCCTGGGCTCTTAGACAACCCTCCTTGCCTACTGCCTACTTTGAGTCCAATTGTTTTGTGTTATCTGACACCACTGGTTATTTAAATGTAATAAAAGTAATTTCAAAGGATTTATGTGGAGCCTTAATTCTGAGCAGTTTGAAAACTTCACTCCAGTGCTGATTAATTTACAAATACACAAGAATTACTGGTCAAGTGATAATCCACTATCAACTGGAAACAACTTTATTGGAATCTCACATGACCTTAAGTTCTTCTACCTGTCAGTTATTTGCAGGTATTCATGTTACCATAAGGGGTTTATACTTTGAAGAATGTCTGCTTTCCCCTTTCACTTACCAATCACCTATGTATACTGCAGCTTTTCACTGGAAAAAAGAGGAAATCAGTCTTTATCCAAAATGCAATACCCTGGTTCTTCAACAAGAATCCGTTTGTTTTGATCTCCACAAATTCTCTGATTTCCTGTCAAATCATCACACTTCCAGCTGTGAGCTTGGCTCTGAAGTTCATCTTATTCTTACTCTTAAGTGTTAAATTTCTTAATGATGGCATCTGTGCTACTGTGAGATCCAGGACAGCAGAAGACCCTCTGCAGAAGCCATGTGGTCACTGGGTGTATAAAATACCCTCTCCAACTATGGAGATTTTTCACTGTAACAGATCTTCCAAGGGGCTATAGGAAATACTTCACCTGCTGGCGCTTTCTTAAATCTACTGGTCAGATCAGTGAGGAGTTACAAGTGACTAATTCCCAAACTGGATGACTCCTAACAGTCTCTCAGTGGTTATATGATGTACAGTCTCAAATCTTGCATTTTGTGGGTTAAGGAAGCAGAGGTAAAGCACAAGCTGTAGTTCACAGCAGCAGTGCAAGACACAGACACTGCTCTTTGGAGGGTGTGGATGCTGCTGGGCAGGACTGAGGGAGCTCAGAGAGGCAGGCACCCATAATGAAATGCACCTCAGTACTCTAAGTAACTCCTCCTTCCAGTTCCCAAATCTCTGCTCAATTGGTTTTAACCCCTAAATATTGCTAAATAATAAAAATTTCCTGTATAATTATCTTAATATTTTCAGTATGTCTGCAGGCACCTGAAATTATTTGGTTTGCTTTCAGGCTGCACAGGAAAAGGAAGCACTTCGACAAGAAGGTGATGATTTGGATGCAAAGATCTGCAAAGCTCGGAAAGAAATCACAGCCATGGAAAACAGTTTGTGTGTACTTAAAAACTGGAACAGACACTACAAAAACTCTGTCAAGGGAGTCCTTGAGTCAAGTATGTGAAACAGAAATTAGATGGAAAATAGAACTTAATTCTAAATAATACTTATTATTTAACTTTTGTGCCCTCTGCTGGCTCTGGAACCAGTAGCTCTTAAATCATTCTCCCCCATGAAGTCTGTTACTTTTTCACAGTGATTTGAAATTAGTAGGAGAGTATTTAAAAACTCCTCAGACCCTGAGGCACTAAAATACTGCCAACACCAATATAGTAATATTCTGAGATGCAGTTATTTTCAAGTGAAAATTGAGTTGTATGCACAGCAATAATGCTGCTTCATTGTTTGGGATCACAGGTGAGGAACTTGAGGAAAGGTTGAAACTAGAACAGGACAAAAAGGATGCTGATGAAAAATACAGAAAAAAACAAAGAAAGATCAAGGAACTTCAGGAAAATCTCCAGGTAAAATACAAGTTCCAGTGAGACAAGACTGCAGCATGTAGCTAAATCCATGCAAGTCATCCTAGAGGAATAATTAGAAATTGTGGTACAATTTTTTTTTCTGCTCTTTTATTAAGATATGATTTTAGAAGGCTCTATATCCCCTTTTAAAAAGCAAATGATTATTTGAGTCTTCTTGAATCATAGCAAAACTTCAGGTATTCAGGTATTCAAGTTTCAGAATCCCACATGCACTGACAGCTGCTGTTCTGGCAGCCACTGTGTTGATGTGCAGCACACACCACTATTGTACCATCCTGTCCAGCACTGCAGATTAAAATCCACACAGTTTGGGACCTCTGGCATCTATATCCCAGGATTTTTTCTGGAACAGATTGTTTTATTAGCACTGAGGGTGCCTCAGTTTTAAATTAAATTAACTGACTTGCAATTTAGCAGGCCAAGCACTAAATGCAGGCAAACAAGGACTTGTGTTTTCAGGCTCCATAGCAAGGACTCACTTCATGGTTCCCCCTGGTTATCTAAAAGCCACCTGGACCTTAGGAAAGAGGAACACTTATTTCTGATCTGTGACATTTCAGTTATAATTTTACTAAGCAGAAGAAAGCAAAGGCACATGGTCATATTCCACATGACTGTCCTAAGCCCTGAGTCACTGCCTCCAGTCAGCAATCATCCCTATTGCTTTTTCTGCCACCACAGGACATAGCTCTTGTTTCAGAAATCTTATTTCAGATCTTCATCAGGGACTAAGTCCTGGGATATAATGAGGTGTTACAGCAAACCCATTCCTGCCTTTTAAATGTTTAAAGTTTTATTTATTTATTTATTTAAAAACCCAACTGTCCTTATGGAGCTGAGTTTATTCATTCCAGTCAAAGGTATCCCTCTTTTCCTACAGGAAACAAATGTTGGGGTTTTTTCCATGATAGCTTGCACTGGTAAGATGGTAGGGTGCCAAGTAAATAGTTTCTAGCCACTGTGAGATATATCTGAAAAGATATACCTGTAACTTCATTAACAGTACCTTTAAAAGAGATGTAAATTACCTGGAAGTTTTTTTTGTCCAGGTCTGTATCCAACAGTTGGACTGGCAGGTTTGAGATAACAGTATCACTAATTGCTTGAGCTACATTTAGAAACAAGTAGTAATGACAAGAGGCCCTCCCAGAAGTGCAAAAAATAAAAGGATACCAAACCTGCCTTATAAACTAATATTACTGTTCAAATGAATTGCAGACCATGCAGCAACACTTGGATGTAGTGCAGAAGCAGCAGGTCCTCTTTGAAGATCAAAAGAAGTCCAAACAAGCTCTTGTTTTGCAGCTGAAGAAAGACATTGAAGAACAGAAGCCAAAACTAGTGAGGGTTATAAAACAGGTTTGTGTGTTTATTGATGAGAACTTCTAGTGATAGTCAGTAGTGTGGATAATCTCTGTGGGTTAAACTGTGTGGTTTTAACTTAGAAAGTTTCTGACAAAATGTTGTATTTTCATAAGAGTAATGATTTAAAAATATTTGTGTTAAGTGTTCCAAACTATCCAGAGACATTCAGTCTCGGAGGGAAGATGAAACAGAAACACTGCAAGAGAGAGACATACATCTTCGTGAACTGAAAGGCTTCAACAAAACCATTGACCAAGTGATAGCTGATGTTCTAGAAGCAAATCCTGGCTTAACTGCAGCCTTTCAAATGTACTTTGACAAGGTGAGCTTTCCAGTTAACTACCACCAAAATCTTGAGTGAGAGCCCCAGCCTGTTAGTGAGTGTCTTTCAAGGACAACACACAATGTGGGAAAACAGGGAACTGTTCACCTGCTTTCAACATCTCTTCAAATGCCAAGCACTATAAATGCTCCTGATATCCCAAAACTATTATACAACCATCAGGTCAACTTGTTTCTTTTCAAATTTTCTAGTTCAATTTGGAGCTTCCTACAGCTGTTTCTCCCAGTCAAACTCCTCAGTCCCCACAGAGCTCACTACCTCCTACCAGGTAAGTTCTCACACTCTTGGGTTGCTTTGAGGTATTTTAAGATCAAGTTTAAACAGCAAAATTAGTCCCTAACTGAAAGAATTCTTTACTCCTGAAGATCATCTCAATTGTCTTTTTGCTGGACTCTGTCAAAACTTTGTCCTTACTCTGTCCTTTTAAGTTTACCACATTTTTCTAGCACATGAGGAAGCTTACTTCAGCAGCCATCAGTTAAGAAAACCCAGTAATTACAGAATAATTACATTTACTTTTGTTTACTGTGATCTAACTAAAAAAAAAAAAAAGGTGGTTTGATGTTATAATAGCACAATTTTGAGCCACATTATACACTTGGTAGTGTGAACAGCCCTTCCTAATTGAATAGAGAAGATATTGATGCTATACTGGTACCTTCTCCCCCTGTTCAAGGTATGCTAAAAGAGAGCCTGTGCCATGCTGACCCAGTTATGATCCAACATTCCCAGGGGTCACTGAAGCCATTTAGTGGTGGTGACTCCAGAGATCTTTTAGGGGGTTTCACCTGGAATGAACATGGCTATTGCATGCCTTCCTTGTGAGCCACCCTTGGCAGCTCTGGTTTAGATGCAGGGATTTCTGTATCCTAATTAGTCAATTTTTTGTCTTTCAGATTCCTCAGTGGAAAAGCATCAGCCTCTGGTCAAGCTTCATCAGCCAAAGTTGTGGAGCTGACCTTTCCTATCCCCACCCCTGAGAAAGCAGCAGCTCTTGGCTCACAGCCAGCCAGCAGAGGCAGCACCTCTGGCATTTCTGAACACAAGAAGCATTAAGTCATTTTTTGAAGTTATTTTTAGTTGAGATTTAACTCCACTTAAGTTCAATTTTTGCAACTTTTATCCATGGGGTTACCTGGAAAACTTGCAGCTGAAGTACAATTGTCCTTGTGTTGTTCTGCCACCCACTTTTGCAGATCTCCCTGTAAACCATGTAACCTTTTCTTCAGCAACACAACTGCTGCCTCCAAGAGTTTGTAAAACAAATCCCCACCAAAGCTCAAACCAAGGGTTCACATTTGAGCTTACCTAGACAATAAATGGTGTTGCAAAACTTGCTCTTCTACTTCAAGTTGGGGTTTGGGGTGTTTTTTATATTACTCTTAAGAGAACATGCAATACACTTGCCTTCACAGACATGGCAGGGTTCCATTGATGGAGTAGACAGCACATGTAATAATGCACCAGGATGAAACATCCCAGCAACATTCACAAAAACCCAGACACAAAAAAATTAAGAAAAATTAAGAAAATTTAATGATCAAATGGGCTATATACATTGATGGCACATGACTTCATTCCGTTATCCCTTTTCTATAGCTGGAAGTTAAGTTTGATAGAAGAATATCAACAGTCAGTAGTACCCCAGGGACAAGGAAAACCAACTGTTAAAGTGTGTGTTGGATGTGAGCACAGCTAACTACACCCAGGGGTATTCAAGGGATTTCAGCCTATCAGACAGAATATTGCACAGGAACACCTCAAATTAAGAGCACAGGAAACTTGTATTTTAAATAACTGATGTTTTATGTAAGATATTCTTCCAGCTCTTTCCACCATATAATCTTTTAAAATTCTGACATTCTGAAATGCAGAAAAAATTCTGCCTTTCTCTCACTCTTTGTGTGTATTTCCTCACAAGATACTAAGTTAAAAGTTCACATAACTACACTCATCCAAAGTAGTGTATTCTCAGGTACTTCACTGTTTCTTCTGCTTACTTCCTTTTTCCCTCTCAAACTCAGCTATCTGATTGAATATGTTAACTAAGTTCTGAGGCAGGTTTCTTTTAACACCACTTTCTGCTTGTTCTGCACCATTTAACGACACTTCTTCATCTGGTTCATTTGTTTTATCAGTCTCTTCATAACTTCTTTTCCTATTCTTAGACTCACTTTCATTTTTATGCTGCCTGTCACTATCATTACCTCTGTCACCTTCATGTGAGCAGCTGCTCGAATATGACCGGTACTTCCCCCCCGACCTGCCACTATAGTCAGACCCTGGGGACATGTAATACCTGTCCTGACCTGAACCGTGTCTCTTAAACTGCTCTCTTCTCCACTCGCCATCCCTCTCAAATCTCCTGTAATAATGCATCCTGGGTTTATAATCTGATTTATGATACGAACCTGAAGGACCCCTCCAACTGGAGAAAAATCTCTCTGGTTTACTGTATTTTTCGGTTTTGCTATGACTTGGCTGACTTCTGGAGCTACTGTAAGAATCTCTTGAATCTTCAGACCTACCTCCAAAAGTGTCTTCATCATCACCTGAAGTCCTCGAAAAAGAACAGTGTCTGTCTTTCTCTTTTACCTCCATTTTTTGGCATGCTACGCTGTCCTGCCTTTCCAGCAGCTTTTCCACTTCAAAACTTTGGTTAAGAAAGGAAGCAGAGGTATCAGCTGGAGGGGAATAGCATTCCTCTTTCCTATCCTGATCTTTATAATGGGAAGAAGCTCTAGACGAGCTTTTTTTGGAGCTGCGAGCAGACTCAGATCTATGCCGACGCTTTTTCCTACGTTTCTTGTGATCAGAGGAAGAGGAGGAAGAAGAAGCTGATACATCTGATGATGAATCGCTTGATGATGATGAGGAGGAGGAGGATGAAGAAGAAGAAGAAGAAGATGAGGAGGAAGTCGATACTTTCCTTTTCTTCTTCAACCTAAAAAAATAATGAACCTGTGAGATAACCTTCAGTGTCAGGCAAAAACATGTAGAAAGCAAATCTGCATACCCCAGCTTGGACTGTGCAGTGGGAACAGAAACTGAGCCTGACTGGCAAGACAATGTCAAATGTCATTTCTTCAACGAAAAATTAAGATTAAATCCACTGAACATTTTGTTATATAAGACCTCTTACCCAATTTCACATGGCATTACGCTTTGCAATTATGTCACATTGCAAAGTATTCTTTAAACTACTCTTCCACACACTTCTTTCTCCTTTAAGGTTATATGCACTAAAGGACACTATCCACAAAAACATTGTGAGGGAAATGCATCTTACGCAGGGAGAAGTTTTCCCCAGCTTACTGTTTGTTGAGAAGGATTGCTCACAGTCTCATCTCATCTGCACTTATTGCCACATAATCAGTACACAGGAACAGTTACCTTTTTTCTTCTTTTAAGAGCTTACGCAATTTTTCTGCACTTGTTTCTATTTTCTTTGCTTTCTGTCTCTCTTCTTTGGCAGCTTGTTTCTCCCTCATTTCCAAAGATTTCTTTTTTGAACCCGAGCATCATAAAAAAGATTACATTAGTAGTGTTAACATGGGTATTAACCCCCATTCAACCCCATCCAAATGTATACACCAGGAATGTTTTACCAGGATTCCCAGACCAGAAATGAATATTGTTCAGGAATTTGGTATTGGCCAGTGTGTGTGTGTGACATGTTAATATTTAAGGACCGTATTGCAGTTTTTATTCCATTAAAAAGTATATTTGACCAGTCATTGCAGTGGTACCCATGATCCAGCACACCAGGAAGCATAGACCCCAAAAGTTATAGAATATGCAAAAAATCCCCAATATTACCAACATGTAGAAAAATATGGACAAACCCCCAAACAACCGAAACAGAAGAGTTTGAGGGAAAGTGTCATCATTATTGCAGTTTACAAGAGAAACACGGCAGAACCCAGTTGAAGATGAATTCAAGTTGGCCATGTTTGAATACAAACCGTTTTGTAACAATTTCACAGAGCAGTTTGATGCATAGTTTACGTAAGAAATCAAGTTCCAGGGGTTTGGTGGCGATGAGCAGCACCAGGCGGCAGGCACAGCAACAACAGTTCCGTTCAGAGGGAAATGCATTGGAGAAAAACACATAATCAGTATTACAGGAAAACACACTGCAGCTGTTCCAGCCATTCAACACAACAGGGACAGTATCAGATTTGTGTACTAAGTTACAGGTAAATGCAGGAGAGCATCCAAGCAGATAAATAATCCTTAAACTGCTTAAATCCGTAAGAGATCAGACTTCTGCCACTTACAGCCCTACAGAGTTGCTCTATTCAGATTGAGCTCGGAGTCTCATTATAGTTTTCAAAACTCAGCAACTGTCTGAACAGCTATAATAAAGGAAACCCTTCACTGCAGCCAAGGCCATGCATAGCAACAAACAACACCTGTCATATTCTTTATCTGCTGCATCAATGACTGCAGGAGAATGTCAAAGGAGTGTCATTTATCTCCTACTTGCTGAGAATATTCTTCATCATTTTAACTGACACCTCCTTCTAAAGCAGCCAAATGCAGGTACTGCACAAATAACATACACTTCTTTATCTCTGTGTAGCTCAGTTTTGTCAGATTGTCCTATCTCCTCTTCCCCCTTGTTTCCACACATCCTGTCAGCATTATGGCTCCACCAACTGAAGAACTGCTGACTAAGGCCATCTACCCCAGCCTGTGTACATCCTCACATGCAGAAGCACAGAACAACACAAGCCTGTTCCTCAGTGCTCTGTTTTACTCTTTGACCCACTCTGGAAGACAACACAAGCAAAGGAGGTAAATAAAAGGGGAAAAGATGACAACTCAGATTAGCACAGAGACCCAGCAGGCTCACCTGGGAAACATGCTGCGTGCAAGGGAAGAGAGAAAAAAACCACCAGACAGCAGAGGAGAAAGCTGGGATATTCAAAGTGTCTGCCCACCCACCCTCCACCTCCTGCTGTTTTCCCTTAAATTACCTTTCACTTTCCCTCCTATGTGAGCTCCCTGTGCCTTATCTTTGCCTGGTGTTACTCTCTCTAATTACCCCAAGGACCAAGGGTCTGGCCACACTTATGAAAACATTTTTTATTTGGCTTGTGGAAGTGTTTTTGTATTCACAGAACGTTTTAAATCAACCTCATTAATCCCGCTGTGTGATGGGACATTCTTATCCCTGCTTTGCCCTTTCCCTGTCTCCACTGTCTGACATTTCTTTACTAGCCCAAAACAGTGCAGTCACCAAGGGGTACCTTTCTTCTGGTAGGTACAGCCATAATGCTCACCAGAAAACATTTACTGTGGAGTAGGGAAGCAGAGAATAAGACAAATCACCAATTTAACCCCTGCCTGTTCAAAGGATTTAATATGGCTTTTCATGTTCATTTTTTGTCAACAAGAGCACCATATGAAAAGAAAGTAAAGAATCACCTGCATGTGCTTACGGAGTTTTGTTAAGGCCTCTTCTGCTTCCTGAAAAGTCTCATCCAAGCTTAAGGCTTTTTTATAATAACTTTCAGCATTTAGCAGTTTCTCTTCCTCTTCCAACCTAAAATTCAAGTGGTAATTTACAGTTAGGACACAGATGTTGACAGCTATTCCTTACTTTAGGGCTTTCTTATTTCAAGTATTTCTTATTTGCACTATGACACTACCACTGCATCCCTCTGAGACCCCCTCTATCATCTCAGCTCACCTCACTAACACCACAAAACAGTATTTCTGACCTTACCATCTCCTAATTCTGACCTGCACCCCTATTCTTTGAAATATCAATTCCAGTTTCAAAAATACTCTCTCTCTCTCTTCTTAACACAAGGCTTACAAGAAACCTATTCCCTGAATATTCAAAACTAAAATTTTGTATTACAGTGGGTCACCAATATTTCAGCAGAGTAATAGAACATAATTTTGTTACAAAACTTTAGAAAAAAAATAACCGAACAATCCTCAACCTTTTGGGATATATTCAAACAATTTACAGGACTTTCTGCAAGCCTGGTATCCTACCAGTGAAAGGGTATCAAGGATTAAAAAGGATATCAAGGATTAAACCTCAAATATTTTGCCAGGATTTTAACTGGGACAGAGGACAAAGTGTAAACCAATTACACAAGGATGGATATTTCCAAGGACTTTTGTTTTTCTTTGAACACATAGCCAGGAAGGAAAGATGCCATTCTGTGTCCTCACTAGAATGGTATTAAAAAATACCACGAGAAAACTTGTTAACATCTAACCAAACTCACAACCCCAACACTTACTGCCCTCCTCTTTCCACAAGGGTCTGACACAGGTATTTCCTCGCGTTTCTATGGGTAGGACAATTTTCTAAAGCAATTTCAAAATCCCCTATGGCTTTGTTCAGGCTTCCTTTGGTTGCATACCTACAACAACAGAAAGTTGCATATTAAGCAGGGATGCTTCTCTTTCACAAAAGGGGAAAGAAGTGAAACAAGCAGACTTACAGAGCTCCACGTGCTACCAAAGCTTCAACGTTCTGCGGATCAATTTCCAAAGCCTTGTTGTACTCATTCATGGCTTCCACATGGCGACCAACTTTAAAATAATCCACCCCAGCCTTTACACTGCAGAAAAAATATTTAGAAAGTAGTATGTACAGTTAGAGTATGCAGATTGTTCTGTTACTCACAAATTCCAAACAAGGGACAGGTTAATGTTACGGTGTACTTCACACTGGCATTTCACACACTGACATTCCATTTAGGTGATACTGACCTAATTCCACAAAAACATATTGTCTTTAATCCAGTATCTTAAGGCACTCAAGAGCATTTCTGCAGACAGTGCTACTATATTACATTGTTTTTCATTTATGGAATTATTGTTTAAGCCGTTTTCTGCACTAAACTATGTGTGACCTACCACCATTAACCTTGAACAGGCTTAATTATATCCAAAGCTAAAAATCCCCATGAGGGCGATGACACAAGGTGAGATGGGCAGATGGTACACACTCAAACCAGCTCATCTCACACAAATATCCCCAGGTTTTACATTTCATATTGCCTGAACATTTCTTGCACATTTTCCAAGAGATTAACTTATTAGAAGAGAATTAACATAATCGATCCTGAGAATAATTCATTACAGACTTTTCTTAACAATTAAAATTAAATTTAACACTACAAGCAACCTTTTCTGCAATTAATCAACGTTGCAAAATACACTGCATAGTATAAAAGCAAAAAGTAAATATCCAGGGCTGCTGTTCCATTTACCTTTCCAAAGACAGCAAGTGCATTTGTTACATCTACAGTCTCAGGCTTCAATGACTTGACAAGTATGAGGTCATTCAACACTCAATTATAAACCAGAAAATTGTGTGCTTGATGTTATCACAAATCTTGCTCCCAACTCCAGCAAGGGTCAGGATATTAGAAGTATTTTAAGAACTCTCTTAAACCTGACACACATTTTGGAACTGAATCTCAAAACTTCATCTGTCACATTCCCTCTTGGCAGATAGGTTTATTTTCAATAAGATCCTGGTTATATTGCTACACATGCAGTGGAAAAACTGTTTCAATGTGCGATTTCTTTGCAGAAATATCATCTGTAACCCAATGAGCTTTGACAAGAAGGAGTATCACATACCATTTCAAGGCCCAAGAGGCAGATTGCTGTTTCCTCAAGGCAGGGGCAAAATCTTCTTCACTGAAATTTTTACTTTAAGGAACAAATAAAAACATCAAGCTGTCTAAGTCTACAAAATTAAGCTTACAGTATGCAGTGCAGTTGAAATAAGCTGAAATATTATTTGTCCATGCCTTCTGCTCCCCCTGTCAGGTCTGTTCTTTTATATTTCTGAAACCAGCTTCTCCCAAACCATTCTAAAAGTGCTGAACTTCTACAACTGTAGAATGTACAACTGCAGTGCATTTAACAAAAACATACAAAGTCCACACCTGCTTTGAGCCTAATATACATAGGGGTCACTAACATCAATCACTGCATGTATTTGACTTCTATTTTACAAAAGGGGTCAAACCTATTACTAAAATAAACATTGTAAATAAACATCTGTTAGAAGACATTAAAAGTTAAACATCCTGGATTTCAATCCATAAATGCTGACAAGAGCTACACAATAAATTCCATAAGTATCTGACATCAAACACTGTGTGTGGTAAGGTGTCTTGCTTATTCAGAGCAATAGGATTTCAAATGCAAATTTCTTACTCTAGAGGAGTTTGGTTTTAAATATTTAAGAACGGGTACACTGCAGTCATGCAAGTCAAAATGTAAAATTTTAAGTATAAGTGGTCTAGGACTCCCACTCACAAGTCTATTTCAATGGATTAGAATAATCTCCACACAGCTACAGGAGAGGAACAATGTAAAAACCACTTACATTTGAAGACTTCTTAGCAAAGATGGTGGATTTGACTCACTTAGTCCCAGTTTTTCTGCTAAATATTCAACTAATGATGGATTAGCAAATCCTGGGGAACGATGCAAAACCTCTTCAAATGTCTCTCCTGTGTTGGCAACTTCCAGGCTTCGCCTGAAAAACAGCACCAACGTACACAAGTGAGGCCTCAGGCTCTGCACCCGGTTTCATCACACCTATGTTTAGAATAAAAATGCCTCTATGGCATCTGCATTAGTGCTCACAAACTGTTCTCTTCTACAGGCATGTATTTCCCTGCTGTTTACTGACCCTTATGTCCTTTACCCCAGAGGAGCTTCTGAAACCTATTTGGGCACTCACCCTCCCATTGCCAGGACATATAAAAAATTACAAATTTTACAGACAGCTGTGCCCCCACCTTCTAAAGGGAATTTTAAAATGCTAAGAATTCATATTCCAGTCTCCCAAGGTTTTTTTGGGTTTTTTTTGTATTTGTTTGTTAACACAGTCGAAAGGCAACAGATATCTCACCCTGCCTTTTGCTTTCCTTATATTTTTGGAAAGAAGCTAAAAAGCCAACCACACCTACATATCCAGACACAAGTATGCTAGAGAGAGGAACAGCAAGGAGGATGTGATCAGAAAGCCCACTGAGGAGTTTAAGGGACAGCCAGCCTGTCAGAGATGCTCTTCAGACACCCTGACAGCACCCAGCAAGTGCAGGCAAGCAGCACACCCTTACTTATAATGCAGTGGGAAGTCATCAGAGGTGATCACACCCAGCTTTGTACTGGCCAGGCTGGGTGGAAGAGCTGAGCTGTAAAGCGACACCGCCAGCTTCTCGTGGTAACGGTCAACGTCCTTGAGCGCAGCTGCAGGAATGATACGGGGAAGGATAAAATTACTGAAATGGCTCAAAGCCCAGCCAAACCAATTCCTGACCACTTCTGCAGCTACTCACCTCGAATAAGGTCTCCAGTTTGATAATATGACAGAGGATCTCCATGGTTGCTTTGAGGAGGCACATCCCTCACAGGACACAGGGCCTGCAAGAGAACAGAGCAGGAGAGTCATAAATGGAGCCACAGGCTTGGGGATTTTTTTCCTCCCCAAGATCAAGCCAGAAAAAGATTATTTTAAGCTTAATGCACATCAGAACTGCAATTCTTAAAATATGGCTTGGTTCAAGTAAAAATTCCTGCCTGCATAAATTAGGAACTTTTCAACCCAATAATGTGGGTCACAGCAAGACGTGTTCACTGGCTGAGCACAGAATCACAAGCTGCCCACAAAGTCAGACACCACCCATCATCCCAAAGCTGCTTCACCTTTACACGTTCCATTCCATTAAGAGACGCAAGAGGCAACAAACAGATGTCAAAAATGAAGTATTGACCAAAGCTGTATCTTACAGTGATTTCCAAATCTGCAATTTCCCGTATGACACCACTTCCCAGACAAATCAACACCATGAAAAAGCCAAATTCACGGATAGACGTAATCCTCCCAATCACGATATCGCCACGCTCGATGTCGCGGAAGAACAGCTCTCTCCTCTCCTCCCTGGGCACCTCCAAGAACCTCTCCAGGGGTGGCATGACAGCGTAACACTCTGCAACAAGGGCACAGCCTGTTACAAGCGGCCAAGCTACACCCTGAGATCACAAAATATTTGACGACAGCAAAACGCGTGAAAATACAGTTTTTCTCTGCTAACAGGAAGCTTACGCATAGCCTATAAAAATCAACAGGAAAAAATTTTAAGCCTGTTCCTAAAGATGCCGCGAAGTGGCATTCAAGTGCTGTCCTTACAGTGACCCCTCCCCAACTCACACACCCTCATTCTCCTCGATGGTGTCCTCGATCGGCCCGTTGGGTTTCCACGAGTGCGCGAACAGCAGATCCGCCTTCTTGGCGATGAAGCGCTTTATCTCGGTGTCGATGCTCGCCCTTTCTTTCCTGGGGGAAGGAGAACGCGGTGAGTCGCGCCCCGCGGCCCCTCACGGCCCGCCCGGCCGCTGCCCCGGCGCCCCTCACCAGGCGGCCGGCGGGGCCCCGCGAGGCGGCTCCGGGGCGGCCCCGGGCGGCGGCAGCAGCCCGCGGAAGTCGGGGTTGTCGTGCTGCTCGGCGCGGAGCAGCGACAGCAGCGCGGGGCCGTGGTGGCTCAGCGCCTGCCGGAGCAGCTCCCGATCCATCCCGGCGCCAACGCCGCCGCCTCGCCCGGAACGGGAACCGCCGCTCGGGCAACGGCGGCAGGGCGGGAGCCGCCGGCTGCAGCGCCCCCGGCGGGCGGGAGGACCGCGCTGAGCGGCGGTGGCGCTGCCCGCCCTGTTGGCGAGCCCGTCTCTAGTTTATAAACAGAGAGTAATTAAAGAGAGAATAATTAAAACACACGGCTCAAATCACACAGATCTTCCCCACGGGAATCCTGCCCAGCTCAGCACCGGCGGCCCGTGCAGGCAGTGTCCGTTGCAGCGCTGCCGGGAGGGGGCGCTGCGCCCCCGCCGGCCCCGGCCCTGGCCCGGAGCGCCCAGAGAGGAGCCCGAACCGGGGATGTCGAGGGGCCCGAACCGGGGATGTCACGGGCCCGAACCGGGGATGTTACGGGGCCCGAACCGGGGATGTCCCGGGCCCGAACCGGGGATGTCGGGGGGCCCGAACTGGGGATGTCGGGGGGCCCGAACCGGGGGTGTCCCGGGCCCGAACCGGGGATTTCACGGGCCCGAACCGAGGATGTCACGGGCCCGAACCGGGGATGTTACGGGGTCCGAACCGGGGATGTTACGGGGCCCGAACCGGGGATGTCACAGGCCCGAACCGGGGGTGTCAGGGGGCCCGAACCGGGGATGTCACGGGCCCGAACCGGGGATGTCACGGGCCCGAACCGGGGATGTCACGGGCCCGCCGCCTCAGCCGGGGCCGCTGGAGGAGGCGCTGCCTGGAGCGTGTTCGCTTCCGATGGAGCGACCCTGGAAGAGCACGGGCGGCTCTCGGCCGCGGCTCTGCCGGCGCTGCCGTGTCGGCACCGAGTCACGGCAGCCGAGTGCAGCGAAAGGGAACGGAGCTGGGGAAGGGGCTGGAGCACAAGTGCAGTGAGGAGCTGCTAAGGGAGCTGCGGGAGCCCCGCTGGAGAACAGGAGGCTCAGGGGGGAACCTTCTCACTCTCTGCAACTCCCAGCCAAGGGGGTCAGGCTCTGCTCCCAGGGAACCAGCCACAGGACGAAGGAAAACGTCAAGCTTCTCCGTGGGAGGTTTAGTTTGGACACTTGGAAGAATTTTTTCATAGAAAGTGTGGTCAGACATCGGAATGGGCAGTGGTGGAGTCACCGTTCCTGGAGGTGTCTACGGAAAGATTGGACACGGTGCTTGGTTCCATGGTCTCATTGACAAGGTGGTGTTGGGTCACAGGCTGGACTAGATAATCCCAAAAATCTTTTCCAACCCAACTGGTTCCGTGGTTCTGTGAATAAAGAGAGAGCGTGAGCCGGCGCGGGGCTGGGGCTCGGGGCCGCAGTGTTCCTAATCCCCATTCCTGGTGCTGTCCCTGGCCAGGGTCCCCTTGGCACAGCCCTCAGTGACACTGTGCCAGCAGGGACATCCTGGCTTTTCTGAAACTGGGAATACGGGCGAGGCCTTCGGGAGAAGGCGATGGGCTGAGGGCACAACCAAGCTACTGCCGCGGGCCTGGCGCCAGGCTCGGGCACCCTGCTCCCCAGAGCTAACTTTAGATGCTAAAAAGACACTTCACTCAGGAGGCTCTTCATGCTAATCACCTCTCCAGCTAATGGAGAAAGGTGCTTTAAACCAGCTGGAAATAATCCAAGCCTATTAGAAGAATCACCGTTTTCAGCTCCCAAGAATAATTTGTCCCTGGCATCGCATTTTAATAATTAATTTTAAAAGGGGAGGTGGGTGGGGGAGAAAACCCACTGCAAACAGCATAATGTCACTTCTCCCCTCAGTACAATGCTGAAGAAAAAATAGCAATCTGGCTGTCAGCAGATCAGGGACACGGACTCCTCTAGGAAGCAGCATGACTGAGAGGGCAAGGATCATATCAAAGACTCTGGTCTCAGAAGCTCAGTTCAAAGCCAGCAGGGATATCACTGGTGTAGCAGACTTGGGGAAGACACTGGAAGGGCAAATTTATATTTTAGTTTAATTTCATGTCCCCCTGTTTTAATATAAAAGAAGATAAAGGAGGCACAACAGCTACTATGTACCAAATAGCTGCCAAGATTTTGATTTAAAGTCTTCCTGATCTGTATGGGACCAGGTTGCTCTTAGATTGCTGTTTACCATGGTGGGGAAACACCATTAACACCAGATGGAAATTTCTGGACATTAAGACTGATCAGACACAGGCTGACATGGGAAGGTTAATGCACCTGCATGGACCCAGTGCAGACAGGAGCCTTTCCTGGATGAGTTCTGTGGCAAGGGCAGTGTCTTGAGCTGTGTGGCACAACTGCAAATAGCGGCGGTTTGATTTGAGGGAATGGTATTTTGAGTAAGAATTAATTGGTGTTGCTTAGCAAATGCAAGAGCTAAAAAAAAAAAAAAAAAGTTGTTTGAAGCATGAACTCTGCTTGTGTAAGCATTTCTCCAGTCTCATATGCAGATACACACACACAGTGTACAAGAAATTAGACATTATGAGTAAAGACTTCCAGCGTGTTACAACTGCTGGACTTAAAACAGCAGCAAAAAATCACTATGAAAGCACAACCACCTACAACATATTCTTCTTACAGGCATTTAATTCTTTGTATAAAATCAATTGCATTTTAGGAAATTCAGTAATTTATAACACATTAACACACACAGAAGGTAGATTAGTTGCCCTGAACATGAAGGCCAAATTCGTATTTAAAGTGATCCATTCTTTATCTGGGCCAAACACATCCTGAAATTATCTTAATCAAGCAAACTAAATTACCCCAAATAATTCCAGCTTCAGAAATGGCTTTGCCAGAGCAGAGTATGTGACCATGAACTTGTAATTTTTGTTCCTATTTTGCAGGTTATAGTAATGAACTGAGGAGTAATGTAAGATTGTGACATGTTGTACATTATTTCACCTCATCCAGGGCACACACAAGATTTTGCATCCTTTTCTCTCTCAGGATACTTCCTGGATATTCACTGTGATTTTAAACATATCTCTCCATCTTTTCAGTGGTGGAAATTTTCTGCTTTTCTTTTCATTCTTTGCTTGCTTCACTTCAGTTGCCCGATAGGAAACGCTTTTGATAAAAGAGAATAGCAGCCACCACAGTTCAGACAGGAATAATGATAAATGGTCGAGTTTGGAATAAAGCCATGGCTATATACACTGCTCAGGAGATGCCAGGCCTGAGGATGGGGCATGCTCCACATGCTGTTAATCCTCTGTTCCATTGATTTAGGAACTGCCTGGATGAGTAGTGCCTGATCCCATCTGCTAAGTAAACACAGGGTGGGCAGGAGTGTCCTGATTCTGCAGGAGAAAGGGATACAAGTCAACATCTCACCCTGCTGGAGGAGGAACGCTCCAGATCCTTTGAAACCAGCACGCTCAATGTAGATCTGCTGACAGGTCAGTGCATGCTAAAAGGCAGCTCACAAAATCCATCCTGCAGCCTTTAACTCCCACAGTAAAAAGATGATGAATTTACACCACGCCAGCTTTGAACCCAGGGTCGAACTTGGAGTGATACTGCCCCTGAACAACCCAAACACTGGTAGGCATAGATAGAACTTCAAAGTGGGTATATGAAATACTAAGCAGATTTCCATCCAAATCCAGTGAGCACAGCTTGAATGCGACAAGGTCAAGCTGCTTCTCAAATGTTTCCAAGTACCCAATATCACTGGTGAAGCTTACAAGAAAATCTCGTGCGGGAAAGGATTTTTTGCCCAGAGCCACATTTTCTCACTGACAAAAAGATTAGATTCTCCAAGATCATACGTGTCAAAGTATTATTCTCTGTAAATTGTGGATATTTGAAGATGAATTTTAGCCTGTTGCAAAGGGGAGTGAAATATTCAACTAAATATGTCCTTTGGGCTAAGAAAGAGGAAGATGATAGTAGTAATGAAAATGAACATGAAAAGTTGTACTTTCAGCTGTGTTAGACTTATGGAAAATTCTGCCAAAAGCTGTCCTGCTGCCTAGACTTGCTAATTTATGAAGCAGGAAGGAGACTGTCCAATATACAAGATATTATTTTAGCTCAAGACTGATGAGGGAACCTTCAGCAGAGAATAACTGCTGGCCAGTTAACAGCCCTACTGTGGGGAAAAGAAGATGTCTGCAGGTGTGATCACTAAACATTGTGGAGGAAATTGAAGACAACCCCAAACTCCGAGTGATGGAGCAACCCAAGCCATGGCCACTCAAGCATTTCTCTTTGTAACGAGTTCATTGTTCAGTCCAGCTTTGGCATGGTCTGTAAGAGAGTACAGTTTCAGTTGATGTACCTGGAGTGTGCCCAGCACCTGTTTTTGGTGTCAAGGACCTTTGCACTTCTCAGATTTCTAGAAACAAAGACAAAGAATAGTCAGTTACTTGTTATAAATATGCAAGGGCAGACTGTAGAAACTGCCCAGGCTCTGAATCAACAATTAGACCCTGCTGGAGTAGAGTGGAAATAATGGTTAAGAAATGTCAGTGGAGACCCCCCTCCGAGTCCTGTGGATTTCTGTCAGGCTGCAGGCAGTGGCACTGCTGAGCCTTTGTACACTGTGAGTTCAGATTGAGCACCCAGTGCAGCGTTTTGTGCCTGCAGAGTAGTGACAAGTGCTCAGAGGTTTCAGGTGAAACTGAAAAGGTTACTGGAGGAAACATTGCTCTTGACATTTTTTTACCCTAAATATGAAAACCAGGCTGTGTTGAATGAAAGTTTGCTTATTTGGCAGGCATCTTAGCAGCAATCATGACACAGACAATATGTACACACCCACCTGTACAGCTTGCAATACATCTTGAAATCCTGCCTGCAGAGCAAATTCCTGTGATTCATGGGGGCTCAGCAGCAGGTATGCTGAGCAGACAGGTTTTTGTGATGTTTTCATGTATTTTCCAGCTTCTAACACCCCACAGACTGCCAGTATCTCCTGCTTTATAGCAAGGGAGAGTCATCCTGGTTTTCAAGTTTTAGAGTGATTGCACCTTAAAGCAGCATCAAAACTTTCCTGTCAGCAGAGCAGATCACTACTTGGAGCTCAAAATTACATTTCCAGGGTGTAGCAAAATACAGTGTGAATATTTGACTTCAAGGCTGCAAGCAGTACAAGGAGATCTCTAAGCATGCAACTTCTCTTGGTTATCAAGTCTCTCATTTGTAGTAGAGCAATATTCATGTTATCATTATAAAATGCTTTTTCCAGAAATTTACATCTTTGTAACTGTCATAGAACATGTATGAAATTTCAGAAGTTGTTCAAAGAAGTCTCTAAAAATATTTTGAAGACCTAAACCAGTTGGAGTTCTATTCCTGGTAAAACAACCTCTTCTTTATGTGGTCTCATGGTCAGTTGCTCTGGCATTCTATTTGTGCAACATGTGCAATAAATACTGCCTAAAAAGCAATGCACAAAAATCAGAAGTTGCTTCCTCGATTGCTTGCCATGAACCAGGCATGTAACCATCGTCACACACTAATTAGCAGCCTCCTCATTTCTTTTAAATTTGTCACTATTTTAACTACCCTGAAACTAAAAAGTTGAAACTGCGTTAATTAACTTATGAAGAGCTAAACAGTTGGCAATACAAATTCACAATGCAGGTTAATTATCTTCATATTTGCTCCTATTTCATGCATAAGCATACCTTGAAAACAAATGAAATGTACCAAAATTATTTTTGTCTTTAGCAGGTGAATCTCTCTTCAAAAATAATAAGCTGAATTGGTGTGATATGATTTCCAATTAATTTTTATCTCAATAAGAATTTTTTGGAAATACAGTGATTAAGGATTACTTTTAGAAACAGAAAGAGAAGTTAATTACAGATTTATCTGGTTGATATAATTCCAGTAAGTAACAGCCATAAGTAGATATTCATTAGTCTCTCAACAGATCAGGTTTGTTTTTCCTATCAACCAAAAGCAGAGGCCAGATGGAACACTGGAATGCCCAACTGATGCATGTATATAATATTTGTTTGTTTAAACATTTGGTAAATTCCTCACGGTGTTAAATCCAAAATCTGCAATGATTTGCGAGTAAATTCACAAGCCATGGAAAAAAAAATATGTCTGCTCTGAATTTAATAATTATCTTTTGATTTATAATTTATTATTAGAGGTTTCCTGTTTCTGTCATGAAACTTTTTAAATCTGTAAGTAAAACCTGTTGCCTGATGTTCCAGTCTGCCTTTTGGCTCAGTGAAGAAATTATAAAGGCTGAGACCAAAAAAAAGTGCCACTGGTTTAATGGGCAGTTTTGTGCCTCTGAGGGATTTTGGATGGAGACTTTGTGGACTCCCACTGGCTTCAGCAGGTTTCAGGTCAAGCATGAAAGACAGAAATTGGTAACTAAACTTTCTTTGCTTTCCCTGCTGTCTATAATTATGATTTAATCAGAGCAATCAAGTGTCAAAGTCCAGACATGGTTTAGCTGGAGCTTCTGGAATATAAGAAACATACAGCTGTTGATTTCCTCTCAGTTCTTGTCTTATTAAGGCAATTGAACAGAATACATAATCACAGAGAATATGGGCTCTGAAACAGATGAAAATCTAAGGCAGAAACAGGAGGAGGTAGCTTGAAATGTGAAAAAAAAAAGAAATACTTCTGTGAAATAAGTGTATGTTATGGCCATGACTTAGAGCAGAAGAAAGGGACCCCGGCCAAAAGTACAGCAAGGGCCAGAATTGCTCTCTTACAAAAAACCCAAACCAAAGCAAAAACCCCCAACCTCCAATACTGTGTCCCAAATCGAATGCAGAGGCAACCTGAAATGCAAGTTTTGTAGCACATTTTACAACAGTGATATCAAATTGTGTTTTTAAATATACTGGCAGCCAAAATCACAGAATGTACCTAAGAAGGAATCAAGAAAACATATCTAAATACCTTTGTGATTCTGGCCTAAGAATGGATGATAATTTGTATATCACAAATTAAGTTTTTACATATGCAAATGGAAATGTTTGCTGCTGCTACTAATTACAGATGTAGCTCTGTGCTGATTTGACTGGGAGTGAGAAATAAACATACAAATCTAAACCACTGGTGTCTAAAACTCCCCTCTTGTAATTGTGATGATCTGATCCTCCTACAACTGGTAAATATATACATGGGAGACTGTGTGTACGTGCGTAGGAGAACAGTAAGTGGGAGAAAGAAATCCAGATTTTTCCATCTGTACAAAATGTCAGCACACTGTCTATAAAAAGGCATCAACAAAATCCTTGTAAGCACAATTCAGGCTACTCGAGTTCTAATCTGTATCTTCACTGACAGCAGGGGTTAATCAAAGCTCCAATACAATGTTCCCTTAGTTGAGAAGCTGCAAGGAAATGATGCAGTGCTTTCAAATATGCTGTAAAGCTTGGGTAGTGCCAGACAGCATATGTGCAATTGGAAGTTTAAACAGAAGGTTAATAGCCCAGAAAAAGGTTGGTCCTGGAAAGTAACACTTCAGGCTGATGTAGTTGAAGTGCCTGGTTGGCTCCCCACGACAGAATGTGCCTCTGAGAAACTCTTGTGGAAGCCAGGAAAACAGATAATTGTCAGGTCCTCAATGCAACCTGCAATTAATTTTTATTTTTCACTTCTCAAACCTGGTTTGTAAACTCATCTTGCAAAATTAGCACTTCACTTCTTTAAAGATGGAAAAGCTTTCCTTGCACTAGGAGTGATCACAAAGTACACCTAAAAATATGAAGAACAGGTTTTCTTCAAAATTGGAAAAATTAAATAAATTTCAGCATCCAAAGAGAGTTCTGGCTCCTGCAATCCAGAAGAGGTTTGGAAATTTCAAAAGGGGGAAGGGATTTTCCCCAGACTGTGAGGGTTATTTTGGCATTGAGTGCCGAGATAAAAGGAAAAGCCTTCCCTACCCAGAGCTAGAAGAGCCTTCTTGTAAGGATGATTTACAGGGTCAGGTGGTCAGAAACTACAGAGAGTCTTTGACAAATCAGTTGTGGCAAAGTGCTGTCAAAAAAACCCACTCTACCAGCAGCGTGTAAAGGGAGGATACTTGACAGGGAAAGGATAGGGGAGAGTGGAGAAGGATACACAATATTTTCAGTAAGACCAAATGAATGTATCAAAACATAACAAGGGCTGTTGTGGAACTCTAAGATGTAATGTCAGGCTCTGAGCAATGGTTCCTGCTGGTACCTAAAATGGACCATAACCCTCTGTACTCAACTTCAGAAATTGCACCTCACACAGCTGAGAGATGAAACAGTCATTTTGGTCTCTAATAGCTGTGTCAGAAGCCAGAAAGAGCAGGAGAAAGCAGCAGCCTGGCTATTCTGATATAGAAATCCCTTTTTTTTTTTTTTTTTCCCAAAGTAAATATATTATTTCTTTGTACTTTAAGATAATGATCACAGAGAAAAAGAGTATCTATTGTTAAGTAAGATAAGAGTACAAGAGCTGTTTCACTTCACCGCTACCAGAATGGAAATGCAGACTTTTTTTTTTTTTTTGTAATTGCAAATAATGCAGACATTGCTTTGTAACAGGAAAAAAGGAAAGCCATTATTAGCAAAAATCTGTAGATTCTTTAGGTGGAAAAATACACAGCATAAATTGTTTACGTTTTCAGTGGGGAGCATCCCTTGGTGCATCAAGCTGTCACACAGCTTAGCAGCATGACACATCTTAGTGATTAAATGCTGGCTCTCTGGCAAAACCCAAAAAAACAAAACAAATTAATTTTTCAGTGGAGAAAGCCACTGTTCTCTTGTACAGTGGCTCTCACAGCTGAAAAGAGCCAGCAGCAGGGTGGTAGAAATCAAAGTCACTCAGCAGGTGAACTGTAGTTTGAATGTACCACTTCACAGGGTGTCTTTGTCTGACTTTGGTCTCACTCCTCTCTTGGGGTAAAACACACCATTGCTTACAAGTTTGATTTCAGTTGTTGACCATGTGATGGACCTTGGAAAGCAATTATTACATCCCTTCACTTATTTTATTTGGAAGCCCCAAACCAAGCAGAGTTAACCCAGTTACTCAGATGCACAAAATCAGAATGGTGACAAAGCAAGAGCAGCAAAGGCCACCTGTGAGTGGAAGAGAAGGTGAGCACGACAGGAGTGTCAGGATCAGGGCTGGGGACAGTGATCAGGGTCAGACACAGCCCAGTGGTGGCCCAGTGGGCCCTCAGTGATGAGACAGCTCCAGCTGGACAAGCAGCCAGTGGGTTTGGGTCTAGGTTCGAGTCTGCAGGCCAGAGCTCAGTGCAGACACAACTGCAACAGGGCTGCAAAATAGCATGGGGAAAATGATATTAAACCCTCAAATTAACAGCAACTATGCAGGGAAAGCAGGGCCAGGCCCTCACTTCTAGTTTTATTCATAATAGTTCTTGGCAGTGAAGGAGCTGATCTTGAGCTGAGCCCATAAACCCCCTAACTCATCCAACCAAACTCCATTAGGACATGTACTCAAGGCCCTGGCATAAACTCAGGCTTAGCTCTTTGGCCAATGCAAAAGCACTTGTAGCAGATGGCACAGGTCCATTTCATCATGCAGGTGCTTGTATGTGACTCATCAGCCAGTCTGAAAGGCAGAATTATCTGTATTTCTTGCAAACTTCACACTTTGTTATCCCCCAGCTGTTCACTGTTACCAGTCCCACCCATACATTGCCACATGAGGAGTCAGCTTGGGCTTACTTCAACTGGTATAAAAACAGTATTATTTTGGGGGTGACTTAGTAATGTTTACCCACTTTTGTTTTCTTTATGCTGTTTGCAGTTCCAAAGGGGTCACATTCAGCAGCTGATCATGAAAAATAGATCAAAGAAAGCAATGAGCAGTCCAGCACTGTCACATGGGGCTGATGAAATGCACGAGCTGACACTTGACAGGACAGCGATTATCCCAGAGTTTAATAACATGTTAATCATCTTAGGAGTCATTATTTTCTCCCAGGCACACACTGTACTCCCATGGGGACATTAAAAAAATCCCCAACAAAACACACCAGAGGGTATTTCTACAGGTACTGGAAAACTAAAAAGATGCTGTCAATGAAAATGGTCTCTTCCACTGTCCTAGAACACAAAACCACCAGAAAGGTGATGCTCTTTTTGTGCAGCTCCATGCTACTCATCCCAAATAGTTTTGGATATGATTGCATAGACTTTTATTTACTAAATTTAATAATAATGTGAATATGAACATGCAGTGTAGTCTCGGCATAGGAACACCAAGAGCAAAAACATCCCCCACACACCTTATGTTTCTTGCTAGGTTGCAAAGGCTCCTTGTGGATAATCTGTGTTTGATGCATCTTTAGGTGACACACCTAACTGTGACTTCCAACAGAGCTGTCAGTGCCAGGTGCAGCAGTGGCTTTTAGTACTTTTTATCTGCATTATCTGTGATTTGGGGTCACAACTTTCACATATGACACCAGTCTGAAGGTTTTTAATTTTATCTGAACCTGCCTGAACTAGAGGTGGGATATGAGCACTATGGGAGGTTGCAGTGGACAGGAAACATTTCATTTGGGCATTTTCATTTTGATTTGAGAATATTGCTTAAAAAGAGTGTCCAAGTTTGACAGACCCATCTAGCCCACAGGGAGACTGCTCCTTCCCAAGGAAGCAACTGAGCCTGTTTGGTGAAGATGGTCCCACTGGCACATATGGCACAAGAGAAATAAAAAAAAATGACAGTCAGGAGCTTTTTCTGAAGCCCAGACAAAGACAGTGAGGCACTTAGTGCTCCCATGAGGAAAATCCCTAGGGACCAGAACAGAAAGTCATTGAGTTACCAAAAAGTCAATCCAGAAGGAAAGCCAAAATCTGCAAATTCCCAGATTGTTTTCTAAATCTCATTTCACTTTGGAGTTATTATAGATAAAGAAGTTAATTACTGTAGATCCTATTCTAATACAAATGACTGATGAGTTTCAAAGTCTTTGGGGGATACTCACTCAATAGATCTATATGGACTCATCTGGGAGATGGGACTGGTCCCAGGCCCTGCCATGGGTCTGAGCTGCACTTGTTTGGAGTTTACTGTCCCCCAGCCAAGCATTAACAGCCAGCCCAGTCCCTGCTGCTGCTTCATAAGGCACTTACACAGTGTAGATTAATGGGAGTTGGTGAGAAGGTCATGTTCTGATACTAATGGAAATGAATTATTCCCAGAAATATATTTAGTCCAAACAGTGTCCAAGTCTTCAAGCAGAGAGTTTCAAACAGTTCCCTGTGAGATTTTTACAAGTTCATTTCTGTATCAGAGTTTTTTTCTTGGTATTCAGCTTAATTTTTTTTTTCCTCCTTTCTGCCTTAGAACATTCTAAAGAATTCCTCTTATTTTCTTGCTGCTTATCCCATTTGTAGACTGTTGGCAAGTTCTTTGTTTTCAACCATTTAACCTCCTTTTCACCAGCCTATAAATATTGATCCATTCCAACCTTCCCTTTTTGTCTATAGTCTCTCTGTAGTTATTTCTGCCCTATACTGCATGACCTTCAATTTGCTTGTTGTAATGAGCTACCTAAGAGCATGTGTATTCTGTCAGTGTTATATGGAGGTGAGCAATGCCTCCTTATTCATGCTGCATGGGCACAGGCATTCCAACAGTTTCTCAGTCCTTCATATTACCCCTTCCCAGATTTGCTCATCACAGTAAGTATGTACAACATGAACTCCTTTCCTTGAGATGAACTGGAATTTTTCCAGTTTGAATTCAATTTTTTTTTTTTTTTGCATTTCATCAAGATTCTAAGACCTCCAAGAAACAGACTGTTTGCATCCCAGTTTCTTTCTATAGTTTTTCCCTTAACTCATGCAGAGTGCACCCAAAGCACATGCAGGAAGTTTCATTAACATGGTATTTACTTCTTTGTCTTTGTTCTTAGTGACTGTATTTTCCCAGGAGCTACAAGTGATCTCTGCTGTACAATTAATCACTTTCTTCTAACCAAGCATTCATCCATTTACCAAACTGCATCTTGATGTTACTCTTGACTCTTGACTCACCATTAGCTTCAGGAAACAAGCAACTGTTTGGCAACATTAAGAGGTATCATAGCAGTTAAATCTTACCTCAGGAATGGAAACATCTGCAATTTTGGTGTGTGTATATGAACAGATATATTTATGAAAATGAGTATGATTCACTGCACAGATGAAAATTTTGTATTTCCCAGGCATCATTTTGTAGTTCATATTTCAATCAGGGTTTTAGTAATGGAGTAGATACTGCAGCAACTGCTGCTTGCAGCAATAGGTCCAGCAAGCCTGCAGCTGTAGTCAGTGCTGTAATACCCCACGAAGCCATAACACAAACTGCCCAGGATGGTGACCTGAAATCAAGAAGTTAAAATTCAAAATGTGAATTAAAAGTAGAGGAAAATGATTTAGATGGAATTTTTCCCTGGTTCAATTCAACTTAAAATGCAAATTCCTAATAACAAAATCTGTCTCAGTAGTGGTAAACTACTTCCGCTTAGCATCGACATACAGAAAGAAGCCTGAAAATCTGTTTAAGGGAGTTATTTTTAGATGAGTTGTCTATTGAGAAGAAATTTTCCTTCTGTATTCCCACCAGAGCAAAGGAGATGCCACTGATCTTTGGAAGCAGTGCCCATGGCCACCTGCACCCATCTGGCCTTAGTCTAAGTCCTTTCTTGAATTTACACAAATAAGGCTCCATGAAGTGAAATCCCACTGTTTAGGGCTTACAGCACCTGCTAAAAACATCTGGTTACTGCTATTTATCGGGAGCTCAGAATCTTCTCTCTCCATTCTTGTGTTTTTCCTCCAACTTGTCCTCACAAAAGGTCACAGAATAGAAGAAAGTCCTCCCTTTTTGTGAATCTGGTATAATCCTGTTGATTTACCTTGTATTCAACCCTGTTAATTTCAATTTAGCCGTTTGTGATTTGTTTCCCTCCCTGTGTTTTACTTCCAGCTTTTAGTTGTTTTTGCCAAACACCAGGGGAGAAAAATGAATGGTGATCTCCTGTGCTGTGCCTCCAGGTGATGCAGCACAGCAATCCCAGCCCACAGCTCACACAGAGCTGGGGCAGTGCTGGACTGTGCTCCTGGAATGTGACCACACTGGGTGACACCTGTGGCTGGTTCCTATCACCCAGTCCCTGGGAATGCCTGCCCTGTGGCTCTCTATATGGGCTGTGACACAATTCAGGATCCTCCCTTCAGTACACAGTCTTATCCATGATACTTATTTCAGTTTTGATATGCCTTTTACACAGAAATCCTGCAGGCAGCTCTCCGTGGCAGCTGGTGCTCTGTGAGGAGAACCCATCCCCGTGGCCAGCGTTGGACACTCAGTGCAAACAGCTCTGAGAGCTCAACAGCAACCAAACCCCTTTGGTGAGGTGCCAGATCTGAGGTAATGAAGAACACCAGCTTCCCAGGCAGACTCATTAGTTCAGGAACATTCTGTTAGAGCAGTTTCACTGCTCTCCACTTCTTTGTAGGGTATAGATGCACCCCTTGTGACACCTGACCATGGCAAGTTCTTTCCTGGCTGGGACTCTCTTCTCTATCAAAAGTAACAACAGAACCCACAGACTTCATCACACACGAGACAAAAGAAATCAGGAGAGAGCAGAACATACCAAAGTGTAATCTGCAAGCCTCTGGATCAAGGATATGCTGAAGTGATGTTGAACAGGGATGTATTGTTAAGGAATGGCCTCTGCACTCTCCTGTGATGTGTTTTGCAGTGTTCTGAGACCTCCTCAAAACATGCAGATATTCCCATGGATTCCAAAAGCTCTCCACATGGATTCCATCACTCTCCACAACTTTTCTGATAATACTGCTATAGGAAGGTCAGAAATTGATGATAGCAAACACTACTGAATTCACAGCACTTGGGATAGCAGTGATTTTAGCCCAAATGCATTAGCTCACCATTATATTTATTTCAAAACATTTACAAGAAGCTGTACCCATGACTAATGAGGTGTAATTTGGTGTTCCTTTCTGTATAAACCGAATGTTCTCTCTAAAATCCAGTTTCAGTGGATATCTGCATCAGTTAGAATTTTCCAGCCAGCAGCCATTTCAGCTCATTGCTGAATTTTGAGGCCTGTGGCTTAGAGCAAAAGGATCATTGAGCAAAGCTAATCTCAGGAGTCTGGTGGCAAAGTAGGGCTGAAATGTATCACACTGTGGCCTCCATGTTACCCCTATTTCAGCTCAGGCAAACACTTTTCCAAGGGAAAAAACATAACTAGGTCCTGTAGCTGTATTATTTTAATTAGATCTGTAGCAAATAGCACAATATGTGACCGCTGAACGACTCAAAAATAGCTTCAACTACAAGTAACAAGAAACAGGTTAGAGCAGGGCATAGAGGCTGGAGATTTTACCAGGCAGCAGATCAAACAGCTGAACTCTTGACAGACTCTGCTGCTTCCCTTTGCCTGCTGTTTCCTGGAACAGCAAATTTGGGAGCCATTCGTGAGTCAATGGCCAGTTCACCCTCACAAACCATTAATGGCACACCTGAACTTCCAAATGTCACAATGGAAACAGAAGAAAAAAAGTCCAACTCAGAAGTTTCCTGTGTCTCAAAGAATCATTTCCTTGTACTTTCTGGACATGTTTTTGTAACGTGTATTTCAGGTGGTTGACAGGCCTCTGTTTGACATAAGTTTGGGTGGATAAATGGAAAAGAAAAGCTCATAAAATGTTCTCTTACAGTTATACCACTGAATAAATACTTTTATTGTGGCCAAGCACCAAATGCAAAGTGCCATTTCCTGAGTTCTTGCTGAGGGCTTTCAAATTTTCTTCTCTTGAGAAAATTAATGCGATTCCCACAGTTCCCCAGGGAACTAATGCGTTTCACTCTGGCAGGAACCACAAGGACATAAAGCTCTATGGGCTCATATTTTGTAAACCATTTTACTCATTGATTTTGTGCCTTGAGGAATCCAGAGTTCAGAGCAGCCCTTTGTGTGCCACAACAATGAGGTGACCAGCCGGTGACATTTATAAATCTACTATTAATTGCTCCTATGCCTGGGCTCCAAGGCTTAAATGCTTTGAGTCACGTATCTAATGAGGTCGAAACTAAAACATGCCAGCCATGAGGCAGAGGGGAAATCATCAGAGAGGGATGAAGAGCCCAACTCTGCTGGCTGCCGGCTCTCCAGGTGCTTGCTGATTGATCAGTGCAGCCTGAGGCTGGGGAGGGTTACCTGGGACAGCACTGCTGCTGTTCCTGCTCCCTCTCGTGTCACCAGGGCACTGTTTACCTCCAGAACATCTTGTTAGTGCCGGGTCCCAGCTGTGAAGAGCAAAGATGCCAGCAACAAGGACTCACCTCTCTTTGCTGATGAGCAAACTCTTAACAGGAGTCCAGCTCCTCGGACCTAATTACAGGCAAAAACTCCCTCTCTGCTGACTGTGAAGAGAAAGAGAGTCAATCTTACCTGACTCAGAGATAGAATTTGACTGAGATTATTGTCTGCTGAAGAGATAAAATAGATTTTTTTTTCTTTAGGTACTTTTATATCTGGCTTTTTGATAGTTTGCATCTTTAAAAATACCATCAATGCTCTGAAATTATTAAAACAGGCATCTAAGAATACCATTAGATGCAAAACAAGGTCCAACCTGTTGCACTGAGAAATAAATAAGATTTACAGCCCAAGGGAAGCTGGAGCCCTGAACTTTTCAGGAAGAATATCTGTACAGGAAATCTGCAAAGAGAAGTATAAATTCATACAAAAAAACCCAATTACCTAACAAAAATTTCAACCTCATATGTCCACAAACTGCCCTGTTCCATTTAAGTCTCTTATCACTTTGAAATAAAGCCAAACTTATTAGCAAGGCACAGGTATTGTAGAAAAATTAAAATATTACTTACAAAAATAGTACTGTCTTTGCATTAGGTCTCAAAGTATGATGATCCTCAATATCAAAAATTAAGGTACACAGAGGTGAAATCACTTGCCTAAAACCCTCCAGTGGGTCAGAAATATCAGTGAAAAGAGGAGATTTCAAAACCTTTGCATCACCTTGATGTGCTGAAGAATTTCAAAAAGAAATTACCTGATGTTCAGGTCAATTTCAAGTTCATTTTCATAACCTGAAAGTGAAGTTCAGGTTCCCAAAATGAGCATCTGGCATTGCCACAGAAATGTGCCAGGTATGTTATATAAAACTGGTAAATATTAGTGTTTGTCTTGAAGAGATAAAGTTGTAGTCCTTTTTGTTATCAAAAATTCTTTCTTACATCTTCAGAGTTTCACAGTTTTAGCTCTCCTGCTATTAACTACACATCTATTTCTTAAAGTTTTAAAGTAACAGCTGCCTCAGAGATCAAAGCCAGTCAAAATAACAGAGGGTGCTGGGAAAGAGTTGTATTCTTTTTAGTGGTTTCTTGTGGTCCTGATCAAAGTACCCAGAGAATCCCACTAGGCAGAAACAGAATTTACTGGGATTCAGCTCTATTCAGCTGAGAAACAGGAAAATAATCTCCTCTAGTTTGTTGGGTAAGTCTGTGTTTACCTTCTTTCTGTCTCTCTCATCTCCATGTTTTCCTACAAAGTGTTCATTCTGTAAGAGCAAACTGAAGGTGTTCAGGGCTGTCCATAAACCAGTTAGGGTCACACTTTACCTTCTCCTTTATGTTCTCAGTTGCCAAACTCTGAGGCTGTGAGAGCACAAGGCAGAGCTGCATCAGAGGTCCTCAGCAGAGGCTGGAGAGTGATTGTGAATGCAGATGGCACCAGGCTTTGCTTTTGTGAGCACAAGTGCTACCTCTTTGTATAAACCCACATTTCAAGGGCAGAATACAATGCCTAGGAATACATCTTGTATTTCTTAGCAGAAGATCCACAAGGTCACTCTCATATATGTTTGAAATGGAAAAAAATACCCTTTACATGACTGTTCAGGTTCACCTAAACAGAAAGTTGGCAGCCAGGCTGATAAAATAGACTTTTTACAGCTATTTTATTTTCTATTGCCAAGTGTTCTCAAATAGATCATCAGAAGCAAGAGAATCTGTAAGTTTCTTTGCAATTTTGGAGTACAAAGGATGATTGTATGAGAAAGCAGCATTCATATAAGATAAACAGATTCCCTACCAGTGTAATTACAGCAAAGCAAAAGATTTAATACCCTATTATTTACTGAGAAGAGTAGCTTGTTGTCAATTAGATTAAAATACTTCTAACAATTTCAAATAAAATGAAACAAAATAAACCACTCAAACTGAACTAAAAGAAACCTGAGTTTTTCTGCAAGGGTTTGACCATCTTAGATGAAACTCATTATTAAATTATACCAGTGCAATTCTGTGATAAAAATAGGGTCCTAAATGATATGTTCATTAAAACCATGGGAAAATGAATGGAATACTAATGAAATGAAACACGAGGGCAAGGGCCAAGTATATGCATCAATCAGGCTCCATAAGACCCATAATCTGCTCCTGAAGCTAAATAAAACACACACGTGGTCAAGGCCTCTGAATTTCTGGAAAGACTAAAAGTCTGAAGATTTGATTGTTAGAAAAACAAAAGCTCAATTTAATGGCATTAGACCAAAGAAATAATTCCTGCAGGAAATAATAATTTATTCTTTTTAAACAAAACAAAACAAACAAAAAAACCCCCACAATCAAGCAAACAATGAATTATTAACAGAAATATAAATTTCATCATTTCCTGTGAAGTAAAACGTTGTTATTACTAAAGTGGGAGAAAATTCCCTTCAACTTTTCAATAGATGAGAAGCAGCTTTTTGGCCCATCTCTATGAAACTCTCCAGGCCAGCAGCTCTTCAGTGTCAGGACAATCCTGTTCACAAGAACACAGAACTTGGAGCACATGGGACAGGGTGGGGAATTATGTGGATGTGCCCATGTGGCACAGGAAAACGTAGTGATGATGTCAGATGGGGGATGTGAGTACCTAAACTGTTTGGGTTTTTTTAACAGTGTCTTTAAAAAAGAGAGGCATGAATGATTCTGTATTCTGGCATGCAGAATGGATTTTTGTTCCGTGCCTGAAATTCAGGGAAAAAAAAAAATCCAGCTGGGCAAAGGGTGAGCTCAGGCTCGGGCAGTGCAGGCTGTGGTAGAACTCCCTGCCTTCTCTCATTTCTGGGGAGGGCAGTGCAACAGAACACAGCCCAGCCAAAAATTTTGATGTTGACATTATCAGCATTTTCCAAAGAAAACAAATTCTTCTGGAAAATTTCCAGTGAGCTCTTATTACGTGCTGATATGGAAATGTCAGCACAGCCAAATAGCATTTTTCTTATTTCATTTTATCTATGCCCCTAAATTCTCCCTTTTCCATTTGGGATCTCCTCCTCTTGTCCTGAACTCGGCTGTGACAATCATTATACAACACTGCAGTGATCTTTTGCCCTCTTAAAGGCTTTTCCTAAGTGCTAGATTATTACTCATTTATAGTTAGACTGCTTAGAAAGGGCCTCATTCTGCTTTTGCAGTCTCCTTAATTGTGAGATATTGCACAAAAAAAAATGTAAGTGGTGAACAAATAGGGAGAAAGAGAAGGTCAAGCCCAAACTGATGAGGTTCTCTAGAATAAAAGAGGAGTTATATAAATAGACAATTATATTTTCTCATTAACAAGAAAGTTTTTTTCATTTTCTTTCTGGGTCTTTGAATCTACTGTAGTAGATTCAGTGGGAACTTTTGTTTTCACTGCCTAGCTCTGGTTATTCTCAAAAACTTCTAATAGAGAGTTTAGCTTGCAATTTCCTTGTGCTATCAGATGGAGAGCTCTGTGATTATCTTAGTGGGCAAGAGATGAGAACATTCCTTAGGCTGAGAGCTGTCTGAAGATGAGCATTTCAGCCTTAATGCTGGGTGGCCAAATTTTGCTTGCAGTTTCTTCAGCATAAATCAGTCAACATCAGCACAAGGATGGGAATTAGAGAGATAGAGTCCCAACAAATGAGAGGAAAACAAAACCTCAGGGGGATTTAAGAGTGTGGATTTGTTTAGGTAATTTTGAGCAGCAGGCAGTAACTTGGGGACAGTTAAGTTTAATTAGGCTGCAGCCTGTCCTCATCACGGGTTGTTTTGTTTCTGCCACAAAACTCTTTCCTCCTCTCAGGTGTAGGTGAGCACCAACAAAGCCCTGGACCTGCTGCTGCTTGATAGGGAAGGAAGGGAGAGCTGACGGGGGCCATCTATTAAAAGAGGTGTGACCCGTGCTGATTTGGAATTACCAAGAGCTGAATCTCACTGAGGGAGCCTGGGCTGGGTGGGAAGAGGTCCTGGAGTGTGTGAGCTGGGCTGGGCACACACCCTGTGTGCTGCAAGGGGCTCTGCAGTGTGAGAGGAGCTGGCCTGACACTGCTCCTTTCAGCCCATCATTATTCCTGCCTGGACATCTCCCCAAGTGTTTTGTGCTCTACCAGGAGAGAATGTATTCTCCACCTTTTCCCTTTTCAAAAGCTCCACATTTATCTCCTGGAAAATTTACAGCTCTGATCTATTTGAAGTCAACACAACTACAGGAAGAAAACTTCAGCAAGTGCACAAAACTTAGGATGAGGTTTCAGGTTGCTGGGCAATTTTCTTTCTGTTATTTTTAATTTATTTCAGTTAAATTTTAATCAGGCAGAAAAAATGTGAGTCTAAAAGCAGTCAGAATTAATTATATTTTGTGTTTTCTATATTCATCCACAAGTTTTTTTAACATGGTGTCCTTGACGTGTTGCATTTGTGACAACAGCGTGGTGGAATGGCTCAATTTTATACATAATTTATTGAAAAACTTTAAATTCTACATTCCTTGAGTCATTTTCATGTATAATTGAGCTTAAATTGCATTTGGGTTATTTTGAATTAGGAAACCTTATACTGGATCAAGTCACATTAATATGTGCTTATCATCCAAGAAGAAGCCATTACTGATTTTTAAAATATCCTGGAATCTCATTAAAATGAAATTGAATTGCTGTGATTTTAAAACCTAATCTTGGACTTGGAATATATGAAAATAGAGATTTTTAAACTTCCTGAGTATTTCCTTACTTTCTGTTGAATTACGAAATTGTCCCAAGAATATTTCTGACTGTATGGTCTGGTTTTAACGTATTGATCCTAGTTTTAGAGAAACACAGAACCAATGAAATTCTGGCAAAAGAGACAAATAAATTGCAGGCCAAACTATAATCCTAATGCCCTTAGACACCCTGGAGCTCTTGTGAGGAGCCATTTAGCTCCTGCAACACGTCACACAGGCTACACTCAGCTGTCACCTTCTTTGTACCCTCGCAGGGGCAGCTGGTCTTGTGCAAAATGGGACAAAGAGCAGGAAAAATGGGTGCAGAGAGGCTGCTAATTTGGGAAGATGTGAATTCTCCCTTCCTTATCACACAAACTCTCACAGTAGTCACCAAAGTGTCCAAAAATAGGAGCTTGCAGCCCTAACTATAGCTTTGTGAAACAACGAGGAGCTCGTAGCATCTCTCCATCTCTCCTACTAGGGAGACTTGTGGTTTGGGGAGCAGATGGATGAAATGGTGCAGCACATTTCAGCCACTCTCAGTAAGCTGGCAGAAGATTTCAAAGCGCAGCACAGTTCAGAAATATCGTTTTAATTATGACACAGCTCAGGTTTTATCACCAAAATAATTTTGGCCTAATTTTGATCCATATTGACACGCTACCAGGAGGAAGGGATGATGGGGAGGGAGAAGGAACTCTAAAAGAAATTAATATTCATGCCAGCAAAAAATTCATCATGCATGACCTCATAGCACAAAAGTGTGAAAAAGAACATTATTAACAAAGGCAGCACTTGGGAACGTGGCTGGGTTTGTGCTGCTGCCAGCATTTCTGTAGGACATAATTCGCTTTCTTTTTTCGTTGTAATTGGACCTTAAAACACTTCCTCGGTTCTGCAACTTGGAATTTCAGTGCCAGCTCAGCAGAAAGATTCCGTAAAAAAATATTTGGAAATTCAAATCTCTTCTGAATATTGAATAAAACACAGTCATTTAAACCCTTGAAGACAGGCTTGTTCTGAAGAGCTCTCATGGCA
Organism: Phylloscopus trochilus trochilus; assembly: GCA_016584745.2. Classification (NCBI taxonomy): domain Eukaryota; kingdom Metazoa; phylum Chordata; class Aves; order Passeriformes; family Phylloscopidae; genus Phylloscopus; species Phylloscopus trochilus. Next base: position 12,408,470 of record WQNJ02000041.1, read on the forward strand.
CCTTGTTCAGCAAGGCTGCTGTCTGACATTGCTGCTCACTTAGATGTTGCAAGCAAACTTTTGCTCTCCAACTCCTCCTGGAACTGATGCATCTAGGAGGATGAAAATTTGTTTATATTGCTGCTTTGTACAACAGAAGAGTCACTACATTTTCATTGCCTCCCTTTGAGGGTCTCCGTGAAGGCACAGGGGTGGCATTGGTCTAGAAGTCTGAAGAGTCCAGGCTTCAGAAGTTTTGTTCTTGACAATAACATATGAAAAGGTGTTTGATTTTTTTCCCTTGACTTCTCTCTGCATAAAAGATATTTTAAGATGTACAGTGAGGGTATTTGACATAGAAAAATAGTAGATTAATCAAACAAAGCACCAGCAAGATTTATTTAGAGCAGAATTTCACTTTGGAGGGTTTTTCTGCATCCTGTAAGAGTAAAAAAATTTCCTCATTTAATTGTAAATACTAGTGTTAGAATGTTTATATTCTGGGATTGAAGATTTCTATGCAATATGGCTTGACTTCTTTCAGATTGCAAGTTCAAAGTGAGTGAAAAAGTATATATCAAATTATGACAGCAAATGAGTAGAATTTCCAAGATGCTGATTTTCAGGATACTGAGAAAAGAGCGTTTTAAATTTCTGGCCTTTAATATCACATGAGATGTGAGATTTTGAAAATCAAGCCCTAGTTTTTTTGCTCCAGCTTTCCAAAGCATTTACTTGCCTGGAGATCAAGACAAACAGCCAGGAGATTTATAGAAGCACCTAAACATTGGTTTTAGTCAATGTAAATTAAGCATGTAAGCCTGTCAGATGCTTCTGTAGATCATACTGGATGTCCAGCTACGTATTTAAAAAAGGAAAACAATAATAAATCAGTTCCTTTGGAGCTATAACCTCTTATAAACCTTTTTAGCTATTAGCATCTCAGCATCCAGAGATAGGTTGCTCACAGCTTGGATCCTCATTTGAAAGATGCTCTTTAACTTTATGATGCAGCAACCAAGAGCAGATGGACAAACCACAGCTGGAACATCAGAATGTCTCTGCTGAGGGACAGTACCTGAGCTACAATAACTCTGCACATGTCATGGAACCATGGGCAAGTATTTTGAGATTTTTCTCCTCTGAGATTTTATCTTCATGCAAAGCCAGGTCAAAATGGCAGTGATTTGTGATTAATTTTCCCATAATACCAAAAGGAATTTTTCCTATTTCAGCTTACTCCTGTGTTGTCTAATATAGACTAGCTAGGAATACACAGGGAGATGGCCCATGTTTTGCTTGGAACAGATGCAAACTTGGATCTAAAACGAGAGGTGTGTTTTGTAGGTTGTTACTGATGACATATGGGCAGGATAAATTCAGAACAGATTGTCATTTAACACCACCAAGAGCCTTACCCTTCAAATGAGGCTGGATATGATCCTAACGGGTTACATCCTGCCTGCACTCCTGTCTTTGTGTCCCAGAGGAATTGTTTCAGTTCCTTTGGCATTGTGACAAATTCACATGTGTCATTTAGAAGGACGACTTTGCTGACCTGCACTGCTCTCGTGGTGCTGTGTGTCTCTTTGTGCTCCACTGAATCCACACGTGCACAGCACAAGCTCCTCAGGCCTCTGTTGTACCGAGGCTTACACCAGGAATTCCAGCATGGAACACCCTCATGGGACATCTGATTCCCCAGGATTTCACCTCCAGGTGAGCCCCTCTGCCTTGAGACTGCCAAGGGATGGAAGGGAGCCTCGCCCAGGCCATGATCACACTCACTGGCAGCTTGGAAGTGCTGATTAGCAGGAAGGTATTAGGCTTTAGCTGTAAATCTGAAACTTTTGGCTTGCTAGACAGTCACCTGTGGGTGACTATGGATTAATGATGGCAGAGATGGCTGTTTTCCATGGAGCTGCCCTCTGGCTTGTAATCATCTCCTTATTACCTCACCAGTCTAAGAAAATTTCCAGAGAAGTGTGCTGGCCTTTTCTCCAGTGACGTGAGAAAGAGTGACCAAAAGAAAGGAGGGAAGAAAAAAAAAAAAAGAGAGATCAGAAATAAGTCACTTAGTGCTCTGCTCCTCTGACAGGAGCCCAGAGTAGGGTGAGAAAAGAGCTGTGTGAGTTGTCCAGCTGCCAGAGGAGACTGAGGGATCCTCTGAGTGCCCGAATACACACCTGGCTCCATGAGACTGCACGTTGTGCCTGCATGTGAGACTAGTCCTAAGTGATGTTCTCAATTTCCATATTAATTCAAGGACTGCAGCCAAAGGTAGAAACCCAAAGTCTCCAGGGAAGAAAAACAAATTGCTTTGACTTCTGAAGGAAATCAATATTAGACGGTGCATTGGTTAAAGTGTTGAAACCCATGGATCAGTTCCAGATCCTGTGTAAAGAGATCCCTTAGGAATTCTTAGAATAGATCTTCATTACCTTCAGATTAGAAGCACTTCAAGCAGGAGACAAAGTAAAGCTGGACAATTCTGCAAGTATTGTCTTTTGTCTTGGAACCCAAAATATATTTCAGTGTAGTTTAAAACAAACTGCAAAACCTGTGAGCTCTGGCAGCAGAAACACCACTCTGCCTCCACAATCTCCTACCTGGGGCAATAATGAGCAAAAGAACAAACACCTAATGTTAAAAGAAGATAGGAAAACTTACATGAAATGAGAGACAGGACAGCCACCTTCAGTTTCATTAACTTACAAAGCTGGATCCTAGCAAACCACCCTGTGGCCCTAAGAAATAATGTGAAATTAGGAGTCAATGTACAGGTGAGTTGCATGGGAATATGAGTTTTAAGAAGACAGAAGAAACTGTATCGGTTTAACCACTCCTAGGCAGTAAAAGGACATGCTCTTCCATTCCAGCTGTGCCAGTGCAATATCCTGCCACTCTCAGTCTAATCCTCATGACAAATCCTCAGATTTCCTGTGGTAGAAATTATGCTGCCTCAGATCTGCTGATGCTCAGGCTGCTTAGGTGACTTTTCCTTTACCAGTCTAAAAAAGGCACATTAGTTGAAATGGTTCAACTGTACATTTTTTTCACAAACTCATCTAATTTTTGAGTAAAATGGGTTAGGGAGCACAGACAGAAGCAGTGCTGCTGGCACGTTTGAGGGGGCTGTTACCTCCAGCACAGGAATGGTAAGTAGGTGCTGGGGACTGTAGAACATTTGACAGCTTGAGAGAACTGTTTGCAAAGTGAACCTCACACCTCACCCTTCTTCAGCTACCTCTTGCAGGTTCATTGCAACCTTAATGCTCTGGGCAGTGAGAAGAGTTAAGCCAAATGGTGGAGAACCAAAACAAGAAGAAATAAAAAAAATGCAAGACTGTTATAAAATCTTGCTTTGACCCATAGACTGTAGCTATTCTCATTTAATTAAACATTAGAACCAAAATACCTCTTTGGCAAAGACAATGTTGATTTCATAAATCAGTGAAAAAAATCACATTTCAAGAACTTTCTAAGTCTGAAAAAAGCCACTAAAATCCATATCATCATCAAGATACAGGGTTTCATAACTAAATACTTATTAAAGACCAAAAGCACACATACACACTCTCAAAGTCAAAAAGCATACAGAGATCCATGCCACACTCCATTTACACAAAAGCCTGGTTAAAAAAGGAGCAAGTCACCATCTGCTGAACCATCTGCTCCATCCAAGTCCTGTTCTTCATTTATGGTCACTGGGATAGGAGCTTCCACAAGAAAAAAAAATGCTCAGCATCATGAGAATCCCCAAATAAATATTTAGTACCTTCTAATGCCACCCTCAGCTCAGTCCAAACAGTGGTTTCAGGACAAAATTTTGGTAGTGGATAGATTTGTCTGAGCTTGCTGTATGCTTGAGGATTGGGGATATGTTTTTAAACAGCAGATCAAGTGCTGAGTGAGTTATCTGAGGGTTTCTGCTATTTCTACTTCACTGCCTGCCATGGCAGTAGCCCATCACCTTGGCAGAGAGCCACTGGTGGAAAAGGCTGCCCTGTTTGAGCCTGTGGGACTGGGGCCATGTGTAAAAACTGAGTTTTGCCTGTTCATCCTAGTGTGCTTTCAGTTTAAAAAGGAAAATCACTGAGACTCACAAGCCCTATATTTCTTTCCATGCAACCTGGCAATTACATAATTTTTGCTACATTATAACTGTTTTAATGCAAGCCTACTTTGACATTTAGCCTACCGAGGTACTTGGACATTCAGAAATTACTTTCTTCCTCCAAAAACAAGTGTTCTGTGGAAAAACTGTCTCTCTGAATGTGATGTGAGCAATGAAGGATGGAAGTTTCCTTAGACATCTAAATATTTCCTCAATCAATTCACTTGTCTGTGTCTTAGAAGCCCACCCAGGAAGGCAGAAAACCAGGCTTTATACTTTCCTGCATTGAAAGCACCTGTGTATGTTGGGGACAGCTGCATGCCTGGGTTATTTACTGTGCAAACAGCAGGAGATGGAGCAGACAGCTCTTCCAGTCCCTTTGTCTGCAAACACTTTGGCAAATATTTAATCCAAAGCAGACCTGTTTGGTGCTGACCAAATTGGTGCGTTCCCTGGTTCCCAGGAGCAGCTGTCACTGCAGAGGTCAGAATTCAGTGGAGATGGGCACAGGTATTATGGAGGGCAGGTGACATGGTGGCAGAGGAGTGTGTTCTGGACAGTGCCTCTGAGGCAGTGATCACTCTGAGCTTCCCCCACCACAGAGAAGCATCCTCTGTGCTTCACTACTGCTTTAGGCTGTAGTAAAGTCACCTTCAGATGGACTTCACTGCAGTGAAATAACAAAATGGGTCAGATGAGCATTGCTTATCTGTTCCAGTGCAAAACAGATGAGTTACTTTAAAAAACTCCCAGCCCAAACCTTGGTAATCTGGCATCTCATGGTCCCTCTGGCACTTCTGCAGAGCTCCCCACTGCTTGTGGCCTGGATGTTCTGCATTGCCTTTCTTTTCCTGTCCAAACATCTTCACTTTACAACTCTTAAATTATTTTGCCTTCAATCACTGAAAACATGTAAAAAAGAAAAAAAGTGGCCCCTTCCCCCTCAAAATCTTATTTTTCCTTTTGACCCTTCTTTCTCTGAATCCATTTCTGTGGATTCTCCCAAAAGGGATAAATTGCAACAGCCCACCAGCACAGTTACCATTTCCCATGTAAATGACTGTGTTCAAATGGCATTTTCAGCCCCTTAACAAACACACCTAATGGGTGCTGCCACCAGCTTCCTGCAGCAACTCCAGTGCTCCAAACTGCCCTCAGCAGGCACAGCTTTGGGTAAAGTGACCTTAAATCTTCTGCACTCTCTCTCTCTCTCTCTCATCTTCAGCTGGAGATTGGCTTGGTTTCATGGCACAGAGCCATCTAATAGAGGCTGCTCTGGAGCATCATGGGCTGGCACAGCCCCAGAGGGATATTCTTGCAGGAAAGGATATGCTGTGGCTGAGGGCATCTTCTGGATCATAGTCCAAGGACAGGAGGCAGAAGGCAGCCAAGAATGTGCTGCCACTGTGTCACTCTCCCACCTTGAAGGCCCATTTACTAACAAGAAATTCCCAGGCATGCCAGGATTTTGGTGAATTTGTTCCCTGGAATGGCAGAATGGAGCTGGAAAGGATCATTGCCTATCTCAATGGGTTTTATTTTCACATGTGTCATCAGCTGATCCCTAGAGATGCACAAGGCAAAGGGAAGACTTTTACAGTAATATCTCATATACATAAATGATAATTTAATGTGTAAAGCATAAACTAATGGATTTTGAGTTCATGCTGATGATCCATTCTTTAGTTCAAAGGGAAATAATTTGCACAACTGTGTTAGCCATTGTTTATATAAATATTGTACAAATTAATCATAAACTCCCAGCCTTGAGGAATAATGAGCTATGATAGCTGAGGAGTTCTCAAGGTACCTATTTACTAGAAAAGGAAGCAAGACATAAAATGAGCAAAATGTGGTGTTTAGAGGGGGATCCCAGAGCAGAATGCTCATTTAAAACAAGAAGGGTGAATGCTAATCACAGCAAGTAGACAAAGCAGACTCACTTTCCACAGCAAAATGATTTAGTGCTTCCATTAGAATTCCCACGTAGCTTGAAAGCAAGACTGAGAAAACTGGCATGGAGCTGGGCACTGGTGTAGGAAAAACACAGCTCTGCCTTCAGTATAGGAACCTGCAAAGGTAGTGATAAGTGGATAATGGACAGGATTAACACAGAGCCTGACTGCCCCATTGGGACAGTGCAGAGACAGTGTTTATTCCTCTCCTGGAAAGAGGGAAGGCACCCAGGGCAGGATACCTGAGCTGCAGAAGGTACATCCAAAAAGGGAGTATGAGTTTTGCCCTGACTGCTCTTTGTTAAGGATGAAGTTCTGCAGCAGCAGGACTGTGGTAACCTACTGCTCACTCCTGTGGGGACTGGCCCCTTTGGGATCCTTCCATGCTGAGGCATTAATTTGACTGGAAATGGGACATTTATCTTCCTTAAACAACATTCATGTATTTTTTTGTGTCCCAGTGAGTAGACTTACCTGACTCAGCACCGTTTTAACAAGAAAGAGGTAGGACTCCATCATAATGAGGAATATTCAGGCCATAAAATATACTCCTCTCTGGCTCTTTCAATCCCTGACAGGAAAAGCAAAGAGGATCCATGTTACCTGATCATTTCAGAACTGTCTCTCTGAGCCTTGGCTTCTTATGACAGCAGATTGCAGTGTCCAGTCACCAGGGCTGCACATATCCTGCTTCCTGCACTTCATTTCTCTGGAGGATAAGGATTTAAGGATATTTGGAGACAGCAATTTAGGGGAGCAACTGTAAAGGCCATGGATTTAGCAATATTTTTTGAAGAGTATGGCTCTGCCTGTTCAACCCTCCCTTGTGTATTTCCAGACACACCAATACAGCCCTCAGCCTTTTCACAAGTTTCTTCCTTATATCACTTAGTACCCTCATACTCAGAAGACACCAAAATAAATTAATGCCTTTCTATTTTACAATTAGATACTTAAGAATATTAACTTTGTGCACCAAATATTTCTTACTGCTGGTTTTCCAGACCACACCTTGTTTCTGCTACTCAAACAACCAAAGTTTTGCTGAAGAGCTACCACTGAAGGATGAGGAGTTAAATGCTGTTCCAGATTTTGCTTTTCCACCAGATTTTCTTCCTGAAATTAAGCCATTCGTTTTCCATTGGCAATAAATAAGTCCCAAAGGTGTCAGAAGTGGGATTGTCTGGCCTGCAGCTTCTGTTACCTACAAAATGATGAAGAAATCTGAGCCAGGTTCACTGGCAACACCTAAATGCTGCAGTGTACCCACATTTGGCTGGGAAAAAGCACATTTAGATGAAGTTCAAATTGTATTCCTTCTCCAAAGTAAAAGAAGGTTAAACCTGTTTCTCTAAGTCTTCATCACTCTGTTAGGAATGTGACAAATCATTTCTTACCTTTTAGCCAATCCCATTCCACAGCTGCTTTCTCCATGAGGACCTTTAATTTTGAAAAGCAAGGTCCCTTATGGAGGTTAAAATAAATACTTTAATTAAGTCATTAGGAAATAATTTGTGCATCCTTTTCACCCTTATTCGGCTGCTACATTCATTAATTTTAGAGAATTCTGGCTGTAGAGATTGCAAGTCTTGGTGGAATTAAAGGCTAAAGAACTTCATAGTGTGCTGCACTCCACCATAAATCATGCCAGGCTACATGGCCAACCCCATTTTCTGTCATTAGCAAAAGTGATACTGCTCCCTCCAGGGAGCAGTTTAAGAGAATTCAAAATCCTATGCCACCATTCCTGCAAACTTCTCAGTGTTTGAATCAGAGGGATCCTTGAGTAAACGGTCTGCATCTTTTACTTCTCAGTTATAGCTCCTCAGAGGGTTTGAGCTGGGAGGCTCAGTAGGATGTTACCACCCCTAACAGCTGTGATTCCATCCAGAAACTGCCCCACAGCCCAAGAGTCAGTGCAGCCTTGTAGAAAGGTTTCAGACTTGCAGTGCAAAAGGGAGCAAACCTGGGATTTTTAAAATTTGAAAATTAAACTTCATGAGATTGATTTTGGAGATTTTTCTCAAGAGCAAATGACTGAATAACACAGGATGTAAATAATGGATTTTGGTGCTTTTTCTCAACATGTAACAGCCCTAATTAACTGCAGTCTTCTCCGGTGAAAAATCAGGACCAGCTCAATATGAGAGATGATAAAATTGTTCTAATTATTTTTTCTTTGTTGAAAAAGTCATCAAAGTTCCTCAAATGAGAGATCATATCGATAGAGATCTATTGGAAGCTGCTATGCTACCCAAATTTTTTTTCTGGATGGTTTCTTGCAAAGTCCCACCTTCCCAGAAGGTGCTGGTGATGCCAGCACTGCCTTTGCACTGTGTTTAGCCTGGGAAGCAGGCACATTTCAGTCAGAGTCCCTTGCTTCTGGACTCCCCATTGAGAAATTTGGGCTTTGGGATACTGCCTTGTGAGATTTCCGGATTCTGTTGGAGGACAAATTCTCATGTCCAGGAGGACAGATGTCTCCAGCTGCACAGGGCCTGGAGCCCTGGGAGGAGGGACTGCAGTGACTGCCCCCATCAGGAACACACAGAGCTGTGGGTGAGATCCACCCAGGGCAGGCAAAGGGGCAGATGACCCCAGTGGAACTGCCTAGGGAATTCATCAAACAATCCTACTGCACAGGTGAGCAGCCTTGCCTACTCCTGCAGCAAACTTTATGGAATCCTATAGATTTCAGGTTAAACAGTTCTTTGGTGTGTGGTAGGTATACTAAGGCTCCTGAGATACCAGAATCCTTTACCTGTGAGCTTACAGAAAGTTTCTTGGTGTCTCTGCTGATGATAAACTCTCCAGGTCTAGAAAGAAAAATTCTTCCTGCATTGACTCAGGATATATCTTTCTTAGCCAGCTCCAAAGCTACAATTCACTCTGACCCCAGGACTGCTGGTCTGTAAAAGCTGTAATGTAGTGAGGAATTGAGCATTTTTGCATCCTGCTGTCTTGCTCTTTTCACATTGCAATCAGCTTTATGGCAGTGGTGCTTAGAAACATTCCTGCAGAGGTCACTGATAAAACATTTTAGTCATGTCAAATGTCATCCTTGTAAATCCCTCAGACTCTGTCCTAAGCATTGATTGAGCAATTTCTACCAAGAGCTGATATTATGCCTATGAAGGTTGTAAGTCTAATGCAGGTTCTAGTAAAACTGATTCAATTTTACTTGAAGTTCTCAATCCAAATACTAGCCATGCATGCCACTCTTAATTTGTGTTGGCACAGAAATTTCAGGAATGACAGCAGCATGATTCAGACTACTTTCTTAAAATCTTTCAGCATATTGACATTACATTAAATGCCAAATGCCAGAGGAACTGCCTTTTTCAATCCTGACATTGCTGCTGTTATCTGTCACTGTTACTGAGCTACAGCAGCGCCTGGATCCCAAATTTAGATCAGGGTTTTAAAGCAAAAAAAAAAAAAAAAAAAAAAAAAAAAAAAAAAAAAAAAAAAAAAAAAAAAAAAAAAAAGCCAGAGAAAAAGTCCTTACCCTGATAAATAGTTTAAGTAGACAAACCCCAAATGGGATACAAATCAAATATAGATACCCAGAAACCTGGAGCAATTTACCAGGAGTTCAGGAGTTTTAAAGCAAGAGTGGCAACACAGGAAACAGCCAGTGCTTCTGAGCAGCTATTTTATGCTTCAATAATACATTTATTATTTTCTTATTACATGATTGATATTCCCTATTGATCAGACATTCAACAGCTGTTTCCACAACAGAGATTCACAACAGAGATTCACAATAGAGTCAGGGGATATTTCATAATACCTGTCTTTAACTGGCAAAAAGTTTTTAATGTCCTAATTGTTAAATGCACAGAAAAGCAATCTACATAGGAGGTAAAAATAGAAAAAAAAGTGAAGGCACAAATGTGTTTTGCAAAGTTCCAGCATTTTACAAAGACCATATATGAACTACTCACGCAGAAAAATAACAAATCACACAACATCTGCCTTCAAGTCCTTCATGCTGCTGAACTGCAGTGATGGAAAGAGTTTATCTTTTATATCTTCCACTTCCAGTGAAGCTAATCTTTTCCTCCCTGATGACTCTTTAAATTAATAGCTTTTAAATGTTCCTTTCCAGCAGAGAATTTGTCTTTGCTTGAATTTTCCTGTGGTATTTACATGGTGTGTGATTCTAGCAGAGATCACAAGTGAAGCCTGTAGTTCAAAGTGCTGAACCCTCCTTACATTAATGACTCTTAACAGTCCCTGGGCCATGAAAAAGGGGGATTAATTTGATGTATTATCAGCACAGGGACTCCTGCTCTGCCCTGCAGTGACGTGGGCTGTGGCCAAACTCCACTCTGCTGTGTTTGCTCCATCTCCTGAGTCTCGAGGACCCTGGGACAAAGAACCAAACTGCTGCATGTCCAAACCAGATTGATCCATACCAGGGACCCAGCAAGTTCCCCATTCAGGGCAAGAGCATGTAAGGGGAACCTGGAGCCCAGGGCTTCCTTCTGCCCTTCACTTGTGCAAGGTTTCAGGGCTGAGAGGAATTTGCAACTGTGTCATTCCACTGACTTCTATGGACTCATTTCTGCTTTAAAATGAAATTTGGGTCTAAGGAATCGGACTTGATAGAGAAATGTCCTAAAATATTGTAGTAGTCCACCCCTGCAGTCCCTGGCACTGCCTTTGAGAGGGAATTTGCATGTGCATCTGCACAAGAGTGGATTTAGAAGTTTTTAGATAGATTTGAGCCTAAATGAAAACATCTGATTTAACATTACACGTTCCCATGAGTTTTGTTTGTTTATGTGCATAAGCAAAATTCAATGATTGCCTGTTAACATATTATTCAAAGCATAAAAATCAATTAAAGTAATTTTCTACAATTCACTCTTAGCCAATTGCTGACAAAGTTTAAATTCACTACTGCCCTCAAAAGCAATGGGAAAACCAAGATAAAGATGAATATGGATTTATCCACTTTAAGAAAAAAAACTTCAAATGTTTTTCCACCCACCTTACAAAGTAACTGAAGAACAATGAATAATTAAAAAGATTGGTCAGGTTTTAAATAAGCTTTGCTCATATGTGCTCTAGTTTAAATAAAGCTATTGTGATAACTTAAATAAAATTAAATCTATTTTTAGAGGATTTAGTCTAACTGGATGTAGCTGGTAATTAAGGAAATAGCAGTTCCAGCACTTGCTCTTTCTTGTATTTTCTTGCAGGCAAAGAACACATAACTTCCTACAGCCCAGGCACTGCAAACCTTCTCAATATGAAAAAAAAAAAAATAAAAATCTGTGGCTTGAAAAACCCTGTCTGTACAGTCACAAAGGAATGATAAACCACAGGGAATATCAGAGTCCTCACAGGCCTGACCTTTCCATGGAGATAACTCTTCATTTCTCCAGCATTCTCATAAGTTTTGTAGAATGTGACGCACCCTGGAGTTTACAGATTGTGATTTGGATTATGAGCATTTCTCCTCTCCCCTGATGGGAAAGAGATCCATCTGCTCCAATCACAGCAGAATTTGGCCTGTGAAGTAGGAGTGGCATAAAGATTGAGCCAGGACTTATATTTTAAGATTAAGACTTATTTGTTGTTGTTCTGACAGGACATGCTTTGCTCCTCCTTTTGTTCAGAAGGTTTATCTTAAAATGTGCTGAACTCTCCACAGATCCTACATTCAAAAGCCAGTGAGAGCCTATAATTAAAGAGGACTTAAAATTCAGTAAGGAAATACTTTTCCTATTCATGGCTTGACTGCTTATTTTAAGTAGGGAGTAACTTTCAACTTATAATCAGAGAAATTAAATGGTTAGAACCCAATAGCTGACTTTCAAAGGCATTTTGTTAACAACAGGATTTAAGCACTTCTGTATCTTCATAAATCTGCTCCACAGCGTTCTTCCTACTATATAAGGGAACTAAAATAACATTAATCTGTGTTGGAAGTGGGGAGCAGTGCTGTTTCCATGATCAGCAGGTCCCAGGCGGGGACTCAGGCAGCAATGAAGATAATTGTTTCTGTGAGGGGAGCTGCTTGTGCCCAGCTTCGTCCCTGTACACCCCTCCTCACCCCAGAGCCATTTAATTAGCTTCCCCTCTTCTTCAAGCAGTTAATTTCAATAATTTTTCCCTCTCAGGCTAATATTTGAGAGAAGGTTTTTATTCAGGCAACACTTGTTTATTGCCCTATACACCCTACAGTAAGTCTGCTCTGAACTTTCCTCCTTAGAGGGTTTTTTTGTTGCTGTTTTAGGGTGGGGTTTTTTCCTTTTTGGTGGGGTTTTTTTGAGGTTGGGGGGGTGGTTGGGGGTGTTTTTTGGGAAGAGTTATTTTTGGTTTGGGGTTTTTTTGGGTTTTTTTGTGTGTGTGGTTTGTTGTTGTTGTTGTTTGGTGTTGGTTTTTGGTTTTGTTTTTGGTTTTTGGTTTTTTGGTTTTGTTTTTGTTAATGTAATATTATAGATTGCCAGAGATCCTTGGCAGGTTTTTGATTCTGGCTAAATACCTCCTGCCTTTCCCCATGGCAGCTCTTTATCCAGATCCCTACTTGCTATAAATCCTTGCTGCTCACTGCAGATCAATGAGGTAATAACAGCATGCAACAAGTTAATAACTGGCCCCCTCAATGCCAAAGGCAAGGAGAGCTTTGAGCAACAGTTTTATCTTTAGCTCCAAGTTTATTCACCCCAGGCAGCAGGACTGAGGAACTGTGTGGGTGTTCTGCTGCAGCAAATGTGGCTCAATGGAGAGCCAGGGCTGAGCTTCCTCTCTCAGAACTATCTCAAGTAAGTGACACAGATTAAAGTGCAGGAAAAGAGTTCAGGCAGAACCTGTATGAGAAGCAAGCAGCTAAATACAATGTTGTGGTTTCCCTCTTTTTTTTTTTTTTTTTTTTTTTTCAGAGGGGAATTAGCTGAACCAATTTCCGCGCTTTTGGTAGAATACTCACTGAACAATCCCATTAGAGAAACAGAAATTGAATGGGCAGCCAGTCGTAAAAATAATTACTCAACCTTCATCCTTTCCAGCTGATTTTTGAGAATCTAAACTCAACAGAACTCCACAGGCTGAGCATGAATTGATTCGCCCCAAATTGAATTAATTTAATTTGGGAACAGTCATGTTTGAAGGGAAAATGTTGCTTGATCAAAGTTTATTATTTTGACCTGTGATTTCTGTGTGAGTGCAATCAAAAAATGAAATACCTGTATTTGGAGGATGATTCTGCCTAGACATGTAGCTGCTGCTTTTTTATATCACCAGCTCCAGGAGCAGAATATTTGTACAAAGATCTTTAGACAGAAGCTCCAATATGAAAGCAAGGCATGGAAGTCCCAGAGCTCCATTTTCTCCTTAGATACTGGGTGAGATACTTAACCTTTCTATATTTGATTTTGACGTAGTAGGAAGAAATATACTTACCAGCCCAGCTGACAGCCACACTTTCAGATACATTATACATTTAGAAATGTGTAAAGATGAATATTGCTGAGATCAAAAGCTGCAATTTGAAGGGTTCCAAAACATTAAACGCATGCAGATACATTAACAGTATAGAGACTATCTATAAGCTGACCCTGCACATCAGAAAACATCACAAGATCAATCTGGGTATTTTTTAAGGTGTCCCATTATAGGAAACAGCAGTAAGAGTTAAACAGAGCAAGTGGATTCCAGAAGCTGATAGGAATTTATCTGCAGGCCCACAGATGTGCCAGTTAATGTTTTTATATCAGGTAAGGTTGCTGAGCTCTGCAAGATAACAGTGACACGGTGTGATTTTAAAGCCACCATTCAGGCTACATTTACAGCCAAACTCATAGACACCAGTTTGCAGAAGGGCCAAGGACTTGCTGTTTCCACTGCTTGCCCTAGAAAACTAGGGATGCTTAAAAACTTGGGATTGATGTCTGAGTCTGGCCAGAGGAGGACTGCAGAATTACACCATATATTACCACATAGCTGCAGCACATCTTTTTTAATCAAAGAGTAAAACACAAAGAGCTGAATTTCTTCTTTTATCACCCCTTAGTTATGCAAAATCATTTCCACTGATCTGTGCTGTGGTAGCACTCAGGATCCCCTGCTGCAAGCACACACTGACTCCTGTCATGCCTGCACATGTTGTGGTTGTTCATGTGCACAGTGAGTGTATGCAATTTTGTCTCTGTCTTATTTGTTAGCATTGTGAACCCGCCTTGCATGTGCAAATACTGCAGAGAAAAGCAGGGATCACAAGCTCTTTGGGAATCCATGTAAACCTCAAGGTGTTGACATTATTAAAACCCAGCTCTCTCTAATTGCTGGCAGCATGGTCTGGCTCACTGTTGGTGCATTTATTGGTGCTAAAGGCAACTAAAGTTACTCAGTGGATAGTACAAAAAAGACACTTGTCAGAGGCATGAGAGGGGAGAGTTATATAAGGATTCATGAGCTAAACATTCCTGCAAACCCTTGAGCCCTCCTTGTGTAAGCCTTCTCAGCAGCTAGACAGGATGAAATTTCCACAGGGAGAGCTTCTCACAAAGGGATTCACAAAACACTTGTTGTCTACACCCTGTGCTGATAAATATTTCCTCTGTAATAGAAATCTAAACTCCCCAGGCCTACTCTGTCTTTTTATTTGGTTATTTGGTTTGGTTTATTTGGTTTATTTGGTTTGGGCAGAATTTTTAAAAATAAGTTTTTCTATTAGGAACAATAACTGGCATGTCCATTCACTTTTTCTTAAGACATGGTATGCTTGTAAGCCTTTAACAACTTCTCATTATCATGCAAAAGAGGTAGCCCTTCCTCAAGAAAGAAAGGTATCCCTAAGCAGGAAGAGCAAATGGATGAAGAACAGCAGGCAGGTTCATAATTCCTGGACCTGTCAACAGATCAGGAAAAGGTTTTTCACCCAGAGGGTGGCTGGGCACTGGAACAGGCTCCCAGGGAAGCAGCCACAGCCCCAAGCCTGTCTGCATTTGGACACAGCTCCCAGGCACATGTGGGATTGTTGGAGTGTCTTATGCAGAGCCAGGAGCTGGACTCTGATCCTTGTGGGTTCCTTCCAACTCAGGATATTCTGTGATTCTAATACTTATCTCAGTTGTTCAGAATTAGACACAGAAGCTTTTAGAATCAGCAAACAGCTTAAGATATAAGAACATTTCTCTTTTCAAGTCCAGTTAAAATATATGTGTGGTTCAGGCTCTTTCTATCTCCTGCTAGCTTTTAGTCTTTTTTTAATGAACTCTTCACTAATTGGGAAAGGTCTTTTCCAATTTGTGACATGATTTTGGATTGCTTAACAGATGTAATTAGCATTAGGTCACTTTATCTCTGAATCAAGCATTTTCCTGCTTCTGCTATCTTCCAACATTTAATGCATTAGTGTTTCTCAGTGCCTCCAGGCCATTATTAAAATTTGTCCCTTAATCTGGAAGTTTGAATTGATGGTCCCCTGACTCTAAAACCCAGTTTGTGAGTGAACTCAGGGGAGAGAATGGGAGGGGAGGAAGAGTGCTGGCCCTGGAAAGACAGTAAGGATGCACAGATAGGAAGGAATTCACCAAGCAGCAATCCCAGAATTAAGCTGAACTGAAGACAGAGGCAAAAGCCACTTTCATGTGTCCCATTCAAGACTGCAGCAGGTATTTCACACTCTAGAGCAGAAGTCCTGACCTTCCCAGCACCACTGGCAGACCTGAGCCAAAACTGCAGACTCTCCAGCTCTGTGTGACCCTGGAAGGAAACTGAATCCACTTTTAAGAATTCATAAAAGTAGCCACTGTAAAAAAAAAAAAAATTGTGGTGCAGAACAAGCTACAAAAAAAAAAATCAGAAACTACCATCTACACACTGATAACTTATTTATTAGCTTACTGGCTCATTTAAAACTCACTGTTCACAGACAAAACAACCTGTGGCACAGACAGAAGGCAGTCTGGCATGCAATGAAGATAAATAGGTACCTAGATACACATCCTATATCTGAAGTTCAGTGAATGCCCTCTGGTTGGCCAAGTATGAATGAACAACAAAGAATTCAACCCAATGACTCTCACCAAAAAACACACAGTGGTTTTTATTTGCAAAACATGAAAACCATCCTACTCTATTTTCAGCTCATTAGCATTCCTTATTCCCTTGTGGGGCACAGAAAACATTGTGCCTGTGTTTGAAAACAGGTTATAAAGAGAAAGTGGAAAAGGAAAGCAATAGTGAATTAGGTGTTTTTAGAGACCCTTTCTTCCACCACTTTTCAGTTTTTGCTTTTGTGACTTGGTAGATAATAAAGCTAAAAGCTGGATGGCACCCACACACAGCATCCCAAGTCTGAAACACCAAAGATAATTCAAGGAGCAGAGACTCCCTCCTGAGCTGAATGGCACATCTGTCTCAGTCCTTTGGGCTTTCTCCTTCTCACTCAGCATTTATTCCTCCCTTTGTGCCCCCTTCTCTTCCACACGGCTGCTCAGACAGCTGCCTGGCCAGAGATGAAAGGAACCTGCATTGCAGGGTCTGGAGCAAAGTCAGAGCTTGCAGAGAGGCAGAATGTGCTGCCCAAGTGTAGCTGTGGCCACTGGCCTGGGCCAGCCTTGGCCAAGGCAGCGTGGCCTGTTGGAATCTCAAGTGTAAGTGCCAAAATTAGGCTGGCAAACATCTTACCTCACCACATACTTCAACAGCTGAATTAGTCTGTTGAAATTGGGAACTTCACCATCCACTGCAGTTCACAGACAGTGCCCACACTGCCTCAAGGGGCAGCCAGAGTACATGCCAAGCTTGTACTTGTTCAAAGCAGATGTGCTTAAAGGTAAAGCTTTACCAACTGAAAAAATACCTGCCATGTCTTTAATTGTATTAAAGGTAATTCCCAGCTTCTGCTTTTATTCAACTGTGGCTGAAGTTCCATCCACAAAGAAGGTTTGAAAATGTACATGGAAAAGCTCCTCTCTCCTCTCCCAACACCATCCCCACTGCTGCCAGGTTTTATGAACAGCCCAAAGCTCCAAAAAGAGAAGCCCAAACCCCCAAAGCTGTTATTTTTACATCTTGTAATCCTTACACCATTTTGGGGGTTTCCAACTGGCTGGCAGACATTTGCAGCATCTGATGTTGGCAACACTGCACATTGCAGCAGCTGAGCTCACACGAGCTGCATCCTTCTCCATCTAAAGGAAGCTGATTTCAAAACATACCCAGTAGGGCATCACCTAGAGATGCTCTTCCATGACTTCCCTCAAGGAAAACAGTGTTTGCAGTCTGGCCAAAGCTAAACTTTTTATTTCAATTGGCTTTGAAACTGACAGCAAATTACCTAGGCTTACTATTCAGAAGAAAAAGTGATCTAGTGGAAAGAAAAATGAGGAAAACTGTGACAATGGAAGAATGACCAGCTTTGCTTCACTGTTTCTTCTTCTGGCAAAGAGAAATGTTAAGCAAGAGAATTGATCATTTAGACACATTACAAAGTATAAAAAAATGGGCAGTTAAAATTAATAATCTCTTTGATATTATTGATTCCAAACTTTTCTGACCAAACACAAAAACCCGAGCCCACAGAAGAAGGAATTTGTTCAATCCCTACAGGCTGGTGTCTTTCTGCAAGATACTTGAATTTTAAATGCTGTACTACTTAGCACTTAAAATCTTGGCTCTATATTCATTCTAATTACTTTCAAACCCAGCTTTGGACTGTGCAGGAAATGAGAGAGCTGGCATGTCAGAGTAACACTGCAATCTTCCATTACTGCCTTTTTTGTGCTAAAAGAGGAGTCAGCCATGTCGTGCTGCAATATTCCCACTATTTTTAAAACGAGTAAAAATATATTTCTGTGATTTTTATAGTAGAATGAGAAACTCTTTTCAGCTCTGCTCAATATGATTTTTAATACTTCCACTGGCTCTGACCAGAAATTTTATGAGGAAGCAACAGATAATTCACAGCAAAGTGCTTATTTCTCTGACTGTGCTATTGCTTGGTTTGCTTGATGCATGGGGCAAAATGCAAGTTTTAGACATACTGCAATGTCCTGGTGTCAGACAATCAGATATTGGTTAGTCAGTGCCAGGGAGCTGTGGACTTGAAACTGGGACAAAAGGAATGAAACCAGGCATCCTCCTTCACACAGACAGTATTTGTCTCCCTGGGTTTGGGTGCTCTGCACTGCGTGTACAGCCAACAAAATTTTTGCAGTTGGTCAAAAGACCTAGAAAAAAAATGGCATAGGGGGAATCACCATTGCTTTCACGTCTCTGGTTTTATGTCTCTTCAGTTGCATCCCACAGTCCCTTTCTCTGTCAAAAATGACTGCAGCCACGGCCCTGTGTAACTCAGTTCAGTCCCATGTGGATAAGCACACAAGTGACTATTTTCAACTGATTTTTGCAGCTCTGCATCCACCATTTCCATGCCTTATAATGACTTTCCCAGCAACCTTCTCATGGACAGAGTCTACAACTAAAATAGAACTACAGTTGTTGGTTTGCAACAGCACTTCTTTCTGAGATGTTTAGTATTCAAAGTCTGATGTGTATTGATTGGAAGTTCCAGTCATACAAAATAGATGTTTGTATTCTAATTAAGAAAATTCTAAACTATATTTCAGTCAATTTCATCAATTTAAAACTTACATTCTCCAGAGTCTCTTTCAATATTTGTTTTATATTTGCTGCTTCTATTGGGGAAATAATTTCTTAGAATACTTATGAAAATGGAGCATAAGAAATATAAACAGTATTGGAAAAAATGGATTAACCATCCAACTCATACTTATGGTTGTAGTTTCACAATGTTCATTTAATTTAGGATAAATTTTACTAACATGGCACAAATATGACAATACTTCTAAGTTATTTCTTTATGCAAAACCTAGAATATTATCAGTGTAGCTATTGATTGTGCAGCAATGTTCAAAGGTTCTCAGAAAGCACAGACTTTTAAGGAGAAAAGATATAAGAGGACATGCACACAATATCATAAAATCAGTGTTTGTGGTGCTGGGAGCATGGACTGATGGTCCTGCCCTTGGAAGAAGTCATCTTTTTGTACAGACACTGCCAGACCTGACTTTTGTCATGCCTCAGAAATCATTCTAAAGCACAGACTGGTTTGCCTGAAAGGGCACCACATGACATTTGCAGAATTCCCTTAGGGCAGAGCACAGAAAGAGTTTATCTTTCAGGGCTGTTTGAAGAGCCAACAATTCATTGATTGCTCAGTGCTGTGGAGATGGAAGTGTTATCTCAGCGCTTAACATTCCTCACGATTTCTGTAATGACTTTTTGTGCCTTGGGTCTAGCAGAGGAATCCACCTTTTGGAGATTCTCTCTAAATGGAGACTCATCTAGAGCTGGACACTGGACTCAGCTTTCAGGGCATGTGATGTCACTGCTGTTTGTGGCTACCTTTCAACATTTGCCTCTCTCATTATTCATTTATTCCTGGTGCAACCTGAAAGTGTGTTGGCCTCTCTTTCTAAAAAAATATCATTTCTTTTAGATATAAATATACATTTATAAAATAGGATATAAATTTATGTTGGATATAATTTATTTATAATTTATCCATGCTCATATAAGCCAAACACAATAGTATAAAAATACTAAGCACCTGGCTGTGATGCCCCTTTCACAGAAAACCTCTTTTTGAAGTTAAAAAAGCTATCCCTGCCATCTCTCTACAGAGATCTATTGCCATGGCTCTGATAAGTACTGTCCCAGGTGTAAGTCTGCCCTGAGTGCCACTAAAGAAGAGATAACCCAGAATTGCTCTCTCTTTCCAGGGTACTCTATCAAAACACAGCATCTCCTACTGTGCTTCTGCTTCCAAAGTTCTGCACTCAACTTCTGATCCACCTTAAAAACTCAAATTTTCAAATGGAAACACATGAACTAAATTTAATTAAATTAAATTATGAATTTAACATGAATTAAATTTAAACCCTCTGCTCTTCCATGCTGACCAGGTATTCTGCTCCTCATAACCCAGGCTCTGCATGTGGCTCTCAGAAAGCATTTGCATGCTTTCCAGAGCTTTTTTCCACACTCTGAACAGTGCAAGGGAGGCCTTTTGTAGCAAACCATCCCTGCACCTGCAGATGTGGATACAGAAAGACATCCAAGAAAAAAAAATCCCCTTGGCTAAGAATTTTAGCCATCAGCTTTCAAGCAGCAACTGAATAATCGTTATGATGAGCTTTTTTAATCATTGTGAAAAGGCAAGCATTTCAAAACCACTAATAAATGCACTCCCTGGATTTCCAAACAGCTTCCATTCCTCACTGCCAGTGCATCCTAAGTTGGCAAAGCCTTGTGTAGCTTTTTTTGCATTTAGTGCATTTATCAGTCATTTTGAGTTCCAATGTGATTAGCTGGTATCTGAACAAATTCCTTAGGCAGCCTTCCAACTAGATTATATGATGATTAAAAAATTACATGGAATTTGAAAAGGGGAATCTTCAAGAGGGAGCAATAATCCCCATCAGAAGTGTAAATGGAGGAGTCAAGGTGAGAGTGAAGTCCATTATTCTGAGCAACTTCAACATAAGTATCACAGCAGAGAGAAAATGAGATCATAGGGTGGAGAAGAGATAGATCATTCTGGTTTAGGGAACATCAGAGAAGTGGTGCTGATGGGGGATTGTTCACAGCCCTGCCAGTTCCCATCACAGCAGGGTTCCCAAACTGCAGCACTTTGAGCCTTTCAGGTATTTCTGTCACTGTGGATGGCAGACAGAAATGCTGCTCTCAGGAGGCAGAGCTGTCCAACCCTGACTCACCCTCACTTCAGGCTCTGTGCAAGCAACAGGCTGCTCCATCCACTACCCTGCTCCTTCAGAGAGCATTTTGGGGGTCCTTGTCCTTTACCCCCCTTTTCTCCACTTCCTGTGTCCAGATAGGGTCTCTGCTTCCTCCAGCTTCCTCCAGCTTCTTCAAAATGTTCCTAAAGTACTTCCTTGTGCTACAGTTATTTTGGACTACATTTTTGAGTATCCAGACCTATTTTTGAGCATCCAAACCTATCAATCACAGAACTTCCAGTCCCTGAATAGATGTAGATATGCATAGGCATCCATGGGCAGGACACCACTGTGTGAGTGTTCTGGCAGTTCCACCAGGACCTGTCTTGCAAAAGAAACCTTTCCATAGCACAGACTCACATGAGCCTCCCTGCAGAGCCCTGATTTTTCATGCTTAGGGTGTCAGAAATATCCTACAAACCATTGAACTCCAAACCCCCTGGACTGTTGTAGAGGACACAGCATTTCTGGTGCCAGTGCCTGCCAAGCCACAGGCCAGCTGGGAGCTCAGGGAGGCTGAAAATCACTGCTCAGTCAGTGTGGGAGCTGCAGGAGAAGGGACAATTCCTCCACAGCAGGTGAGAGAAGGCTGATCCCTTCTTTACACAAATTCCAAAGTGTAGCACCATGCTGCTCTAGGCCCTTGGTACAAGAAAAGCAGACTGTTCAGTGGGAGGGTTGCACTGTTTGCATTTGGAAATGGTTTGTGGAAATGATCAGCAATGAGAGCAATTTCTGCCTCAGCCCCTCTGGCATTCATTGACAAAGGCCTCTGGGCTCTCAGAGAGTTTTGCAAACGCAGCATTCAAGCTTTTGTCTCTGCTGTCACCAGTTCTCACAGCTCTGAGGGATTAGGTTTTTGCAAATGAAAAGTAAGCAGCTTGATTCTGTTTACCTATCCAGTGCTGTAATAACACAAATTCAAACTGGCCTCAGCCCTGGGCACGGCCAGAGGCAGCACATTGGAGAGCTCCATTTTGCTGCTTTTCCATGAGAAAAAATTAACCACAAGATTATGTAAAGAGCAGAGAGCACTGACAAGGCTTTTTGAAAGGGAAAAGTGTTGCAGATAGTGATGAAGCAGGAGGATTCAGTTTAAAGTAGGGAAGGTGAGGAGATGGCAACAGAGAAAAAGAAAAGACAGCAGAGTTTGGGGATGCAGCTGCTGCATTCCCCCACTGTAGCCAGCTCAGGACCAGTGTTTCATCTGTCTCACAGAACGGATGAGGGCAACAGGGTAGGGAGCAGAGAGATCAGAGGCAGATTTGGCAGGAAGCTGTCTGTGCACAGAGGTGTGGGACTGGCTGAGAAAAGCTGAGCCTGGACTGCCCTGGGCTAAGGGCATCACCCTCTGCTCTCCCTTGCAGGTGTTGCTGTGCTGTGCCAGGGCTGGGTGCAGGGAGGGTTAAAACAGGGGGTGCACCCTCTTAGAGCCCTGCACATGAAATGTCTCCTGTGCTCTATAAGCAGCCTTTCCTGGCAGAGAAAAGCAACCTAAGCTTCAAATAAAAGGACTTGAAAGAAGCTGAAATCTTCCATTTTGAAAATAGCAGAATAAAACTATCAAATTGTTCTCCAGAAAGTAATCCTCTTTTTCTGTTATCAGGAATTATATTAAATCCTAGCTTTAATTAAACTAAAAAATACATGTTTTGGTGAGCAAACGATTTGGTTGATGGCATCCAGCTTCATCTGTCACCTGTTCTTGTAGTTCTCATGGAAAGAAATAGTATATACTCAGCAGGGAGATTCATTAGATGGGGCTCACAGATTTAACAGAGTTTCTCACATTTGTAGGAATAAAAAACCCTATGAATTGCTGCTGTGCACAGAAAAGCCAGGTGGAAGAGGCTCCCTATTACTTTCTGAACTGGACCTCCAAGAGGAGCCTGAGAAAATGCACACACAGCATCTCACCAGTGTGAGAATTAGAACTTGCCCTGATTTACAGAGGTTTATTAATGGGCCCAGACAGGAGGAGAACACAAGAGACAAGGAATAGAATCTAACAGTGAATGGAGAGCCCTATTAGCAGAGCCCAGGAGAGGTTTTCCAAAGCTGTGAGGAGGGGAAACAAAGGAGGAGCTGTGCACACAGTGAGTGTGCAGTGCCTGTGGCTCACAGGGATGCCTTGCTTGGAAAAAATCATTTTCACCACAGAGTTAAACCCAGTGGAGGGATCAGCAGCCACCTCAAGCATTTCCTCACAGTGATACTGCTCATGACAGTCACTGCATCTCTACAGAGGAGACTAGACTGTGTGTTTTCAACAGATTTAATATCCAGCCTTCAAAGGCAGGGACCAGAGCGAAGAGGACACAAACAACAAAATTATACACCAAAATACGAAGGTACAAACCCACCAAATGTAGTAGAACAGTTCTGGATGTCAAAGTAGCCACCCTGGTGTATGTAGCTGTTTTAGGATAAGTGAAAATCATCCTACATAATGGTGAATCATTAAAAAATACACAATATATCCTAGCCCCTTGCTATTACTGTTTAATTATAGCGGTGTGTCAATATAGGTTTGCATTTTGTATTCTTCTGGCTAAAACTCTGAAGGAACACCATGTTCATGAAGAGGTTGACAGAGCTGCAGTTGCAAAATAACTTTTTAGACACTCTTTCCATGGTAAAAGTTGTGAAGGTTACTGTTTCTAAAAAATCAAGATAGTTTAGTAAAGTACAGATAAATAATAGATGGTCAGCATAAAAGATGTCTGTTTTTCCTCTCTCAAACATGTTAGCCAAATGCAGAAAAGCAAACCCTAGGGAGACTGGGTCATAGTTAATTTGGTTGTCAAGGGAGAATATTAAATGATGAAATCACTTTTTCACCTCCATAAAAAATACAGGAAGGATATTTACTTTGCATGTATAAATTACACAATTTATTGTTCTATTTTAACATTTCTTTAGACCACCTCCAAGAAGGTTTCCATAGAAACCTTAGAAGAAAAGCAAAGAGGAACATAATTTTGCTCAGTTTATATTGATTTTTAAATACCACTGCACTTACACCAGCAATGTGTCTTCTGCACACATTTTTTATCAGCTGACAATCTAAGTGTTACAGTTGATTAAAATAGCAATTTAGATTTAGCAGTTATCAAAAACACTGTTTGCAGTTCAGTCTATCACCTACCCAAATTATGGCATTGTAGAACATCAAAGATGAGTAATTTTTTAAGCAACTATGAGGAGCTTTATCAAGATGAAAACTGCTTTGGAACAGCTCTGGTCCTCCATTCTGTCTGTTCCTGCCTCGGGCTGATTTAAGGTACTACAGGCAATGTATTAAATCCATAAATTAATCTCTTCAGTTTCTGAAACTGCCTTGTATTGGTGATTAACAGAATGATTTCTCCAGAGAGCCTGACCTCTGTTCTTTCCAAGAGGTGTGACTTGGCCCCTTGCTGAGGATGAGGCTCTGATTGTGCTGGGGCACGGGCTTTTTGCAACTTTAATGTCTTGATTTCTTTCCATGGGTTTTTATTTATTGCACAGGTTTTTGGTTGCTGTTGCTTTGTTGGTTTTTTCCTTTCTCATTTTAAAATCTTCTCACCAAAGCCAGAAAACAAGGGAAAGTGAAGAAATCAGCATGTTTTAAACAATTCCCAAAGGCTTCAAGGCTGCCTCTTTCCTGCATGCAATTACTTATTCCTGTTGTTCACTCCTGACTCATTCATACGTGCCTGAAAGCATTTTTAGGATAACCTGTCCAATAACAACAGCTGAATATTGCATTCTGAGAAGGAGCCTCATGCTGAGATAGCTGGAAGATTCTGTCTGAGCCTACAAGAAAGCACAGGTACTTTCACTCACAGACCGCCCTGTCTTCTCAAGGAAGCTGCAAATTAGTAAATTCTTTCAGGATTCCAATTTCAATACAATTTCTTCCTGTTAACAGAGAGCTGAAGCTTGGTGACCTCTCACACTGTTTATCCAAAATGCCAATAGCTGGAAGTCAGAGCTGTCTCAGTGGCTTTTACTCCTGTGCAGACCTAGCTTTGGTACTCACAAAAGAAAAAAAAATAAAAATAAACCTGTTGTGATATGAGGCTAAAAGAATAAATTACTTCAGTTTTTCTCTCTGGGATCCATTATTTTCACTTTTATCAGTTCTGGATGAGAGAGCACTATTTATGCAAATACAGCTACACACTCCTTTACAGACAGGTCATGTGAAGATGAAATTCTGTGTTCCCTTTTGATTGCCAGGTGATCACTAGAGATGGCCTGTGATTTGGGGCTTTTGCCCTTAATTTATTTTTCATCATAGCCACCTTAGGAATAGCAGGATCTTTTCCATTCTTCTTTAATGAAAAGCTTTTTTTTTTTTTTTTTTAATTCACAATATCCAGAGGATGACAGAACCTTCCTTGAAAAGCAAACAAAGGGGATTAAACCATCTTCCCTTTCTGTGCTCACAAAAACCAAGATACAGGCAACAATACAGAAAAAAACAGCAACATGATAAGACCCAGCACCATTTCTTGGGAACTTTCAAGGTTGATTTCCAAATTACAACCCCATTCTAAGACCATATACCACATCATTTTCATAGTGGAGCAGTTTCAGATTTCCTGTGTATGGGGTTTTTTTAGGTCAGGTCTGCTAATGAGCTCAAAGTGGGTGACAAAAATCCCCCTGAAGAAATGACATGACAAATATGAACTCTGAGTGTGTCCCCCACAATGGGTAACAACGTTGTCACTTGAATGATGGCCAGAACAGGCCAAATTTCTGTCCCTGCCATTTTAAAAAAAGAAACACATTGGCCTATCTTTCCTCATTCTCCGATAGTGAAATGTAAAAATAGAACCATGCACTCCAGAGGGCTCCAAGGGCTCTTTTCATTAATGTGAAAAATCCATAATTTATAGCTCTGCAGCGTGAATAGGTTTGGAAGACATTTAATCACTAGTGAAAATGCCATAACCCCAACCCCACTCCCACGAAAATATAGATAGCTCACAGCTATTCATCTGGGCTTGTTGGGAGCTGCTCGAGTGTTCCATATATTCTCCCTGGTGAATGAGAGCAAAGGAACACCTCGTGAGAACTGCTAGTCCAAAACACAGCTTACACTCAAAGTACACAAAGAATCATTTCAAAAGGTGCATAAGTGATATCAGTTGCTTTCTAAATATAATGCATTTTGCCTAAGCACTGTCCAATGGGGATCAAGTCACACTTTTGATCCTGTCACGTTTCTAGGTGTGATATGTGGCCAGTGGGAATGCAGCTTTAAGAAAATCTGTCTTGGTATTAAGGATGGGAAAGTTTGTATTCCAAGGAATAATCTGTGTTAAACTTCAGACCCCTCCACAACCAGATTTGAAGGCTCTATGTAGCTTTTTCCTTTCCAGTTACCTGCTAAGGAAGATGGAAAATGTTTTGCTGTGGAAACCATTGAAATGTTCCTTATGTTACCAGAGGGATCACAATTAAATTGCTGTCTGATTACACACATAGATGGATCTACTTTTGTTATAAAGCAGTTTAGATTTCTGCAATTTCTCCAGATCTACCATCCCCTTACAGCGGATTTTAAAGGTGGGTTAGATACCAGTGAGATCTACATGAACATCTTCATGATCTTCATGATGTTCAAAGCCACCACAGATGCTCAAAATCTGCTTCCTTTTAACAAAATTTTGTAAAAGTCAAAGTCCTTTTTTAAAGATCTGCATCACCAAAAGGCCATTATTGAAAATATTACAAGTGATATGAAACGTGTGCTTCTTAAAATTGAAGAAGACAGTAATTAATGCAAGTATTTAAAATCATGGACAACATCTTCCAGTCCAGAATTCAAAAAACCTTCATCTGATTGTACAAAGTGAAAGAATGCAGCTTAGAGAATATAAAAATAAAATCAACCCAAATGAGAACTAAAATGTGGGGCAGGAATTAAGATGATATCCTTGGTTATTAAATCCAAATCTCACATAATCACATGCTATTTTAAAGAGAGAGTCTAATTTTCCAGGTTTCCCATTTCAGCAAATCCAAATAAGGATAATTGTGGTGCCTCATTCAGACAATGCCTCTTTAGATCCCCCAGCACAAATCAGAAATCCTGACTGAGAAACAGTGGACATGGTAGAAGCAGTGACTGCTTTTCAAGATTACTTGAAAAAAATCTGTTTGGCTTCTGTTGCATTGGCAGGCTCTGTGCTGGAGCTGGTGTTACCTGTCTGTGGCATTCCAGCTTCACCCGGGCCTGTCTGGCAGGAGGCAGCATGAAAGCAGAGAGCCCTCATTAGCTCAACACTGTGCTAGAGTGTTAATTGGGTACAAAGTTACTCTCTCTGATTTCTGTTGTCTGGGTTTTTGCCATTCTCCTCTGTCTCCTTTAAGGAGTTTGTAAAAGTCTTGTTTTAGCCTTCTGTGTCAGATACACTTTCATATAAACAAGCCATTTGTTATGGTGAAATCTAGAGATGTTCACATTCTTTTCATAAAGGAGGAGACAGACTGTTGACGGACTGCTGCATGATCCAGTGTGGATGGAGAAGAAGATTTTCTTCCTCCAATCCATGATCACTACTGGAATTCGATAAATGCTGACTCTGTAAATAAAGTCCTTCTTCTTTCCACCTCGGACATCGCAAGGCGTGGGTGTGAGTTCTTGTGTTGGTTGCGACAGATTTCTACACGTTTTTCTCTGTTGCACTGACGCTTGCATTGATAATTGGCACCTTGGTTTTGGATGCAGCAAAGGGGCACGGGCACTGGCTGGGATGGTTCCTGTCCATCTCCTCTCCCCACGTTCCTGCAGGGCAGGCAGGGTGAGAAGGGAAGGTGCCCTGGGCTGGCAGCTCCAGGCTCCTGAGGTGGAGCTCCACAGCCACCTCAGCTGGGCTGGGAGCACGCCTGCCTGAAGAAGCACTGCCATAGGGTGACTTTATGATGCTTGTG
Source organism: Phylloscopus trochilus trochilus (assembly GCA_016584745.2). Classification (NCBI taxonomy): domain Eukaryota; kingdom Metazoa; phylum Chordata; class Aves; order Passeriformes; family Phylloscopidae; genus Phylloscopus; species Phylloscopus trochilus. The sequence continues at coordinate 12,436,234 of WQNJ02000041.1, forward strand.
TCCCCAGTGGTCTGTTCTGTTTGTGCTGTATATTAAGTTCTGTACCTTTACAATGGTTCTGGGAGCCAAGGGGGAGAAAGAAGCAGCAGAGTGCAGTTTGTTTTGAGAAAACTGCCTGACTCCCACAGGGCCTGGCTGCAGTGTTGGTCTGAGGCACGGACAGCACTGGGACAGAGATCTCCTGTGCTCTTAGTTAGCTTTAGCTGGCTGAGGCAGAGAAGTTCTCTGGACTGGTTTTTTTTTTTTTTCCCTTTTTCTTGGGACTGTTTAACTCTGCTCTGGACTGACAAACCCAGAGGAGCAGCGAGGGCTGGCACCTGTGGCCTGCGGGGCCTGGAGCTGCGGAGGGAGTGGGGCTGGTGAGAGACTGAGTGAGCTGAGCTACACCACGGCAAGGACTGCCTCAGTTTGCCATCTCTCTGCGGAGCAGTGAGAGATTTCATGGGTTTTTATTTGTATTATTCATTCTTTGTGCTTGTGGGCATCTTGTTTGTTAAAGAAAGAGTTTTTAACACTTTTTCTCCGAGGAAGTTTTTCCCAGACTGGCTGTAGGGAAGGCCGTTTGGATTTGCTTTCCAGAGGAAGCCCTTTGGAGGTTTCCTCCCAAATTTGCCCCAAACCAGGACAAGCACAAACAGATCACCTCAGTGTATCTCATCCCCACCACCTGCAGATGAGTTTTCACTGACTTCATCAGGGGAGGAAGAGAACATGTTCCACAGAGTACGTTAAGAGTCTGCAACATTTAGAGGTAAGCATAATGAAGGAAGAATCTTCCTGAATCTGGCAGCATTCATCCCTTTGTTAGCTCCTAGATATGTCAAGGGCACTCAGGAAAAAAAGCTGAATTAACCAAAAAGGTGTCAATTTAAGGCAAATTGCATGGATCAGCTCTGCTAAGAAGATGGATTTTCCTTCAGAAATAGAGATGGTATAACTTGGTTTCACTCATTTCAAAGTGAATTACACTACAGCAAATTGGGGCCATTTAAATTCTGACTGAGTGTACATGAAATGGTTTAGTATGGTTTAATACATTTCAAATCCAAATTCACTTGATTTAATTTTGTTGAACATCCCCGAGAAGAAAAGATATAATCCAGCTTTAAACATCTGTCCTCGGAATTTTTGATTTTTGCGTTCTCTCCTTTTTTATCTTCTTTCTTCTGCGTATCTACCATTGCTATTTGAATTTCAAGATAAATGTCCCACTGGGTAGTGTTAGTTTTTTTCCTTTCAAAAGGAACCATATGGAGAAAAACAGCATTATTGCCAACACTACCATTAAAAATGTGAGTCAGGCCTTAAAAAATGATGAGATTTATTTAAAAGTGTGAATCTTTCCCCCACAAACTAGGTATTTACTCTTTTTCTTTTTGGATGCATCTATATTTTTAATGCACACCAGCCACTTTTTTCAAACTGAGATACAGCAAAACCTGGCTTGGCCAGGGAACCCCTGGACTGCAAAAGCCAAGGTTAGAATAAAACTACCAAATAACAAGAGAGATACAGAGCTCTGAGAATTTAAATTCTTGAAATCAGGAGCCAGGCCAGCACTAGAGCTGTTTTTGCTATGGATCAGTTAAAATGAACCTGTGTCATGGGAGACAGACAAGACAGAGCTCGGCCAGTTCAAACCTGGCACCTGGGGAGTTCAAGTCTCTGTGCAGAAATGGCCAATTTTCTCCTTATTGTTTGCATAAAACTGAAGTCCTGCTTGCTGGGAGGGATGCAAGTGAAATACAATGTTTGGGGCATTTCACTGAATTATGATCAAGTGACCTTAACCTACTACTCACACATATCAAACTTTTCTGTCTGTCTGGTATCCAGATTTTCTCCTATGACAAAGAAGTGTTTTGATCAAATTTTGGCTTAGAAGCTTTTATTTCTTAAAATCAGTTCTTTTTTTAGGTTACAGATAACCTTAGTGGTGGTGGAAAAGGTAATAACTTGCTTGAAACCATGTTTCAACCAAAATAAAACTTTTAAACAAGTTAATGCACTGAGGAAATATTTCTAACTTTTTACTGGCTTCATTCAACAGATGTGAGTTCAGTGTGCATTCACAGATGATGTATTTAAAGCATGAGTAGCATCACAGAAATATTTTTTTCGCAGGAGCTAAGCTCAGAGCTAGTGCTATGCAACGCTCACAGAGTTTGAATACAGAAGGGATCAGCAATCACACTGTGATGCTTGGTCCAAAAAGCCTGGAAGTGAAGCAGTTCCTACAGGTTTACCCATAAAAATGATGAGAATTGATCCAAACCCTCAGAGGAACCTCTCCCAGCCCTCCAGCACAGGCCCTGAGCTTTCCCTCAAGCAGTGCAGGGGTGGAAGGATGGAGAGAAGAGCTCCTTCCTTCCTGTTACATCCACACTTTCTGCAGCAATGACAGCATCAAGCCTCATCCCACTCATTGGTACAGACAGGCTGGAGAGTCAAAGGGATTTTTTTTTCATAGTGCCACTCAACAGAATTTTTTTCTCCCAACTTGTGCTGTGAATGCATTAGCAGCCTTTCAGTGTTCAGCACTGCATGGGAGCTTTATACTACACACAATACAAGTTATATAAGAATAATTGCTGGCCTGCACGCTGTGACACTTGATGAAGGACATGTCTACTTCCGTATTTTATTTTTTTTTTCTTGAAGACTTAAGTGTACCATAAACAAAGAACATTAATTATAAAGCAGCTCCCTGGAGAAATGGAAATTACTTGAGGAATAGGAATGATTGCTCTGTCCAGGCCATGTCCCACTGAGATGCAATTTGTTTCCATTTACATCACACCTCCTTTTCCTACAGCCTCCTGTATTTTCCTGACTTTTCATTACAACCCACAGCACATAAGGCTCAGTAAATTCCACATCCGTTCCTCACAAAACGCGTACAAAATACAGTAAAAATGTTTATGGGACGTATTTAGAGCTGCAAGTTATAAATATGCAGTTTTTACTGCAAATCAGGCCAGAATTTTAAGGCAGACATGTAATCCTCCTTTTCCCCTGAATGACTGAGTGTCCTGTCCTGTAGACACAGCAGCACATCTTGTGTTTCCATCAGATTCTTTCTGCAGGAAGGCTTTGTTTGCAATATGAACATTTCTAATAAATTGCATGAGTGCAAATGAAGGGAAACTCTGTCAGATATGATTACAACTACTAAACAACAGATTCCTGTATCTGCAGGATGTTCTCATGCCTGTTACAGGTTGGAGTGAAAGAACAACTTTTTGTCTTCCAGTCCAGCAATCCAACATTTTATTTCTAAAATACACATTGATCTGCCTCGAGGTAAGCAGGGGGCTGTACTAAAGAAATCCAGAGGTTTCTTCAAGCTCATGGTTCTCATGACACAGCACAGCGTAAACCTCATAGCAAATCAGCATTTCCTGAGGATACTTCAAAGACCAGAGACGAGAACCCCAGAGCTGGGCTCAAGCAGACAGATATTTGAGCTTTCTCTTTCATTTTTCATCCCCTGGGCCCAGGGATTCCACTGAGAATTTCTATCCACATGAAAATACGGTCATCGGGGAAACACCAAAACACGCCAATGGGAAAAAAAAATAAATCATACTGGTGATTTACTGATGGGATTACAGAGCTTTTCCCTCCAGTTCTGGGTCCTGGCGGCTCCAGAGGTTCTGGGTCTGGATGTTGAAAAGGGTCCTGAGGGTCCTGAGGTTCCAGCTCCCGTGGTTCTACAGCTTCCAGAGCCCGGAAGTGCCCAACCCGGACATGGGTGCCGACCCCGCAAGTAGTTGCCGAACCCAGAAGTGCCCCCAGACCGAAAGTGCCCCCAGACCGGAAGTGGCCCCAGACCGGAAGTGCCCCCAGACTGGACGTGGCCCCTAGGCCCCCAGACCGGAAGTGGTCCCCAGACCGGAAGTGGTCCCCAGACCGGAAGTGGTCCCCAGACCGGAAGTGGCCCCTAGACCGGAAGAGGCCCCCAGACCCCCAGACCGGAAGTGGCCCCCAGGCCCCCAGACCGGAAGTGCCCCCAGACCGGATGTGGCCCCCAGACCGGAAGTGACCCCCAGACCGAATGTGCCCCCAGACCCCCAGACCGGAAGTGCCCCCAGACCGGAAGTGGCCCCCAGGCCCCCAGACCGGAAGTGCCCCCAGACCGGAAGTGGGCCCCAGACCCCAGACCGGAAGTGGCCCCCAGACCGGAAGTGGCCCCCCAGGCCTCCAGACCGGAAGTTCCAGAGGTTCTGGAGGTTCTAGAGTTTCCGGCGGTTCTAGAGGTGCTAGAGGTTCCAGATGTTCTAGAGGTTCCAGAGGTTCCAGAGGTGCTAGAGGTGCTAGAGTCTCTGGGTCTCGAGGTTCTGGAGCTACAGAGTGATGGGAGATGGTGGAGTAGAGATGATCCTGTAAAATCAGTGGTGGTCAGGAGGGATTCTGGTTTTCATGAGTTTTGGAGGTGTCTGGCTCTTGCAGTTCTAGCAGCTCTAGCTCGCACGGTTCTAGAGGATCCCGAGGTTCTGGGCGTGGTTCTAGAGGTTCTGGGTGTTGAGGTTCTAGAGGTCTAGTGGTCTTGGTCCTGTTGTTTCTCCACAAACCATGTTCCAGGGATTTCTCTGTTCTGATGCAGCAGAGGATGATGTATTTCGGAGCCACATAATTTATTTTGTAGGCCATTCATTGATGTGGTACCTAAAACAACTGTGGAACAGGGTCTGCACTCTCTCACACAAGCATTGGAGGAGCAGCACTGAATTGAGGACTCCCCACTACACATATTATATCTCTATACGCTGAATTTGTGGGAGGGAGCAACCTGAGCAGCCAGATGCTCTCAGAAGCCTTGCTTCATGATACTGAAGGCAGGAGATGAGGAGTCCATCCCAAAAACATTGTGCAAAAGCACAAAACAAATGATTTGATTCAGGCTTTGGTTTATGCCAAACTTAGAACTCAGTCCCAAATTGGTCTGGTCTTCTATGATCCTTAAAGAGGAAAAGTAAGTTATATACAAGGAAATTAAAGTGAGCCTAGTCCAGTATTTAAGATCAAATATTCTGGAATAGGTATGTGTGAGGGAGCTGAAGGTGAATTGTTCTCTGGAGCTAATTGAAGAGCTTCCTCTAAGGGAAGGGAAACCTGTTTTGATACTTATTTTGCTAATGAGATGCAACATTACATGACTTCCTAGTTATTATGCTGAAATGTGTCATGCATATTCAAAAACTATCTCTGAGGAACTGAAACAATTTAGGCAAGATGAGCTACTAAATACATGAAAGGAATTGACTTCATGATCCAACTAATGATTAGATAGGCTTCACTGTTAAAAATAATGATTGAACCAAAAAAAAAAAAGTGTACATTCACATTAACTGCAACCGCTAGAAGTTACTGTGAGCATGCAGGCTGAATGGCAGTTTAATTTTGTTTCAACTGTTTGCTTTTCATTTGTCTTAAAAAAACCCAAGAGTCAATTTATGTTATTTGCATATGTGGAAACTCAGCATCGGTTTTCTTGGAGTCGTCTGATGACTAAAGTATTTCCAGTTATTCATTAAGGTAGTGCAAAAATGCTTTGACTGTCAAAATTAAGGGGTTTGATACCATAATGGTGCATATGCACCCAGTAAATTGAAGCCAAACATCAGGAAAAAATATTACCCAAGTGGCATCTTGTAGTCATGGTTTGTGCCTGCAATGTTTTGATTTCTCTAAAACTGTTCCCAGGCACAATTCTGTAAACAAGGAATGTGTTATTGTACACTGTCCTCTTTTTCTGCATTCTTTCCCCGAGGAGGGAATTTACTTGATGTCCCTCTGAGTCGACCAATGTGGTCCAAGGAGTCCACCCCTTGGGTGGGTTCTTTGTAAAAAGGTATAAGAAGAAGTGGCTGGAGAATAAAAACATATTAGAGTCATTTCAGCCTTCTGATCACGAGTTCGTGTCCTTATTTCGTGTCCTATTGCAACAGCATCTACTTAACACAACCCTGCAGTGCTTTCCTGCCATTAGTAAAGATTTTAACTAATGCAAAGGAGACCTGCCCTGCAGCATGTCAGGCTACACCTAGAACAAGTTTCTAAACTAAAATGGATAAATTCTCAGCAGATTTACAATTAATTGAAAAACAGAGATGCTTGTCATCTTCACGATTCTTAATGTTTTTCAGCATCTTCCATGAACGAAAGATAAGTCCAGGAAAATCTCCAGAATCAGCAGCCAGGTATGAATGTTTGATCCATCCAGGTGAGTAAATCTCACAGACCCCAGAGTCAGCTGAGGAAGAGTCTGTGCACAGTGCACCCCTGCAGGGGTGGGCAGGAGGTGGGATGTACTCTGGAATGCCCAGAGATGGTCCAACACAGATTTTAACTGCTGCTGCTGACAGGTTTTGTCCTTCAGAGCAAGACTGCAAGGACAGGGGTCAGGGAGTCTGATTCATTTTCAAACTCATTATTAAATCTGTCTCACCCAGGATATTTAATCTCTCTCTGTTTACAGAATTAATATCTGGTTTATTATCTTCTAATATAATATTTGGGTAATTTGAAGCTTGCACGTTTTTTAGATGATCTCAAGGCTGTGACTAACTCAAAGCCCTTTCACCCAGCCTTCCCCTGGCATCCCATCCCAGCTTTAAGAATTACAGGGGCTGCAAGTGGGCACTGGTTTACTTCTGCACAGAATCAGTTGCAGTAGTGGGACCCTAAATTCTATACAGAAACCACCCGCCCCCAAAAACAAAAAACAAAACAAAACAAAACAAAACAAACAAACAAACAAAAAAAAACACAAAAAACCCCCCAACAAAACAAACAAAACAAACAAAACAAACAAAACAAACCCAAAACAAAACAACAAACAAAAACCCCCAACCAAACAAAGAAACAAACAAAACAAACACACCAAAACCTACCCAACAAACACAGAGGCACGAAAAGCTTTCGTGAGAGAATTTTTGAAAAAAATGTTGGCATACTCAGTGCACACTTCATGTGCAGTTCCTGTGAGGAGGCAGAAGGGAGAGGTTTTGATCAGAACAGGCAAAAAAGGCAAGTTGAAGTAAAAGATGTTTTAAGCAGAATTTTGAGATTCACCTAGCCCTAGGTAAAGGGAGGCTGAAGGCCTTCACTCCAGCTTTTCTAATCTAGTCAGACAGATTTGCTGGGTATAGAGTATTTCTTGCTTGGGGAAACTGATAATTGACCAACTTTGAATTGGAGGAACCTGTGACTTTGCTGACTAGGGCAGTTTAAACATAGAAATTACCCACTGTAGCCTCAAGGTCCCAGAAAAGTAGAAAAAATAATTTAACACCCCAATTTTCTTTTTTAAGGAAAGCTTAAAAAAATCTCTATCTTTTAAAATTAAGTTACCAAGCCAACACTCTGTCTCTAAGCTGACACTTCACCTTGCTTGGGCATCCTGCACATTGCAATAGCCGGAGCTGATGCAGTAAAAAAGACACACAAAGTGACAGAAACAGTCATTTGAGAACCTATAGAAATGTATGGGGCATCCACAGCTTCTCTGGGCAACCTGGCCATTCTGAGTGGTTTAATGTTTCGTAAATCTAATAGAGGATTGCTCTCCTTGTTACTCTTGATGAAAATGCCAGCCACAAAAATCAAACTATGTGAGAATCCTGCTCGCTTGTGAAAGATGCTGCCAGCAAAGGTGCACGAAGTCAACCCCCAAATGGAAAGTCTGTGACAGGCACTCCTGTGTTGGATGCTGCAAGCCAGAACAAGCCTGGTGGCAACACAGCTGCTTCAGCAGATGAAATTGGTCTTGATGACTTGGACACCTTTGTGTGGCAGTGCTCTGTGCCTGGAACGTGTCACACCAAACTGCAGTGCTCAGCTTTATTACCTCAAATTCATATCAATTAATGCTGAGCAAAGACCTTTCAACCATTGCCATCCTCGAAGTGTGTGTTTTTATGGCATCTCAGAGGGTAAATGAATTTACTGTTAACATGAAAACTAAAATCTAAATGAAGCATTAATAAACCAGGTGGATTTTTTCATGCTCCATACTACCAATTTAGATAGAGCCCAACTCATTCACCTGCATCTGCAGCATCATTACCACCCTACACACACAAAGTGGGAATGTGTCATTTGATCAATAAAGTAAATACATCTGATTAACAGCCACAAATAGCTGATGTATTGACGAAAACAGTGCCAATATCTCCCTACACTCTTCTTGTTTTCTTTTTCTTTCCTTTTATTTCACTACTGTGTTTCACAATGAAAATATATTTTGCTGACAGAAAGAAAGCTCGATTTTTTTTTTTCATAAAGAGGATCCTTTGTAACCAGAAAGGACATGTAACTGCTCTAGAAAAAAGATGAGAATTTTAAAGTATTAAACCCATGTTTCTCATATCTATATCTTTAGAAAGGTAGCTGTGCATCCTGAAGTATTTTAATTAAAAAATTTCCTGAGGTTTACAAATAGCTTGTTCATTCAATCTACACATCTCTTATTTATTAATATATGATATAACAGGTTTGGAAGTGATGGCCTTGCTAAACCTGAATTTGGCAGAACACTAATATTCTTTTAGCTGGTAAGAACTGTACAATAAAATTATAAAACTAGAGGGAATTAATTTTGACAGTGGAAGAAAAGCATCTTTATTGAAGTGGCATCAAGATCTGCTTTTTTCTTGAGAGGTGCTCATAGCTCCAACTATGAGTTCATCTCACACCATTAGCTCATCAAAGCTTGTTTGCTCTTGGTATCAAAAACTGGAAATATTTTTCACAAACAATTGCTGCAAGGCAATCTCTGCACTTTCAGCACAGCTGGCTCTGCAAACTCTAAACTGAAAGTGCTGTCCATAAAGTTGCCCTGATTGACACATCGGCCCTTTTATTAAGAGGTAAACAAAAAAGAATGTTAACAGGTTAATGCAATATGGTTGAGGAAAACAAGGAATCAAATATGTTCTCATTACTTTTCTCAGCCATTCCCTACTTTTAGTGGATAGCAGTTTTGGCTGTTGCCCTGGCAGCTTGCTTTGCTTTTCTTTTGGCTGTGGCTCAGACAAATACAGAAATATCGGCAAATAAATCTACAAAGGAGGATGGAAAATAACATCAGGGAAAATAACTCAGCGTTTTTCAGATGCTTGCTTGCCCACCTCTTGCAGGGGAACAGCAATCTGGTATTTATGCATTTATGAGGCTGATGTAGCCCCCCCACAGCCAAGGAATGGGGCTCCCTGCTGCTCCTCAGTCCCTTACATGGGTAAAGGCTGATGGCTGGGCACAGTTCTCACACCACAGAGCTCCTTCCCTGCTCCTTCGAGCCATTCCCTCCTACCTCAATGAATAAAATTCCTGTCAGTGAGAGCTGCAAGCTCCAGCATGCTGCCTGGGAAATGGGTGACAATCCATCTTCACCTTCAGTGGCAAAGGAATTCAAACATCAGCACAGGTGGACTTGAAGCCAAACTTCAGGCTTTGTTGTTTTCTATTTGGGAACGTGGCCACAAGACCCCGGGTGCTTTTAAGAAAGGAGAAAAATAAATCCCTGAGGATTTCATCCCACAGACAGCTGAGATACTGCCTTTACAAAGCCATGAGAGTACAGACGAACTACTTCACTCTCATCCTTCTGGGAAAGAGGTTTGTTGGCACTGATGCCAAGGTTTCAGCCTGATAGACATGAAAGTGGTAGGAACTAGAAAGTGTACAGAGTTTCAGCTTCAAATGCTGAAAACAAAGGGGTGGATATTCAGCTCATAGTTCTATGTCAACTAAAAATCAATATTTAGCTCATAGTTCTATGTCAACTAAAAATCAATATTTAGCTCATAGTTCTATGTCAACTAAAATCAATCTATGCCACATAGGATAATTTACACATCACTAGCAGACACAACATCTGAGAAGAGCAGCTATCACCTTCTAATCATTTACAAGGAAATTCTGATATGAAAAGCCTGTTAGAGAATTGGATTGAGGATTACTTCTTAAATGCAGCATTTCTATAAGCAGGTAGGTATTTATCAACCTACCTACTCGGATTCCAGGAAGGGTTGCTCTCCAATTTCAGAAAATCTATGTAACTTATTATGCAATTAACAAGCATCTTGGTCAACAACAGTTATGAACACCTAAAATTCCAAAAGCTAATTTAGTTCGTCTGAATTCAATTTAGAAAGAAGTCAAGAAGAGAAAATTGACCATAAATAACAGGTATGATTCAGTTATCTCCTCAGACTGGAGAAGATAGTGACATTTAGAAGGAAAAAACTTCTGGAAATAGGTTTTGTGGAAATCACATTGGGGACTATTTTGAAGTAATTCATCAGGATGACATAAATGTGTGATACAATTTTGGTTTACATGTTCTGGATGTCCTTTCCACTTCCATCTGATTCGGACCTTCTAAACATGAAAGACTTCACTGATCAATCTAGAGAAAACATAACGCAGCAGGCATTTTAAGTCACAGATTTTGCAAAATTATCAGTGCAAACTTCTTTATTCTTCATCAAAAATATTTTTTAAAAAAAGTGCAGAAGGAACTGGCTACCAAAGTACAGGCAATTTAATGATACTTCAGAAAAATGTGGGGGAAAAAGCTTTGACTTGGTATCTTTGAAAGTAACTTTGAATATAGAACAGGACAGAAGCAGCTGAGTTACTGAACACAGTGGATTTGCCTGAGTTTTTCACAACTCAGAAATGAGATGCACAAGTGAAGAGAATGAAAGGCTTTTCCTCCTCCAGATGGTAAGCTGCCTAGGCAGTAATTGATTTTAATCACAGATTTCTGACAACATTCTTTGCCTAGGTATGGCTCAGCAGCTACTGATGTCTGAAGCTGAAAGAATATGGTACCTATTTTCACTCATTTTATGGTCTGGTTCCCAAAAAACACAGTGAAATTTCAGTAGCATAGTTAAAAACATTATTATCCCTTCTTGTTCTGTACTTCACTGCTTAGTTTTAATTCCAGGTGCACTTCAAACTGAATCTACAAAAATGCCATATATCTTTTCCAAGCCACTGATTAAGCAACCAGATATAGATATTTATTACCTAATGCACTCGGTTTAGTAGGTCACAGGTTCATATTTTCCATTCACTCTTGCATAAGATGTAACCAGAGCTCCTTGACCTCTATTTTTATTAACTTGCTTCAGTACTTTTACCAGAAACTGTCACCAAAGTTCAACCCAGTCCATTTAATTTTACTATACTTCAACGTGAGCATAATTAAAAGCATTTCTCTATACTCCTATCTTTCCCATTTGCCTCCAGTAATTTTTAATGACATCAGCTATTTTTCACCTTCACTTAGGTATTCCTGGTCATCCCACAAAATTGTGTGAGACAGCCACACAGCCACCATGTCATGAGTAAAGGACTCTTCATATTTTCTTCTTCGTTCCATGTTTCTTTTAACTGGCTATTGCATCCCCAAAAACTTGAAGCCTTTGTTTATTCCCTTAAGACAATAATAGGCTGTCCCTAAATTGCGTCTGAAAGCAGTCACAGAAGTCCAAGGACTTTTAAACAGTGCAAGTGCCTGAGTCTCCTGGGTTTCAGATTATTTCCCTGACCATGAAATATTGAACAGCATTCTCTGATGATACCCTCCAGAAATTACTCTCTGAAAGTCCCAACACTGACAGGCTGCTGCAAAGGATTAAATAATCACCATCAGTCCATGATCCTCTGCACTGTTTAATGTCTTACCAGATAAAAGAAAGACAGAGGAAATTTCTTGCACCTCAAGTGAGATCATCTGTACTTCAGAAGGAAGTGATATGAAACAGTTCTACTATTGGGCCTTTGTAGAGGACTTGAACCAGCTACAAATTAAATAATTTTATTTTTAAAATAGATTCAAATATTCCATAGGAAGAAATTCTCAGCTGTGCAGAGGTAACACAAATACCAGATGCTCTCTACCCTTTACAGAATTATTTCTCTTGTTTGGGCTTTACAGTTGCTACAGCAGAAGAGTTAAGTGCATCATGTACTCAAAACCATCACATAATTTTCTTTATTATGACTGCACTACAGACGTCTCTCAAATTAAATACCATGTAGAGTCCTCTCATTTGGTTGATACAGTAACAGAATATTGTGTGTAGCCACAGATGTTCTTCACGGGGTTGTGCCGAAGCCAATCTAATTTTGTGAGATAAATGAGGTGTTCTGACTCCAGGACTTGATTTCCCAGCATTACAAAAACATCAAAAGAGGTGAAGCCTCTTACCACTCAGAGATCAGATAGAAAAGCTATTTTCTCTTTTCTGATTCCAGGAAGGTATATGTGAAGGGAACATCCTTCAGCTATTTGGAAGATGTCTGGAAAACAGAAAAAGTTGGCATTGACTTATAAATTACATTAATTGAAATAATAATTACGTGTAAAAAATATTGATTTAATATCAGTGGCAAGACAGAGGATCAGCATCAAAGAATGAACAAAGGCAGTTATCCAGAGAACTGTTTCAACTGAGCCCAAGTATGTCAGGAATTAAGTGCTGTGATATGGCAAAGAGTGCAAGATCAGCTCTGCCATCACTTGACAAAGCTGGCAAATTTCAAATCCATCCAAAAGTGTATTTGATGTGAGCTGGTGACTTCCACACAGTTCTCAGACAAGTGATGTCCTTGTCTTACCCACTGACACTACCCAGCAACCTCAGCTGAGGAATGGATTTTAGAGGGGAATACAACATCCTGTCCTTACATAGAAGTGGCAGAAAAAAATTCTGCCGATCAAAACCCACCCACAAAAATGTTTGAAACTTTTGGAGACCATAGCTTGCACCTCTGAATAGCAGGCACACTAGTTTGTTAACTGACTTGGAAGGATTCTGTGCTGGTTTTCCAAAGGTGTGCCCACACTCTGTGATGGGAGGCAGCTCTGAACTGGTTTGTTGGAGGCAGGACAGCTCTGTCTGCACAGTGATCCCTTGGCTGGTTATCCCTGCCTGGGAGGAGGTCAGGCAAGTTCAAGTGCTGTGAGGTGTCCATGCATCTGCAATTGTGAAGACTCTCTCTGCAAGCACATTTAAAGCATAAATTTTAACATAATTTTAACATGGAAACAGAGTCTTGTGAAAGTATCAGCCTGGACTACACTGAATAGAAGTCATTTCTCCTAATGGCACAAACTGGCAATATTTCCTTCTATTATTGTACTAAGGAAGAAAGGAAGTTTAGCAGTAAGGTAAAATAATATTTTTATTAAAAAAAATTAGTAAGACTGATTAACAGTCTCCTGACTACAGCAGTAACACAGACCACTGTCTGTACTCTAAGGTATATTCTCCTTAATAATGAGTAATAACATAGTGATATGTTCTCACTCTGAGGAGCAGAAAAAGCAGTTCAGATTCTATTGTTCAGGAAAGTATCTGAGTTAATTAGTCCTTGCAGGTAATTACATCTGATTACAAAGAACTTTCTCAGACAAAATAACGTTCTCCTATTTTTATGAAAATTCATGGTGCAAATAATGAAGATTTGCATTTGGTTACTATTGCTCCATTTTTTTCCATTGTCTGTGTGCACCCCCCAAACCTGGGACCCTTTCATGCCAGACACTGAGCAAACACCTGACACTCACTTCCCCCAAATGCAAAAGAGGGGGAGAAAGCCATGCAATTCTGAAGAACAGGGGATGTTTAGATGTTTTTGATATAAATTTTGCCACAGTTTGGGGCAGAAACAGGAGCCAAGCCCAGCTCACCCTAGAGCCAGCTCTAGTATCAGGACCAAAAAAAGCATCTTTTCTCTCTAAGGCTCATCATACGTCTTTAGGATGGAAAAAAAAAATCAAGCAATAATTTGCAGGACTGGGGTTTAATGACTTGTCACTGCAGTCAAATAACTCAGTGTCAAATGCTTATGATTTTTTAATGATTCACTGACATAGGCAGGTTCCATACACATTGAGGTGTCTGGTTGCTGCACTGCCTCGATGGAAGTTGTAAAGTAGAATTCAAACATCCTTCACCACTTCATTAATGAAACAAATTTATCTTCTAATAGAAAAGGAGTCCTTCAGTGTTCTAGAACTCCGTTTTACATTCATATATAGTCTGTACCTTGTCTGTTTGCATTAAAAGAAAATCCTTTTGATCAATGCTCTGGCAATGAAAATGCACTCCCCTGAACACAGTTCTCAGCCAGCCTGCAGTGTAAATGATACTTAATAGATAAAGAGACACGCTGTCAAGATCAGCTATGCATGTGTTAAAGCTCAATTGTCCCTGAGGTAGGAAGGAATAAAAGCCTTTCAGATAACACATTGCTGTCTGGTCTCATCTGTAATACATTTCAGAATAAGCAAAAGGGTTTTGTTCCTCCTCTTCACTCAAATATTTCCCTCTGCACAAGGGCTCCATTAGGGGGAATGAGAAAACTTTATCACTTGCAAACTGGGAGATTGAGATGAAGGAAGCCAATGACCAAGATTCTGTTTCCTCTTGGCACTAGGAATCAGGAATCTGTAGATTCCAACTCACTACCAGTTCATCAGACCACGTCCCTGCCACTGCCATCCAAATGGCACATCAGAGGTTTATTCCACAAGGAGATTTACTCAAAGCCTTAATAGCATTTTACTCCTCCTCATTACGATTAGCCAGTGAGGAATAAGCTCCTTAGTGTGTGGTACAGAAGTGACCACAGCCACACTGATCCTTCTCCGTTTATTTGGGCAGCATCTATTCCTGATCCATCCCCTAACATGAAACCAAAAAGACCTAAAAATGCAGTAACTGAGTCCTGGGAGTCCTTACACAACCACAGCACAGTGGGGTATGAGATACTTCCAACCCAGGTTTGTCCTGAGGATTGCTTATGTTTAACATAATCTTATTGGGAATTAAAAAGTTTTGAGATTTAAAATAAAATATACAACTCTACCTTTGCTTTTGCTGGATTTCTGAGTCAGCTACAAAGTTTCCTGAAATTCTTGACAGCCAGTAGTTGCAGTTTAAATTAAAAGCTATCAAAATTTGAACTCTTTTTTCACCAAGACAAAACCATGGTACATAAAGAAAAAAAAATATTTTGCTTGACCAAAGGAAAATTTCATCCCATATAAGACTCTGGGTTCCTCTCCCTTGCACTGTAAAGGGAGTAGGCTTGAGTTACTTGTTTGTAGGTATCATAAGATCAAGCCTATGAAGACCCATGAAGAAACAAAATCAATCCAAAGAGAGGAATTTGATATGATTGGTTAGAAAATAAATTCTGACAAAATACTCTATTTTATCAGACTACTATGAGAACAACAAGCTTTTTTGTTTTTCATAGAACAAAAAGCAGAAGGCAACAGTATTATTAACAATTGCATCATTCTCCATACATACTGCAAATGTTCCCAAAAGTTACTGCACAATGCATTTCAGCTTGAGAGAAAATTGAATTTATTTTGAACGTCCTTATGCAGCTACTGACCATAAAAATTATTTCAAAGCACTGTCTTCATCTCCAGCATTGTTTCCAGCTGTTTTTAAACAAATCTGATTTCCCTTGCCATCATCTGCAGCTGTATTTTCCTTGTATTTGCTTTCTTTTGAAAGCAATCCACTGTGAAAATTTCAAAGGAAATGCAACTTCATTCCATTGTTTTTCCATTTCTTCCCCACTCTGGTCACTGATCCCAGACACATATAATAAAAAAGAAGCTGAGTCTGAAATTATACTAAAGAAGAATAATTTTAATGTACACAAGGACTCATGAGGACTGCCCTTAAAAACAAAGTGTATCAATGTCAGGACACTGAGCGACCCTGCTCCCCTCTGCTCAGAGAAATCATGAATTGCTCTAGTGCTGCCTCCTGGAGCAGTAAAATACAGAAGAAAAGAAAATCTGTGCATCAAAACAAGAAAATTAAACACACCCCAGAGGCTTCAATGAACAGGCAGGATGAGAGAATAAATGTGCATTGTCACATGTTAATGCTTTTTTAGAAAATGTTTGGAGAAGAGAGGACGAAAGGGAGGGAAGGGGAAGGACAGCAATTACTTCATTATCTGTCATCCCTGTCGTGCCCTCATTCACACACATTCATGCACATCCAGGCACACCAACAGCACGGAGGGAAGAAGGAGGGGAGGGGCAGGGAGAAGGAAAAAAGGAGGGGATGCATAGAAAGCTAAACTAAGAACAAAAATTCTCCCTGAATCCAGATAACAATGCCTGTTTTTCCAAGATATGTCAAAATACTGAAGAGAAAAATGGAGGCAAGAAATTTGCCCTCTGTGCAACAGATAGCAGGGGGCTGTGGTGACACAGACCCCAGCTTCATTCATAAATACCTCTGAAAACCTGAATTAAGCTGCTTATTATCCTAAGACATAACATGACCAGCTTTACAGAAATCAATGTCTTCTCTACAGACTCTGCTCACCAGTTGAGAAATCAATCAGCTAAGCCTCAGCAGCTGCCAGAGGAGCAGCCAAGGGCATATAGCCATAACACTAAATTTACACAGAGATTACAGCACCTATTTCCCCAGCAAAATGTTTCTGCATCAAACTGTAGGAACTATCACTCAGAGCCGCTGCCACAAATGCCAGGGAAGAGGAGAAACGGGGTCTTTGTGCATGTGAAGTGTCACAGCTCAAACAGCACAAGGTTTTTCTCTGCTCTGCATCCCTCTCTCTTTTGTGAAATATCCTCAGAGCACCTGACCCAGGCACAGAAGAGCTTTCAGTGCACAGAATGCCTTCACCTGTCTGGTGAGAACATTTAGCACTTGTCTTCCTCCTACTGAAACGTGAAAAAGATCCATCTGGGTTCAGTGGCCACAGTTACTGAGTGAGGGTCTTTGATACCTGCCCATGACTAAAGAAAGAGGGAACTTTTACAAATGCTGATGAGCTTTTAGTGCAAATCTGAAAGAAAAGGGAAATACCCATCTATGTCATGCAGAGGTCTGCTTTCCCTGCTTGGAAACAATTTTCAGCTGGGGGCTGAGGAAGGAGGAGAGTAAGAGAAACTCAAGAGAATTCAGCTGGGTGAAATCCACTGTATCAGAAATGAAGAAAACTTTAGTTATTGCATAAAACAGCTGTTTTTCAAGTGCTATGATTTCTAGAGCAGAGCACTGAGGATGGTTCTCACTCAGTTCTTAGCTCCCTCTTTCAGGGCTTGGGGACAGCTGCTGTATCCATGGGCTCCACCTTGGCAGCTGCCATGCCCTGCTCACAGAGACTGCAAAGCCTGGGTCCTCATTCTGGACTCTCTGAGAGTTGCAGAATCGAGATTTAAAGATGACCATCTGCATGCTGCACTGCAGGAGAGATACATGCAGGGAGGCCACCCTTTTTTGTTCTAATACTCTTCAATCTGTTGTGAGAGCTACTTCTGATTAATTGAGTTAAACAATCTGGTGTGATTTTCTCTTCTTATAAGTTAATGAACTTTTCGGCTGTGTTAGTCATCAGCATGCAAATCAAACTCCAACATGATTTAGAATAGAAAGAAAAACAGAGTGATGAGGGTGCTGGGGCTCCTGTGTACAGCAGGTTCAAGCTCAGTCAGTTTTCTTTGTGTCCTGTCTTTGTCAAGTCTGTGTCCAAATGAAGGGAGAGATGCTGACCTCCCTGCTGGGTCACTGAGCAGGGGAATCCAGCACCACTGAGGTTCTCCAAATGAGGTGCTTGTGAGAGCTGAGCCAGGCTCCCAAAGTTCATGTTAAAAAGGACTCTGAATGGTTGAATTCTACCCAGACTAATGCCTGGGTAGAATTCAAACAAGGAAAGAAATATGTCTAAGAAATCCATTTAGAGATTTATATTCATAATGTTCAATCTCCCATCAAGAATGTTCAATACTTTTTGAAGTCATACAATTAAGTGAACTGTTAAGAAAACACACACGGGCAATAAACCAACAACAATATATCCTTGTGATAAATTGATCCTTATGGGTCCCTTCCAGCAAGAGCTATTCTCTGGTTCTTTGATTTGTAGGTGACTCTTGCAAAATATCAGAGCACAAGCTCTCTGAATATGTCTCCATGAACAAATCCAGTCAGCAGAACTTTTGCACAAGTACCAGTAAATCACAGCACAGAGAAACCCAAACAAGTGGAAACAAAGGGGTGAAGTGTTGTCTCCCCAGACTAAACAGATGGACTTGTATTCCATGAGCGAGGACAGCATCCCCCTTGTCAACAGAGGTGTGGAAAGAATCTACAGAAGGGGATGCTCTCCTGTCCCAAAGAAAAATGATCAGAGGAGCCTCTGGGAAAGGAAAAGCAGCTGATCAACCTGGTCCTCTTCTCTGTAATGCAGTAACTTCATAGGACTGAAGTTACTCTCATAACATCTGAGACTGCAACAGTCAGGGTCTGAGAAGGCTGCGTTAGTACTCAGTGGTGCTAAACAGTATTCCCTGCCTGGGATTTTAATAAATAAACAAGATGAAAATAATATCATACCAGAGACAAACAAACAAACAAAGCCAAAGCCCTAAAACAACATAAGTGGGGAAGAAAATAGTTAGAGAGAGAAGGGAAGATATGACTGGGCTACAAATTAAAAATCTGGGGTTTTGGTTGCTTGTCTCTTACTAATCATAAGAAAAGATGTCAGAGGATCAAGGAAAATACTGTTTCACAGCTCAGATATAGGATATTTCCCCCTAAATTTTGAACTCTACAGGAAAACAATCTATCAAAGCCAACACGAGATAATCAAATAATTCTCCAAATTTCATTCCTTTCTTCAGCTTTTCATCAGCTACATGTCTAAGACTTTGAGATAGCTAACGATGTTTTGGCTGATTGCAGATTGAAAGTCAGCCATAAAAAAGGCTACTGTATTTCATGTGCTGTACAATCTTTCACTGGATTTAATATTTTTATGATGTACATTGTGCAGATATGTCTACAAGATAGACCTCGTTTAGAAAATGGATTAAATAACTTCACAGTCCTTGTATTCAAGACGTGCTATGAGTAAAAAATTTAAAGGGAAGATAATATTTACTGTGAACTCTTCCTTCTCTTTGAAGTGGAAAGTGAAGTATTCTGTAGCTAAATGGAAAATGACTCATTTTCAGAACATAAATCAGTGTTGTAACTAAATTGAATTAATTGACATTTGGTATCTTAAGGAGTAGATTGTAATTTTTCAGTAATATCTGAGTCTAAAGGCCTTGTTCATAAAAGGTGGGAAATGAAGGATCATAAAAGGGGGGGAAAATAACAAAACTCCTTTTCACTGGTTAATCTTTCTTGCAAATGTCTCTTCCAGGAATATATAGCTTCCATCTGCTAATGGATGCAATCATTCACAGGCGTGTTCAGAGGCCTAGAGCAACACCCTGTGAACCCAAATTGCAAATAAACCCATCCCAATCATGGAATGAAACAAAGCCCTCTGTATTAAAATAGAGCCTTTCATAGAATGGGAAACCATATTTTAGTGGGGAGAACACATTTCTTTAGTCCTGAAATGGATGAAGTGTTTGAGTTTCAGTTCCACAAGGAAAGGGAACTTGGATAATCTGGATATTCTGTGCAGTTCTACAGAAGTAACAGGGGACAGGATCCTGAATGAATTAAAATTACTGGCAAAATTCTCTGTAGTTTTAATTCAGTAAGGATTTTACTCAGCATTTCAACT
Organism: Phylloscopus trochilus trochilus; assembly: GCA_016584745.2. NCBI lineage: Eukaryota > Metazoa > Chordata > Aves > Passeriformes > Phylloscopidae > Phylloscopus > Phylloscopus trochilus. The sequence goes on from WQNJ02000041.1 coordinate 12,455,848, forward strand.
GTATAAACACAGATTTAAAATATAATGTTGCAAATACAGTTTTAATTTACTCCTGTGAATCCAGCAGGAGAAGCCTGAAGCCACAGAGGCAGAACTAAGGTAAGAACATGCTCTATTAGATTTAATAATAACAATTTCCAAACCAGGAGAATAATATCTGTAGACTGCAGACAAAGCTAAAAAGTCATGTAGGAAATTTTTTTTTCCTCACAGTCTCTCTCACAATCAGCTCAAATCAAAAGCTTGATTTTACTCTTCTATAAAACAGCCCCAACCCTTCCCACCAATGAAAGATTTCTGGAATACAAATACAAGGTTCAGGATTAAATTTTTTAATGACAGCAATTATTGCCCTTTGGAGCACTCCTCTTTTGAAAGCCTTTCACCTTCTATCAGCACAGTTCACAGGACTAAACAGTTCTTCTTCTACCAGCTGAAACCTAAATATTTTGATTATATTTCTGCAGTGTATTTCTACATGACCTGAATCAGGAAGACACTTAGTCACATACCTGATTTTACACGTTGGGGTAATTCCCTTGCAATCAAGTTCCTAAAGTTCTTAAAATACAGCATTGTCTCAAGAATAATTTGATTTTCCTGGCTGATTTTTCGACCTAAATGGATTTGCATTTTCATGTGGGCATTTTCCTGTTCTGACCCTTTTGAATTTGACCAACTGTCCATAATTAACTTCCTGTTCATTTTCACAACATCATTAGGAGACTAATTAGTTCATGGGCTGCTGAACTGAACGTGATACATTAAAAAAGCAGCAATGGCCCAAACCATGACTTCCTTTCATCTCTTATAAGTCAACATCTCCTAAGTCCATAACTACATTGTTTGTTTTTATTGAACACCTCTGAGAAGTGATATGTTAGAGCTCTACAGCTAGTGATTAAAATATCCCCTACTGAAAAATTTCCTTGGCCTGGTCTCCCCTGAATCCTTCTCCAGGTTTCAGGAATTAAAACCATTTCCTCTCAGGGAGGAAATAAGAATAGTTTTAAAGGTACCCCTGGGCTTGGATAACTTCTGGCTGTTGTTTTTTGGATATCTGAGAGTCTGCCTAAAGCTACAGTAAAGATTGTGCAGCACAGCTTGAATCACTGCAGCATTGTACTCTGCATTACCCAGGAGGGAGATCTTATCTCAAAAATCTGGCTGTTATTGACAAGAGGGTTGTTTCTCCTCTCTGTAACTCAAGCCATATCAGACCTCTTTCAGGTATTCCTCAGGATTTCTTTCAAATCCTACTGAAATTTTTGTGTAGAATCACGGCTTCATTAAATTCAACATATTTATTTCACTTACTTACGTTTTCTAGTTACCTTTGCTTTGTGACTCTAACTAATCAATCATTAAATTTAATCTGCAAACTCACCTGGTGACACAGAAGGAAAGAAAGAAAGAGAGAAAGAGAGAGAAAGAAAGACAAGGAATTACGTTCTTCTGGGTTTTATTTTTATTTTCACTGCTTGGGAAATAAGTCTGATGATATTTCAGTGGAAATGGAACCATTAATTTATCCATTGGCAATTCTTGAGAGAACTTTTAGGGTAGACAGACCTATTAATCTGGAAATACCGTCTCTATTTTTAATGATTTGCTTTTGCTTTTAGCACACTGCTATAAGGAACTGAAGAAGTTATTTGGACATGTTTGAAAACATGACTTTCCACAGAAACTTTCATCTGCTCATTTATTATTTGCCTTGAAGCTCTCATCAAAGGCAGATGACAGAATGTTTTTTTCAGCTACCTGCCCTAAATCCTTTGAAGAGGCTTATTTATGTCATTATTACAGTATAAATGTATTGAAATTAAAAGGGTTTTACCATTTGCAAACTTTCCACCCCTTACAACAGGAATTTAAATACATGCAGCTGGCCCTTTTTCTCCATTCCAAGTGCTAAAAGAAGGTTTGTTTCAAGAACCTCCCTAATGGAAATTTCTCTGCACTGGAAAAGCCTTTAGAAGTCTGTTTGGTGAGTCTGCACGCGAGGGTTGCACTGAAGCACCTGAGAGCTGGAGAAAAACAAAAAGGGTTTCTCAGCTCCCTCTGTGGGAATATTTCTACCTGAGGCTCAGCTGAAAGAACAGACAGTGTCTCTCACACAATTCCCACAACGAGCAGCCTTCATTTGATCCCTCAGTGATCCTCTTTGTTTGTCTGGCTCTGTGCAGCCTTGGATCCTCTCCAGTTGTGCTGCCTGACTCACTCCCTCGCACACGGGAAGAGAAGGAGTCGCTGTCCAAGGTACCCCTGCTGTGTCCATGCACGATGCTATTGGGCAGCCCCACCAAGGATGCTTTAAACTCTTTTCTTTTAATCTTCTACCACTAAAATCTGCTGTACAGGGTTAGGGACAAACTTGACATTCCATTCATGTGAAATCCAGAAAAGACAGACAGCTCTGTCCATTCCTAGCAGCAGGGAGAGAGTGCATGGGCAACCCACAAAGACATCTCACTGCTGTCACACTTGTAATCACTGAGGCCAGGTTTCAGGAGGAATCAGTTACAGCTGATATCAGTTTTTCAGGTGTTCATCAATTTTCCAATGCAATATTTTTTGTAAAACTTCACTAAGTACATGAAGTGTTTCAGGACGCTTTCTTTAACCAGAAATCTCTTTTCTTACATTTATTATGTTTTGCTTGTGCCTGGGTCTATTAAACCTGCCAAGAGCTGAAGGTAAAATTCAGGGTTTTTTTTCAGTTATTAGTCCCAGATCTGTGCACTGGTGATCTATTTCCCATGACACAAAGTGCTTGAGGTAAATTAGTGTGGAAAAGGAACCCTTCATTTCTTTGCATGACAGGGAAAAATGGATGGTTTAAAATTTGGACAGGTTTGTGGTCTGTCCAATTTGAGTGGTTTTGCTCTGTACCATGGTAAAGCCTGAAAGTGTTACACAACTTGGGGGAAAATATCCACTGTGTAGTAATTGCAGCTCTGTGTTTGCTTTCTGTTTACACATTATTATCTGACTGCCCATTTAGGAGAAATAATTAGAACTCAGCTAATTATAAATAAGACAGATTTGTTCTTTCTGGCAAATTCCTTAATATAACTTATTACCCTTGGCAGAAAAGCTACCATGGCATGAACCTCTTAAATAAAACCTGCACAGTGACTTTTCCATCTGTCAAACTATCATAAATTAAGAGAGCAGTAGCAAAGAGGATGAGAGTCCAAAGTCTGGTTCTCAAGCATGGATAGCATGTGTCATTTATTTGACAGACAAGTTTATTTGCCTTCATTTCACCATTTTGATCTTTTCTGCCACACCTGTGGGGGACCAAGCATCTGATGGACAACTCCTGCCTGCAGCTGCAGAACATTGAAAAACTCCAGTTGTGCCAACATTCAACAAAAGGTAAATGTCACTCATGGGGTGCTAACAAATCTAGAGGCTTTTAGTGAGATATATATGATTTTGGCAGACAAGGGAAATAAACATTCTTTCCATATGGCAGAAATTAAATACTTGAGTTCTGTCAAGTTTTGGATCATATTGGATCAATGCAAAGAAACCTGTTGGCATAGAAACTTGAAGGGACTGATGTTTCTGGGGCTATCACCCCAACAGCAGTAATTTGTCACATACTGAAATGAAAACTGACCTGTAACAGCTTGTTCCAGTTGCAGGTCTATGCACCCATGTGCTTCATTCAACAGATTTTGGCCTGGTCACGCCCCTGTTGAAGTTTCAAGTACTTTCATCCACTTTTAAGGCTTTCTCCTTGCCCTGCCCTCTCTCTCTTACATGTGTCTTGCAGCAGGTAAAGCAAAATGATAGAGAAACCATTCTGCTACAGTGATCCATCACATCCAAAATATATTTGATGCCTTGACTCAAGGGAAGCAAAGGAGATCCTTCTTCGTAACAGAATCTACTGAGTCCTGGCTGAGGTTCAGAGCACACAGAGCACCTACTCTCTATTGAAAGCATAAATACAATTGTTTCATAAAAAGTCATTATCTCTAAGATACTGGAATTTGAAACTAAAATCCTGCAGTTGCATAACTTATTCAGAAATTCTGCCAGTTTTATTCAGAGACTTGTCAATATTATGAAGACTTAAGTAAACAACTTTGTCTTAAAATGTGTTTGCTTTGTTAACTACAGACACTAGAATATGAGACTGGGTATCAGATAACAAGATATCAAAGAAGCACATACCTTTCTGGAAAGAGAGGCAGTCTGAGGGTAGAACTTCTGTATTTGAGCATCATCTATACAGGTTGGTAAGGAGGGGTCCTACAGGGAGGCATTGCCTCCTGTGGTTAGAATCTGACTCAGAGCAGGCTTCCCCTGTTGGGATGAGCTGACTTGGAGCAGGCTGTTGCTCACCAGCCTTGCCCACCCTCCTGCAGATGCTCCCAGCCCTGCTGGCTGTTCCTGCTGCCAGCGGGGAACCTCCCACAGCCCAAACCACACAGGCACAGGCACTGCAAATGTCAGGGGCTGCAAAAGATGGCAGCTCTGATCCTGCTCAAAAACACCCAGCTGAGAACTGGCAAACTGATCTGCAGCCCACAGAAAATCTCACACAGGGAAACCTTTTCTGATTGGATGCAGCCTCTTGTTTACACTGAATTTTGAACCTAAATTACCCTATTTGAAGCATGAAATAGAAGGAAAGTGAACATTTAGGCATGCAGAATTTCTTTTTTCTCTCCTTGCTCTAGTAAATAGGTAACACCTACCTCACAATCACCTTACAGGTAGCACAGAAAGGTATTTTTGTGTACCAATACAAAGAAAACCTATCTGTGCAGGTTTTCTCAGGTCTCAAAGTTTTTGATTTCAATTTTCTTTCTTTGTATGTTATGCTAGCAGCAGAACTACAGCAATCTCAACTGGAAAGCCAATAATTTGGAAGCCATAATGCCTAAATTAATTAAGTACAAAAATTCTCATTTATATTATATTTCCTTTATATTTTCCTAGGGCTTCAGACAGGCTAATACACAAATCACACTGGAATAGTTTCCTTACATCAGAGATTAAACACAGATTTCTTCCTCTTCATCAAACTGTTCGTTATTTATCCTTGTGAAGATCACTGAGCCCCTCATACAGCAGTAGTTTCATAAATACAAATGAAACTCCAGAAATTTTGTCCTGATTTAGCACTTCAAAACAGAAAAAAACCTCCAAACCTGAGGAGAAACAGTGAGAAGAGGGAGTATATAGTAGGAAAAAGCTCCTAAGCAGAGAGCAGGAAGATAAAAATGGAACATGCACATAGCAGAAAACACTAAGCCAATCTTCAGATTCCATGGGTAAATCCAAAGGAAGCTGCTGTGATCCTCCAGACATCTCAAATTGGATATGTGTCAGAGCTTTCCCACACAAGCCTTATTCTCCTTTCTCAGTTCTGGTAAAATTGTTCCAAAACCTCCAAGATTATGTATCTCCCTTCTCCAGCAACTTCCTCTGTTCTTTAGCACAAGCCAAGATGTGTGGCTGAGGCATATCTACCCTGCCCTTCCTGTCTTCTCCATCAGAACAAGCTGGGCAATGGGAGAGAGGAGAAGGACAGGGAAGCAGGAGAACGTGCACAGGCTGAAGCCTTGCTTTGCACAGTAGCTTGTGGCAGATAGAGCTTCTCTTCCTGGGCTGATTGATACAGGACTTCTCCTTGCTGCCCTGCTCTCAGAGGGAAAAGTCCAGCAACATCCACAGAAATCCTTCCTGAGGGCTCCAGCTGCTCCTGCTCTCTCCCAGTTTGGGTGATGCCCAGGGGAGCAGCCCATCAGAACAAGGCTCGTGTGCCCTCACCATGGGCACTTCTCATGTCCTCTGACCTGGGATTGAATTCACTCCCTGGGATGTGATGGGCTGGATTGGCTGGAAGTGTGGATGGGCTGGATTTCCCCACCTGAAACCCAGGGGGGTTGGTTTGGCTGTGGCTCCAGTGCCTCTCCCCTGCCATGCACTGAGCCAGGCAGAGCCAGTGCCTGGCCAGCCCCTGTCTGTGCTCACTGCACAGCCACTGATCCCACAGCAGCATCCCAACAGAAAAAAATTCCAGCTATCATTTTAATCAACTTGTGGGTTCTGAGCCTTCAGGTTAGACTGTATTCACACTCTCAGTAATTTGAATAATACCATAAAGGCTTAATCCTCATTCAACCTTTTTAATTTGAAATGAAAATAGACTTCCTAAATCACTTGAAATCAGCATTTGTGTCTTCAACTAAACTTTTACAGGTCTGTTGAGATGATTCTGTTCTTTCCTAGTATCAGAATAAAACTCTGATCCCAGCAATACCTACCAGGTTTCTGCATGACTTGAAAATAAACCACTGTCCTGTTAAATACAATATTGTAACTGGAAATGCAGGTGAGATAACCAGAAAAGAAAATAGTCCACAGATGCTCAGTTAATTTATGCACACTGGAAATTATTGTAACAATGCTTATGTTACATTTATTTAAGGAAGAAAACTCCTGGGTCAGCCTTATAGTTCTGTCCTAAAAACTATTTTTCCTTGTAAAAAAGTCCATGACAAATTCTTTTGAAAGGAAACTTCATTAACTCCAGCATTAAATGCAGAATAAAATATGGTACAACCCGTGTAATTATCTAGAAGCAACAGGAAAGGCCAGGACTCTTCTCAGTAGGATCTTACTAGCCTCTTACTCTCACAGTTGCCTATTACAATTAAAGCTGAATTGTAAAGCATGGCACCAATCTATTTCCACACATAAAAACACCTCCTACTTAAATACTGTCTTGAGACAGGAATTCCCATGTACGAAACAGAAACGTGCTTCTACAACTAAATAAAGAACAAATAAAACACTCCTGTTCCTGTCTGATGGGAGAGCATCACATGTAGAAACTCCATCAGGAAAGCAATAATATTTGCCATGCTGTTTAATGTGCTTTAGGGCCCAGTCTCTGTGTGTTGGATAAATAACACCTTTGCTACTCTCTGCTGAAGAGACCAAGCATAGGAAGGATTCTGGTTTTGCAGATAACCATCTACATGAGGCATTAAATTTCCTTTTGACAAGCACAATCATAACATCACCAAGTACATGTATATGTTGGTGTCCTGGGCCTCCTCAGCAAGGCTGGCAATTTAGAACAAAGAATATTTAGGATACAGTTTCAACAGCAGGAAATGGAGACGTCTGTGTTGATGCATATATTTCCAAAGCTGAAAGGACAAGACTTTAGTCTACAGCTATAAATTATTCATAGCATGTTCTGACACATTGGGGAAAAGCTCTGAATATTCATATGCCACACAACTGGTAAAATCCCTATAAATTTGGGAAATGATGAGGTTGTGGAAACTTTTCTTATTTTCATTACACAAACCTTATGGGACAAGCTGTGCCACAGTGGATTTCACCAATACAAGACATGCAATCAGATTAATCTCTGAAGACCTGAGCCTTGACTTATAGTCCCTATTTTTTAGGCAATTTTCCCCAGAAAAACTGAGAATGTCAGGAATTTGTATTCTGAAACCACAGACACTAATAAAATATTACTCATTGTATTGCACTCATTTGTTAATCAGTTTGGAAATTGTTTTCATAATCCCTCCATATTCAATAATGTAAACATCTGATTCTCTGTTCCCATAAATCTTATTTAGCTGGACAAAATGAGTGCAAAATGTAGCAATTCCAATTTGGTGGCAAGTTACATCTATTGTGCATTAATAAAATTGACTACTGAGTGCCCTTGATGATAAAGAATGTAAGTGTCCAATGATTTCCTCTGAAAAAAAAAAAATCATTATTTCTGCAATGTTAGTCATTTTTATTACAGAAATATGCTACAGTGCCAGTCAAGCACTGGAAAATCAAGAATTTAATATTCTTTTTCCTTTTGAAAAATGCTTTGATTTAACCAAGCAGATCTTCATTAATCCTACATGGTATGTGAATGTCATATACTTTGTATGAGCTGAGATGTGATTCTCTCACATAGCTTTAAACACCTTTAGACTAATGCTAAAGCACCCTTTTAGTTCTGTGAGAAATCAGTGAGGATTCAGATATCTGCTTTAGGGAGAAATGAATTATGCCCTGAACCCAGTGCCTGTACTGGTTCAGTCTGTGCTGGGAGTTAGGATCACTGATTCAGGTGAATGCACTCACTTGGATCTCATGCTGGATGTCTGCTCTGAAGTCACACAGCAGCAGCAAACCAGTGACAGAGCCAGGATGGAACTGCAATTTCCTGGCTCTTCCTACGGCACCTTTGCTTCTGGATGGTACTTCCTGGCTTTTGAAACTCATGCAGAACAAATTTTAACTTTGTCCATGGATACAAAATCAGGTTTGAAAACACCAAAAAAACAGAAGCCCACACGGGAAAGCCACGTCTGTAACACTGACTTCTCACAGCTGCACACATAATTCCCACTGACACGAGCAGTAATGTGGCATTTCAGCCTGGTGCACTGGGAATTCAGCTGCTGAAGGAGAGGAAGCACATAGTCCTCAGGTGAACCAGCCTGGGGTAGATTTCAATTACTCTCTGCTCTTTCAAAATGACAAGTTTCTGATCTCTGATTTCCACTGGCTACTAAGCTCCCAGAAACAAGCATATTGTACATGGCAAACAGTTATTGCATGCACTGAGGCACCAGCCAGGTTGTGATGCAGCCTGCCTTTAGTGACAGCACGCTGTGCTCCTCACACACACATCTGCTGTCTGCAGCAGCTCAGCCCCACCTAGGTATCCTGATATTCAGCTTCAGAAATGCACAGTAGGGTGTGGATGTTGTTCTGGTGAAAGAAAACAATCCTAAAATTCTGCTGGATTTCCCCATGTAGAAAAGGAGTTCCTGGAAAGCTTGGAGCAATTCAGCATTTCTCAAGATTCCCATCCTTTCTCGGGCACCTCTCTTTGCTTCAGGGTATGTGGTTAAGAAATGCATGTGGGGCACTCCTCAGGAGGAAGTTACAAATGATAAAAAGCCTCTCTGAGGACAAAGAACGATGCATAAACCAGAGCAGTTTCTGACTTGCATTTTTATGCATGCAAAGCAACCAGCTACATCCATCCATGCCCATTTCATGGTCCTTAAGACAGGAGCAATCTTTTACCCAGACCCCTGAACTGCACTGTGCACCCATCCACAGAGGCCCTGTTAGAGCTATAAAAGAGTGAAGGCATAAAAAAATCACTCATATTCCAATCAGCTCTGTGCAGATGCAGCAAGAGAGATACACAGACTGACAAAGAGAGCAAAAGCACTAAGCAGTTATGTAACACCCTCCCTAAAACTCTGTAGAGCAATATAACCTTTTAATTTCTGCAAAGGCTGCAATGATACTCACAACTTGTTTACAAAATAGTGATCCCTCTTTAATCATTCTGTATTTCTCATATGTTGTACTGCATATTAAAAGATTGTAGCCTTTCTAAAATAGAACTTGCTTATATAACATCAAGCAAATGAAACAGAGTTTTCACTCTACAGCAGTTCCCACCAAGAAGTACCTCTGTGATTCCTCCATGGCTTCAAGCAATGCTGTCTTCACTGGGAAGGTTTGTCTCCAATTAATTCTCAAAGTTCTCAAAGAGCCTTTTGAAAATAAAGCAAGTAGTTTATTGCCCCATATGTGCACAACTATATAAAGTCAGTTCTTTGAATTTGGTAGCATTTCTGATTATATTATCCATGCATAAACAGAGAATTCACAAGAATAGAATCCACATCCTCATCCCATAAAATCAGATATACCACACCAAAAGCAATGCTGCTACAAATTACCATTTTGTGTAAAATAAACAATAAACTGTGGCACTTTTGTCTGCTAAAACTGGCAAATTGGCTGTCAAACGAGAGCTTAACTTATTGCTGAGCCAGTTCCCCTCGCTGTTCAAAATGTCAGCTTTTTGCACCAAAAACATATCTTACTTCACAGAACTGAACGTTCCTTCATACATGCATGCACAGGCACAAAGACACAAAGGCAAGCACAGATTTTTATTCCATAGTGTGATGCAACTAATTTGAACTTGTTCACGGTGCTGCTCAGGAAAGCTAATTCGCTTTCAAACGAGACTCTTGAGGTTTGGTCGTGCTCTCGTTAGAGGCATTGGCAGAACTCTCAGAGATCTTACCAAGAGCCAGGATTTGGTCCCTAGGAAGATAAGAAAACTTAATATTAAGTGCTGCAATCTCCTTTAAAGATATTGTCACCATTCATTGATTTTCAGAACTAGCATTTTGTAAGTAGTTGGATCATTTGTTGTGATAAGAAGTTCTGCTCACGCCTCTGGGTCTTCTGAGTTTCTTTTTACTTTGTATTCTTGCCTAGTAGAAAGATAAATGCTCAATGAACAAGGCTGTTTTAAAGTAATTTTCTTTCATTTTAATTTTCAGGGGTTTGTAAGATTGCAGTGGCTGTGTGTCATTTCTAAAAATACAATAATTTGCATACATTAAAAAGGTATGTGTGTGAAGTATGTCATTACCTCTGTCTCCTGCAAAGCTTTTCTATATGAAAAGAGATTCTGATTCAGAATTATGAAAAATGCCTATAAATACTGTGGAGAAATTAAATTAATAATACTTGGCAATTATTTCTTTTCTTGAAACATTAATCATTGGGTCTTGTTCAGAACCTGTTTAATTCTGAGTATAAGTGAAGACCCACTGGAGCCAGAAAATTTGTCATAAATTGTAACTCCATTTAAGTGACAAGGAAACTAAGAACTGGAAAGTTTAAAAGACTTGCAGCAGTTTTTCAAATTTTGTCTGTGTTCAGAAAAATACAAGATTTTAGAAGTCTTCAAACCTCATACATGTAGTTTTGTCACTAAAAGGGGCTACTGAGTATTGAACAGTTTTAAAGTCCTGCCAATGCCACGTCTCCTGATGCAGAGCTATTGCATATTCTGGTCTCTGTCTGAACCTATTTTGTGCATATTCAGTTGCATGATAATGAAGCAAATTGCATTTGTTTAAGGACTGATTATGACAAATAAGTGGTTGAAGGTAAATCAGAGATTTAGAAGGGAACAGTAATTATAGGCAGTGATACAGATATCCACTATAACTCAAAAAAATACTAGCAAAGTGTCTTTGTATGTAGCTCACACCCCTGCATATGGTGTTTTCTGGCTTGGCTGAGTTTAGTAGAGGACAGTTCTTTCATGGTGCTTTAATGCTGCAACCCCAAGATGAACAGCAGTCCAGAACAGCTTCAGTTATAACCATGGCAACACTTGATCTTCATTTTGGCAGCTCAATCTTTTGCCCTCCTTTTGAAAACAAAAATGTCTATATTGCTTTCAAGCAATTTTTTTAACCCGAGTGATAAGAATTTTCCAAATCAAATCTCTCTAATGCCTTATAAAATAACATTTCTGTCACAGTTCTACTGGAGATTTCTTGCCTGACATACATCTCAAATTGTTCTTTACTTTGTTTCATGGATGCACCAGACTGATGGATCAGAGCAATCCTGTGAGTCAAAGATTGCAGCTGGCTTCTCCCTCCTCCTGTTATTCTCAAAGAACTACTTTCAGGCTTTAATCATGTATGTTTGTACTTATATCATTGTAGGTAGCATACAGGAATTATTAAATGAGATTTTCTAGCGTGTGTTAAACAGGTTGTCTGGTTTATCATGCCTTTTGGCTTGAAAAGATAACTCTATGAAACCATACAATGCAGGCCCTTAGTCTAACACAACTGATTAGGGGAGGGCTTGCCTTGATTGACTTACCCCATAACTAACCCCAGAAATGTTCCTTGGCCCCTTTGCTAAGCCATCTCAGCACAGCATTTTCAGAGCCACAATGCTGGGTTTGCAACCTGCCCAAGTGTCCTGCTCGTGGCACAGGCTGGTTGGAATTTGCACTGCTTGGGATTTCTGCTTCTGCAGAAACAAACACTGAGGCAGATATGAAAACAGACTTGCCCTTAGAATCTTAATCACTTCAATTAACATCTTTGTTTCTGTCACATCCTTCACAGGGGAAAGAACTATGAAACCTTTCCAGACTGCTTTCTTCCAGATTTTGTTTAGTTCAGAACCATTATACTGTTGACTATGTTTGCTTATTAGCACTTTTCATTTGTGTTCTATTGTGTTTTCTTCCAGTTTTTCACTCTGGTTCATCTCTAATTTTATTTTCTGACTTTCATGGTTGAACTCTTCCATCTCTCATTGTTCTATTTGCATGAAATAACAGGTCTAACATTTAGATTTGGATTTGTACTTGTCATATCACAGAGCTGGATCTTCCCATTAATTACATTCACTCTTCTGCAATTTCAGTCTTTGTTTTGGTTTGAACAATTGTTTAGCTTTTAGTTACTAAACAAAACTTTGTACTTTTCATTCACATCTTCTGGTATTTTCTATTAGAAGGAGCCTCTATACCATTGTACACCTTAGAGGAATGTATATGAAGCCTTCAAGGTTTGACATTTCAGAAACCTCAGGGACACATCTCATTCCACTTCCCTTGCTCACCTTCAAAAGAAACCCCCCAAAGAGAGATTTTTCTGTATTATGCAATGGAAAATTAGATCAGCTAAAAGTGTTGGCTTTAACCTTCATTAATTTAACATCTAGTTCATTTCTGATTTCTGTGTCCCTGCATTATAAGAAAGAGAGTAACACAAGTTACCTTCCTAATAAGCTCCCACATATTTAATTTTTTTATCTTTTTGCTAGAACTGCCCCAAAGAGATAATTTTTATTTCATTTGCCTTTTTCAACCTTATTTTTATTGCTCATTTCCTTAGCATGGGAATTATCACCAAGGTGGGGACTGGGACACTGCTAGAGCCATGTGTGTAGCAGGACTTATCCCTCTGCAGCAGAAAATCAGAGAAACAGACAAGAAACACAGCCTTTCACCTCATCATCAAACTCAAATGTGTTTCCTGCCTGGAATATGCAAATAGCTATTTTTACAGCTCTGGGGCTGTAAGGTGTAAAGAGCAAGCCTGTCTATGACTGAAATAGCTGTCAGTGAGTCTTGCTTATTAAGCTTTCTAAAATCCACCGGCACATCCAGACAGATCCTTGAAACATTCCTACAGTCCAAGGCAACCATCTATTTCAGCTTTTAGGGTCTCTCCTGCCAGTTTTCCCAACAGTGAGAAGAGCTGTACCCTGGCTCCATGGTACATGGTTAAAATAAAATAGAAATAAAATAAATAGAAATAAAATAGCAAACCCAGCTGTAGGCAAGGACTGGACTGAAAACCAACCCATCACTTTGCAGGCCCATTTCACTGTCTGACACGCCCATCTCTAACACTGACCATCACACACTCAGCTCAAGCACCCCTCCTGTCAGATGGCAGCAGCTGCCAAGGGCTTTGCACATTCTCAGTGTTCCCAGTTTTAGGTGGGAGACAGTGAAATATCTAAAGATCTCCCACAGCCAGACATTTCAAACTCAGAAGAAAAAGTCATGCTCTGGAATATTAAGTATAGTCTGGTGGAAAAATACTCGACTCCTCTCTAAAATGCTGTGCTGTTAAAAGAATGTGGAACACCATTTTCTAGTTCTCTATGGGTAGATGACCTCTATATCATTTCTTACACACTGCTCCATTAGTCAGCTCTGCTTTTTCTGGTTCCAGCCCTCAGTGAGGAATTCTGCAGACTCCAGCTAATTGTTGAAAAAAAAAAAAATTAGAGTCCTGAGAATTATTTCTGGACCATCACAGCTGCCTGTCACTGTGAGTAAAGCCATTACCTGGAAGTACTTTTCATGGAAGAAAGCAGTTTTCTCCCATTGGTATGGCCTTGCATGAGCATACAAATACAGTGAATTTCCTGGCAGCATACTTAGAGATGTTGCTCCAAAACTTGCAAGAGAACTTCTAACAGGAAAAAGAGCATCACTGCACTGTTCCCTGCCTTCAAAATAATCAGGTGCTATGGGGTACCTGCAGTGTGGATCACTTTGTAGGTATCAGTTACAGGAAATTCTGCTGACACATCCCTCTGTCAAGATTTAATGGGATGGATTTGCCTATAAATAATGTGCAGAAGTCTGTCACAAAAAATATAATTATTTCCAATGCCAATCACTCTCTTCTTTACCCATTCTCTCCTCTTTTTATGGATAGATAGCTAGATAAATAGATAGATAGATAGATAAATTTACAGCCAGAGATGACATCTTGCTACACATGGAACCCATATGTCACCAGACTTTGAAGATAAATATAAAAAGTACCAATAGGACGTAGCAGAATAATAAAAAGTAAATTTTCTTTCTGGTGAAGAAAAAGGCAATAAAAGGATGCATGTGGAGCTCACTTGAGATAAGATAGATAAGGTGTTTCTGATAGAGCAGGAAGCCATATTCATACTGTTGAGTTCCTCTGCTATTTTTCAAAAATACAGGGAAATAAACAGTGGAGACACTGAAGTGACATGAAGTCTATCCCAGCAGTGTCTCTGGAGCTCTGTGCCCCCTGGGATCGCTCAGAGGCTGGAACTCAGAGCTGGACTTGGAAAAGCAAGATAGATTTATTATAGTAAAGAGGTGATCTAAGATGTCAATAATTTTTTTATCATGACATTATTATAATATGATCCTGAAAATATATATTGCATACCATCATGGGAAGGAAAAAATAGTTAATGTGACTACTGAAAGAAGGAAGTGGTGCATTTGGTATTCATGGGCAGGATCATTTAAGTTCTGTAAAATATTTACAGGACAGGAGTCTCTGAATTCCATTTTAAAGTTGCAATAAATGATGCCAGTTCTACAGAGAACTCTGTTTTTTGGTGAAGAAACAAAAAAAAATTAACATCCTCAAACACAAAACCAGTTTTATTTTAGAGGTAAAATGTTATCTCTACAAAACAATTCCTGAATTGTATGACTTTGATTGGAATACATCCTTAACATGGACAAATTTCTCATGATTCTGCTGTCACATTAGCCTGACCTGCCAGAAAATACTTCATAAAGTTAATTTCTTAATTTAAAAATAAAAAAAAATTAAAAATAATATGTATAAACCAGATATTGACTAACCATATTCTATTCTCATCCCTGTGCCACCCTTGGCAAACTAACAGCTTAAAACATCATTTCACTCTCTGGAAAAGCTTTTATTTAATGCATGTCCTATGACAGAGACATTCAGTATTACTCAGAAGATTATCAGAGCATTCCACATCCCACAAAAATTCATTAATTTTCCTGATAAGCTGTAAGTAGACAGAACTCAAACTTTATTCTTTTGCTCAAACTGTATTTGATCACATTTTGTACTTTTCTCAATACCCTCTTTCTAATTGTTTCTAGTTTCTGACAAATCCTACCTGAAGATCCATATTTTAATTTTTTTAAAAACCAATTTTGTCGAAGCCCTTCATTTATTGAATGAATAAGAAATTAAGTAGTTAAGTTTAGGAGTTAAAACTATAAAGTTAAATGACAAACAATAAATTATAGCTCATTAGGTAATCCTGGTCCTGCAGCTGATATTTCTCAATGCATTTGCTGTTCTCCTTTTACAGCATGGTTACTCATGCTTTATTTTTATCATTTATTATTTACAAAGGACCATGTGTTCCTCATTCTTCACAAAACAGCAAATGTTCCAGGTCTCTGCCCAGAAAAGCTCAGGATTTATGATCAAAAGGATGTGGATTCCTTTGCTTTGAAATGTTCTTGAATGTTACATCACAGAACAACCAGCAGAAAAGTTATCAAACCATCCCAGCCCACTGCAGGTCAATTAGCTCAAGACAACACAGGCCTTGTTACTAGAAAGCCCTAATCCACTTCCTTTCCATGATTTCCATTCCTTCAGCACAGCAGAGCTGATGTTTCCATCAATTTGGTACCCATCTTGGTACACATCTGGTAAGGTGTGTTTAGATGCTGATTTGTCCTTACAGCTGTTCACTGAAATCTGAATTGATAAAGGACCCTGAACCCTGAACCCCGAGCTAGAACCTGAGCTAGAACCACAGAACCCGAGCCAGAACAGTTGTGTCCTAGAACCCAAGCTAGAACAATAGAGCCCGAGCTAGTGCCCAAGCTGGAAGCCTAGAACCCAAACTAGAACTCCCTAATCCATTTCCTTTCCATGAGCTCCATTCTTTCAGCACAGCAGAGCTGTTTCCATCATAATTTAGCACCCATCTGTAATGCGTGTTTAGATGCTGATTTGTCCTTACAGTTGAAAGCTGAATTGATAAAGGACCCCAAAACCCAAGAACTTGAGATAGAACCTGAGAGCCTGAGCTAGAGCCCTAGAACCTGAGCTAGAGCTGTGGGACACTAGAACCCGCTAGAACCTGGACCCGGACACGGGAACCTGGACCCTGAGACCCAAACCCAAACCTGAAAACCTGACCCCAAACCCTCATCCAAGATGAGGCCTCCATGGTGCCATGTGGCACTGGACTGAGATGGTGGTGTCTGTTGTGCTGTATGACATTGGACCAAGATTGTCACCTCTGTGGTGTTGTGTGACACTGGACCGAGATGGCTGCCTCTGTGGCAAACCCTAACACTAACCCAACCCCAACTCCAAACCCCAAACCCAACCCCAAACCCCAAACCCAACCCCAAACCCCGAGCTAGGTCCATAGAACCTCAGCTAGTGACCATGACCCAAAGCTGCATTGCAGAGCATCACCTCCAATGTCTTTGTTCTTTGAAGTGTAACTCACCAGCACGCACTGGATATCTGGCTCAAGTGAACAATAGGTCTATAAATATAACTTAGAGCTCTTTAAACTTGTTCATTCCATCCATGTCTGAGTGCCAGAGACATCTCATTAAAGTCCCTGATACGCCAATGAACACGATGAAGAATTGCATGAACATGCAGAATTGATTTTTTTACCCTTTTTACATTGGTTCATGAACAGTTCATCCTGTGACAACACAAGTTCAGTCCTTTACCAGCTTTCTAAACTACCTTGTTCTTTGTTTAATCATGCCAGGTTCTCAATAAGCTCAGATTTTGTAACTTCTGAGATGTGGAAAACCCACGTACTTGAAGTTCTCAACATTAAAACAGACAAACCAGTGGTAAATGCTGTTACAGCCAGGACCAGCTAGGATGAGAAACAGAGCTGGTTCTTTTTCTCAGACCAAAGGGAAAAGCTGTCAAAACTAGAGGGGCTTTCAGGTGTGCCAGCTTTTCTTGACGTTTGAAATAGGAGTTAGACACATCTGAGAAAGGGAGTTTCAAGTTTATAAAACATGCAAGTGTCACTAGTAAGAGGGAAAGGAAATTTCCCAACCTCTCACATGTATTCTCAGATATGATGTAATTGTGCTCTTCTTTATAGAGAAAGAATTGATCTTTCTAAAACACCTGGTTGTGAGTCTCAAGATATCTTCGTATCAGTTGTTCAGTTGCACAGTGCTACACCAACCTCATCACTGACCTAGATAACCACATTATTGTATTTTATTTTCCCTTGTTTTTTCCAACAAAGAGCATCTGTATCTCAGTGTCAGCTTTGCTTGGTGACCCCAGCAGGACACTGTGGCACCTTTTAGCAGAACCACTTGAAGATGTAAATTTTTTTGTAGCATGCTAATACAGGGAATGAAACTAAAATATGGACAAGAAGAAAATGAGGGGGTCACCTCTCAGGAGAAATTCACTTTGTGACAGTGTTATGGCTACAGAGGAAGCCCACGGCCACAAAGCAAAGTTGGAGGAAAAGTCTGTTCTGGAAATACAGTCTCATCTCAACTATATCCTTTCCTTTGGGACTAAGACTTAAAAATTCAAAGCTGATGGAGGAATAAATGCAGTTTACTTGATGTTGAAGCTAAAAATTCAACATTTTTACTCCTCTGTTAAGTTCCTGACTGAACCAAGAAGTACTTTTGGTTTGAGGTAAGATGTATTTCTTCTGTCAGTTGTTAGGCTTTGCATTTTTGGGCAAACAAAACCAGAAACGTTTCCCTCCAGCCTGAGAGACTTAGTTACAGGTCAGAAACCTATTGTGCTAATCTTGTTTAAAAAAACCCAAAACAAAGGAAAAAAGGTCTCAAGAGGTAACAGTACTGATTCAACTTATCTCTATTCATGTTTTTAAAGGAAACAGTTAATTATCTTTTATTTCTATTAACAGCTCAGTCTCTACAGAAGGGCCAAGTTGGTTATAACTGCTGATTGCAGGAAGTGATTAAGTGATCACTCCCCAGCCTAAAGAAACGGCTTCAGTCATACCCAAGATATTTAGGTATTTTGAGGCTTATATAAACACTCTTCTGATTCTCTTTTAAAAATGCAAGTCATATTTTGGGAACAGCGTTGCTTCAATGAAAAATGATTTTACATTTCAGGAAGAAGATGATTTCAAAACTGAAGTTTTGAAGTACTTCGAAGTTTCCTCTCCAATTCATTGAACTTTCCTCTGAGATCCAGTACCTTCCCCTCTCAAATGATGATAATCCATAGCTTCTAAAACTTTTAAAATGTTTTGCAGTGCTTAAGGGAAAAATGTTACAAAAATCAAAAGCATTTTTGCTCTATTAGTTAGAATAGAAGAGTGACACCTTGGTTGAACTGCAGTTCACACTTTAAAGGGATTACAGGTGTTTTTGTCATGTTATTTAATAATGGTTTTAGCTCTGAAAATATTTTAATTTATCTGCTGCAAAAGACACACATATAAAAGCATACTGAATGTACAGAGCCAACACAGCTCCCAGTAACTTAGCTGGTCTTAGTTATTCATGTTTTTATCTGAAATTATACAGCTGTATTGGGAAGGAACAACTCATATGTTGCCTTTTCTCCTAAGAAAGTGCTGTGAAAAGTGAACTTGTAGGTTGTATGGAGAAATCATGTCTAGAGCTCCTGTAGCCTGCCAGCTCCCAGTAACTGCTCAACAGGTTGGAGCAGAAGTAAAGGATGAGTAGGGGAGCTGAAGGAGTGCTGAGTGCTTCAGAGGGAGTTACAATTCAGGTGGGCAGAACATAATTCTTTTATCTGGAATCTCAGCAAGACAGCAGAGCCAACATGCCAGTAATGTAGGAAAACTGAGGTGCAGGTACAGTAGATATTTGGATCACTCTTAACTCACTTCACAGTTCTCATAGGGTGATAGCACAATCTGTTACCACGAGAAGAATTGTGAAGCTGTAATTGAACACATTAAAGTCTCTTTATCCATCATTGGAGCAAAGACTTCGATATTATACAGCCTAAGTGCATTTTCTGAATCCTTAACAGAAACACCACTTAGTTTCTGAACCAAAGTTTGCATAAACAGTGCTTAAGCAGCAATTTCCTTGATCTGATTTATGAAGAGACACTGAGACTGGAACATCAGTATTCCAGATTCAGCTGCTGGAAGGATTTTTAGCACATCAGAAAGAAACACCCTGTCACAAGGGGTAGATGCACACTAGGCAAGGTATCTTTAGTGAAAGGAAACAGCAGACAGGCAGAAATACAGAAAAGAAAGCAAAAATTCAGATGAAATAATTTCATTATTCAGAGAAGAACAAGGGATTTGAGAGCTTCCAAAGGAGAGAAAGACAAGACCCAAACTTTTCTCCAAAGTGCCTCCATCTATTCATTTGGTTACAGAGCAAAGCAGGATGATATGCAGTAATCCAAATAAAGTGATTAAAAGTGAATGCATTAAAAAAATTAGGCTGTTGTCTCTTCCTTGGACCTATCCATTAGTTCTTCTGCCAAAGTACAAATTCTCTACATGCCCTCCTGCTTCCACACGTCAGCAATGTTTTTGCCCTTAATCAGCCAGACACTGCCCAAGTTAATTCTTTTGCCATGAGCAAACAAATCTCCCAGCACACACTGCATCTTCCTCCTTGCCTCATGAAACAGGGATCTCACATAATCCCTATTTTCTCCCTTGAATCTAAGCAAATGCATATGTCTGCTACACATGATATCTTAATCACTGGTACCTTCTGAAGAGAAGTTTCAGCATCTGCTGTATCTTAATTATAGCATCTCAAGGGACACCAGCTGACTTTCACATTAGTTAGCAAAGCCTTTCCTATTAGGAATTCTATGGAGGCCAAATCGTTCCCCTGAACAATGCAACAACACAGCAGGTGAAATACTCTGATGCAGCAAAGCAGCACAAGATCTATTCGCCTTCCAACCCTTCATGCAGGATTTACTCACTAAGCCTGCACCAGGGAAGGTAAATACCTCTCTGCAAAAAGATGAATTCCACTCTGAAAGAGGTGGAGTTTTTCTGTAAAGAGCAGGCCTTTGTCAGGTATAAATTATCACAAAGCTGTTGTCATGGAGCTGTGAGAATTTATCCCTGCTGAGGATCTGCTCCAGGATTTTCCAGCTTTTATTGCTGTGTACGTATTGCTGTAGTGAAAGGTTGTCTGTCATGGTGAAAGTGAGCACAACACAATGGTTTGTTTGTATTTATAGTTATAGCTCTCTGGTTTTATATCTGTTAGTCATTGTTTGGTTGGGTTTTTTTCCTGATCACATCTGCTCATGCTACTTCGTGAATCTGAAATCCTCCATTAAGAGGAGCTGTCAGTAACAGCTTTTTATCAGAGTTTATAACTCTCTGCTGGCCCTGGGACATGTGCAGCTAATGACATGCACACACCTCTGCCCCAGATTACAACTGAGAAAGGAGCAGTAGGGAGGCTGTGCTAGTGACAAGTTTAAAGAGAAGCAGTGCTAGGAAAGTTTAGATAAATTCCTGGTCAAAGCCCTCAGTTTACAGGTAATATCCCTGACAAAGTGAGGAAGTGTTTCTTTTGGAAAATTATGAAAATTCATCGTTACTGAGAATCAAATATTCACTTCAAAAATAAACAAAAAGTGTACAATTAAAACTTGTAACAACTGTAAAGCTTTATTTTTATGCTTTATTCAGTTGCACAGCTGTGCAGAATCTCTCTTACATAGCTGCTTGTAATGAGAAGGGCTTATTTTTTGGGATTAGATTTACAAAAGCACCAAGAGATCTGTAAGTGCAAATCTCACCTCTTTCTCTAAGTCTTGTGTTACTGTATCAGTCATGTTTGCTTTGAAAATAACCTCTTCTTAGTCCAGTGGGGTTTTAATTTATTCTGTTCTTCACGATCAGGACAGCTAGTCAAAGTGGCCCAAAGCCAAAGTAAAAATATTTCCCCTGCCCTGGAGTCTTATATTATCATAAAGACATGAAAGAATTCCTAAAATAAAACCGGTTTCCCTGACACTGACAAACTAGAAGGCAGCTTTCAAAGAATCAGTTTTTCAAAAGACAGACTTCAGAGCCCAGTGATGCACTTTAATCACTTTTTTTTACAGAGAGTTTTCTCACATAAGCGTAAGATGCAAATGATTATTCTCACCCTCTCTCAGCCTGTTAGACCTGATTGCTGCTGATGTACATTCTTTAAAGAACTTTAAAATCCAGAGTGAGCTTTTCATTCTCTCTTTGTCAAAGAACTCCAGTCAAATTTTGTCTGCTACCATCTACACATCCCAATATGTTAAGATACTATTTTGTTAGCAACTGAAAAGAAGATGCCTTTTTTCCCTCTCTGTAGTCAAAATGAATATCTCTGCTATGAATATGCCTAGAACCATTAATGAGCCTGAAACACAGGCTATTTGTGAATGACAGAAAACCCAAAAAGAAGAATGCAGCAGAATTTGTTTGTGGCAGGCTAGTCTGACACGCTGAGCCTGACATTTACAAACTCCTTCTATTTAAAATTACTTCCTTGCTATTAATCCTGTCTTACCATTCTTGCAACAGCAGAAGAAGAGATGAGCTGAAGTCAGTGCATTACCATAACTGGTGACCCAGCAGCTTTTCCCTTGGCAGGTGTCCCTCACAGCTCCCTCCACCAGCCCTTGCTGGAATCAAACCTGTTCCTTACCAAGGAGGTGATGTACACACCTCCCTGCATGGCTGCCCCTCTTGCTGTGAAACGCTGTAAAATACAGAGATCCTTGTGCTGCCTCTCCACACGACACCACATCACACACAAAGAATACCAAATGACTTAAGGGGTGACACTGAAGCACTCCAGAACTGACCCAGCTGGACTGAAAAATTTCAGAGCACCTCTCATATTCAAGCATCTGAGGAAGGATGTGAGGGTTTGGCCTTCTGAGCTGGTGGGACAGACACACGTTCAGGATCCCACAAAAACAGGTCTCAGAAGAGTCTTTCCTTACATCCTACCCTTTAGGCAGTAAATTCTGTCTATCAGCAAACAATTCCTGATCTGTGTGATAGGAACTATTTAATTAACACAGGTATTCCAGTTAAAAAAAAAAAAAGGAAATAAAGAAAAACCTATCATTAATAAAAAAGATTGTCAGAGGTTGAAATTGAACATGCATTATGAAAAAGGAGCATCTGAAACACAAACTTCCTGCTGCTCAGCAGAGGAAAGTAATGACTTGGGAGCCAGTGCAGCAGAGGAAAGCCAAAAATTGTAATGAAAAAAGCTTTGATGGCTCTAAGGAAACTGAGGAAAGCACATTCTTCATCTGGGGTGTATGTGGGAGATCAACCCTGGCTTCCAAGAAGAGCCTTCCCAGAGTGACATCAGCTGTCTAGAGGCCACAGACTGAGGTTCAGCTTGGCCCTGGGTGGGATTTCCAGGCTGCTGCACTCACCCAGCACAAAGGACAGCCTGAGAACTGCCCCTGGGCAAGGTGCAAGATGGGGAAAGAGCTCCCTTTAACCTCCCACGCTGAGTGTGGATGCAGGACTCTCACAGGTACATGCATGTGTAAAAATCCATATATTTAAGAAATTCCAGCCTTTCTCTTAATTAGTAGGAAGTTGTGTGGTATAGAGGATAACACCCTAGGCTGGGAATCAGTAGGAATAGGTACTATCCTGTCAGTGTCCCACTGGGTAGTCTAAAGTAAATCAATTTAGAAATGATAAAAACAGTTCTAAAAATGATCAATAGCACAATGATCAATAACACAATGATCAATAATGACACAATGTTCCCATAACACAACTAAAGGTTCAGTCTAAATCAACTCCTGCTTGAAGTAGAATATATTTTCCAGAACATAATAAAAACCAAGGAATCCTGATTTTAAAAACTCCAATTTGAGAGCCCACAACAACCCTTTAAAAACAATTTCAATGGTTTATTATCATTATTACAGAAATGTGTACCTAGAGTCTACCTTTGTTTAACTTCCAACTTTACATAATTTTATTTCCTTCCAGCTGCTATGTCAAAGTTTTCCAGCCTCATATTGTGTGTCTTATATAGACACAGGCTGGGACAAATTACCTCTGCTTAAACTAAATTGGTTCAGGTCCTTGAGTATCTTGCTGTACAAAACGTCCAGCCCATTAATCATTCTCTAAGCCTTCACCAACTCTTTATTCCTCTCTGACACAAGAATCTGTATCTTTACATGGGCTCAGCTGTTGGTGAAGTTATCACATCACTACTGACACAGGATAGCACTGTCTCTACTGCTGGAAGGTTCCTTTTAGGACACCTTTAGGCCTTTGGTGTGACAGTAAAACCCTACATTCCCCCATTGATCTATCATGATCTCCCACATACCTTTCAGTTATTATTTCTCAGGTCAGCCACTCATCCTGCAAATATAATTTAGAATCATAGATCCATATAATAACCTGAGTTGGAAGAGATCCATAAAGATGATCAAAGTCCAGTTCCTTGCCCTTCAGAAGACAGGGGTTTACCTTTGGTTTTACTGAAGTGTATATGATTTATTAATCACTTCATACACTAAGTTTATTTCCAAAGCCCCAAAATTATTCTATCTACATAAATTAACCATTAATTATTTTTAAAATAATTTCCCAGTCTTTAAAAGAAATGGGAAACAGAGCACGACCCAACAATCCCTAAGGGAGCCTATTAGATAATAATTCCACTTTGAATATTAAGACAACCAGATAAGCAGTTTTAGGTCTTTTTAATATGTGGCCCAGTTGAATTTGCATTATTCTCATTTCTTAATCAAAGGTTGTGTGGTACCATGACAAATGCCCCAAGAAAGTCCATTACATCAGCACCAGAACATTAATCAACCAAACCTCATATATCAGAAGAAAGTTATTGAGTTAGTCCAACAAGATATATTTTTCCATAAACCAATAAGTACTGCCATATATTACATTATTCCTGATTATTTTGCTAATAATATCCCATATCAGTCTTCCATTATTTTGCCAGAGATTGGCATCAGGCTGAAAGGCCTGTAATTATGAAGCCATCCCATTTAAAATTCTGGCACAGTATTTGCCTTCCCAGTGCTGTATCAATTAATAAAAACCAACATTAACAGTCCAGAGACATTCTTAAGCAGTTCCTTGAATACTCCCTGATGAATGTTTTTGGAACTGCTGATCATAAAATGTCTCAACTTTTTGAGCTATTTAACTGCCTCTGCAGTCACTGGTGGAATTTCCCAATCTTTCTCTACCTGCACAAAATGCTGATAACAGCACTTACTCCCAAAATGCCTCGAGATCTGTAGCTAAAAGACAATTCTTAAGACCCAGGTATTTGGGTTTTCAAACTCCTCTGTGTTGCAGCACCTCTCCAGTGAGTAAGAATATCCCTACTTCAATAAAAATATTTCTTTCTTTTATATTGAACAGGATCTGAGGAACAAAGTACTCCCATATCTTTTTCATGCTGCCTACCCTGAATTTATATGGCAAAATTAAACCTTTTGCTGCCAGGAAGTCCCTTATGTCAGTAACCATGTGGAGTTGCCCTGAATGGATGCTCTGCTGAATCCAGTAATTTCTGAAGGTTTGTTAAGTACAACAAACAGAAAAGCAGTTAATATAGTAAGAGGACTCTGTCTCATCTATATCATCAACAATCACTAGGGAATAAAATCTAATTAAAGGGCCAAATTTTCACTTTGAGATCTGGAGAGAATTTTTGTACTCAAGAAAAAAAAAGTGATCAGAAGAAAATCCTTTTAAGTCTTCCTCTCATTTCAGGGCAAGCATGTTTTAGGTACTAGTACAGCAGAAACATTTTTAGCAATACTCAACCCCTTAAGACAGACTTTCATAAACTTTATAAGAAAGCTTTCTATCTAAGCAATTTTTCCTAATTTAGGGTAAATTTATGTGTAAAAACTGATGTAATGGCAATGCAGTGCAGATACACCAAAGCTGGCTGTAAATCACAGCTAGGCTGGATACTGTCACCCACCCAGCACAGACATCAGGAGCTTGGGGTAGATAAATACTTAGGCAGCTTCTAAAACACATTTTGGAACTTCCAGTGAGCTATATGAAACTAAAATACTACTGGTATCTGAAAAAAAAAAAGATAGATTTCAATTACCTAGGATGGTCAGGTGTAATGGGAAGCACAACATACCTAACAGTAGTGATGGGAAAACATTGGCTTGAAAATATTTAGGCAAGTTAGTTGTCTTCAGAATACTCCACCTGATCAAACATGCCCTCAGATACTCTGGGCATAAATAGAAGCAATCTCATAAGCATCTAACAGAACTTGTAAAGAGGTACAAACACAGTGCTTATCATTAAAAATAGGGCAAAAAAGAGCTAGGAAGCTTATTTCTAGTTACAGCAGACATACTGTAACAAAAACATTATTTTAATACCTAGATGAAAATAAGGGGAGGAATAATCAGAATTGCAGATTGATTTTTCTGTACAGCACTGCCACAGATATTACAGGCAGGCAAAACACAGTAGGTATATTTAATAAGAACTTTACAATCTAGTCATAAAGAGCTGGGGGAAAAAACATAGTCTAGAAAAATCTCACTTACATGATTGCTTAGCTTTACTCAGAAAACAGTTACTGATGATTCACTGTCAAACTAGAGGGTTTTCCTGAGTGGCATTCCAGCCTGTAATTCAGTATTTGATTAATGATTTGGCTAAAAGAATAGAAGGCGTATTAGTTAAATTTGCAGGGAACATAAATCTAGAAAAAGCTTAAGAGAATAAGACAAGGATGTGCTCAAAATTTAAAAACATCCAGATAGAGGGGAGAAATGGTTTTGAAGAAGCAGCATACAGGTTTTGAAGGTACAGCATCAAAATTCTGAAGTTTTAACCACCAAACTTCAATTCTGAAGAATCAATCACCAAAACCACAGTGGCTAAGAAAATGATTCAGTAATATCACCAGAGATAACAGGATCACAAGCTTAACAGTACTCAACAGTATCCTGGTGTTGTAATACCACACAGAGAGATGGAGAATCAGAAATACTGCATGTAACACCCATGAGGAATTTCTTCTGGTACTTGTCCAGTTTGGGTCATTACTAAAGAAAACCAGCCAAAGAGAAGTAACAAAAAAGATGATCAAGATCTAGAAAACCCAACCTGTGTGACAAGGTTTAAAGAACTGGCATTGCTTGCTTTTTTAGAAAAGAGAAAATTACAGGACGATGTAATCATTTTCCTAAAACATGTACAGAACAACAACAAAAGAAAATGGAATATGTGCTTCTTCACATCAATTTTGTCTAAAGCAAATAGAACAAGGGCATAAACTTCATCAAAGAATGTTTAAATAAGACCAACAGTAAAATACTCAAATAGTAGGATAGTTAAGAACTGGAGCTGATTTTCTGTGGGGTTGTGAACTTTTCACATTTTAAGGCTTTCAATACATTTGTGCTACACTGCAATCACAGCAACTGCAGGACCAGTGCATCCCTAGAGGTTCTAAATCTTCCATGAAACCTTTTCCTACTTCATAAATGAGGAATGGTCGGGTTACAAGTCTGCAGCACTTGTGTAGATGAGGCCCCTATCCACGCACTCTGTTTCAATGGAGTCACTGAAAGGTTTGTGTTGACTTCAGCAGGTGCACACCAGGTGAAAATTCAGGAAAACTTTAGAGCAATGGCCATCTGGCCATTGACATGTAGCTTTCTTGGGATCTACAATCAGGTGCCTGGTGAGAGTGGAAAGACATCCTTTCTCCTCATTTTGTCTACACTGGCAGATGATCCTTTCTGCATGAGGCAATTTTGTGTGGAGAACAGCGTCACTACACATCCAAACCAGCTCCTCTGCAAACAAAGAAAACCTCCTGTGCACACAAAAAACCCAGTGTGGCTGGACAAACAACAGTAACTATGGTGCCAAGAAACACAACCACACGGGGTAAAGGCAGGACAGACCTACTGGGAGGCAATTTCCTGTTTTGATGATTTGATGATTTGATGTGGAGGATGTGTTACTCTATGACCATGGTTTGTATCCTCTCTCAGTGGCTGCACACTGCAGCACCAGCTCCTGCTGAGCTCTTCACAAGTGGGAAAGATGAGCTCAATGCAAACCCACTCAGAGCTCACCTTTCCCAAGGAAGTCACAATTTCTCCACAGCACTTGTTTCAGATATGGGCAGGAGAGTACAGACTAAGCACAAACCAAACCACAAGAACTTTCACCCTCACATGAGGAACTTCACATTGAGGGTGCAGAGCACTGGGATGGGCTGCACAGGGCTGCATTGAGTCTCCCTCTCTGGAGACATCCCAGACCCATCTGGACCTGTTCCTGTGTCACCTGCTTCAGGTGACCCTGCCTTGGCAGGGGGTTGGACTGGATAACCTCCAGAGGTGCCTTCCAGCTGGAAATATTCCGTGGTTCTGTGAAGGAGTACCCTTGCTCCACCACGTGCCACCAGCAGTATGAGAGCTGAGCAGGACAGAGCTGGGCTGCTCCCCCAGTGCCACTCACAGCCCTTCCCCTGCACATCAAACTGGGGCAGCAAGGGGCCTGCCACACATAAAACAGGCCCCAACAACAGAAACTCCAGCTGAAACAGGACTGGGAGTTTGCAATTACTCTGGTTACAATCTGTAATAATGTGATATTATTCTTCATTCTGCTGACAAGCTCTAGGCTGGTATTTACTAACAGATACAGAGCTACAGGTGAATAAAACTGGTGTGACTCCAACATAATGAAGAATTATACTGCTAGTATTCTACTCACACTATCTACAATCTAATTGTTATTTGTTACTGTGGCTGGTGGTTTCTACATTGAGTCTTTTTAATTAAATCTTGTACACGCATCATTAGCAGAACTTTTAGCTTTTTAAAATTAATTTTGGATTGTGTCTTGTTCAAATTTATTATTCATTAAAGCAAGTAAAGAATCTCAAAAACCTTCTTTATATGTATTCCCTAAACATGTATAAACACATTAGCATAGGAAAAGAATGTGTAAATACACATAATATAATTAGCACTTTCACTAATGTGTGGTTGTACCTTAAAACTGCCACTAGAAACCAAAGTATAAAGTGTAATTAAAATCTGTCAGAACTAAAAATATTACAAATCCTAATTGTATGTTATTGATAAAGTTTAACACTATTAATATATTAATTTTGACAGTTTTTTGCAACCTCATTTGAGTCTGAGAATAAGCCGGGTTATTTTCAGTAGTTAATTTTTGATCAGCTCCATGCTTTCACAAATTAGGCCAATTATTCTCAGTTTGCAGAAAATAGCATTAACAAAAATATTTATTAATGATAATGTAAAGATCTATTTCTCAATAAAATATAGGCACTAGGCATAAATGCACCCAAAGAGTTTCCATGTATGCAAATTACTTATCTCCATGGTTACACGAGCTAATAGACTGATGTTTCATACAATGTATATGCACCAAAACATTAATCTATTATTGAACAAAGCAGCAAATCTGTGCCTTTATGACCAAACATGATGCTGGCAACACCATCTGTTGTCATACATGAGAAACACCCAGAGATTCAGAGAGATCTGAGCAGCACCCTTCAGTGATGGATACAGAAACCTGCTGGGCTTCAGAGGCACAAGTTCCCCAAAGTGTCCCCTCCAAGTCTCCAATGCTACAAACTCATCCCCTTCAGTTTGCATTTAATTCTTCCATTGAACACTTTGTTGCACATAACACATCGAGGACATCTTCACTTTTCTACATGAAGTGTGCAGGCCTGTTTATCAGTGCAAGGTTTCCCTAATAAAAATTGTGACTTACCCTTGCCACGTGGTTTCTTGGTGTGGAAATCACAGACCCTGCCATTCCAATCACTGTGTTAATGAAGAATGTTAGAGTAAGTGTTGTTAACTTGGAATCTATATAAATGGTCTTGTGCAGTTTCACAGTCAGTCATTTAAGAGTATTTTTTAAAGTTTACAGGATGACAGCAATATCAGGAAGGTTTAAAGGAATGAAATATCTACTACCTCTCAGGGGTAGTTAAGTGTCAGGGTTTTGACAGTAGCTAGGTAGCTGCCAGCTTCTCCAAAATCATCTTTGTGCACTTTGTATTTCTGAGAATGCCCCTGCACTCCCATTACTGTAATGTCTTCAGGGTTCCCAATGGTCCCAGTTGCCCCAGCAATGTATTCAAAAACAACACCTGAGCATTTATTTGTAAAATAAAGGATTTTTATTTGACTTCCTTCAAATTTCCCCTGGCGATTTAATATTAATTAAAATCTGTTGAGCCATATGTTGACTTCTCTTTTTCTTAACAAACATTATGACTTTCATATTTTCTACCATGATTTTTTCCATTTTTGCCAACAAACAACAAAGCTTAGCAAGATCATAGCACGCAGACATCACTGGTTCAAATATAAATGCAGCCACAGAGACAGACCAAAAGGGACCACAAAAGAAAAATATTTTCAAAGCATTTTAAGCAAGTGAACCTTGTGTGATTATCTATGCCCTGTAACAAAACAGATTTTCACACTCATAAACAGAGCAGAGTCAGAGAAGATCATGGATGACCTGTTTCTAAGCTGCAAAGAACTTGCCTTTATATGTATGGTACAGAATTACACATTAATGCTTTCTGTGCCACCCAGCACTGGATTTTTTAAATAGCAGTGTAACTGAGCAGTAAAGATCATACACTGATTCCAGATTAGGACTAAATGGAGAGAGAAATGATCTCACTGAAGCTTCTTCTTGTGAAGAGCGAGAGCAAAGGCAGAGTTTACACCTGTGGAAGCAGAGCACTTGTGAGTGGGGCTTGGGCTGAAGCATATTTGAAAAACAGCTCCTCAAGCAGGAGCCCCTGCCAGCCCCTCTGTCCCTGCACACCTCTCCCTCCATCTCTGCTCTGCACTGACTGCTGCTCTGCCAGCTTTCTCCCTGACCAGTGACAAGCGATTTAGCTCCTGCTAAGGGAAAAGGCAAAAGCTGGATCTATCTGGCTTTACTGGCTGCCTCAAATCCTGCCAAAATGTGACATCAATATGCCATTGCATCAACAAATTGTGCAACGAATGCACCTGCTTCCGATGCATTAGGAAAAATGCCTGTAACACACTACACTGGTAATCTCTAGCATTTGGATCTTGACTGGAATTTGGATCAAATTCTGACACTGTTTGTCCCTCACTCACAAATAACATAGCATGAATAACCATTGCTAAATTAACAACTCTTCTACTATATGTGTGACTTTAATACCCTGTAGGGAAATTTCAACCACGATGCATATATTTTAGATTTAAAAAAAGAAGATATTGCTACACACTGGCATTGACGAATTTCCCCATTTTCCCCCTGAGAAAAATACAAGAGCCTCAGACTTCAAACAACAATAACAATAAAAAAGTAAGAAAAAGATATTTTCAAGTGCCTTAGAAACATTCAGCAGCTATAGAAACCTGCACACTGACACAGGAATGGACACTCTGGATCTACTGTAGTCAGATTGAAAAATTGCACCTCCAACATTACTAAAAGCTAAAGAGTCCAATAAATCTCAACAAACAGCAAAGACATCAGGGCTCAAAGTATAAATAGGACTTGTTTTCTTCCCCCTAGATCTAAACCTATAAATTCAGCACAAAGCCAGCTAAATATTTACATCTGAAAAATCTGTTGTCCGTATTTTGTATTTTAAGAGAAACCATAATCACTCAAGTCTGATATTTTCCCCTGAGTGCAGTCACCCTTTGTGAAATTTTACAGTGATACATGTCTAACATGTATGGACAATCCCAAAGATGTATTTTAAGCTCATCAGCTCTTAATTGAGATTTTCAAAGCGGCTTAAGGGATTTAGACAAAAAAATATTCATTTCTTATTTCCTTTTATCACCAATACAGGGCTAAACTCCTCGGCTGCTCTGAAAATCTCAGTGAGCTGGATATGTATTCACTGGATGTAAGAGAACTGTCATGTTTGCTATCTATCTAAAAGATAAAACTCTAAAGCCTAAGTGAAAAAAAAAATAATTGGATAGATTTTGCTTATGCCATCACTGAAGACTTTGTGAACTCATGTTCTGCAAAAACCCATTTTTTTAGCTGAATGAGAACACTTCAAAAAGGCTTTTTTAGTCAGCTGAAATGAGAGCTGTGATGATACAAATGTGCTGCTTTCAGGAATAAAATCTATTTTGCATTGCTCTAGTACAGGAGCATGCTTAAGATTGGATTGCTCTGGTCCATCAAAAGCATCATGAAGTTTTGTGTAGTTTAATAGTGAAACTTGAGAGCTCCGAGCCAAGAAATTACACAATCTAGCAAATTCCAGGCGCTGGAGGTTTTCTGTGCTACTGAATATAGAAACACCGGGTAGGACAGAAATTTACGATGAAATTGAAGCAGCTGCTCCTTTTAGCAGATTGGGAGATTCAGGTTTGAGGTGGCGAAGTAGAGAAAAAAGCCGGATCCAAGATGATGCAGGTGTCTCCTGCAGGATTTAGCCAGGCCTGTTGTGCCAGTTTGCAAGGTCAGAATTTTGCACGTCCGGGCCAGTGCCAGATTTTTGCCTATATAAATGTCTTTGGCAAGCGTTGAAAAACGCTACTAAAGCGATACTACCAAGCCAGAACAAGAGTCTCCTTGATATTTTTCTGGGAACCACAACAGATCACGTTCGCTCTTCATACGCAGAGCACAAGGTAGGGCCCGGCGCGGTGCTTTTGCTGAAACCCGGTTAATCGCGGCCGGGAGCGCCGCTCCCGCTCCTCCGGCAGCATTCCCGGGATGCGCCCGCCCGGGGCCGCTCCCTGCGCGGGGAGGCCAAACTCGCCACCCGCGGGGGCTCCGCGGGCCACATCCAGCTTGCGCCGAGTCCTGGCTCCGGGACGCTCCGATTTTTGCTGTTATGTTTAGTACGGCTTTTATATATTTTTTTTTTCGTGTTGTTTTGTATTTTTTTTTTTTATTTTCTTGTAATGCCTGCAGTGGGAGCCGCCAGCCCTGGCGGGGCGCTGGGGCCGGGGGAGCGCGGCTCCAGCGGGACCCCGGCGGGCTCCGCCCGGTGGCCGCGGGGCTCCGCGCGTTCCCTGGATGCTGCGCGCTCCTCCTGCGGAGGGAAGGAGGGAGGGAAGAAGGGAGGAGAGAAGGAAGGAGGAGGAGGGAAGGGGGGCGGGAAGGAGGCCGGGGCTGCCGGCGGGAGGCGGGGGAGGGCGGCCGGGGCCGGGGCCGCCAGGCCGGGGCGGCTGCAGCGGGACGAGGCGCGGCGCGGGCGGGCGGGCGAGGCCCGGCAGCAGCGGCGGCCCCGCTCCGCCCCGCCCCGCGGCTCTCCCCGCCCGGCCGCCCCGCAGCCCTGCCCGGGTCCGCCCGCCTGCCCAGCACCCCCGAGCAGCGGCTCCAGGGCAGCGCCAGCACCGCCGCGCAGGGGGAAACAGAGGCAGCGAGGCAAGAGGAGGGCGGCAAACAGCTCTGGGTTACTGAAACCGGTACAGGAGCTGCCAGGACAAGCGGAGCTTTAGCCAAAAATAGCTCGTTCAGGGTTAGGTTAGGCTTTTTTTTTTTTTTTTTTCCTTTTTTCTTTTTTTTCCCCTTTTTTTTTTTTTTTCCCTTTTTTTTTTTTTTTTTTTCTTTCTTGTAGTCCAGCGGCCGGGAGAAGTGCCCCCAGCGCAGCGCAGAGCCGACCTGCCGGCCCGAGGGGCAGCCGAGCAGAGCAGCCGGGGCAGGATGTACCAGGGACACATGCAGGTAAGCGGCCGCCGGCGGCACACGGGCAGCTCGCAGCGGGCTCCGCTGAAACGCGGCTCTGGGAAGTTTCGGTGGGTTGAGCGGAGGGGAGATGCCACCCCCCGGCACTGTGCAACAAGTGACCTGGTGCGGTGTGACCGTGGCACTCCAGCTCAGGGCCGAAGGGAGCGGCGTGGCTGGGGCTGGCGCTGCTCAAGGTGGGGGGGAGGATGGCGAAGGGGTTCTGTCAACTTTGTAACTAGGTGAAGTTCTCTGTGTATTTTTCCATGTACGACGCCTGCTTGTTCAAACAGATTCAAGGGAGTATTCCAGGGCAAACATTGTTATTGGCATGCTTTAAGTGACACATGTCTCCTGCCATCCTCTTGATGCATCTCTTCCTGTATGTCAAGTGAAGGGCAAACAATAAGGGAAAAGACAGAGCACTTGCTTTGCAAAATCTGCAAAGGTTTCACACCACACTCAAACTGTCGATTTGCTCAGTGTGTTGTGTGTAAAGGTGATGGATTTCTATTCTTCCCTCCCGACACGGGATGAGGATTGATTTTGCTAAGCCAGGGAATGACTTTGTAGAATGAATTCAAGCACATGGCGAAGAGACTTCAAGATTTTAGGCAGAAATCTTGTCTCATGATCCTACTGATCTACGTTACCTTGGCAGAATACACCCCTCCCTGACAAAAACATTCTACTGCCTTGGACCTGATGGCTTTAACCTTGACTCCCGCTCTCCTTCACATGGCTCTTCCTTGGAAAGCCAGGTCTGTTTTGAAAGAGGAAGTATCAAAGTGGAGCAAAGGTTTACATTGGTGTTCCAGATTCATTCCTTTCCTTTGGACCCAGTCTGGCTTGGTGTTCACTGCCAGGAAGGCTCGGATGCTTTTATCACGCACAGTGGCACCAGCCTGGTGTGTGGTGTTGTCAGAGAGAGGAACTGCAGCCTCAGGAGGTGCGAGCTGACCACTTCTGTTTGGTGTGGCTGCACAGCATTTAAACACCCACTGAATGGTCAGGGGGGAGAGCAGGCAGTGTCAGAGCTGTGCAGGATACGGATGGGTTACGAGTTCTCTGATTCAGCACTGCCTTCCAGAGCTGAATGATACCGGTT
The DNA here is from genome assembly GCA_016584745.2 of Phylloscopus trochilus trochilus. Classification (NCBI taxonomy): domain Eukaryota; kingdom Metazoa; phylum Chordata; class Aves; order Passeriformes; family Phylloscopidae; genus Phylloscopus; species Phylloscopus trochilus. Next base: position 12,489,872 of record WQNJ02000041.1, read on the forward strand.
CCTCTTTCATGTTGGTGCTATCTGGTCACAGCAGGGATAAATAATGTGTCATGATACTGCTGGTAATAGGAGAGCAAACAGGTTTTAACAAGAGATGTAATCAGTGGAGGGAGTGTGTTTATTACTGTTTATTTCTGATAATAAGGTTAAAACACAAAAAGGATCCTGTAGATAATGCTGCTGGATGGGACATTGCCAAACAGGTATTTACATCCTTAAGGAAGCAGAAGTTCTTTGCTGTGAGTTACACCTTGCGAGATTTCAACAGATGTACAGCACTTTATAAAAGGAAATATAATGGAATCTTGGGGTGTCTCACAGCATTGTAAATTTTCTGAGTCATTAAAAGATTGAAATCAAACTTGCAATAGGAAATAAGGTTACAAGATGCAAATATGTTGTGGCTGGTGTACTTCAATTTTTTTTCTTTCAAAATACTTTTATTTTTCTAGCTCAGATATAATTAAATTCTAACCAAATTCTCTTAGAAGGCTTGCTGAAGAAAAAATACTATTCCTCTTGAGTATGCTTGTCATTTTTAAAAACAAAAGCCCACCTCAGTTCATCATCCAAACTTCTGAATATATTTTTGTCCTAACAGGAGGCATTAATGAGCTTCAGATAACATCTACAAAGCCTAAAGCCTTAGGAGAGATTTTCATGTTTAGTATATCCTTAATTAGAGCCTTTAAGTGAGTCAGACAAAGACAATAAGAAGCTAATTTCTTTGCAATGAAATGATCTACTGCAATGTTGATTAAACCATGTTGGAACATAAGCTAAGTTGCCATACAAATACATTATCAAACCTCACGCTAAGAAAAATGTCAGCACATTTTAAACATTATAGATCCTTTCTTAGTATCCAAAACTTCTTCTAAGACTTTTACTAATTTAGGAGGAACTATTTGCAATTACCTGTTAGTCGAAAATAAGGTGAACCATAAACCCGTCCCAATCTGAGCGGAAGTCAGACACATAAATCAGCACCCTGGACTCCTAAGCAAAAATAATCTCATTTTTCGAGCACTGAGCCCTTAATAGAACTGACACTTCCTGAAGAGAAGGTGGGGTGTTTAGCTGGGTAAACTACACTGCCTGGGTACATCCAAATGCAAAAAGATGGGTCAATATATAATGCCTGATCCTGCTCTCCTTAAAGCAATAGCTCTTTTGAAGTTATCAGGATCAATTGTAGGATCTGATTTTAGAATTCCAGCAATCATTTCCCTTTTTCCTACTGTTCTGTTTTCAGATATAAAAGTAAAATCTGCAGTATTAATTCCACAGTCCACTTATTTTAAAAGATGTTTGAAGAGCATGTCTCACCAATAACCTGCTGTAACTCAGCTAATTCTTGGAATACCCTAAAAGGGGAGAACCTTAACAACAGTAACAAGGTAATAAGCATAATTACAGAGATTGGGAATTCACCTATCTTGGAGAGGCATCAATGATTATCAGCTTCAGTGGGGAATTTCTGAGTAAGCTCAGCAAATTGTGCAAGTGTAGATGAAATATACTTTGCATTTAAGCTCTGCTGAAGTCCAGCACTGAAAGTACTTTACATCATTATGTGTGTATCTCTTCTTAATATTTTGTTTATAGTACAGATTAGGTTTGTTGGGTTTGGGTTGTTTTTTTTTTTTCCTAAAAGCCAGAAAATCACTTGGTTTATTCCAAGGACCTAGGTTTAGACTTTCTTCTTACTGGTTTCTAAGTGAAGCCTCACAAGACAGAAGTACTAGAGAGGTCCTAAGCTACAATTCCAAAGGCAGTTTGAAACATCTAAAAGGAAAGTATGTCCTGCCTTCACATTTCCAGGTGCCTTTCTGTAGAGTTTGCTTTTGTGATCACTTGTGCACCACGTGCTTTCAGGTAAAACACCAGGAGAGAGCTGAGGTGGCCTCCCACAGGGCCAGCACCACAAGCAGAGCAGTACAGTGCCACGGGAGCTCTTTCAAAGCTCTTTCAGCACCCTAAGGAGCTTAAGCAGTGGATTTCCCCGTGTTTACCCCCCGGGTGGGTTTGCACAGCGACAGCGGGAAGCAGAGCAGGGGCTGCCCCACGGGTGCTGAGGCACCAAGCTGCCCCTTCTGAGCCCTGGGGATGAGGCTTCTGCATCAGAAGGAGAGCTTCAGATGAGGTGCAGATGGGGTTGTTCGTCCACAAAAGTACAACCTCAGTTATGTAAGAAGTGCTGTTTAATTCAGTAGATGTAGGCTGTGACGGGATGGAACCTGATGGATACAGGAGCACACCCTGGGATTCACAGGAAGGGCAGAAGAGCCAAGTCTAAGTGCTAAATTGTACAGGTGAAAGAGAGTATTTGTCTCTTTGGATAATGTGTGCAATCCTGGTTGTGCCGTTTTCCATCCTCAACAAAACAGTAGCAGACCAGATGGAAGCAGAACATAAGCTGAGTTCAACCCCCAATCGTTGCTCTAAAATTGTGTCATTTTAACAACCAGCTATAAGATGTTTTAAAGTTTTTTGCAGTATATTACAGACCTGGTACCAGTCCTCCTGTTGACATCTATGAAAGTTCTATAAATGAATGGGGGGCAAATTTCAGTCACAGAATGGGATTTGCACAGGATTTGGCTTCCTATGAAATTCAAAATAAATGCTTTCAAAACTGTTTGCCCTGATGCTGTATTTAGTCAGCCTTCCCCAGCACAAATGCTCGAACAGAGGAAGTGCTTTGCCAAATGTTGGCATGGGATTTTATATATGGCAGTGTTATCTTTTGAGATGGCTTAATTTAGACAAAGCAGAAATCTTGACCACACAGGGGTATCAGAGTTCCTCTGGCACTTTTTTTGCAGGAGCAGGCTTGTTAGTCAGGATGCCTTGGCAAAGTGCCAGATCAGATAGTTCATCTCCTAAACTTTTAATTGCATAGGCAATCAGCTTCATGCCCTTAATTCTTGGGTTATGATATTTAACATTGTACCACTGGCATTTCCTATTTACATGAAATGATCCATGTTAAGGATTCACATTTCATTACGATTTCAGCTGTCAAACACACACCTGTATGATTGTAGTGGGTCTACAAAAAAAAATATGTGTACATAAAAATTCTTGCAAGATGGAACCTCAAGGGCTTCACATGTTTTGGTAGGCCTGAAAAGCATTGCTAAATATTTTATAAAAGGCATTTTTGCACTGATTTCTCAACATTTAAGACACAGCTAACTCACTGAGGAAAGGGAAGCAGAACAGTCTCAATATTAACTGCAACAGCAAATCCCATTTTGGTTGAAAACCTATTAAAAATACTGCGGTAGTGTTGGTTACACTGCTACCTAAAATAAAGAAACCCCAAGCTATTAAACAGTTAATAATAAAAAAGTAATGTGCATTTTTACATTAATAAAACGGCCCACAAAGAATATGCACAACGTAAAATTGAATTCAGTGCTAAATTGAATCTGTGCTCAGCTGTTAATACCAACATAAACTTAATAACTTTAAGCTACAAAATTTTAAAAATCTGGGCACATGGCTGGAATCCTAACTGATCTCTAGTGGTGTCTATGAATCATAACTCCTAGGGTAGGTAAAACTACATTAGGATAAACTGATAATATTTTATTATTACAAGTCTTTTCTAAAAATACTCACAATACTAAGGCAGTTTTTATGGTGGTATGCTTTCCATTTTGCCTTGATATTTTCCAGTGTTTCAGTAGCAGCTCTACCAAGTTTTGAACAGCAGATTATGAACTGCTTGTAAATTGAAAAAATGTAAAGCTAATGAGCTCACTTTCACAGAATGAAGTTCATTCAAAGAAAGTAGATGATAAATTGTATTTGGCGAAGGCACAGACCAAAACTGTAGAAGTTGTGAGCATTTGCAATGCTGGTAGAGAGAAGCGTTCCTTGAAGCTGTTGAGCAGTTCTACAAGAGCCTAGTGGAATATCTTGCAAAGGCTCAGAAATTCTTGGCTCGTGCTGTATTTTTACTAGATGTAAATTAGGAAGAACTTCTACTGACTAACTAAGGATCCACTCCTCTATTCTGGGATTAAATACATTCAAAACATAGAAAATCAGCAGTGCCTAGTGTAGTCCCTGTCATATATTAATATAAATGTTATTCTAAACCCAGTATATAACTTTCACCAAAGAGGCACTGTTTACTCAAGAACCATGCTGTGCTTCATTGTTTTTAATCTACCACTGTTGCCACAATATACTATGCAAAGGAGGAGCATAAAAAGTTGGGATAAAGTCCACCAGCTGTGTCAGGATGAATTGTCCAAACAGAACAAGGGGCATGAAAAGATGGAAAAAATAATTCATACAGAAATTTAGGCTTTAGGAAATGCAGTCTCAAAACTCGACTGTAGAATATTTTATAATTTATAATAATCATGTTTCTAAGCAACCTTTTAAAAAAGGGTGTTGATGTACAAACCAGGTCCATTTAAAATCATCTATCCAGCTTAATTTGCTACTCTTTTTGCAAATGTTGAAAATGGAAAAGGTAAAAGCATTGAAACAGTACTTGGATTTAATTTACCCCGCACTCCAAGTACGTACTAGTTGGTTGTATCACAAAATCTAATTTTTCACAGTCTGTTTCAGAAATAGGTGATGCTGCTAAACTGAGAGAAACACTTGTCTTCCAAATCAGTGTCATGGCATGTAAACTAGGAGGTGACTTTCTGTAGCTGTAGATTTTTGTCATTGTCCCATAATATTTCTAATAAAAATGCCTAAGGATCATAAAGACCACATTCAGCAAATTTTTCTGCCAGGTTAGAATTATTATAAACAGTCTAATATTTCATTGCTCTGCTCTCAGGCTTTTGAAGTTCTGAGTCATTGGTACATGAGTTTTACTTCCAGTGGTTTATTTGCATATAAATAAAGTAAATTCTAAAATATCAAGTAAGTGAAACTCATTATACGCAGTGGAAGAAAAAATAAAATCCATGTCTCATCAGTTTACCCATGCCCAGAAATACAAATCACAAACCAAAGTTTAGTGTTAGCCTCTGAGTGTGATTTTCCCAAAGTTTGCACAATTAGTCATGTATCAGCATTACTGCAGTTCCTCTCAAAAAAATGTTTTGTACCAAACTTCTGTAGGTTGGCATAGTAGATGTGTTAAATTTTCTTCCTCTACTTCTACATTGCCTATCACACCACTCAGATTTGCCACTGTTGCTCCTTTCACTGTCCTGTTTGTTAATTTTCTCCTCCTTGCTAAAATTGGAAGGCTTTCATGAAGTGTTTTGCCTCCTGCCACATTTGTGCTGTGTTTTCCAGCCAGCTCAGCCAGGCCGTGCCTGCTGCGTGCAGCTGGGCTCAGTCCCCTCTCAGCAGCAATTGGTCACAAAACAAAAGTGTTCCACAGCCAAGTTCTGCCCGCTGCCACCAGCAGAAGGAGGTGAACTGATGGTGGAAAATTTGGTCACCAGCAGAGCTCCCTCTTCACAAACTGTAGGAGGATTAGGAAGCAATAGGGGACTGCCACGAGGAGGGAAGTAGCCAGCTTTAAAAAAAAAAAACAAACCTGAATTTTATCTGCAACGTTTGTAGGTAGACCTGTGCCCATAAACTCCATTTTCTCACATGCTTCTCTATTTTGGCAATCCCTACAGGAAAAGATCCACAGTAAAATATTTGTGAGTTTCTCTGTAAAACATGGAACGCTCTACTGCATCATGTTCACTTGTCCTAGGGCAGTCTGCTGTCTTCTGGTGACATGTTCATTTCATATCATTTTCTTTTTACACCTCTTATCCCAAAATGGGTGTTGAATACAAGTTACCAACACTTTTGGACAGCGTTTTTCAATAAAATATGCATTTAGAGCAAAGTAACATCTATGCATTTAGAAAACAAAAGCATGTGTGATAAGGAAAGCACTGTGCAACGAATTTAAACAAATTACCTTTCTTGATTGCATTACGACTTCATTTGCTGTTATGAGATACGTAAAAGAAATTCAGATGCTCTTGTCCACTGGCATTTAAAAGTGAGACCTTCAGAATTATTTTGACATGAATTTACTACCAATCATTTGGCTTTATAGACTTTAATAGTTTTCAAAAGCTGAGGAAACAAACTTTAAAATTTGCCTCGCCAACATTACAGCAAGCTGTATCTTAACCTTTATAACAGTGAATCTAATTTGAAATCACACTGTTGTAAGAAACAGATTAATTTGCTTCCAAGCCTTTTTCACATTAATTTCTGTCTTCCCAATGTCACCAGCCGGGTTCCAAAGCTACGGAGTCAAGTAGTGAATACAGCATTTCTTGGATAGGGGCAGGGAAGCTGTCACAAAATGCATTTCAAATTCAGCATTTTCTGACCAGTAGGTGTATCAATAAAAGGTCCAGGAACTCTTATTCACTGTTAATTAAAAATCAGTTGAGGGGAAATACTTGCCCATTTAAGCCTAGCCTGAAATACAAAAATATGGTTCTCAATAAGTAATGCTGAATATTAGAGTTTAACATCAAAGAATTTCCTGTGGTCAATTTTGCTAATATTAATGTAGGAATAAACAAAGACCATAATAAATAGAAGCTTTTTTAGTATTTCAGAGTATTATGTAAAACTGAGAGTAAACATCACATTTTGATATGCTAGTAAGCTGTCAGAACCTCTTAAAATCTGAAAAAAAATCATATTTTAAACAAAAGGCCAGATTCGTATTATTTATGCTAGGTAGGAGATGGCCTTAGTCCTCAATATGGCCTTGGACACCATTATCATGGGCATAATGACAGAAATGTGACAGAAATGATTAATGAAATAAAAAATACAGCTTGACGTGTGTCTCATCAAAGTGACAGGTTATTTCTGCTGTCATTCATGGAAGTTTAACAAGGAATATAATTTTCCAGTTGCAGGCTTGAGACGTAGATGACATCTTTAATTTTATGCTATTTGTTCTCTAACACTCCTTTTAAGAACCAGGACAATTTTAAGAAGGCTTTTAAAAAGGAACACAAGCAAGAACGTTAGATTAATGAAATGGGGGAAATTAGGATGTACAACAGAGAAAACAATGCAGAAGTGTGGAAACTAGGAAGTGAGTGAACGCTGGTTTTGTTCTGAACAGTGGAAAATATTGTTGATATTACCACTCTACCCAATCCAGGTAATGTACACAACATGGCAAGTTATATATAGCTAGAAGGGATGCATAGGATTGCCTGAACAAAAGAAATCATAATTATTAGAAGACAGCTAGATGCTACATGGAAATAGTGAAAGAACAATAATCCATGTAGCACTCACAAAAAAGGATTACATGCTGTTTAGGAAAGACAGAAAACCAAAGGTGTTGGTCGTATTAAGAACCTGGACACAAAGAAAATGAGCAAAAAATTTTTAAGACGCTTCACAACTAATGTTTTCAGTTGTTAAATTGTTGAGGTTTATCTTAACACAGGGTATGGAGAACACCCGGGGAATGGAGATAGTTTCTCATAGGAAGAAGGAAAAAGTACAAGTTGCCTAAAGTAAAGCTTATTTAGATCTTAGAAATATATTAAAGTATATTGAAACAATCATTGGAAGTCTTTTGGTTATCTCATGAAAAAGGGGGAGGAGAAGCAAAACATACTTTGAGCAAAACATACTCCAAGTGGCATCTGTATTATGGATAACCTAATTTATGGTGCAAAACCAAAATGTTTAAGAGGGTATGAATTCTTCAGCTATTACAAATGTGTTATATGAAATTGGAGACTTGGTAGAAAATGTGTTATAATCCAGTTATGAATGTGAACAGAACAACAGAAGATGTACCAGATTTAAGATCAGATGAGAAAAATGGTAAGACAGCTAACAGCTCAGATATCCATATGGCTGTCCGTAATCTTCAGGATTTTAGGGAAGACTTGAAGGAAAACTAAACAAAGCTAGACAAAAATAAATAATAAATAAAAAGCTATTTGAATTTATCAGGAAAACATAATGTCAGACTAACTCAACAGCATTTTCTGTTATAACTGGGGGTTTAGGCAAGGGAGGTATAACTGACTTGATCTTTGGTAAGCATTTGTTACAGTGCTACAAAAGAAATTATTATTGAAGCTGGAGAAAGTAAAGAATGGCAGTAAATCTGTAAAGAAGGCAGGAAACTCATTCATGGGGAAATGAAAAATAGAACACTAACGGAAGGACTGTCAGACTGAGGAAAGTTTAATAGGGAAGGTTTTTGTGGATCACTGTTGGAAGTGGTTGTTCCTGATGTTTCATCCATAAATGTACCAGAAACAGGAAGATGGTGACTGCGTTTGTTGATTACTCAGTGCTGGAAAACACCCTCAATATTGGGAAACATTCAGTACTGCTGAGCTTCAGCCACTGTACAGAGGGACCTGTCTGTACTTCAACAATAAAATTACAGTTTTATTTAACACTACAGTAGAGTGCTGATCATCAATAACAAGAAGCCTACCCTAAGCCATGGACTATCATTTAGAAATTACTGAGAAGAATGGCTTGCACATACATAATGACTGTAAGTTGTCGATAAAATACATCCATAAAAAAGACAGATGCAGATCTAGTTTTAGAAGAGTTCTTTCCAGAACAGTCAGGAAAATATCAGTGCCAGTTGACAATGCCAGTAGCAGATTTTCAGCTGAGAGTCTTGTACAGAAGAGAGGCATGGAAACAGGTCCAAAGAAAGATGATCAAGGAGAAGGGAAAGTCTATCTTACAAGAAGAGACCAAAAGATTTTGGCTTATTTCGTTGAGCAGAATGACAGCTCAGCAGGACCATAATCACAGCATGTAAATGCATCAGGGAGATAAACACCAGATATGGAAAAACCTAAATTAGCTAAGAACAAAACTGGCACAGAAACAAATGGATATTAACCAGCTGTGAATAAATTTAGGTTGGAAATTAGAAGAAAGTTTCTGATCATTAGAGCAATCAAGACTTCCAGTAGCCTTCCAACTGGAATAGTGGAAGCAAAAAAATTAATTACTTTAAAGATGAAACACAATCAGTTGCTGGGAGATTTGGTATGACATGCTGCCTATGAGACCAGAAGATTGTACCTCAGTAACCCAGGAACCACACCTTCCTTGTCTTAACGGAATCACAGAGTGGTTCAGGTGGGAGTGGAGCACAGTGGATCACCTGGTCCAGCATCCCTGCTTCAGCAGGATTGTCTCAGGGCACACGCTACAGGATGGTGTCCAGATGGTTCTGGGGTGTCTCCAGTGAGGGACAATCCACATCCTCTCTGGGCAACCTGTTCCAGTGCGCAGCCAGTGCACAGGAAAGTTCTTTCTCATGTTCAGGTGGAACTTTCTGTGCATCAGTTTCTGCCCATTGCCTCCTGTTTTATTGTTTGGCACCACCAAGAAGAGCCTGGCCCATCCTCTTGACCCTCTCCCTTTAGGTATTTATACAAATGAACGAGGTCCCTTCTCAGTGACCCCTTTGAAGTTGTCTTCAGAAGTCTTTCAGAAATCGCCTTCTCAAATTTCTGTGACTTCAGCAGAAACACACCCCAACTCTTGTTCAGAAAGACCAAAATACTCAAATTCAAGAAGTCAAAAGTCTTCCTGTTACAGCTGTGGAGGGCTTGACTGTCTTCACAGCTTGAGTAACCTCCTGCTCAGAGACCCACACAGGCAGTGACAAATTAGTGCCACTTTGCCAAGTCCAAAACACCATTTTCAGTAGAGCTGAGCTCTAAAGTTTGAATATTCTCTTTGCCAGCTTTCTTATCAAGTCTCCCACTCAGCTGAACTCATGTTTTTTGCTTAATCTAAAACCTTTACAATCAGAGGAAATGTATTTCCCCCATGCAGCTAAACTCAGTGGTTCATGTTAGAGGCATTGAAGCCTTTCCCCATCTCGTATTCATGTTCCTGCAAGTGGGCACTGAGGGCTGGAAATCACCAGCTGTGTCAACACTGTGTAACAGGAAGCTTAAATGTATTTCAATAATGACCAAATTTTGTGTGCATGAGGATATAAACTAGAACACATCAGAACCAGTAGGGATGTTTTCTCTGACGTTGGCTGAGCCAGGACTAAGCTCTATTTCTGTACTACCACCAGCTCACTTTTCTCTCCTGAGCTCCAGAAACAAATGCATTGGTTTATTTGCAGATTATTGGCAAATTATTTAGAGCATGTGGTCTTAAATAAGAGAACTCAGTTTTCTGATTTGCAGTCCTAGTCAGGAAAAACTACTGAACTCATTTGGGATTGTTCTTTTTTAAGGGATTACAAAGCCACATCTTAGAGTCAGTGCTCCGTCCCTGTACTGAGTCAGAAAATTATTTCTGGATTGATTCAGGCTCATAAAAGTACCTCAGGATCTGATTTCTGGAGTTCCTGTCCCATCTCATATCTGTGATTTGCATCCCACAATGTATCAGGGAGACAGATGTCCCTGAACACTCCATCACAAGCTGATAATATCATTACAGCCCTGCAGCTCTTGGTCATTATCAGTTCTGTGCTGTAGTGTACTGAGCATCACTCTGCTACTCAGATCTTAGAATTTCAAGACTCACACCAGCAAAATAATTTCCAAATAGGTGAGATCACTGGATGTTAGCTAGACAATGATATGCCAAAGCATATCACTAAATTTACTGAGCAGGGGAATACATATTTTTTTCTGCCATTACACAAAAAATGAATGTTTATTTCCAAAGTGTTTTACAGTTGCCAGAGAAAGCAAATTTCACTGCCTTTTTCTCAAGCAGTTGCTGACAAGCAAAAGAAATAAAAAAACTGAATAAAACTTGAAATAATTAACTCAGACTCATTAATCATTGCAGAAAAATTGTATATTGAGGTTGTTGCATATAGATTCTGTGTATTTGCTAAGCACCAAGCAAGACAATTTTGTATGACTTTCCTTACAAGCAAGTATTGACTGTTCCTTCATGCACACAAACATGCTCGAGTTCCATCCTGTGTGTCGTTTGCAGAATTTGGGAGTAGATGTTACTGATGTGGCCAACCAGAACATGATAGGCACAGGCTAGAGGGACCACAAATATCAAACCTGAATTTAGCAAATGGCTGAAACCTCTGTACAAAGTGTTCCCATATCTTCAAATACAAAACACTGGACTAATAAAGTTTTTAGTGACTTTTATATTGCTCTGTTCACAAGGAGATAGAATTCTTGGCTTAAACCAACACACAATAAACAACCAACATTGTTTTTCAACTATGGTGTCTGCATGCTGCTTTCAAAATATCACTGCCAACAGGCTGTCTTTGATTTCTGGTCTTTCTTGGTAAACAACCATTCTAAAAATTAAAACCCCATCTAGCATTTCAGACAAGAAGGTAGTTGCTATCAGCTGCACATTCTTTTGGACAGCAGTCTGCAAGGAGTACAATAGAAACATTTAAATTCATCCAAAGGTTAAAAACTTACATAACACACTCTAGTGTATGTTTTATTTTGAAACCATAGAGATGATATCTGGACTATCATTCCCACTTCAGCTGACAATTAAATACACACTTATCAAAGAACTGAAAATATTTTGCAAAATACTCTGTTTACTAGTCAAAGACAATTTTTAAAATTTTCAGGGTTTGTTTTTTTTTTTTTTTATAGCTGATACTTCTTGGAGAGGAATAGAATCACTGCTTAAGAGTTCAACTGCACTTGCGATTTTTTCTCCTGAAATTATTTTCATAAAGGAAAAATAAATATATTACAGACATTACATTTAATTCTACTATGATTTATGCTTACAGGTTCTCACTATCTAAGAGGAGAAGCAATTATTTAGTCTATCTGGTTACCATTTGTTTCTCTGCAGCTTTAGTTTTGTGCAGTCCCTAGAATATGTGCTTATTGACAGCAAAATAATTCTGAAATATGAGAAGCATAGTTTCCAGAGGAAATCCATTGCAGATTTCTGTCCTGTGTCACTTTCTTATTAATACTTAGTGCTGGCAGAGAACTAAGTATTGTTATTAATACTAAGTACATGGCAGAATGTAGGCTAAAAGGTACCACCCAGTTATGGAGGGTGCTTCTGTTTTCATTTACTAAGGCACTGTTTTATTCCTATAAAAATGAGAAGTCTTCTTAAAAATTACTTTTATATTTGAATCCAAACTTTTTGCCAGATTTCTGTACTCAGAAATTGGAGTACAGGATTGAGTGCACTCCATATAACTGAGTTAATAGGGGAGTTGGAAAAAACATACCAATAATGCAATCCCAAATTCAAGAGGGATCTTCAAAACATGGAAACCTGGCCAGGTAAATTTAACTCTTCCTTCTGGGATATTGGTGACAGGACATGAACAGAACAATAATTCATGGGAGGGAAGAGAAGCAGATGAGTACCACAGAGAACCCTGAAAGGGTAATGGAAACTGAAAACCAGAGGGGAGCTCTGAAGCAAAGTCCAGTCAGGAGGGCCCTGCCCAGCAACAGCTCAGCACTGGAAAGGGAGGCAGGATGGCACAAATGAACCCCAACCACGGGGGCTGAGGAGGAGGAAAATCCCATTCTGAGCCAGGCTCAGCAGCTGAGCGAGGGGTCAGGGTTTTAGGAGTGGAGCTGGTTGAACATGTGTTTCAGCAGATAGCACAGGACCCCCCTGTGATTTTATCCATTGGTTCTATGAAACTACAACAGAGTTTTTTTGCACCACTGTGTCCCAGTCTAATCCCATCTATGTCTGGCTAATCAACTGTAATGCAATTCATTCAATGCTTTACCTCGTATCTGTTGTGTACTCCAAATCCATAACAAAAGAAATAGATCCAATGGGAAAGCAGTGAGCCACTCTTGATTTCCACAAATCAGTTTGCTGCACTTGGCCACACCAGCAGAGTCTTCAGGAACAAGCTGACCTTGCTGGAATTGCTGTTGTTTACAGTGGAAGATTATTCTGGTTTCTCCATTTTTCATATATAATGCAAAAAAAATTACAATGTATAGCCCCTAGTATTTTTTTCTAAAATAAGGTGATTGGGTTTCAGGGTGGCTTTCTAAGTCTAATAACACATAATATGATAATTTTAAAATGACAAGGAACAGACAGGTATTGAGCAATGCAAAAAAACCAACTGCTGTACTGATCTAGATATTCGAAGTGACTTCTCAAGATACAGAGTTGTGAAAAGGTATGAAGCAGAACAGTGTATGCAAAGCAGTAGAATCACTTTGAATAACTCTAAGAAAAAGGCCAGAAAGGAGCAAACTGCCAGAAAACAACAGAGCACACTACTTGGGGCATGGAAGGGATCTTAGCATGGTAATTAGCACACATACCAGCTGGAAATCTGGAGAACATGGTGAGATAACCTTCTCAAAGTCTGACCAGATGAAAGAGTTAAAGGCCTCAGAAAGATGCATTTTCTAGAGAATTAAGATATTTAAATCTCTATTACTATGTTCAGATGAAACACTTTAGTGGACACTGGAATATAAGATTAACTCCTTTATATTACATGGGACACATCCTTGCCCATGTGATTTTCAGTTTATTAGAGTGTCAGAAAGCAGCTGTGAGAGGGGCCAGGCAGGTGACACACATGGCTCCAGGTGCTGGAGCACTTCTATGGGAGAAGGAATATGCCAAAGGCATCATGAATATCACTGTGGTCACCAGCTGCTTTAACAGCTGGTAAAAATCTCAGGCTGCCCCATGGGCAGAGGATGTGTACATTCACTTCACCCTCTTTTCTCAAGCTGTGTTAGGAATGACAGCTTCAACAAAACCTGCTGTTAAAGACCACAGTTTTTGCTTTAAGTTGTTCTCAGTTCTGAACAGAGTTCTTTGTCATTAGACTGTGTGAGCTGTAGACTACTGCTTGTAGAATCCCAGACCAGTTCTCCAGGGAGCATCACCAACTTCTCAAAAAAGGTAATAAGCTAAGATGTGATACTTGAACCTCAATTCCCTAGGGATTCTTGTTTAGGAGGAGAAAGGAGTCCTGAGGTCTTTTTTCCTCTTCAGGCTGCACTGCCTTTAGAGCTATTACTACTAATGATACCAAAAATTATCTGTAGTGGATCTTAGAGATGGAAAATCAAATCAAATCAAATAGATCTTGAGTGGAAAAATCACCGCAAGCTGCTGAGCTATACCCCACCCTGACATCTGCACAGTCCCTTTTAGTTCAAGGGATGATACAGATGTAATTAGAAGAGAACCTGATGGAAGATATTAGTAATAAAAGCTAAATAAAATAATGTCATGGATTAATATTGAGCAGCTATTTAGGAATAAAGGAATTTTTTAAAAAAATGCTGGAATAAAGAAACCATTAAATCCAGTCATTTTAAAAGAAAGCTTTTTTAGGAAAAAAAAAAAGAACGAGCAGAGGGCTCTGCTGCTGGCTAGGTGTTTGTTAATTTTTCATGTGAATTTATTGCATATGTAAGTGATTGAATTAGTAGCACTGACAGGAACCCAGGCACAGTAAAAGCTTCCTGCTACTGACACAGCAGTGCTCAGGCTGTGCACTCCTGACCATTAGCAGTCCTGCTGTGGAAGCCCCGAGCCTGGCTCAGCACAGCCCGCAGAGCTGACGGGAGCGGGACCGAGCGCGGCGCCCTCCGCTAGCAGGGCTGGGATGAGACCACTCCACTCTTTTAGATTAATGACCTCATTTGGACTCTGATGCCAGGCTCCGGGGAAGAGAGTCCAGTGCAAGCTAATATGCTACCAAAATACTGCAAGGTAAGTTTTTTTTTTTGGGGGGGGGAAAGAAAATTGTTAAGAGGATTTTGTATTTTGTGGTAAAGAGACTAAACGCAAAAGGGAGTCAGAAACGGGCAGCTTGCGGGAGAGACTGTAAGGTGCAGGAATCAGAATGTTTTCTCACCTTTGAAAAAAGAGGGTCATTTCCAAACACTCAGAGGCTGAGCAGTGAGATCTGGATCTTCTGTCACCGAGCAGTAGATTGCTTCAGAACGGCGAGGCTTTCAGAGCAAACTAGGGGAATATAAATTGCACATATAATAATTTAAGCATGCGAGTGTGTTGCCAGGTATTACCATCTAAAAGGAATATAGGTATCATGGCTGCTGTGAAGTCCTTAGGGAGGCTCATAACCTTTTGGGAACCCACTCCTCCTCCCCTGCAACGTATTAACCTTTTGACCACGCCGGCGCTTAGATGTACATCACGAAATGGTACATGCAGACAGATACAGTTGGGGAGCGGAAGGAACAAAACATCAGGGATGCAGGATGTTGTGTGAATTCTGTAGCAAAACCTCATAGCCAAGAATAGATACAGAGCTAAAAAAAAAAAGGTATTTCTGATGTATTATGAATGTGCAGATGAGCAGCGATGGAAAAACATTTCATCGCTGTCTTACAAACTATATTCCTGTAGCGTCAGATTGTGACAACTTAAAGGAACAAAAATGAGCTTTCTGTATGGGCAGCACTGCTGGATTTAATGGTGCTGCTAATGGAGTAAGATTTTTCTTGGAGTAAGGGTGCCATAATCCAGCCCTCAGCCACCACTTCCTGTTTACTTGTGGTTTATTCTCTAGAGCAAACGCAAGTTTCTCTCACTGCAAATTTCTGCCTGTTACCAAAAAAAAAAAAAGAAATCTTGCTCAGTATTTTCCTTTTCATACCATTCATCCTCATGGAGGGTTTTCTCTTCTAGTCAATCATTTGACATAGAGAAGAATGAATTAATTAACTGTTCTTTGATTAGAGTGGTACTCTGCTCTACTCTGCTGAGAGGTAGAGCTTCACTTAACGTGTTCTTTTCAGTAGGTCTAGACAGCCTCTTCTAAAATTTCATTTAGATATCATTTGTAATTCATTTGAACAATTCTAGTCACTTAGTAAAGTTGCTTCAATACTTCCCTTTTTATTGAAAGTTATTTCATTGCTGCAAGCAAGGTATTTTGTTTTATGATTTTCCATATGGTTGGTCTCAAAGGAGAAAGGAGAAAACACAAAAGAGTTCCAAATTAAATTCTAATTCAATTTAACAACAGCTGTAAGGGAAATGAAGATATATTAGCTACTCTAGAACCTCAGCCTCCTGGAAAAATGAAAAATGAAGCTGATCATCCAGACATTTTTAGTAGTTTAAGTTTTCATCTATATACAAATGTGTAGTGGGCAGCTGGAGACAAAACAAGGCAGAAGCTGCCATTGAACTACAACATTGTACCAATGAAAAGACTATAAATAAACATACACTGAGGTGCACAACTAATAGCAAAACCAGCAAATGTTTTTGACATTTGGACCACATTTGAAATTACAAAAAAAAAATTGTGTTCTAACACCTTGACAGATTTTGAGGCTGGGAGGATCCATTTATTGACCTGTCGTATGAATTGTAACATAATACAGGCTGATGGACTTCACACACTTGACACTATTGATCTTCAAGATCATAATTTAAATGGGAACACCATATACTCTGGAAAAGCATTTATTTTAAGCCTAAAGATTTAAGTGATGAGGAATCTACTATGACTTGCTCAAGATACTCCTGAAGTGATTCTCCAGACTGTTCAAAGTATTAGCATCAACAAAATATTATTCTTTTGTACACACACAAAATACCTTCGAAACTAACTTAGAGTAATATAATAAAGCAGATAATATTTTTAGAATTCTCGGGTAAGCTGTATTGTAATGAGAAGGCTTAAAACTCCATTTATAGCCATGAAGTGTGCAGCTAACTCAGGAGCTGTGTAAATAAGCACACGAAAGAATCAGTCAAAAGTGCCTTCTTGTTCCCAACTCAGTTTTCCAGTTCACTTACAGTGGACAAAAGTGGCAGTTGGAGGAGCTGGAGGAAAAACCCTCAAGGCATCAGCAGCCTCCTGCTGTACACGGCACAAAAGGATCTTACAGTGTAAAAGTGTCCATTGCCTCTGGAGGAACCCAGATTTCACCTCTAGTCTTGTGGGAGGGAATTCTGATCAACTCTTAGAAATCATCTGGGTCATGTAACAGGAGGGCTGCTCTGCAGAGAAATTTAAAATCTATTCACATGTCTGTCAGGAGTGTGTATCTCTGTATTACAGTAGGCAAAATGTAGTCTTACCCCCTCTGAGGTAGTTTGGTCATCCAGCTATTTTAGCATTTTCTCAGGAAGTTCCTGGCAATGAGAGTTTTTACAGTCCAATTAACACAACAGGGAGTGACAGTCTCTAAGCCTGGAAACAATTCTCACTAACAGTGGTGTGGACAAAGCTACAGATAAGAAACTCCTTTCTTATACATGGAAGGGTAATAAGGTTATTCAACCAGTTGCAAAACATGGAAGAACCATTTTTACCCATGCTGAGGATGGAAGCAAAAGACAAAGAAGTTTGTACTTGTCAGTGAAAGAAATAGGTTAGCATGTGTCCTGATTCAGGAAGAAGAATAATCAATATTTAAAGACACTGAGCAGACTACAGTTGAATGTTAGAAGTACAGGAGAATGTTAGAAGCCAAGAAAAGACCAGAGGGAGGCTGAAAGGGGAAATTGCACTGTGCTGGTAAATCAGGGTGATGATAAACACAGGTCAGAATAGCAGAAGCATTGACTCCATCACCAACTTATCATTTCCCTGTTCAGTGGAAACTACGTACAGTATCACCCACCACCCCTGCTTTATTTATGATAACCAAGTCAATACTCCCAGCACTTAAAACAATATTTCATGCTTTCCAGCTGTGCTCTCTGAAATCATTTCTATCCTGTTAACTCCATGAAGACACCAATTTCTTGGGTTAATTCCCTTCTCATTTCTTGGCGTAAAAGGTAGTAATTTCTGTGAAACAAATACCAAAATGAAGTGCACTGATTCAGAAATATTTTGTGTACACATAAAACAGAAATGGAGTGATCTTGTCTGAAAAGTACATAAATAAATGCTTGAATATTTATTTGGACTGATCAGTTAGGAAATACTGAATTTTAGAAGCTTACATATTTCAGACAGTATGGCATTTACTTCCTTTCACAGAAATTATTCAGTATCATTAATTCAAACCAAAATACATCTGCCATATATTTTTAATGCTGGATTAGGACTTAAGGGATGCTTTTATTATATCTTCATGACAATACAAAGGCAAAAAAAAAATCCCTCTTCAAGGACTCAGTAGATGAATCCACTTGTTTATAAAGCAAAGCCTACTTGTTTTATTTAGAACAGACTCAGCAGATCTTAGTGCAATGAATCTCTGTCTGGATGCTGTCAGCCTGACTTACCTAAAGCCGTGCATTACCTTGAATTTCTAACATTTTGACCAACAACTTTTTTTTTCTCCCAAGTACTTTATTTGTATTTATCCAGCAGCAAAAGTTACTTAAATACTTAAAAGATACTTAATAATTCACCGACAAGGTGCCTGCACCTTTCCCTTGCAGCTGTATTTACTCAAAACAAAGCTATTCAAATGAGCCTTAATCAAGACACATCATTCTGCTCACTGCATGAGCAAATCCACTCAGATCCCCTCAGCTGGGAATGCCAGCAGTGAAGCCCCAGACAAGAATTCTGGCCAGTTCCCTGACAGGGCAGGCTGGATCCGTTGGGATGTGGCATTAATGTCACATTTAGTTGATTTAAGATTCACCTGGGTCCCCTAAGTACTCGGCAGAAATGTTCCTTCTGTGCCTGTTGAGCCATGGTTGGGAGCTGATGGAGGAGCTCCTGAGTGCTTGACCTTTTGCTTTGGCAGCACAGCTCTTCCCAGAGTGTCCCACTGGGCACAGCAGAGGTCAGTCTGTGTCCTGCCCTGTCACCAGCTCCAGCTGGGGGTCACAGCAACAGTTCCACAGGGAGAACAGTGTCAGTTGTTACCTGGAAATTCCCAGGGAAAGATAATCTCTTTTTAAAGCTTACTGTGTTACAATTAGGGGTGAAATTACAGTTTAAAATGCTGGAAATGGAATGGCTAGATGATAAAATAAAAGCTTTATCAATAGCTACTGAGTGCCAGGTGTTTTGCTTAAGGGAGGCCTGTCTCCTACATGCCATCCATCAGTGTTATTTAAAAACCATTTTGACAGCTCAGCACACCAGGTTATACTGAAGAGTTTTCACAGAAACTGAATGAGATATGTTAATAACCCAGACAGCCTGTGAGGTATTTGTGATTCCCAGTATGTCAGACCTGTTGGATTCTGCCAGGCTGCCCCGTGTAACTCAGTCAGAGCTAACTGCTCATGGCTGTGTGCGAGTTAACAAAACACAGATGTTCTTAAAAAAAATCACTTTACTGAGCAACAGCACATGTTCTTTTAAATACTTACACTCCACTTTCCCTCCATCACCTCCCACGAAAAACAGTGTCTAAAGTGTTTTCTATATGGAGTGGCTGTGAGCTGGAGTTAATTCAGTGCCTGAGACTCGCCAGTACATCAAACAGTGACTACACACTGGAAAGAAATAACAAATTTCCAATGGCGCCAGCAAAATAGCTTGAACACCCTGCCATGAGACACGACCTTTTATCTTTCCACTTGGAGCTGTGGGTCCTGTACATACTGTGCTCCAAGCACTAAGGAGAAATTAGAATGGGCAGATGCCAGAGGGAAGACAAGCGTTTTTTCAAACACGCCAACACCAAGCAGAGAGCTCTCCTTGCCAGCCTGCAGCTGGGGGAACTTTCTGGTGGTTGGCATCGATCTGCACATCCCGCTCGTGGCAGCGAGTGGGCAAGGCCACAACTGCTGCAGTTCACACTGCAGAGCCTGCACCGTCCTGAAACTGCTTAAAATAAATCCCTGTGTGTTTTATCGGTACAGCAATCTGAGGTGCAAGCGTCTTGAAAGATTTCTCGCTTTATCTAAAATATGAAATGTATTTAAGGAATAAAGTGTTCGTGTAGAACTGGGGAAGATAATGTGAGCCTTGTGGGAAATAAAGCTATTGGTGTAAGGAACCTTTTCCAACCTGAGTATTTTTGAACATCCTTAGCTCTATAGCCATAGTTACTTGGAAAATGTGGCTTTAGCTTTGTGACTAATCTCCAGTAGTAGATTGAAGAATGAACTAGAGGAATCAATCAAAATCTGTTTCCACATGAAGTTTAGATCATTTGTATATAGAAGTAAAGAACTTTTCTAAATAGGCAACTTGTATGACTAATGCTTCAGGCAGATAAATGCAGGATTAAACAGAATCATTTGGAAGGTCACAGAAAGAGACTGAAAAAATTTCCATTCTCCCTTCCTACCAGACCTATAATGGAAAAATATTTTGTGTTGTTACGAAAATTTGTAGGACTGTAACCTCTACATAATAAGAGTACTCTTGTCCCCAGAAAATCAATAGCTGTATCTTCTCTAGAGGTAATCACTAAGGCTAAAATTCTAAGTGTATTTTGAAAAAGCAAGTTTTTATTTATATATGTACTTTTTATATACGTAACCAGAAATATAAAATTAAAGGAGATCTATGATATCAATCCAAAACTACCAGCAAACAACAGAATATCATCTCCAAAAACAATTCTAAAAATTATTCTTTGCTGTGTATGGACTTTAATATTTTCTTATTAAACCCTCTTTCTTGAACATGGACTTTTAGTTTTGTTTTAGTTTTAGCTTGTTTAGTTTTCTGGACCGTACAGACCACAGAGTTAGCAAATCATCAGGAAATCAACATTTCATACCAATATTTTTTGGTGTGCTGTCAGCTTGGCATACACCAAAGATCTTCTCTTGGGATCCCAAGGTGTTTGAAGAGTGAGTCTCACCAGACACAATGTGCCTGTAAATACAGTCCCCTGTTCTCTGAGGTCCTCTGTGCCTTGGTTCCTCTCTCTAGAAAAATACCTCAGAGACAGTACCAAGCCATCTGAGAGAGATCAATCATGTGGTCAAATTTCCTGATGCCTGTCAAGTTCTTCTCTTAGATCCTTTGATATAACCTGAAATAATATCTCAAAATAGTGGGACTTGCTAGCTACTGCAATATAGCAAGTTATTTGGTTTTTAAGGCACAGGACAGGAAATACTAAATCCTGCACCATTAAAAATTATTCTGAACATCCATAGCTTTAGTCCAAGTTGCATATACATTCCCACACTAAAAAAAGAATCTATTGTCTCATCACATCCAGAGGGTTATGTGGGAAAAAACCAGCTCAACCTGTTAAAAAACAGCTCACATCAGCACTTTCTGGTGTGACCCAGCTACTTCATCTTAGTGAGCTTCAGCCTGTGTTTCTGGCTGGCAGTAGTGAGCAAAGAGATACTGAGAGAGAAAAACAAAATGAAAGTTGGGGTGAGACTTGGTTAGCTTGAGAAATCTGCAGAGGGAATGTCTTTAACTCCATTACTCCCAGGTTTGCAGGCACTCACCAGTGAACTGCAAAGGCTTGATTGTTTTCCACACATGCAATGAAAATTAAAATCACCTAAGATTTAATGTCTTATGAAAAATACATGGGGAGCCCCAAGCTACATTGTACCTAGTAGGAAAATTATTGCAAAATTTCACCCTAGCTGATAAATTTGTAGACAGGTGGCCTGTATACACTACCCTGTGGTCTCCTCCAAGTTGGATCAAGAGAAGAAAGTCCTCACTGGTTTTGTTGGTCTGAGGGTATGTTATAAATATGAAGTTCTGGTGCCTTTAGTTCTTCCATTTTTACCAGTATCACCATAACGACTTAAAAAAAAATTGACAAATACTCCCTAAATACACACAGCTTCTCATTCATACACAGGCAGAGAAGGGCAGGTGTGACAGGGGTCAAAGAGTTCTGCCTTAAAATGCTGACAGGAGTAAGGAGTGAGAGGCAGAGGGGGGACCCCAGGTGTGGTAGAGGCTGGTGTGCAATCACCATGGTCACTGAGGTGCTGCAGAGACAAGTCTTGTACCTGCTGCTCTTCTTGCACATGTGAGGCTTTATCAGCAGAGTTATCTTAAACAATTCTCACTTATTTCTGGAGTGTCATTGGAAATCAGGTCAGTAGTTCTATCTCCATCTTGCAAATGGTAAAAGCTGCAGAAGGAAGTCACTTTACAGTTCTACACAACAGACTGAGAGGTAAAACACACCAGAACTTGTATACCTAAGTTTCAGTACCTAAATTAGCTCCCTAGTGCCTTGGAAATCAGCAGGCTCCCTGTGAGAGCAAATCCCCTCACTGCATCAGTGAAGTGCCTGTTGCTGGGTTGTACAAACAGCCTTCCAATGGTTCCAGAATCCCATGGCTCAATAATGCTGCCTTTTTTCTTCACTCAGTTCCCTCCCTTTCCAAAAGCCAGTGCCTGAAGGAAACATGACATCTGCAATTCCAGAAAGCCCATGCCATATGTGAATGAGGCTGATCTACAGAAAACTCCAGCAGTCCCCCACAAGGAAAGTATCTGTCTGACAAATTCATGCTTTTGGAACACAAACCTGTTTGTGGTCAGCAATTTAATCAAATGTACAAGTTACATTTTCCATTGCAAATCTTAGCATTGCTGCCTCCTCATTCTAATACTCCAGTATACTGCAACTGTACCATAAACCTTTCTGAAACACACTGTCTGTCTGCTTTAAAAGTGGTTCAAAAACACCCAGTCATGGAGAGCAATCCTGAGCTGTGAGCAGAGGAAGCAGCATAACATGCAGCGTTTTCCCACCTCTCAGGTTTAGGAGGCAGTTATATTAAAGTAGTCTCAAAGAGCTTTCAAGCTTCATTTTTCAAAATCTAGCCTCTTTTTAAAATAATAACTCATACATGGGTAACAACCTCCAGGCAGTAATCCTGAGCACAAAGTCTGAGAAATGAAGCTAAATGATGTAACCCTACAGGTTTTATTTATGCTGGTAAAAGGTCAGGGAAAGGGCCTGGATGCTGGACTGTAATAATCTCTGTTAGGCTGCCATAATGGTCCCTGACAGGCTTTCACCCTGTGTTAGCTTGCAGTCCTCCAAACAATTCCCAGGCAGAATTCAGAAGGTGGCAGAGGACAGTGACCATTCCAGCAGCAGTGGCAGCAGCACAAACCAAACAATGAGACTCCAGTTCCTCAGTGGAGCCCAGGAGGCTGTGTTCAGAATGCATCTTTCAGAAAGCCAAGTAGTCTTGACAGAAACAAGAGACAGACAAGCTGCTGTATTCCTCAGTGCATCCCCAGCTAAACAGGATGCATCATTCACTTCAAATGCACATGGTAGGGATGTTTTTAGCACTATTACCTGCTTTGTCTAATTAGTTATTCCTAATTGTATAACCTAGCACTAAATTCATGGTAATGACAACTTTGGAAGAAGCTTTTCATAGCTGAGAGGAAGTATTTTGCTTTAAAATCTCTAAAATGAAAATGTACTCATGGAAATTGTAGCATGCCCATTATGCAAAAATATGCAGAATTATGTGAAAACAAGCAGTCAGCAGAGGGCAGGTAGACTGTGCTGATGTCTCTGGGTGATATGTATGTTTTGCTGTCTTAGCCATTCTCAGCAGTTTCTTTTGTCAAAAAAATAAGTGATGCTGTCTGGAAAAAATCAGAGGCAGTCTAGTGCTCATTGCAGATTTGTCACTAAGAATTTATTTGACATACCTTTTCCTCAGACTGGGACACAGGAAGGGTTTATTCCCTACATAATACTCATCTGGAAAACACTGATAGGATTTGAACATTGGAGATTTAAAGACATGAATGTTTACAGAAAGTGTGTCTATAACAGTCCATGTATATAGTGATTGTAAGTCTCAAAATATCTGCTGAAGTTATACCAGTCAACTGAAGACACTTTCTGCTACTAGTCAGCCTCAGCCTCTGCTTTCTGTGCCCAACTCCTGTTACCAACAAACAAGACTTTTTTAAGATTGCCTCCTTGCAAGACTCAACCTTGCTCTTAATAATTGGAGAATCCTAAGATCTCCCCAGATGACTCCTAAATACAAACAACAGAAACAGGGGTCCAAGGAGTCCAATCTAATTTAACATTGTAGGGAACATTGCTACTCTCAAAGCTATTCCTGCCTTCCCTACTGAGGGAAGTGCTTGGGATCTCTCAGTGCCAACAGCATGAAGTAATGTAACTACTCTAGCACAGAGCATGACATCAGATCTGTCACTGCAAGCCAGAAAATCCATCACATTTGAGGCTTTGTTCCCTCAAATAGTCATTTACTACATATCATTGAGCTGCTTATTTAATATTTATGCAAATTCTTCAAGACATTGTACTGGACCATGTATCAGAGATGATCTGTGCACAGGCAACTCATCTAAGAGGATGAGAGAAGTCCTAAGTACATAAAGGAACACTCGTATCTTCTTTAGTCATTAGTCCATTTTCAGTGCATGGCTGCTTTTGAGAACTCCATCAGTGATATTTTGGAAAGTCTGCACCACTCTTGTTACTATCTAGACTGGCATATCCAAATCCTAGGATTCAGAGTGAGTGATGGGCTTGAGGTCCTGAGGAGGGAGAGTCCAACATAAGGACAAAAGCAGTTGTATAGTCCTAAAAGCAGAATAATCTTTG
The DNA here is from genome assembly GCA_016584745.2 of Phylloscopus trochilus trochilus. NCBI lineage: Eukaryota > Metazoa > Chordata > Aves > Passeriformes > Phylloscopidae > Phylloscopus > Phylloscopus trochilus. Next base: position 12,514,297 of record WQNJ02000041.1, read on the forward strand.
TAATCAGAAGGAATTTGGATGGTTCCTTATGGGAGCAGGGCTGTGCAGCAGCACCACGGGCACAGACAGAGCGTGTGAAGCAGTGGGAGCTCCCAGCTAAGCTCAGGATTTTTCCACTGATTGAGAGCCTGTGGAGCAGATGTGCAGTGTTACACAGAACCAGAGAAATCAGAAGGAAGTCCTTTCCCTTTACATTCTTCCCAATCCCCTTTACAAACAAATTGTCACCTAACTGTGGTTTCTCAATTAGAGTTTCCTCTCCAGCACGATCTCTAAATTGGAAGCCCAGTACAAACCCAATTGCCTTTCAAATTGGCCTGCTCAGCACAGTAATAAAAAAAAAAAATCTCAGATGCCACACTGTCAATCATCCTGGCCCTTACACAACTGTGAGCTCCACTCTTACATAAATGTCACAAATGCCATAATTAGCATCAGCTCATGCCATAGGATTGGATCAGAATCTGTGTTATTTGATAATTTGTTTTTGATCAAAACTCACTTTTAGAAAAGCAAAAAAAAAGATAAAAGTAAAAAAAATCACTTTGATCAGGACTTACTTTGCATAATTTTGATTACGAGACTTCATCTGTGTTTGCAAACTCTAACAGTGGTATCTGACTTACACCTTACTGTACCAAGTAATTCCTAAAATAAGCATAAAATTAAAATCTCCTTAACTCTTGAAGTTTTAAAAGTACTTGGGGTATAGACAGTGTTTAACTAACACCTTCTCCCTTGGAGTTATTACACTGATATTATTATTCCTGTCGTGTTCTGTCAGTTTAATTGGATAATAGCTGCAGTCAGATTATTGCCTTGTAAGTGCATACAAGCACCTAGCAATGTTTATGCAAAGAACCTCATATGCCTTGCTGGTTAAATGGGAACATCATATTTTCAATGTGCAGCAAGGGCTGGTGAGTTGCTTCACAAGTGCAAATCACAGAGGAAGGAGCAGGACAGAGGGTGAATTAATGAGGATGCTGATATCTGACCACTGATCACTGCTGCTAATGAGAGCAGTGACAACTGGAGCTTTACAGCACAAGGTCTGCTCCTGTCCCTGGCTTTCCATGATCCACATTTTCCTTTCTTGTTGGATCCACAGAGCAGGGAGGAAACTTGAGTATAGGCACTGGAAGTTTGGGCTCTTCCCTCCACAAACTGTGCCTGTATTATTTTTATTATATTTTACAGCACAAGAGGTTTCCAGGCCATGTGCCAGGGAAGAAGAGGCAATTAGAGCTTTTTGCTTCCTAATCTGACAGAAATCACACAAAGCAGGTAAAGTGCAGTGACCTCAGTCCTGCTGCTGGGTATAGGTCAGACCCAAATCAGCCAAAATTCTCAACAACTCCATTGATTCATGTAGCTTATTAGTAACATAGAAAACAGATTATACACATTTCTTTTATTGTAATGTCCTAGATTCTGAAGACATTGGGTAAAATCCACAACAGCACTTTGCCATCATTTATATTAAAGTAAAGCACAATCTGAGAGCAATAGCACTGAAATCTCTCACAGAGGAGTTATCAAAGGCTCACTTCATACAATGAAGTGTAAGCTTGATTTGCATCAGTTTAATATTTTATATGTAGGGGAACATTTTCCAGAGGGTTCTTACAGAGAATTTGGGGGAGAGCTGTAATTTCAATTACAATATCAATGTAAATACTCTTTTTCTCATATTTTAGGGAAAAGTTTCTCTTCCTACTATACACTGAGGTAGATTTAAAAGAAGAAAAGGTTCAGCTGACACTCTCTGAAGTTATGTTTTCCCCAACTGAGCTCATTCCACTTCACAGAAGTCTGAATGCTGGTGGAGAAAACAAAATGTAGACCAATCTTCAAGCACTAATATAAATGATTGGTTCTGACACCAGTAAAGGCATGTTGTTTTCCCTCAAGGTTGCCTACTTTTCACATAGGCAAGAAGGATTAAAGACATAAGATTGCTCTTCATGTGGGGAGTTGATAACCTGCACTCTCAGAGGGGTTTGATTATCTCAGAACATGTGCAAAGGAAAAAAAAAGCACAGGCAACTTCAAGAAGCAGACTGTTCTGAAAAAACGTTCTTTGTCTTTCTGCTGAGATATTGTTGGGGAAACAATGTTTCAGTATCTGTTTTGAGGATAAAGGTAGATTTAATTCATAGTAACCAAGTGGCTCCAGTGGTCAATACAAAATGAAACATTCCTTGTTCCATGATTTAAATCCTGACCAATTTCTCTCAAATCATAACACTGATTGTGAGTTCTAAGTACCAACTAGTGAAGAAAAAGTAAGAATTTCAGAATCTCAAACACTACATGTAAGGACAATGCTCCAGCTGTAAATATCAATCAGCATCTCTGGAACAGGACAACTCATGCTGGAGGTTCAATAAAAGAGAGATATATTCTGCCAAATATCTGTCAATGTCATTTGGTGGCCATTTCTCTCACTCCACAAGGCAGTCAGTATATGATCCAAAGAAATTTCAGATCTCTAAAGCACTTTGCAGTTCCTGGTAGTTAAGAGCATCCCCAGTACCACACTGGGCTCATGTTTACTGTGGTAACCTAGAAGTATTTTGATTTCAAATAATGGTCACTAAATCAACAATTGAGGATGAGCCATTTTGAATACTTATTAAATTTCTGACATTCCCTTAGAATGTGACATTCACTTAAGAAGCTGAAGAAGGGAGAGAAAAAAAAAAAAGAAAGAGTAAAATATCGTGAATTTGTGATTTCTTTTCCATGCAAATTATTACAGAATAGCATTTGTAAGGTTGTAACCACATCTCAGAATCCTAAATGTTCAGATGAGGAATGAAAGGTTAGTTACAAGTATGAATATTTTCATTACATTGTATGAAATTCAAGGGAGTAGTGCCTCGCTAACTGCAGGACCATGGATTAGTCAACACATAATTAAGAGATATTTGCTTGAAAGCCGCCAGCTTACACTGAAGAAATGTGCTTGTAATCTCTTTACCTGCCATGTATTTCATTTATCTACAGCAATACTGAAATGTTCAGTACAAATCAAGCATACAAGAATGAAGTACATCTGCAGTGTCAGGTGGTGTGTGAAATTGTACTGCTCGAAAGAGTTGCGGTCTTAGGGAAGGAATCAGTAAACAATTTACCACACCACTTTACATGGCTCTAGGATTCGCTGTCTGTGCATAAGTCTTTTACACAAAGTGAGAAAAGTTACATTCTGAAAAAAAAAAAAAATCAAGTCCTTGTCTCTGCCTTGGATTTCTTCCTGGCAGTTGTCTCCCAGACAAAATAGTGCTGAGCAGATGTATAGCCAGATTCTTAAGGTATTTTGCATGGTGTGCCTGGGAACCTGCCACAAAACAAGCCTGGTTTATTTTTAGGTACCCTTAACTTTATTTATTGATTTAGGAGGATATGAGAAATGGGCACAAGCAAAGAGAGTTTTGTGAAAATGGTATCCTTTATTAGATTAGCTGATACAGCTTGAAAAAAGCAAGTATGCTTTTGGGTACAAGCTGCTTTCTTCAGCAAAATCTAACTCAATACAGGCAATTTCAGTTTAATCTTATTACATTGGTAACAATGCTGTTACGATGGAAGTGTGGAAATGAGTAAGAAGAGGGGCATTTTGAAGGTTTTTTAAATTTATTTTGAAATTTCAAACTTCCAAAAAGTAAACCCAAATGAAATGCCTGGGTCAAGATCATGGTGGGAGGAAAGCACAAAATCTGTTCCAACCCTGCCCATGCTCCTCTCCTCAAAGAGCTGGCTGTGGCTGCTGCTGTGAATGATAACTCTTACAAAAGCAATAGCTACTCTAAAGTTTCCAAACAGCAGCAAAGATTCTGTTGCCAGTCTGTGTTTTTGCTAAGCACACAAAATAACCAGTGAAATACCATTGCCTTGCAGGCCTTGCTCCTCTGGCAGACTCTGCTAGAAAACAACTGTGGGAGCAGCATGTGGGAGATACCCAGGTCTGGCTTTCTGCTGTGACGGTGCCAGACTGAGAAACAAAGTGCAGTGAACAAAAGGCCACTGCTATTGAGAGATGAAATAGTGACAGAGAACCTGCACTTAAAATGAAGAGAAGGAGAAGGAGCCAAGCAAGAATAGAGAGAAACTGCTGAGGCCAGTAGGGAAAGGTCAGGAGAAGAATAAAGGCAGATTGCCTGAAAGCCAAGAGGTGTTAAGGAAGACTTATAAATTGATGAGAGGAGAGAAAAATGATGAGAGTAGAGAAGATACCAGATAGCAATCCCATTAATAAGTGGAGAGCAGCCTCCATGGTGATTCCTGGCAGTGCCACTAATAGCTGACAATTAGATTTTCCCACAGCAAAACATAACTGAACATCTAAGCAAAAATAAACGATTTTTTATAAGTCAGCAGAAAAACAACACACTGGTGGCTGTCAAAATTATCCTAATTAATTTACATCTAACTAGATGTGAGAGTCCAAAGAACCAGGTATTTATTAGACAAACTACAGCAGGCAAATTAAGTGTAACACTGATAATTACAACAGTGCAATGTTTTTAGATGTATTCATCAAGCACAAGGCTTTGCTGTCTTCTAATTCTTTCTGCCTCTGCTGCTAGAAAACTTTCTGAAAGCAGGATCATGAAAGTGGCATTTAGGCTGAGAAAGGCAAGAAGCTTTGCAACCTGTCTCAGAAACATCATCCTAAGCACACAAGGCTGCAGAAAAAGAACACGATGCAGGTGAAATAAAGGATCCAAGGGAGCATCAGAGCTGACAATTTTAGGACTACATGGGAGGAATGTGTCACTGTACACAGAGGGTGACACTGTTCTCTATTTTCTTCCCATCTTGTCCAGGCTTCAGCTTCCATCGAAGTTCATTAATAGAAAATATTTCCATTCACTATTCATTAAGTTGGAAATGAATAGGGAGAAAAATTCTGGCTGGTTTTGTTTCTGTCTCTGGTTTTAGCGAGCTGCAGAAACCGCAGGCGAGTTATTTACCACCTTGTAATGAGACACCGCCTGGAGCACTGAGGGAGAAGGCAGTGCCTTTCAAGTGCCTCTAGAGGCTTCTAAGGAAAAGGAGCATTGCATCTGGGTGGGAGCAGAGACAGGTTCACTCAGCTCAGATAGCTCTGGTCTGATCTGGGTTTACTATAAAACAGTATCAGAAATGGGTGTGGCCACACAACCCAGCTCCTCTCTGCCCTTGTTGTCACACACGTAGTGGGATTAATGGTATGGGTTTCGAGTTTGCCTCTGAGCTAGAAGAAACAAAGGACACTTCTGTATGTCCTCTGCTTTTGTACTTTTACTTCTCTTTGCTTTGAATTATCTCCTCTGTAAAACAGGACCAAAATAGTTCTTTACTGTACCTGCAAGTGTTGCTGAGGCCGTGCAGCTCAAGTACTGCAGAAGGTCACGTGAAATGCTGCTTAAGAAGGAAGACAGAAGTCAGAGCTCTTTATTTACAGCCTTTCATCCAACAGTACTGTGCTCTGCTACCCTGACTGGTGTGATCTTTAGTGAGCTGTTTCATTTCTGTTTTGACATGTGCTTTTCAACTTGCATCATTAAAAGCACAGCTTGTTTGCTCCATGTACTATTTGCAGTGATTTTGATCATTTGAGCAACCATATTATTTTATTATTGTGAATATTCTGAAAATTGTTGTGGATAGAACAATGATATAGAGTGGGAAAGAAAAAAAAAAAAAAGGCGGGAAGAGAAATCTTCAGAAAACACTTGCTCATTACGATTTCAATCTTTCCACGAAGCACCTGGCCAGGGCAGGAGAAGCACAGGAGGTGCTGAACAGGGCATCATTTAACACAGAAGTGCTGCATTGTGTCCTGAAATCCTCAGCTCAAGCTGTGCCCCAGACACCTGAGGTGAATGAGTGCCTGAAGTCACCATTCACAGCACATTCAGAGCTGGAGCTGCTCAGGAAATCCACTGCTCAGAAAAGGCAGGTTTGGCTCATCACTAAGACAGAGGGAAGATTTCTTCAGACCCCCTTCCCGGGAATCCAATACCCAGCATGTTGCTGTTCAAATGAGGTGGCCTAAGTACCCCTCCCAAACTACAGAAAGCAGGGGAGCAGCAGTGCCCTCTCCAGCACTTCAGGCTCCAGAAGAGAGGTACCCTCTTCCAGAGGGTGTCTGTGGAATCCACAACAACATCTGCCACCTTCAAGGTGTCCCCAAGCCAGCAGATGTAGGACAATCTGCTGTATTAATGGAATTTTCATTCCTTCCTGCCGAATCTGCTCCACTGTGCATGGAGTTGATTAAATATTCATAGTACCAGTCAGAAGAGGGATAAAAGCAAACTTGGATATAACCCAGCGGCCAAAGTAGTTGTGCTGGAAAGAAAAACACCTGAGTTTTACTCTTTCTTTTGCTGATTATTTGAAAATAAGAAATGAAGTGTTCAGTAAAGCAAGGGTCTGAAACTCAGGGTATTCTCTTCTTAGTTTTTCTCACACTAGGTTTTCTCAATATTCATAAACAGGGCTTTCTGCAGTCTGCTGAAAAGCATTTATTCTATACAAATTAGAGTTGCTTTGACAAAAAAAGTAGTAAGAATGACTTCCACTACACCAGGGTATCCTACAGTTTGGTATGTGAGCACTCTGATGGAGTGAGGAAGATTAAATAATTTTGGGAAATGGAAAGAATGGGGTATAGAATGATTACTTTAACCATGGCACTCTTGGGTGAAATAGAAGGATGTTGTGTGAACATGATATGCTCCCCAAAGGCCTCCCAGATTACACCAAGCAGGCAAAAGAGACACAAGAACATTTATTTTGTTAATTTTACAGATGCAGAATGAGACATAACAAGATGGGAATGTACAGAAGTAAAACTAGTAGGTAATCAGGAAACTGCAAAATAATTAATATTAGTGTAGGACTTCATTTCTCCACCAAAAAACCCAAACAAAAAGTCTTTACCTCATATAGAAGCTCTTTGGGCAAGAAAGCATTTTTTTAGAGAAATTAAAATTAGAACTTACATGACTAGAGTAGGAATTTTCTATCTAAAATTTGCCCACCTAAAGGAAATTGTCACAGTAAAAGAAAGGCAGTGCATAGAAGAGGACATGTATACAATATATAGTTAATATTTAATAAATTTGAAAAATAATCAATCTCTTTTGGAGACTGTGTAAAGTTTAGGAGCTCTGGAGTATCTGGCTGTAAAGCCATGTAACAAGGAAGATCTCACAAGCACTCGTGAGCTTTGCAGCACAACTTAGGGATGTCCCACACATCCCACACACATGGGCCAGAACAGGCACAATAAAATCATGGTAACTTATATATTGTTGGAATCTTGGCTGAAACAAGTGGGCCCTAATTCCTGAGACTGACTGTGAAAAACAACTCTACCAAGGAGAAGTAGTAACTTCTTTTAGCACTATGTGCTGGAAGTTGCACACTCTGGACTTTAGGACTGTATTAATTGCCCTCATTTGTCAGTGTTTAACACACAAAGTGCAGAACAAAATCATTTAGGCAATTCAGTCCAAGTAATTAGCTATTTTACATCCTTTTTATTGTGAAATAATCTGGTCCTTCGTTTTATGACTTGGAAAACCATTCACTATCAATTTAGTGATAATACATTAATAATTGTGTGATGTTCCGAGCAGTTTCAATGGGTGATGTCACATCCGCAGAACAGCTTATTATCAAGAGAACAAATCTGAGATGCAAATCAGTGAGAATTTAATTATGTTTAAAAGGACAGATGCTTTGCCATTCACCAAGCCATCTACTGACAGCATTCAATAAAACACAAATTGAATGCACATTTTTACACACAACTGTCACTTCCTCATCTGCATCAGTTGTCCCCTTCCTGTACACGTGCTCCTGGCTTAATAAACAAAATATCCACATACAGTGAAATGCCAGCTGACTTCCATCCACAACTGTGTATCACACAAAGGAGCTTTCTTCCATAAATTTCATTTTTAGTGTTGTTGCATCCTTTTCCATTTTCACCAATTTGCTTTTTGGTCTCATTCTATTCTTTTTAAAACAGCCAGCCTCTAGAGTTGCACGTCTTTTGATTCTGGAAAAATGTGTTTAGCTTTTCTTGGTTGTGGAGAGGAACTTTAAAACGTAGACTTAACAAGTCACAAAGCAAGCAGAATAATTGACAGTTTTATTTTTACTATCTCATTATTTTTAATGAGTTGGTTTGTATTCCTAAAGAATTCAGAAATTCTTGACTTTCAGTGCGACATTAGGACAACACTGAATCTAAATCTGCAATGTTCTTTTCAGAGAGCAAATTTTCAGAAGATACAGACCTGCAAGTGGGATTAGTTCAGAAATTTGAAAATATAAAACTCTCCACATTGAAAATATTTGAGTGTGCAAAGGGAAACACAAACATACTTCTAGAGTGCTTGAGCACACAGAAAGAAGAATTATTTATTTGTTTGCTCATATATTTAGAAAAAAAAGAGCCATATTTAAGCTGATCTGATTTTGCTTCACTTGGAACTACAAATAAAGCATACTAAAAAAACCAGAACTTATTTTCTTTTAAAACCAAGAGAGGAAGTACCTTTAAACTTAGTGACTGAAGAGAGAGTTACTAAAGGAATAAAATATTTTGATAGTGAGAATGTTCATTGAAACCTGACTGGTGCCACGTAAATCTAAGTAACAGCAAGCTGAAAAAATCCCTTCTGATCTTTTTCACTGTAAATGGGCTTTTCCATCTCCACATCTCACTCAGCTGAAAATTGGCTTCACAGAGGTGAATACAGCATTCATTCTTGCCATGACACAACAGGGCAGATAAATCAGATTACTTCTTCCCTCCCTAGAATTGCCTGGATCATTCTTTCCCACTGATCTCTCCTAGCCCCCAATTCCAACACTGAAAAGCATCTTACAGTAAGCAGCCCTTTTGTACTTAAGTCCAAAGTAGCCACTATCCGAGGCTTTTCTGCAGCTTTTCTCAGCTATTCCAACAGTATTTGTCTTTGAAAGATGTCTCAATGTACATTAAGGTGGGAAAAATGTCTAGGGATAGATTATTATCAGCAAGCTGTAGATGTTTTTTTCCTATTCATCCTGTTTAGTTTATCCTCATAACCTGAAAGACTGTGTAAAAGATTAGCTACATAAACTAATTAGCTGTTGCCAAATCTGCATTCCAAAGAGGGATCTGCTTCTTAATGAAAGCTGCAAGGAGCAGGTGACTGGTGGTGTCTTTGAGCAAGTTAATTTATACTGGGCTTTAATCTAGAACAGTCTTTTAAGTTCTCACCTCTTTCATGTCATGGGTACATAAAGCAAGGCACCCCTTGTTGCAGGGGACAGGAATGCCAATAAATCCAAATTACCATGCTGTGAAAAGCTGCATCAGATTTATTGTAATGCAGGAAGCATGAATGTTGAGAATTGTATGCAATATGCAGAACAGTTTCTATTAGTACAGGCTGAGCACAGACAAATTAGTGTGGATATTTCTCTTTAAACACTTTTCAGCTGTTAATGTCTCATCATAATCACCACTGACTTTCAGCTTCAATCTGTGCTTTTCTAACCCTGCACATGGTACCAAGGCCCAAAGTTTCCAGGTCTACAGTGCTCAAGTGCTAACCAGACACATGCACGTGTGCAGCAGACATCTCCTTTAATGCTGCCTTTGCTGGTCTTCTCTTTCATTGTGCTGAAATCAATAACTAGCCTTAATGTGAATCGAAAAAGCAGCCTGTGAATCTGACATCAACAGACAGCTTTAATTGGGGTTGGAAGTTAGAAGTTTTCTCTTTTGTGGCCAGACTGTTCTCTCAGTTTCAGCTCCTCCAAGCTAAATCCTCATGGACAATCCTGTATGACCAAACTTTGCACTATATGCAGCAGGAGAATTTGCATGAACAATCGTTTGGCTGAAAATAATGTAAATTAGAAAGTTTGATGTATTATATATATCAATTTTTTTCTTAGCAGAGTGGATATTTTTCAGTATGTAGACTTCAACGGGCTTAGGAGAATAAACTCCACAGATGTGGAGAATATTTATTCTTGCTATGCTTTCTCGAGCATAAGAGTGTGTAGTCTCCACAATTTCATGTCCTCTTTGGTAAAAACTGCAAAGGCTCAGTGTATTGTAATCTACTCTGAATTCAGCATCTGTTTGTGATATTCTCAGCAGGAAAAGTTGTTTGTTTTCATCATCTGCAGATGCAATTATACCACCAAGGCCTGCAAAGTACTCAGATATGAGATGTGTAAGCTTAGCAAAAACCCTGGAATGAAATGTTATTTTTGTCATAAAAGATCCCTTGGTTCTCCTGTTCAGAGCCCTTTAGCCTGAGAGTAAACATCATGCCACTGTAATACTTTCCACCTTTGTATCACCTTCCATCCAAGCCTCTCAATTGGCTTTGCAAACATAGCTGGATTAAGTATTCCAACAGGGAAAAGCATCCTGCAAAAGCAGAACGCCCCAGAGGTCACACTTACACATTGAGCTCTGCATGTCTACCACTGTTCACACACAAATATGCTAACACCATACATAAAAAAATAGAAGCTTAAACTTTCCAAAGCTAACATGCACATTTTCAAAATAAATGTGAGAGTACATGAGGATTGGGACCTGCTCACCACAATAAGATCTGAGAGTTTGTGAGGAAGTGTCAATGAACGGTTCAGGGAGGGTTCAGAGCCATATTCAAATAAACACGAATAAAAAATGCATTCTCACATCAAAGACTTTGCATAAATTTGTCAAAATTGACTGTATAATTAAGGACACTGTGGGCTTAGACACATGAAATTGTCATGAGTGAGTTAACGCACCAGGCTCCAAGGACGCACTCTCCTAGACTGCACCAAATAGAAAACAATCCCAGTAACTTCAGCCATTCTTCATCAGTTCCACGGGATCATGGAAGTGTTGATGTTGGAGGAACCTCTAGAGATTACGTAGACCTCTGCTAGGAGAAGGGTTAGCTAAAGCAAGTTGCCAAGGACAGTGCCCATTGGGATTTTGAATCCCAAGGATGGAGAAGTGCTCCAAGGATGGAGAGTCCACAGCCTCTCTAGGAAATCTGTTCTGGTACTCTCTCTGACCATCCCTCATATTTAAGATCCCCCAGTTCTCTTCATTGTCTTCACTGCCCTTTGCTGGACTCAATTTAGTGTCCACCAGGAACCCCCAGGCCCTTTTCTGCCAAGCTCTTTCGAGCCAGACTCCCCATGGTGTGTGCTGCTGCAGGGGGTTATTCCTGAGGTCCAGGGCTTTGCTTTGTTCAGCTCAGGAGCCCATTTCTCCAGCCTCTTGAGATCCCTCTAAACAGCAGCACAACCTTTGGGTGACCCAGCCACTCCCAATTTAGTGTCTGCACCCTGCTGGGCTCACCGTGGCCCATCAAGCAGGTCATTAATGGAGATGTTTACCAGTGTTCATCCAGTATTGATCCCTGGGGTAGACAAGCAGACATGGAGAGTTTTCCTACAGCTCAAGCAATTTATTTTTGTCTGAGCCTTAGTCCCACTTCATTAAGTGCCCAAAGGTGAGGTTTTGCAGTATTCACAGAATCACCAAACAACTATCTTCCCCACTTTAGGATCAACAACCTAACATTTGTAAATAACTTTAAAAATATCAAAACCCCCTTATCTGCATCTTTTTCCCAAAATGTTGGGGAAGATCTAATGTGAATTGTGTTTTAAATGAAACTTTGGCTGCTAAAAAGTCTGCCACTTTTGAAATTTTTATTCTTACTTTGTAAATGGGCAAATAGCTACCACTGTCCATTTAGTGGAGACAAATGGAAACAATAAAAATCTGGGCAAAGTTTCACAAAAAGATTGTAGCAGAGCCAGGAGCTGAACCTAATCACATTGATTTAAGCATCATTCCTCTCAGAATTAAGTTGTGGGGAAGTGACTGAAGATACATGAAGGTTTTACAGATTATCTATATCCATTCTTGTTACAAGTAACAGACAGGTTGGATTGGATTGGATTGAAATTGTCTTTGTACTTTATCTTTGGACATCTCCTTGCTGCTGATTTTCTCCAGCTCTGCCCTCCTGCTTCTTGTCTGGTTCACAAGTCTGCTGCTACCTGGAGCAGGAGGGTGACAGAAGGAGCAATCAGAGGAAGGTGAGCAGAAAAGTAGGAGACATTTTGTTGGTTTTTCACTTGCTTAGTGCTGACTTCATGTGGTTCCAGATAGGAAGTTCAGCCCAAACAAGACCTCTGAGAGTACAAGTAAGTGAAGGACAGACTTTGAAGAGGTGAACTGGTGGAAATTCTTGTGTGCAAGACAGGCGACTGTTGCACACCTCCAGATTATGCAATCTTAGTAGATCCTAAGATAGTATTTTCTATCAGTAATTAAAAATACCAAGAATTCTACTGTCATTTTTCAGTGGGTTGATTCTGCAAAGATGAGTAAGTGTGAAGTTACAGGAAGCAGTGTGGTTTATGATCAGATGGCAAATAGTTACTCTCAAAGATAGACAATTTACTGGAGAAGACCTCAACTCATTTCTTGCTATGCAGTAGTGGTCATATTTGGATAAAAAACTTTATAAAGGAATTAAATTTTATGATAAGGGTAGCAAAGGTAAGGGTTTAAATAACCGTTTATTGCAAAGGAACACAAGAGCCAAGGAATGTCCCAATGACTACAGAGCCATTCAGGAAGCAGCAATAAAATACAAAACAGAGACAAAAATAACACCTTTACTTCTTAGTCCACACCAGTGCTTTTCTACCTGTGGCTCAGAGAGGGAAAATTCACAGTGGAGGAAAATCCATGGATGATATCTAGAGAGACTTAGAAATGCAGTTAACAAAAGCAGTGTCACTGTTGTTAGCCTAAATTCCCTCTGCAAAGGCTCTGACCTTCATTAGAAACACGCACACATCTACAAGTGAAAATTATTCACAAACAGTGCCCACCCAAGAACAATTCATTGATTAAAAAGCGAGCTCATGAGCTGGAGAAAAATATTCCAACCCCTACTTTGCTGTGCACTTACTTGACCCTTAGAAAATCAATCCCTCTGTTCCTCAGCCTTGACCTGCAGAACAGGGCATGCACTGCCTGATCTTCAGATCCCTGTGAGTGGCACTGGAGGTGTGCACTTCAAATGGATCATTGGCAAAAGGTGTCACTAGGTGGAGGAACAGCCGTCAATCGAATTATTTTAGAAACGTTGGTAAAGGAAGCTCCCTGTAATCACCAGTGGATTTATTGGCCACACTGTGGGAGAAGGAATATTAGGAACAGCATCCAGTCATCTGTGTAGTCATTTATGAGACAGCTATGAATAAATGAAAGGGTTTTGTGGAGAAAATATGGGGGAAAAAAGCCAGAAGTATCCCTCAACTGTCATATATGAGATTAATCACAGGGTAATATCAGTCGCTCTGCATTCCACTGCTCAAACTCTTTATTAAACCAAAGAGCCTACAGGAAGCAACAGAAAATCAATCAGTAGCTTAAAATTATTTGGGATATGCTCAGTCACAGCATAAAAGAATTTCATTTTGCACTTGCAAGGGAGACAGTACTTCTGAAGGAACTTGTTTCTTCACTGTTTCTAGATACTAAAGTATGATAATAAAATGCTTTCCACAACTATTTATAAATTCAAAGACAGTCAAAGCCTCCAGTATTTAAACAGCACTGCATGGCCAGTTCGAGGATACTCTATATTTCCTCCTCCAGCAGAAATGTCAATGCCCAAAGTATCAAAAGGTCTCCCCTATTCTTTGCATTCACCTGTCAGCAAGGAAATACAAGCTAAAAGGGGTATAAATTGAAAGATGTTGCCAATGGAGTCATTCTAGGTAGTAAAAAATCAAGGATTCTTTCCCAGATGCCAAAGATGAAACATACATCTACCAAAAATAAAAAACAACATAAAAATATATTAAATAGGGGTGGAAGAAGTAAAATAAGGTAAAATGTTTTGCAATGCACTAAATAACGCTGAGGATTCTGAAAACTTTGGTCAACTCAGATGCCTCAAAAATGCAGCTACTCACTGAGTCATTCCAGGCTGCTAAAGACTTAAATATTTATCTTAATATCTTTGTGCAGGGTGTCTCTGCCTGTGACTATGGCTATGCTGTGAATTCAGAAATCTGTGTTTGAACAGGCAGCACTGGATTTCAGAGGCGTTAGACAGTGCAGGCCAGAGCATTAAAATTTGGTTTGTGTGGTTTCCAGTGCCCAGGTAGGATGACTTCCAGTGCCAGCATTCATCTGCTGAAACAGGCAGGGTTAATGCTGTCCTTGTCAGGGCCCAGACAGATCTGGTAAGGGGATGCAAAGATAAATATTTGTGAAGCACTCACATACTGCAGTGATAACCACAAGTAACAGAAAGGTGATCACAGGAATAACCTCACTCATAAAACATCTTTGGAAGCAATAAAAATCTCCCTAGGGTTTATCCTGACTTATTCAAACAAAAATATGTGAGTGGTATTACATAAAACACACAAAATTAAAACCATCATTCAAATCTGAGAAAGAAAGTACTGCAATAAATCATTACTTACTCAGCAGTTTTATGTCGAGGCCTTCTCTAACAATCTTATTTGCTCATTTGCTTCATGGCTACGTTTCTGAAGCAGAACCACACAGGTCTTCTGTAGTGAAGGTTTCCTGAGGTTTGTCTTTGAATACAGTGTGCCCTGTCACTGATAAATTTCTCAGAAAATGGTTTCTGCAACTTGAGCAATACTATTAGTTTCCAGTTGTATTTCAAGTCATATAATATAGGCTGAATAGTCTTCAGGAGGATGACAAGTCTTGGAATAACATCATTTTCTCAGCAGAAAAGCAGGGACAACATAAAAAGGTCTATAAAAGCAGAAGGTAATAAACAATGCATTGCTTCATAAAGCATCTGCAAATAACTTTGTCATCCCATCTTTGAAGGGATGGTGCAGCCTGGTTTCATGGGGGTGCCTGGATCCCATTTTGCCTGCCAAAGCACGAATGCTTTTGACATTTCACATGCAAATGGGAGCACACACCTAAAAGCTGTACAGGTAGTCAGTCAACACTTGTATTTAAACCAAGAGAAACAGTTGTCTGCATATGTTTCTCAAAATTCTCAGAATTTTAAGGCATCTGCAACTCAAAAGTTTCTCTGACTTAAAGCTTGCAAAGGAATAAGACTGAGAAGTTTTCTAGTAAATTGCTAGAAGTTGTTTGAATGTCAATCCACGTAATAACACTTGTAATGCAATCCAGGACTTAAATCACATTTCAGAGTCTGCTAAATTTCAGTAATTAATACAGCAATTCCCTCATAATGAGTTTATGAAAGTTCAATGACTTTGTTAGGAAAAATGCAGGAAGAATTGAAGAAATATGTATTATTTTCTTGTAAGTTTCTTCCAAAATATATATATATATATATATATGATTTCAATAACTGGTTTTAGAAGAATTCAGCACAAGCTGGCTGTGTGTACAATCGCAGCTCTGAAAGGAAAGATTAAATGTCCAAAGAATTCAGTTTCAATAAAATTTCAGTCTTCTACAGATTGGACAGTGGCAAATATGTTTTATATAGGTGGAAAAATACCCCCCATCCTTGCAAATGAAAAAAATAAAAAAGGTCTTTTTTTAATTAAAAGAGTCCATGTGGTCATATGTAAACAGTTGCACCAGGCCTGAGCCCTACTCACCCTTTAAGTACTGCACTAGTTTAGGAAAGAAAAAGCTTGAAAGCTCAGCAGAAATTTGCATTAAGCAAATCAGTAAACAAAATGTTTCATAAACTTTCTAAGGAGGTAAATTCAAGGAGAGATTAGTAGTATACACAGGCAAGGGGAATTAGTTTCTCGCAGTAAATTATAAATCTCACCAAGTACGTCCTAGCACATCTCTTTCTCTCAGCTTTTGGCAACATCATCAGCCATTTCTTATCCTATTAAATACCATTTCCCTACTCCCTGTGGTTTGTCCCAAGACAAAACACAGTAACATTCATACCCAAAGTGTCTGAGCACAGACAGCACAATTCCAGAACAATGCCCATATCTGTGACACGATCGTGTGAGTTATGTCCACAGAGTTAAATTTATTTGCTTGGCAAACTCTTTCCTCCTTCATGTTTTATCACCTTTAGCTTACCAAACTTGGTGATGATTAGCAGAGCACTGCAGAGGCTAATGCTTAATGGATTTAACAGAAGGGCTTGAAGAAGTGTCCTCAATGCCTGAGGCTTAAGTCCTGACACAGAAATGCAGACGCATACATATGCTTGAAATTTCACCACATTAAATATTATACAGGATATTTTCTCCTTGTAACAATGCCTCTAGCAAAGTTCAGCTCAGGAAACCCAGAATAGAATATGTAAAGATCCCTTACTCAGCCAGCCTTCCTCTATCAGCTTTTTAAAAATGTTTATAGCTCTGATAATATTTCTCGAGGCTTTGCTAGAGCTGCATTCATCCAACCACGAAACAGAGAGAGCCAACACCACATCCTGAAAGAGACAAATCACACAGGAGCTGAATATTGGAATCACATTTGTAATTCTTCAGTAGACTTGAAATATGTTTACATGAGAATCCATTCAGTAATTCTGAAAAAAATCTGGGATTCAAAATGAAGAACTGTTCACATGTGACTTCTCAAGGAGGACAGACTGAATACTCAACCCATCTCTAGCACAATTTATAAAGCAGTTTATGATTCATTATTTATATCAAATACCCACTGGAGGAAAAGGTTTACGCTCCAAGCTGTTAGCCTTTTAGGCATGCTTTCTTTATTTGAAGATTTATTTTACCTCAGTGATGATGTGAGTGAGTGACATACTACTAAGTCAAAAGATTATCCAAAATTTGCAGCCTAACGTTGAGATTTGGTTAGTTTTATGTTATGCCTCATCATGGATTTCAAGCTAGGATGCAAAGAGGGGCCAGGGCCTATTTCACAGTTAATGTGAGTGGAAAGAACATGATATTTAGGAGAAGAGACAGAGCCTGGCTGCTCCAGGTACACAGGATCTGGGTGGATTCTTGTAGCTGCAAAAAAATTTGGTGAGCATGGATCTGTTACAATAATTCTGTGATAACTTACACCAAATGATGTGCACTAACATGAAGAATTTATGGTCTAAATCAACTACAACACAAGGAGAGATGAAAATCAAGAAATGGAAGCATGTGCCCATTTTTCTTGTTAGAATTTTACATGTGAAAAAATCAAATTGATGTAGACATCAAAGTGCTACCTGAAAACAGTGAGTCTGGAGATATTGCTCTCATACAAGCAATAGAAATTAATTTCTTAGTTCAGTGATTCTGTAAGGTACTGAGAACTTTCTAGAAGCGTGAAAATGAAGATGATCATTATCTCCTAGGAGACAATAATCTTCACTAGAATCATCCTCCTGAACATTGTTATCAATTCTGTAGGGTTCAGTTATTTCAGAGGAAGAATTCAGAGTTTACCTGCACTTTTGAATGTTTCTGATGGGTGGATAACAACTGAAGCTTTAATATAGCTTTTGAAAGATCAGTAAAATGAAATTATTGGAGAGGGACCAATACCATTTATGACTATTTCTTGTTTATAGTCTTCTGACAAAACATAGAAACCAAATCTATTTCTTCAGCAGCCTAATTTTCACCTTTTTTTCACAGATTTCATGCTTTTGTCTCTACAGCCATTATAGTTCATCAATTCCATCAAAATCATGTAACAATTTCACTTTTCAAAACAAAGACACACATTCAGAACTCCCAACAGAAATCTAAAGGTCAGGCATTTACATTTTCACCAGTTAGCACCTTGCCAGCAGAAAGCTCCCATTGTCTGTTGAGCACATTCCTCATTACTCTGACATTTTTTACCCTTTAGAGGGTGATATCCCTCTTTTAATGAGCATATCAATGGAAAGCAACTATTAAACAGAGTCATTTTCTCTTCATACTGAAACAAACAGTTTCTAGTTTTAAAAATCATTGCCTTGTGTAACAAATGCAGAAGGTAACATTTCCTTCCTCTGGAAGTGCCCTATTCTCTGCACCAGAGGACTGCTCCTATCCATCAATCTTGAAGTGTATCAGAGATTTTTGTTTCTTTGACCCAGCCTAATCTTAAATCATCAGGTTTGAGGCCAGAGAACATCCTTGCAAAAATTAATCAAAGTGTCAGAGAAGGGAAGAGGAGATGCTGTGGCCATCTGCAATTGGAGCATTCCTGGGGGGCTGTTCCTGGGGGACTCTCCTCCTGCTCTGGATCAAAAGAGCCCTGACCAGAGCAGGAGGGTGAGCAAGGAGAGGGGAAACCCTGACATCCTGCTGGGACTTGCACCTCCCTGTGCTGAGCGGACTGCATTTTGCACTTGAGTTCAGTAACAGGGATGGGGTTTCATACCCTTCCCTTTCAGATGAGTAATTACTCACTCTATCAGTTTGAGTGTTTTCAAATTCCCAGCTCATTCATATTCCTTCACAGCTGCTTTTCCCTGAGTCAGGACCCAGTGTGCTGCAGCAAGTGTCTTCAGGATTATCACACAGTACATACTTTATATGACACACTGGAGATTAAATACTCCCACTATTTGTAAGAAAGTGATTTGCCAGATGGCATCTGCAGAACAGGAACCTCAAGCAACTTGATAAACACTGTCCCTCATTTCTCACCCAGGTACTGAATGACTCACACCACAAGTGGCTCAGCTCCCTCACCTTGGGCCTACTATTAGAAGTTATTCACTTAAAAGGATACAGAGATTAAATTCAGGATAAGGGAATAGGATCATACAATAATTTAGTTTGGAAAGGCCTCTGGAGATCACCTGGTGCAAACCCCCTCAGCCCCACCAAAGAAGCTATTCGTATTTATGTCATACAAAGAATCTATAAATCTGCAGGAGATAATCTTATACAGTCACATGTGATAATATTCCTTATAGGACATAGAAATTAACTGAACTTATAACAAGTGCAAAAAAGCATTGACAACCTTTGTATTTTTGATATCTGGTAACTGATCTAACCATAGGCTTCATCTGGGAAATGCATTCGGGCTCCTGGAGTAAATATTAACAATATTCTTCCTAAATATGACTGGTTTCCTGCCTCTCACGTGATGCAGGTCCCATGTATCCCACTGATAGCAGGAATCAACAGTTACAATAAAAGAACAAGTATTTTGCTTTGTCTTCCTTCCTACAGTAGGCAAAAAGGAAGCTTCATTCAGCAACACCACAGCACAGCTAAAGGAATCAAGAAGCTGTGTCATCCCACTCTTCCCCACACAGACAGCAGCAGCCAAATGCAAATGACATTTAATTAAAACTCTCAAGTTAGTTTAAGTTTGGAGTGCTTCCACTGAAATACGTTCTCTAACATAAAAAGAAAATTACAATCAGCCAGTATTGTGGGTGAGCCACTGACAAGAGATCAGTGGGCTTTCTGATGCTGCCTGCAGATTTTACTAGTGCTCTATTAAAAAATACCATTTAAAATTTATTTTTATGACCGAAATACAGCCAATTCAAAATAAAAAGACATGGACAAGATGATTTTTACAAATCCATAGACCCATCATTTACTGCAACAATTTTGCAATAGCTGAGAACATACCCTGACATATATTTAATTAAGTGCTATGAAACCAATAAGCAAAATGCAATAAGCAAAGATCCAATGGCAGGTATAGTCAGGTGCAGATCTGCTAAAGGTCATCTATTACCTCTAGTGCAAATGAATTAAACCAGACTCAAAAGAGAGATCAGGATCAGTGTACAGCATTTGAGTTAACCAAAAGACATTTTTGTGTCTACAAACCATAGCTGTTACAGCAGCAGCAATATTGGTTAGAAAGACTCTCAGAGGGAACCCAGTGGAAAGCTGCACCCTGGCAGAGCTGTCTGGGCCACCCCTTCAGCTGTGTTTTCTGGGGATACACACCAAGTGCAACACTTTGAAAAAGATTAAACTCTTTACATGCACTTGGGCACCAAAGCACTCCCCATGGCAAAGCAGATTTGGTAACTCCTTTGAAGAAAGCTCTTGAAGAAGTCAGAGGAGCCAATGGTCTTATGGCTCTTCCAATGACTCAATTCCAGCCCCATGCTGTGGTGTCTCTTACTGCCACTGACCACAATGCCTGATCACAACATTAACAGGCAGGTAAGAGTTACATAAAGTGGGTTTAGACCAGAGGACAGTAAAAAGAAACAGATTATTTGTGCTCCTCTTGCTTGCACTAGTACCTGGTGTTTTCCCAAGTCACCTCTCAGGAAGGGGATGTAGAAGACAAGGCTGCAGCCATTCCCAGAATCCACATTGGGCAGCAGTAACAGTGACAGGGTGGCTTGGGGACAGCACACAGTTGTCTTTCAGTGTCACTCATGCACACAGGGGCTGCATACACCCACGAGAAACTCTGACTTCAACCCATCCATCAACAATTCTGGCTTCCTTAAGAGTGTCAAAGTACACCTACATTTTCCAAGAGGAGAATATAGAATCACAAGTACTCCAAACTGGTGTAAAAGACACTGCAACAAAAGCACATTTTCCTGACAAAGTTTTATCTGACACCTGAGAGCTACCAGCTCCAAGAGAGGCGTATTGAAAAATTACCAAGACAGAATTAGGAGGAAGGATGCACCTGGCCTTCCAGGTGTGGCACCCTCTCAGGAGATATCCCATCACACCCCAGCCTCTCAGAAAGAGGATCCTGAATTTATAACATATGTAAGGCTGAGGAGCCACACAATCTGGTGTGCCAAGGCATCTGATTAGTTTTAGAAGGTGCAAAGATATAGATAGGAGGAAAAAAGGGGGAGGAGATTGGGAAACTAACCCCAAAACAAGCAAGAAACACTCTGCATTTTAATTTATGTTTTTTTTCATCCAAAACTGACTTTAACTTTTGCAAATAAATTGTCCTTTAGGGGAAGGGGATTGGAGGGATGTTTCTAGAGTAGATTTTAAAACTAGTTTTTTTGGCATTCTCAGTGGGGTTTTTCTCAGCTGCTGGATACCATCATGAACAGCTGCTCCCAGCCACAGTGCACTTACTGCTGCCAGACTGCACACTGAGAGCTGGAAGTCTCTCAGTAAGAGAAGGATTGTGGAGACTAAACCTCCACAGACTACTTTTAAGGCTGATTTAGAACTCTAGAGGGTAATAATTCAGTTCCAGTTTTTTACTGGAATTTTTACTGCAATGTTTGATTATGTGGCAGACCTTTAGTCTCAAGAGGAGAGGTTGCCCTGTGCAATTTGTCTCTTTGATATTTACAGGTGCAATGGTAAAACAACACGGCAGCATGAATCCTGCAAAATTTTTCAAATAATGGAACTTTTCATTTGAAGTTTTCATACCTATTTACATCCTTGTGTACACTTAGGAAAGCATGATGGATAATGTGATTTATTTCAAATGTGTACATGTTGTTGAAATACAGTCATGCAATAGTTAGAAGCTTTGAAACTCTGATATTTGTGTTTCTGCAGATGCTGAATTTTCTCCCTAACTGGTCTTTTAAAAAGATTTCTCTCTACAAAAATTAAGTGTCTCACTTCACTGAGTCTTTTCAATAATTTAAGCAGGATAAGAAGTTCATTATACAAGGTAGTTCACAAATGTTTAAAAGCTTAATTCTCTAGCTTACGACTTCTGACAGGCTATATATATAAATTCAGCTAATGTATCCCTACAGAGAAATGTTATGCCTCAGAATAGAAAGTCTTTTGCAGGCAGCAGCTGGAGACAATATTTTCTTACCACGTGCAGTGCATGGATATGCAGAGCTACAGGATTACTGCAGGCCATATTTGTGCTATACAGCTCTGGAGTTTAGGACAATCAGTTCTCACTGCTTACTACCAATTTGAACTTTCTCAAAGTGGAAGTTCAGGTTCATTTGTAGTCCAGAAACTGCCAAAGACTGGACACAGGATGTTTTTTGAGCTTTAGCAAATCCCAGCAAATCTTCTATTGAGAATGAGCTAATAGGAGAACTTGCAAAGGCAAGTTCTTTAATCATTATGATTCTTGGATGGTTGTGAACAACCATCCCTCCTCCCTTGTGACAAGTCCTGATGGAGCACAACTCCATATACTTGTGTATGACTCAGACTGCCAAACATTTAACTCCCAGAAAATACAAAAAATACAATTAATAAGAAGAAAGACTAAAAAGGACAACACATGGACTAGGAGACAAAATAGAAATTACACAAGCGTATGTCAATTACCTGCCCACTTTAATAGAATTATTAGTTATTAATAATACCTTCTTACAAAACAGATCACACCAGGAAAACAGAAGCAGATGCAACCACACACAGAGCAAATCCAAAGGTCTATTTCACCTTCCCTCTAAGTGAGTACATAGGACAAGTTGCAAGTGGGGGTGCTAAGAGCAGTGTGCTGTGCTGGTATTCTCATTTCACAGCTGCTGTGACACTGCCCTAACTCAGGTGGAATTCTGAAATCCACAAGTTTTAATCATTACCTGTAATAGTAAATAAAAGTAAAAGTGCACTACCATGAGTGAGGATGGTTGCAACGAGTCTTTTGGTTTCCCTGACTTCAGAGCAAATGCAGCACAGAGAAAGGTGTAAGTACGATGGAGTGCCCAAAAAGAAAAATTCACTTTAATGATAAACAAAATAGGGACAAAGCCCAGAAGCCGAACACAGTATAGGGACAAACTCCAAAGACCAGAAACAAGGGAGGAGTAACAATATGTAGACTTGGGGGTGGATCATTATAGAAACATTACCAAATATGGAACACAAGTAACCAATAGGGGAACTGAACTCGGGTTCATTAACATTGTAGCCTCAAAGGCTCTTGAGAGGATATCTCCTGCTCACCCTGAGCTAGACAAATGCCTTCCAGGGCTTAAGCCAAGGCCTGGCTTGTCAGGGGTGAGACCTGGCTGTCCCTGTGTCCCAGCTAGGCCAACTCCCAGAGGTGAGTTCCTTGTAAGGAACACAGCTATGTTTGCTGACCTTCACCTGTTGTAGGTTCTTGATTGCTGCCAATGCCTTTCAAACTCTCTGTGCTACAAGTCCTGTGGCAGACTCTTAGGAAACTTTAGACTGACAAAGTCCATGGGAAAACTGGGGTTTTCCCCTCTGAGCCTTTAATCACAAACATTGAGAACAGCCCTGCAGAGAGGACTTGGGAGGGCTGGAAATTCTTTGCTCAGAGGGTGGTGAGACTTCTCTGGCTCAGAGAAACTGAGGTTGCTCCATGCTTGCAAGTGTTGAAGGCCAGGCTGGATGAAACCCTGGGTAACCTGAGCTAGTGGGTGGCACACTGGCTCATGGCAGAAGGGTTGGAATTAGATAATCCTTAAGGTCCCTTCCAACCCCAACCATTCTATGAAAAATGCTTTAAAAAATAGTAAAATTGTGCAGGAGATATGCAAGTACATAAGCAGAGAAACTTTCAGTGTGTGGTGTGGGCTTCTTATCTCACTTCATCATGTCAAACACCTTTGACATGACATACTTCATGAGGGCTGACAATCTCATCAGTCTTCTCCTTCTCTTTACTTCTGACATTTTCCATTATATCTGTTCTCTCTTCCTCTGTCTGACGTGGGCAGTTTTCACAACAGCTCCCTCTGTTCTCCTGAAACCAGGAGACAAATACTTCTCTGCCAAGTATACACAATCACTGATGGGATTTGGAACAGGGGGAAGTGGTGAAACCGATAATAGGGTTGTGAACTTCATCAACAACTCTTTTTTAAAAAAAAACCAACCTGTACAAAGAATGGATAAGGAGTATTTACCACCCAGGAGCTCTGGCTTGCTGCAGCTGTGCACCCTGACTGGGGCTACCTCCAGGCTCTCCCAGTCCTAAAAATTCCAGATGTTTCATTATCATATCTCCCCATCATTCACAACACAATTATGAGCTTCATTTGCTGCTGAGAACCAAGCAAAGCCTGAAGTTGGAAATTACAGTCACAAACGGGTTTGTGCTGACTGAATGCAAACTTTAGGCTGCTTTTCTATCTTTATTTTTAATGCTTTCTGAATGCTTCCACTAATTCAGGAACTCAAGCGATTAGAACAAGAGAAGGAAGACTTATTTTGCTAAATGTAATTCCTGTTTAGGGGATTTACTGAGCACCCCTTATAGCTGGAGGAGGCAATGGGATTGGGAGCATTAAATGTCTTACAGCATCAAACCACAACCGCTGTCTAAATACCTCCAGGTTAATGCTCTGAGGGCAGGCAACAAGGCTGGCCTGTGTCCCATCCTTAACTGCAGACAGGGAGTTTTATTTAGGGTTTAAATGTATGAGATTTAGTCCTTACACACATCAAAATAGGCTGTTACATCTTAGACAACCTTTTATCTTTATATGAGAGTCACATGTACCTACAATTTCAATCCAGGGTGTCGTTTCTGGTTTTGTAATTGCATTACTCAGATTTAGGAAATACAGAACACACCATATTCATGGTCTCAGGGGCTTGTAATGGAGCAGTACCAGCTGTAGATAAGCAGCAATATAAAACCTCACAAAAGGAGAATCTGTAGTATTTTAAACTGGCTTCTAGCCGTTTTGATAATTGCTAGTTGATAACTGAACTCCTAGAGAACAACAGCTACTGTTCTGGATTTCTCTGAGCAGAAATGCTATTATTTTTCTATAGCTTATTTTACATCATAATTTCCCACCATCCTAGATGAGACAAAGCATCTCTATGATGCTTGTGGCTCTTCACTCCTATTTCAATCATTTTATATGTGAAAGAAGTGGTAGACTACAGACACAGTTGTTGCAAAAAAAAAAGAGTCTAATCTTTCACAATAATAACTGAAATTAGTTTAAAAAATAAAAGACTATGGAAAAATATGTCCCTTTAAAGTGGTGAGGGACAGCTGTGCTTATTCATTACTCTGTGCCACATTCCTTGATTTCTTTCAATTTGTCTTTCTCACTGGAATCCTCTTAGCCAGTATGTTGCTGTATTGGCTCTGGCCTTCACAATTCTGAACAACTTTCAAGACATTAATAGCCCTTTATAGACGAGTTTCCTCACATCCCTCCCCCTTCAGGACCCCAGGGAGAAAAACATCAAGCTCTCAAAAGTTGTTTTGTTCTACTGTAGAGATGACAACTGCATTGCAAAGATTTCCCGTCGAGCTCTGAATGTTGCCCTAAAATTCAGAAATCCCTTCATATCCCTCTAGTCCTGCTGGTTTTATTCCACTTACTGCCAACATTAGGTCGTTTTTACAAAATGAACAACTGAGAAAGGAGATACAAGTTTTTCGTTTGGAATTCATCCATAGAAGCAGCAAGCCAAAAAAAGGAAGAAAGATGCATCTAATGCAGCAAACACTGAAGTAGCACTGTTTAAAAAAAAGCTAACAAACCAAGAAAGCCCTTTTGGTTGAATATATATAAGTTGGTTTTAAATATCCATGTTTCTTTTCACTGAGAGGGCTTGTTCAGCGTGACTCAAGAATTGCATACTATTTTAATAAACATTTCATGTACATAGATTTTTCAGGAAAAAATATAGCACATATTAGGTTTGTAACATCTCCAGCTTTTGGTGACAGTCTTCTATGGAAAATATTTTGAGATATCAATTCCAAATGTTCAGTTACTGGTTTCTTTCTGAGCTGTATATTTTTCTGTTACCTCTGTAACAGGATAACTTGGACTTAGTAAAACATCCCATTTGATTCAAAGCTAACTATTTTCATAATTTTGCATTGCATCGACAGTCACTTTAGTTCTGGGTCAAAGAAACAAATTTCTGATTTTTCCAGTCAGACAATGAGCCAAAGACTCACAAGCCAGAACAGGCAGATGCAGTCTGGATAGGAACATTTACAAGGATATTTTCATAGCATTTACACTGGTGCTGGTGCCAAATGAGCAGAAGTTCCAGCAGTTCTCCTGCTGGAACACAGATAAATCTATGTTTCAACACTGCTTTATTCAGAACATCTTGTAAGGTGATCATTATTCCAGACTATTCTAGTATATTTTTCTAAATAATGATATTAAATCAATATAGAAACATGGTAGGAGAAATGTCAACACTGTACAATAGCTACTGCAACAGGATATGTGTCCCTAAGAGGCCACAGCTGAGGTTTATTAGTCCACAGTGTAACTCCAACTCAGCAGTTTCAATAGAGAATATTTCTCACCCCCTATACAAAGAGTACCTATTGTTTCTAGGTATGATATTCTGTATAAGAAACAGAATAGAGGGCAATACACATCAGGGCAAACGTCCTGGTAGTCACAAAGTGAAATAGAAATATCTAATTTTAGTTCTGTAACAGCATTTCTGACTCACTGAACATGTAATTCTCAGAGGATGAATTTCAAGTGTTGATAGATTTGTGGCAAAGTAAAGTTAAAGATCAAGAACTAGCCTTCGTTGCTATTTTATATATTATTTCCTAGGGGGATTTATAGAAATCATACCTGAAGCAGACAGCAAGTGATGATCTGGAGTTCAAGTACTACATTCAATAGAACACTACTGTGATAGCAGGTGCTCTGCTGCCTTTTGGACTGCACTGCAAAGAATAGAAAAGTAGCAGAAAAAAAAAAAAAAAAAGAGAGGACATCCAGCAGAGAATCTTAAGGACAATGAAGGGAGATGCAAACTGAAAATTCATGAAATGCTCTCAGCACAACATCACACCTGCCCTGAAGTGTGAACCCAGGAGAAGAAAGGTAGCAGTTTCCCAAAATAAAACATTCCCCTCCCCGATCAGTTGAGATCCTTTCTTCAGGCTGCTGAAATCCCTGCTCGTGGGAGTACTCAGCACCATCTAGTCCCAGTGGAGAAGTGAAGTGCTGGCATGTTGATGTGAACAGCAGAATGGTTTTTGGGGATGTATCTCATGAGGAAGGTGGAGGGAGCAAATCAATGTCTCCATCTGAGCTTGGTTTTCTCCAAGCTGAAAGGTCAGAGAATCAGCAAAGATTGCTCCTCTGACTTAAGAGCAGCACTAGAGCACTTCACAAGCAGAATAATATAAATTCCACAAGATTTATATATATATATATATATATGTCTTAGAGGATATTCCCTGCAAGAGTGATGTACCAAACAGAAAGACTTTTTCTGTTATATATGAGGTCAGCTAAGGTGAGCACAAGGCATATCATAACCTCAAAAGCTAGGAATTACTAAGAATTACTATATCACATGGTATCACACAGCCCAGAAATTCAAAGGAACTTTCTCAATGGTACAAAAAAACCCTGGGAAGAAAGTCCTCCTTCTTGTGGCTCCCACAGTGTTTGTAACAATTTAAAATGTCGTCTCTAATTTGCTGATCTGGTGATATATGTAATACTCCTCATTAGAGGTAAATGGCTAGCCTGATATAGTCATAAACAAGTCATGCTTGGTAATAGGAGCTCTAAATTAGGTAGCTACAAGACAAACAAAAAAACATCTTTTGTTCTTGACCCTGCTGTTGTGCACAGAAAACTGATCGTGCACGGAGCCTTTGGTTCATAAATAAACCAGGAAAATTCAGACTGAAATTTCAAATTTAGTCACAAAATGCAAGCACTTGATGCATTCATAGTGTGTGTCTCTTGTCTGCATTTACTCTCAAAGAGTTCACATTTGCACAGAAGACGCTGCCTTGTTTTAATTAATAATTGACTTCCAGCTATCTTGGTGCATGGAACGTGCATATTTTTACATTTGCAAGCAGAACTTTAAGAAAGCTTCTAAAAACTCACAGCCTTTGGTAATGTAAGGATATTTACAGAGAGCAGAAGAAAATATTTAAAGCCTGTATATGGAAATAATACACAGTTAAACTATATTATCACAGACAATAGAGAAACAAAAGGTCAGCATTTAACAAAAACACCAACACAAAACCTTTGGAGAAAATAGAAACACCCTCAGCAGGTATATGACGAATTATTCCTCTACTATTCAGGGAACAGGAGCATGAAAAAGAGAGGGGCTTTTTCAACATTTCCAGGATAACATGGTAACATTAGAAAGGAGATGGTCTTTCATGTACTAAGATAAGTCTTGAGTCTACTGTAGCCAAACTCTCTTCAACCATTGGCATTGTTTCTGACCAAAAAAACTTATTCTATTAATGAAATGAGGCAAAACGTGTAAAACCTCAAGTGTAGCTGATGAGTGGACAGTGCAATTCAGAAAGGAGTGTGTGAAAACTGCTCCAAGCTATCCTTTCCACTTCACTGACCAGGAGTCAGCCGCTTGAATTTTTTTCAGTTGCCAAATGACTCCACAGGCACCTCATGTTAAGGTGTGAACAGGAGGGGGGGAAAAAAATCCTGTTCTTGCTGTGGACACTCTTAGCTCAGCTTTTAGACCAACCACAGGTTGGCAGGGTTTCAAACAAGGCCACCTTGTGACCCGGGTGACAGCCTCCCTCCCTTCCAGGGAAGCACCAGTATTTTCCGATCCTACTGGGCAATTGACATAATTATAGGTAATTCTTCTTCCCCCTGACCAGGCAGTGCCTACATAATGCCAGTACCACAGGTTGCCTCACCCTTGGGAGTCCTCATTGCCTCATCTTGGCTGCATCCTCTCTGGCACTGATCTCTTTGGACAGACACACATTTCTCACTTTGCTTTTCAACTCACGAACACGTCCCCATAGGAAGGACAGATTCAATTCACTCTCTTTATGAATATGCAGCTCTAATTAGCTAATAAGCATGTTTCTTGGAGCCTGAGATTCTGGCAGTAGCTCTGGTGTGTTATCCTACCTCAGTAACTCCCCTGTAGCAAACTTGGAGTTGAAGCACATGTCACTGGGCCTCTCACTGCTATCACCATCTGCGGCAGCTTCTTTTATTCCTCAATTATGCTCGTGCTATCTGGGCTGAAAAAAATCTTCCAGCCCTTGCCAGTCTAAGCATATGCCTGTGTATTTATTCAAGTATTTTTTAACGATCTGAGTTGACAATGCCATCTTTCATATCATTTCACTGCAGTTTCATTAATATGAAGTGTCTCACGCTTAATGGGAAAGAGTGAAGTTGGGATAAAACTTCCATATTTACAAGATTTTCAGAGCGAAATGAGGCAGCAGAGTGCTCCAGTGAATACAAACTCCAGAGTGCTGACTGATAGAGTGATTTCAGTCAGTCATAGCAGTGTCATTAGAGAAGCTATCTAAGGCCACTCTCTGCTCCTAAATACAAAAAGAGACAGGATAGTGAATTACTGCAGCATTACAACAGCAAACCAACCTTTCTTTCCCTGTGCTGGCTCAGTTGCTCTCCCCAGTGAGTAGAATGCAGATATATACACACATACAGAAATACAGATACAGCTATAAACATACAAATATGGATGTTTGAAACTCCACAATTTATTCTGTACACCTCACATACTCCAGGGTGCCAGAAACACCCAACCCCTCTGCAGGTGTTTGTCAGCCACATCCTGGTCTAGTCCTTGGTACAATGAGACGTGAGTGAGCTGCTGCACCCCGTTCCCTCAACTCAGAAAGAGCCTGCTCATTCTCTGAGAAAAAACACATTTACTGAGGCTGCCTGCAAGCCATTCAGAAGATGGTTAACTCATCCCTGCTCTTTCACTTGAGCAAGATCAATTTTGATATTCAAGAACAGTCTGTGGTAAGTGAATGTGATCTTGTGGAAAGAGACACCAGCAGAGTATAGGACTGCACTGCACAATTGAGAGAGATTTATTTTTTTAATGGAACCTCTGAGGAGAAATATTTTTGACAATAGCTGTCATGCTATTGTCAGGCCACTTAACCTCCACAGCCTTAGGTTACTGTGCCCTGGGGTGCAGGGGAGATTTAGTTTAGCTTTAACTACACAGGACAGACTGGTGCTAGATTTGACATCCCAGCTGAAGATGCACAATCCATTAACTGGAGCAACTGTACCTCCAAGGGGTTTTGTATGTGCCAGAACCCAGTTTTGAAATACAAGTAGCATCATTTACATCCCAAGAAAGTAATCAGAATGGAAGCCTCTTGGAAAATATAACTGATGATTTAGCAAATTTTTTGCATATGAAACCTTAATTAAGATGTTTTGAGAATTAAGAATTTCTCCATAAGAGCAATTTGCTGTTACCAGCTGCTTTTACTGCTCGGTCACAGATATCATGTTGTAGATACCCACAGAGTTTTTATTAAACAAAATTGCTACACTACCAGCCAAACTAAGTTGCTGTAAAAAGTGTGGACTCACCACCTTTTTAATTACACTGCAGACATCCTCAAACTGATACTTAACAACTGAATTTTGTGATACTGTTGAATTACAGAAACAAAAACAGAGAACTTGCTTCCCTAATGAGGAACCTGCCAACCTAAGCACAAGCAGAGTGTGAAACATTATACATTAACATTTAGACATTATACACTCTAAAAGAACACATTTTAAAAGTGTGTATAAAGTGAGTGAATAAGTACATAATTTTCTTTTCTTTAATAGATATTTTGTCATTATATAAGAATGCAAAATAAAATAAAATAGGTAAAACAATTTCTACAGGAGAGAGTGAATGTCCATTCAAGCAGAACAGTACAGAGAATATCCACTATCAGTGATGTGCTGCTGTCAGAAATAGAGATGTTGCTTTCAGCTCCTTGCAGAACAGGCCAGGTGCTAATTACTGTCATTGATGTGAAAATGAAATTAAATCCACTGAAGCAAAAGAGTATAGAATACTTGCAAACATACACAAAAGAGCAGATTTATACAAGTGTGACTGATAGGGCCCATTATGCTAAAAAAACCACCTTAAAAAATAAAGATAGATGACCAGGCCAATGGGACTCTGAGCAACCTGATGTAGAAGGTGTCCCTGCCTATGTGGTCTTTAAGATCCCTTCCAACTCAAATCATTCCATGATTCTTTGCTTAGAACATACTTTTAGTTGTCCAAGGCAGCTGAAGTTATGATTAGGTCTAGAAGTAATTATCTACTAATGCACCTACTTTTTTTTTTTTTTTTCATTTTCCTGATTTTAATTACAATCGATTTGCAGTATTAGAGTAGAAAAGCCCATTCTTCACACTAACAGTACACATCAGAGATTAGGAACATATTTTAAGAGCACAATCATACCACCTCAGTTTTAAGAATTTCTCCCTGAAGGTTTCCAAACTGTGTAAATGAAGGGACAGTAGCATAATCCTCTCTAAATGGGTTTATATGATGCTGCTAATGCTGCTTTTATATGATGGTTAATGCTGCAAAAGCAGCATTAACATACTTTGGTGCTTCAGATGAGATCATTCCAAAGCTGGAAGTGCATGCAGAGGTCATGTCTAGGTCAGGGACATGAAGTTATTTTGCAGCCACACTGTTATTCCAATTCCTCATCTACTATTGCCATTGTCTGATAAGTGACAATTTACTCTTTTCAGGGAATAAACATAAGGGGCTAAATGTACTCTACTATACAGGTCAAAAATAGGGTTTTATTCTGGAGGTAAGTACACTCAGATTCTGAACCCTTTGTTGCAAAGAACATGCAGCACAAGACACTCAGAATGAATTTTGGGTCAAGGATACAGCATAAAGACCCTTTATGACCAAAGTGCTAAAAGGGTTCTACTTTGACACCATTCACTGTAGGAAGTGAATCAAATCTTAAGGTTGTAGCAAAATAATTTCATAATAAATTCAAGGGTATTGAGAGTTTATAGTATGGTGGGAATCAAATGTTTGTATTACAGGAAGGGCTAAATTTATCATGGCAGCATTTAGAACCATGGCTGGAGAGAGCTCATATACGGCAAGAAAATAAATCTTAAAAGTATTTTTCATTCATAAACTATCCTGATCTGTTGTTTTCAAACCTGTCATCCAGTGGGATATGTTTTCTTTATTTAATATGTACAGGTCTAATCACAGATATTGAGAAAGTAATATCAATCTGCTTCAAAGCAAACCCAATCACAAATTTCCAGCTACCTTTTGTTACTTTTTTGTTCCATTAATTCTCTGCCTCATCATCTTTCTATCCTTTTACATGGTAGAATCACATCTATTATTACGTTGGGATTAAACATATTTTAGCATTTCATGTTTATAAAACCTTTCATTGTTTTTAATAGCCTTTGAGCAAGGTGTTTAACAAGGGAGCCAAAGAAAAACAAAAATCCTAAACAGAATTAAGTCTTGTATGGTTATACACAAACCATGAAAGAGTCTGTATGAAAACATTAAACTGAAGACATCAATTTTGATCACATAATGTTTACCTCATATTTATAGAACTCAAATCCTGAGATTTTCATCCTAATCTTCAGTAAGAGTTAATAGTGGTGACTGCATTACGAACTGTCTTCAATGCCCAAGCTGCCATCCTTCATAAACAAAAGCAAAACAATCAAAATAAGTAATTTAAGAACTAATACAATTTTAAAACGGTTCTGAGATTAGGTACCTAGTAAGAGACATACAGCAATTCATTTATTTAAATACATATCTCATTTTCCAGAGCAGTATGCAGAATTTTATCCAATTCCAAAATAACAGGTCATCTGAACAGTCACCCTTATTCAACATAATTCCACCAGTGCTAGACAATACCTTCCTTAAGGACTTTCAATAAAAGAGCAAAACCTTGGCCATGAAAATAAGCAATTTGGACTCAATCTGTGTCCTGGTTTAGGGCAAATTTGGGAGGAAACCTCCAAAGGGCTTCCTCTGGAAAGCAAACCCAAAAGGCCTCTTCTCCCAGCCAGTCTGGGAAAAACTTCCTCAGAGAAAAAGTGGAAAAAACTATTTATTTAAAAAACAAGATGCCCACAAAGAATGAATAATACAAATAAAAAACAATAAAACCTCTTGCTGCTCCGCAGAGAGATGGCAAACTGAGGCAGTCCTTGCCCTGGGTGCAGCTCAGCTCCCTCAGTCTCTCACCAGCCCCACTCCCTCCGCAGCTCCAGGCCCGGCGGGCCGCGGGTGCCAGCCCTCGCTGCTCCTCTGGGCTTGTCAGTCCAGAGCAGATTTAAACAGTCCCAAGAAAAAGAAAAAACAGTCCAGGGAACTTCTCTGCCTCAGCCAGCTCAAACTAACTAAAAGCACAGGAGATCTCTGTCCCAGTGCTGTCCGTGCCTCAGACCAACACTGCAGCCAGGCCGTGTGGCAGTCAGGCAGTTTTCTCAAAACAAACTGCACTCTGCTGCTTTCTCCCCCTTCACTCCCAGAATCATTTTAAAGGTACAGATATATATATATATACAGATATATACACAATATACAACACAAACAGAACAGTCGATTGGGGATACAAGCATCGTAAAGTCACCCTACAACAATCTGGTAATGTAAAACAACAGGAAACAAC
The DNA here is from genome assembly GCA_016584745.2 of Phylloscopus trochilus trochilus. Taxonomy (NCBI): domain Eukaryota; kingdom Metazoa; phylum Chordata; class Aves; order Passeriformes; family Phylloscopidae; genus Phylloscopus; species Phylloscopus trochilus. The sequence goes on from WQNJ02000041.1 coordinate 12,547,634, forward strand.
AGGCAACTGTTATGCCCCTCCAACAGATTTGATAAACATTTCTGTTATACTCTTTAGAGTAACAGTTCCTTTCTGTGCAGGAAACCACAGTTTCAGGACTTGAAAATGATCTTAAAACTCTCATAGAATTGTATCTTTTGGATATGATCAGATTATTATGCACTCAGATCTTTTTTCCTAGCTCTGTCAGAGATTTCTTTATCTTTTAAATTGTGTTTATACCTTTGCCTGTCTTTTTCTCATTCTAAATGTCTGATGAATTGCTGCCTAGTCTAGAAAAAGTCTACACTAACAAAAATATGGGGCTAATGGGACCTAATTCCTTTTCTGGCTACAGAGGTGTACAACTGTGAAGTGCAGGATGTAATAATGATATTTGGAACAAGAACAACAAAGTCTGCAGACACTGGAAAAAAATGCATATTTCTTCTATATTCCAGGCTGGCAGAGCACAGATTACACTATTTAAACATCAGAACCTGCATAACTTTCTTTTAAAAATAACTTGCATCATATTCCAGACACAGTTATACTTCCAGTTGTCTTTTACACGTGAAGTATCATCATACACTTTTCATCTATCCCAAGTGAAGATGTAATAAAAGACAGAACCAACCCACAGAACTGAACTCATCCCACTTTTTCTCTGAAATTGAAGGCAGACTACTTCAAGACACTCAAATATCACCTTTTACATGAGGCCAAAATATTTCTGTTGCCACATCCCTGTGCATTTTATTATTGAGAAACTTTAGTAATATCAGGATACTGCAGTTAAGGCACAACAGCTTCTGGAAACAGCTGAATTTTTCTGGTTTGGTGTTGTTTTTTTTTGTTGTTGTTGTTTGTTTTTTTTTCTTTTTTTTTTTCTTTTTTCTTTAAATAAACAGGACTTTTAAGCCATGACTCACTCCATATTTTGCTCTGGTCAACACTGCCTTTGTTTTATTAATATCAATAAATTAGTGTTTTGACTCAGCACAACTGGGAGTACAGAAACCTCTCTCACAGTGACAGAGTTAAAGGCAAGGATAATACAAAAGCAGATCCAAGCAAAACTGTCAGAAGCAAGGTTCCCAACATCTGTAAACATTTGTGACAAGCATGCAAGAAGTTAAATGCTTGTCTCAAGCTCTATATCTCAAACAATTATCTGAGGTTAAATAAGAACAGCTGATAATTTCACTGAGGGTTACCCTATTGCTACACCTATAAAAGAGTTTCTAAAAGGCTCAGAAACAGCTTGCCTGTTACAGTTAAGTTGGAACAATGTTTTATATTCTGTATTTCCTACAAAGACTATCCTGTATTCCTGCTCACTGATAAGCTGCTGATTTTTCCACATAAAATACCAGCACTTTTGTCACAGTTGTTTATTTTAAAAGTGATCTGAGCTCCTGGACTTTCACTTGAATTGGTACCAGAGGAGTCTCTTATTCTAATTCAACACATGCATCATCATGGCAATATAGCAAATAATAGCAATTCTGTTGCTATGTGTATGTTATGATTGGGGATCATGAGACTGGAGTCAACGTAAAAGGAAATCAAATTACAGGAGGAAAATACTTCAGTATTAATTCTCTGTTGAACACTACCAAACCAATTTAAAATTGCCAGTTGATAAACCCAATGATTTCACAAAGTTCCTTGACACAGACTAAGCAGAGATGAAAGGAATTCTGCAGCTATTCCCTAAGATTTTTGAAGTCATACACCATTATGCAGTCAAAGGACTCATCCTTTTGGTAATGCAATTCCAAATTATTAAGAAGTCAATCAAATAAGTGCTAAAAAATAGTTTCCACGTATTCACAATGGTCTTATTAAAAGATGACAATTGCAAAGAAAGAAAAGACTGCAAAACCTCTCATCCAAGCCCACTATCACAAGAAGATATATTATATAACTCATTTGTAAAAGGATCAGAACCTTAAACAACCTCTAAGTAGTAAGTTCTGTCCCAGACCTTCTTCTTACCAACCCTGCTCTATATTCCCACCTGGATTTACTGTTTACAGTTAAATCATCATTATTGTTCCAACATTACAGTGTTGCTATCTTGTTGTTATCTCAAACTGTGAGCTCCGTATTATACTCCAAATAAAACTCTTTGACTTAAAAGAGAAAAAAACCTTATTTCACATCCTCCTCCTCCTCTTAGCCTGCAAGAATCATACTAGCTTAGAGAGAATGAGTTAGATTTGACAGAATTATTAATTTCCAGTCATAATTTGTGTTCAGGTGTGTTAAGTACAATAACTGCACAAGTTCTTGAGAGCAAAATGGGTCTTGCAGAGCCTCCAGCAGAGATGCTTTGGAAGCTGTCCCACTTGGCTTTGGGAATGAATCCATAGGCTTCAGACTGAGACAGCTTCTCAAGGGAGCACACGTGATGCAAGAGTTACTGAGAGTCAATAAACAGAAAACCTTACAGTGCCATTTCAATGCAAATGCTTCTCAAACTGGAATGCAATTTAACCACCCCATCGACATTTAAATGGATATAAGACACAACCTAGTGAGGGTAAATGTGAATATTTATGCTGCTTGCCTTTTATTATCTTTTGTCCCTTTCTTTGCCATTTTTCTTGAATGCAGTAAAGTCTTCCCATATTTACACTGAAATCTGTTATTTCATGAACATAAGAATGAAAAGATGAGGAAAGGGATGAAAGACTAGAGCACTGTGAACTCAGCCAATATGGATTTAACTGCTTTACTGTACATTACTTCTTGGGCAAGTCTTCCTATAGCTGCTTCCTTGTCTGTAGCCAACTCTGTCTGTATTTCATCATCATCTTGTAAGAATCAACTACTGAGAATCAACACTGAGTCAAAAGAGTTTGGATAATCACTAACAGAGAGCTTGATAAGAGGTTCCAAATGATGCAAATACAATATCAAAATAGCAGCTCAGGTTCTGAAAGTTGGTCTACCCTGACAATGCTTCTTCAGTTTAGGACTGAGAGCTTGTTCACGTTTCCTCACCACGGTCAACTGGGCACTGTCTAAAGGAATTGTGTTCCCATTAATCTTAGATATATAACTGACTTTATTAGGCTCATAATAAAAAACTACCAAGAGCTTTGATGAAACAGAATTTTCTGTTTAAATATTGATCTTGTATTAGTCCATAAAACTGCCTCGCCATCTGCTTCCTCATTATTTTTAATTATATATAAAAAGCAAGATGTAACACCACTAGAAAAAGTAGAAAAGTATAGATGAGAAGAAAGAGACATGCAGAAAACATGAACATAAAAGCATGAGAAGGGAAAAATTTTAAGTCATAAACAGATCCTGTGTAAATCAAGAGCTCACAGTTGTATTGTGGACACTGGAACTCCCATGGTACCACAGCATAGCTCTGTGTGCTCATTTTGAGAGGTAAAAATCTTAGTGCTGCATCATTTAAAAAAATAAAGCCAAGTTTTTCCCTTCATTTTTAAGTTGCTCAAAACAGGAAGATTTGTGGAGCATAAAGCCATTTGGAATAGGCTGCTTAGCTGGTACTCTAATACATCAGCTGCTGGGGGATCTGGAGAGCAGCCAAGCCTCCCAAATTCAACATGTTCAGCAGCTCTCCCTGTTCTTTCTCCCAGCACAGAGGACAACAGCTACTAAAACCTAAAGTTCTCACTAATGCATCTTTCATAAAGTTTGCTTTACAAAGGCCCTCCCAACCTATTAAAGACATTTAAAGAGCACATCAGTACTTCAAGATGTCCTAAAGTGCTAGGTTTTATTTTTATTTTGTTTTTAAACACTTCGGTAACCCAGTGGGAAAGTTCAGGACAATTGGCCATATTTTTTGGCATTACATTTGTAAATGCAGTGAGGTGCTATTCTGTTTCTCCTAAGCCAGAAAGGGAGATGCCCATGAAACCAGAAATCTTGTCATATCTGTACCAGCACTCTCTGAAGATGATTTTTTAATCTATCAAATTCCTTTATAAGGAAAGCTGTCTTAAAACTTCTATTTTACAGAAGCTTAAATTTAAACATGCCTGTGTTGAGATGATTTCTGTAAACAGGAATGCGTTGTAGTGTGTCAATTAAAGCTGAAGCAGCTCAGTAGGAAAATAAATGGAACAGCACAGGTCTGTGTAATGAAGGAATACTTTCTTCATGTATACATATTAAAAGAGAAGAAAATCTGATCACTCCATTTTTTTCTGCTCACTTTCTCGCAAGAACAGATGCTATAAATATTCCTGAAAAGTGAATTTGAGACTCAAGTACCTTAAATATTTGTCAAAAGAAAACTTATAATTATGAAATGGTTTTAGATAAAATCCTTTTATTGCAGAGATGACAACAAAGAATTTCTGCAATTAATCATTATAGTTTAAATACTGTTGTCAAAAGGTTAAACATTTACAAAGCACTGGCTGTTGGCTTTTCATACGCAAGAACAAATTTGCAAATCACTGTAATGAGGACAATAATTACAGAATTATATAGTACTATATTACTAAATAGTAATATTTCAAGTGTGACCTGCCCATCAGGACCCAAAGGTGATCTGTTAGGTCCCAAGTAGTAAAAGATTTATCATAGATGAGGATGGTTACAAAGCTATATGCATCACTTATTAAAATTTAAACCCAGCTTTATGCTGCACTAGAAATTTACATTAATATGCTCTTACAGTAATTTAATTAAATACTCATTACTAAGTACCACATCTAAATAGTGTGACTTGTACAAAATTGAATTTGGAACTATTCAGAAACAGCAGCAGAAAAAAAGTATTTCCTTATAAAATCCTGTTAAATCAGCATACTCCTATGGAAATGTTTATTACTACCCATTATCTGATCCCAAAGGGTAAACTTCGAGAAACTGTTATTAAGTTTTGAACTCAAGGATATTATAAATATTTAGCATGAGGGGAATACTCTGAACTCCACTCCTTATTTTGCTTTGGAGATATTACCTAAAGGAACTGTTGCATTTTTTTAATGTGTCAAATAACAAAATACTGACATGTTTCTCAGTTTTTCTTAAGCAGAATGTTCCATTAAAGCAAATAATACATTTTTTTCCTTCATCAGTTCACATTTGTCATGATTTGCACATGGGTTGTCATGTTCTACATCACAGTTGTTTCCATTTCTATGTTGCAAACCAATAGGGAATGATGACATCTATATACTAAATTGTTAAACTGTGGTTTACATGAGAAAGTAACTTACCTTGTGAGCCTTCACTACCAACAAACTGTTTGTTTTGAAGTCCTGGCATGTGTAAAATTAGCTGTTACAGAATTACAGGATTTGAGCAATAAACTGCTCTACCAGGTAAATTTATTGCATTTTGCCTTGCTGAGAAACAACACTTATTATCAAAGGAGACTAAGGAAATAGCAACTTGAAAAATAATAATCCTTCAACAGTTATTGTAATAATTGTGCTGGAAATTTTAATTTCAGCTGTAGTTGATGACAGTAACAAGGTTATCCTGACCACAGGAAAACAAGTTTTATTTCTCTCCAATTCTTCAGCCTAATGGCTTCATAGGCAAGAACTGGCTACATAGTGGTCACCACAGGGAAGAGAGAACAAAATTCTCAAGGTTACCTACTTTACCTAGGACAACAATATTAATTTCTAGTCAACAGAATAAAAAGCTGCATTTTCCAGTGAATTGCTCCCCTGTGTACGTCTCCAGCAGAATCTGACAATTAAAGCTATTCCACTGCATTGGCTTTCTCTTTGGTATCCAGGAAATTGCTATCAACTTCCAGTTTCAAAATGTTTCACGTACCACAGGCTGAGCAGCCAGAAATGTCAACCTGACTTTCACACAGGAAGGTGTGTTTTTCTTTTAGGAAAGTTAAGATCTAACTTGAAGAAAAAAAGAAGTAGCATCAAATCACTTGCTTTGCCCAGCAAATAAACAAAGTCTGCTCATTAAAAATAGCACAGAGGTATCCTTTGGGTTGCTTTTCTCCATTGTAGCATGGCCACTTTAAACTGGTGAGACAGATTTTATATTTGGTGTCAGCCACTCCCAGGGCTTTGCAGTTACGTGTGTGGAGGATGAACAGCAGGCACTAATACGAGTATCATGACTCTTTTCAGGCAGTAGGTGAAACCTTGAAGAAAAAGTGGCTCTGTCTTCAAAAAAGTGACCTGACCTTTGCTTTGGTGGGTTTTTACTCTGCAAGAAATAAAAAGCACTGCATGCTTTCCAATGCATCCTTTCTAGCTGATAAACGATTTTGTTCTAGCACCCAGCACAAAAGGACTACATTTTATAAAGACCAACAGCATGCTATTAGTGCTAGCTGATGATAGCTCATGTGTCATACTGGAAACAAGCTTCATAGACCTGGAATATGTCATATGAATCATGAACAAACACGTAATTGGCCCAGAACCTTTGATATGCTTACCAATTAAATGTAATTCTCATTGAATTTAATATATTTAATTTTACAATGACTTTGCAGTTCTTTGGATATCAAAGGCATCACAAGTCCAGCATGCTTATCATTTATGACACTTCTGCTCTGAGAATTTCTTGCAGCATGCAAAGAACTCTCTGTAGGGTATCTGTGATGTGTTGCACAAGCAAGCTAATCTAATATTGACCTGACCAGTAATAAAATCTGTTTAGAACCTGCAATAGTATGTAATGGTTTTACCTGCAATTGATGATATGTTTCTGAAACAATCTGTAGTTCTGTATCAGCAATAGTGGGGGGTTTACTTGACACAGAATACACTGCTAGTGAAGTTAATTCTTGTATATGATGTCTTAGCAGAGAACCCCTTCTGTTAATACACTTTCAAGGATTTAAATATATTTAAGTCCAGTGTAAAATACTTCTTTTATGGAGCCAGATCCTGCAGTCTTTGCACAGCTAAACCTTCTGTGGAAATCAATGGGAGCTTTTAAAGTATAATAATAAGGACCTGCCCAGGGTCACTGGCATAATACAGCTCTGCTGTGGTGCTTTATGTGTAAGCTCCAACCTTCTCTGTCACTTGCAAGAGGCAGAGATCAAAATAAGACCAAAGATCAAGATACAGAAACCCATGAGAATTCAAGATGATAAAGACCCTCATTAAATAAAAAGTATGGCATCAAACAGCATGGCACATAATATTGGTGCACTTTTTGTTTGGCTAATTTATATTAAATAAATTCAAAATATCTTTACCTTGTCCAGACTATTTACAACATATTAAGAGAAGTTTAAGAAAAGTGAAGTTTAAAAAAAAAAAAAATCCTTACAGTAAGTTCTACAACAATGATCATTTTATGGAGAGCTGTAGCAATGCCTACGATGGCAGAATTTGGCTCCGTATGTTCTCTTAGCAAAAACCCAGACTGTTTATACGATGTAAATTGCTTTTTAAAATGTTACTAGAGCTATAAACTCTGTGGGTTCAGATTATACATTCAGATTTCAGGGAGAGTTTGCCTCAGTGAACAACAAGGAACTGTGCTTTATTCAAAAACACCGCTTGACGCTATTTTTAAGAAAAAGAACCCGAAAAACCACCACGAAGAGCTATTTTGGCTATAAACTTGTGGATAACTAAAACTAAATCGAGGGGCTAATCCTCCAACCATTACTGTTGGGGATCCTATCCTGCAGAAGGTCGGCACGGGCGGAGCTTCCATCAGGCCTTGGCCCAGCAGGAAGGTGCCGGATTCCTGTTGACTTCATTGCGGCAACTCTAACGAGCCACCAGACCACGGCTAGACCCCAACTGCCTCCTTGACCATGGGGTTGACGGACCATGTGTTATATGACCATTATTTTTACTATCTTTAAACAGTGTGTGTGTGTGTGCGTGTGCTCCGCTTCCAACCGAGCTTCGCTTCCAGGCGCAGGCGCGGTCGGCGTCCCGCCGGGCTGGGTCGGGAGCGCGTGCGCGGGAGGCGGTCGGAGCCCGCTGCTGACTTGGCGCCATTGTTGGTTTCGCTGTTGTAGGGCAAAGGCGCTAGGGCGGCCGATAAGGCTGTGGCCATGGTGATGAAGGAGATTCCGAGGGAGGAGTCTGCAGAAGAAAAGCCCCTCCTCACTGTGGCATCCCAGGTGGGCGGAGCGCGGGGCTCTGAGGGGGCCGCGGGCGCCGCGCGAGTCCCCAGCCCCGCTGGGTGACCCATCCCGCGCCAGTGGCATCCCGCTGCTTCACTGAAGGGGGGGAAGTAGCCTGGGGTAAATATCGGGGGTTTAGATGTTTTGACGTGAAAATTTAAACAAAAATGCATTTTTCCCCTCAGTTCAGTTGCCAGAAAGTTGTTTAAAGCCGTTTTGAAATCTCGGTTCTAATTCATGCCATCAATTGTCCCGCCATAAATACTCATTTGCAATTCATATATAAAATATTCCCATTCGGTGCATATGTAAAGTAACAACCAGTTCACAGTAGTGTCATTTCCAATATGTCAGATGCCATTCCTAAGCTCTCACTGGGGTTCTGCTCCTGGTCTGGATCAGAATATGTGACTTTGCACATCTCATTGCTTTCATTTCTACACCTCCAGTCAAAGGAAGGTCTTATGTCCCCACCTAAACCTTACACATACCTTGGAGTAGCCACCAACCATTTGGTGGTTCCATTAGTTTCTTAAAGACGGCGACTGAGCACTACTGTAAACCACAGCACTCTTGTACAAGAGTGGATTTTATTCCCTCATGTTGCTCACATACATGAATTTGGTCCCCAGGCAAGAGCATTTAGTTTACTGCCCATATTTACTGCACACAAACACTTCCAGCTCATCAGGAATGGAAATTGCTGGAAGCTGTTTTTACGTGAGAGCCTTAAACAGAATCCATAGTCCTGTTTTATTCCTCTCATGATTTAGGATAACAGCTACTGTGCTTATAAAGTTCTAAGATGCACACACACACCAGCACGTACTTCTCTAGCAGAGCGTCGCAGATGTGCTGCACTAATACACATTCTAGAAATACCATCTACTAATTTGGAAACCAGGTCTGGCACCTCCTCCTCAGCCCCTGTTGAACACCAGGTTTTGTTCATGGTGAGCTCCAATGTCTGTGAAGAAATTGCACAGAGGAAAAAGATGCTCTGTTCAACGCGTAATTTCTAATTTTCCATTAAGTGATTAACAAACAATTAGAAACCCACATAAAATGCAGCCCTCTCTAAACCTTCATCACACCCCAAAAAAGATTGACTTGCAAAACTTCCATTGGCTTCAACAGGGCCAGGAGATCAGCCTGGGTTCATTAAATGTTTAACACACCATTTGTAGTGGCTGTCTGTCAGTCTCCTCAGCAATAGTCTATGATAAATTTATGAGTAAAATGCTTGTGTCTGTTAGTCAGTGTAATTTCTTCCACTAAACACAAATACCTACTTCCCTGCTATGCACCAAAGGGGTGCAGAAGCCAAAAGGAAGCAGAATCAAGTGAAAAAGTGAGTATTTTCCATAGCCATCTCTGCATCATGTATGTGTGATGTGCAGTTGTACGACCACGTTGCATATGTCATTTGTCCCCTAACTGTCTGGCTGAAGTGTTGGTTTGAGATGCTGTCACTGCAGTGTGTCCGTGTGAACCCCTCATCCCCACCATCCACGCAGGAAAACGCTCTGCTGTGTCACCCATCCCCATCCCAGTGTCTGTCTCTGCTCTTTACATGATGAAACAGATGGATGTGGTTGCTGCTCACGGGGTGGAACAAGTTCCAAATTGGCTGCAAACCTCCCAAGCCAGATGGGTCAGGGGAATAAAACCTGGTCTTTCCAAAGTTCTCACCGCCACCAAACCCAGTGTGGGCAGGTCCACACCTTAGGGAGTAATTTAATGCATTAAGTATCTATGCTGCTCCAACCTTACATCTACCTAAGCAAAAAACCTGCAACTGAAATGCAAGGGTCAAGCCCAGACAGAGGAGCACTGGCTTTTCTAAGAGGAAAAAAAAAGTGAAATCCCCTATTTCCAAAATCCTTGATGAATGGAGGATTAATTATGTCTGACTGTGGAGACAGACTCCACAGGAAGCATAATTGGAATCTGATACACAGAGTCTCTAAATCTGCTTTTTAATAGTGATAATGTACATAGGCCCCTGAATTTGTAATTTAAAATATGTCTCTTTGCTCTCTTCCTCTGGAAAGTGGTAAAAACATATCCAGCATAGAACAAGACAGATAATAGTCCTATTTTACTGTAATGCTCCTAGCAAAGCCCAGCTTTCAAAATATGACACCTATTTTTTGAATAAATACTGTGAATTAAATTTAAATCATGTTTCCAATTCACAGATTATTTTATACCATCAGATATGGTTTTATATCAGCAAAACTGGAGGCAAATCTTCAGATAACATGAACCAAAAAAGTACTGCAGACTCCTGTGGGGCTGTGGCAGTATATGGCAACTGGGAATCTCAATCACCATTCCAGCAGTAATGAGTGTACTACAGTGAGCAGAGGGGTATTCCTGGTAATTGAATGGACCTTTCAGTATCTATTTTTTGTAATCCTGTCTTCCTGTCTCAATTACCTTCCATAAAAGTCACTTTCTTCACACTTACTGGTGTGAAAAAGGATTCTGTAGTTGCCAAATTTAATACTTTAAGCATCAAGAGAGTGATCTTTCAGTTCTAATAGGATTTTGTAGAACATAACTCTATCCATGTTGCTGTCTCCCTTTATCTTTTAACAGATTATTCATAAGAGACTGGTACAAATAAAAAAAAAAAAGATTTTTTTTTCATATGAATAGAACCTAGAAAATGTGTAAGAAAGCTTGCTGAAGGTTCAAAGATTACCTGGCTATTAAGCTATGAACCAATTACTTCTACCTGAAGCAGAGAAATAAATGAGAAAAATCATGCATAAATTTGGTTTTAATTGCAAAATAAAGTTTTTGTTTAACCTCTTCACAGCTTCTTTGCATTTGTCAGGAGGAAAAAATCTTGCTTCAGAATTACTTTCTAATGAGAAATTTAAACCTAAATATGCCCTGAAGTCAAAGTTTAATTGTGCAGTCAGCTATGAAATTCCCAATTTACTACAGGTCAGTGAACTTCAAAGGATCTGATTCAATCAAATACTTCGACCCAGACTTATCCTTTAAAATATGATTAACTGCTTTATTGAGCAGTAAAAAGTTCATACTTAAATGCTTTGCCAGCAAAAACAAAAGAAATCTCACAGTGTCACAGGAGTTATTTGTCCCAGATCCGTCACACCTAATTTAGATTCTTTATTAGACTACACAGGTTGGAAAGCTGCTCATGGTAGGATCCCCATAAAGACAACAGAAAGAAAGAAGACCTGAAGGAGGGGATTCACATCCATGACAGTCCTGTGGCCAATATACTCTGAAATTACATAGAACAGAAATGGGAGTCTGTGAAATCTTCACCAATAGGAAAAGGAAATGCAAAGTATATCTTGAAAGCTGTTCCCCACTTCTGCTTGTAACTGAAAAATACAGGAGCTGCCTGCTTAGAATTTATGGGACCCACACAGACATGGCTCAGAGCACAGTTTTGAGCTTGAGCACTTCTCATTTAAAAAGTTAACCCACAGAACACTTTAGGGTTTAGAATTTGAATTGGAAATAATAAATTTTAAAAGCTGGAATTACACTGTAAGAACCACGCTGAAATTCATCCTCCCCTGTGAAAAATGCAGGCTGCAGCACACGTCAGAAAAAGAGATATGTTTCATTACTACACCCCAATTAACTCCACCAGATGCTTAAGGCTTTTTTATGGTCTATAAGGTATTAGTTAGTATTCAGAGTAGGAACTATTTTTTTAAGGGAACTTCATTTGCATGCCAATACTTAGTTGACTTAAGCGCATTTATATTTGCTTGAGGGCTTGTGAATAAAATACTCAAACATTTCCACTGCCTAAATTTCACTGTTTTGGTGTTTTGGTTTTCATTTGCTTTTATGTATGTTTGTGTGTGTGTATGTACGTATTTATTTACTTATTTTGGTGGTGATGGTATGTTTTTGCTTAGGTTTAGTTGTCTTTTCTTGCTTGCTTTGTTAGGCTTTTTTTATTATTTGTTTTGTTCTGGGGCTCTTTCATGGGTTTTGGCGGGTTGTTTGGGGGTTTTTTAATCTCTAACAGGAGATTTTTGAATGCTTCCATTCAATTTTATAGAAGAAACAGATTAAAGATAGCTAATATTCAGCTCCCAATGTTGTTAGTAGATTTTCTGATGTGTGTATCAAGGGCTCACTACATGAATTTGATTGCATAATCACAGTTTTCCATTTAAACTCAACAGTCCCATTTGAATCAATCATGTTCATTCTAAGCTTCTTAGCATTAGGCTTGCACTGACTTCCAGCCCACTCCATGAATATTTTCTCAATAAGATTATAACAGAATGGTGGGATGTTCCAGTGGATGTAATTAGCTTCCCTTCTCTTTTACACCAACCTAAAACAGAATTCACTCCATTGTAGCTAAGTGAAATACAGTCAGGTGAAAAAGGCAAAAATCATGCCAGTTTTAACTATTGCCATTATTAAAGTCTGGAGTGCAAGAATTCATTGTACATTCCAATCTGCTTCCTGAGAACAGTGGCAATTTCCCCACTGATCTTAGGATAACTAGGTTTGAGATCCTAATTTTTGGATTCTTTTTAAAGGATTAATGATAAATGCATTAGCAGTATGTTCTATATATCTCAATTCTGATTTACTATAAAAAATTTGAGTAGTTTATCAGGGGACACATCCTAAGTCCTGCTGGTGATTTTTTCATCTACTATTAGGACAGGGTAAATACTTGAAGGAAAAAAAAAAAAAAAAAAAAAAAAAAAAAAAAAAAAAAAAAAAAAAAACCAACCAAAAATGAATAAATGCATGCTTAGCAGTACAAATATTAATTGGTTCTTTACCTCTAAGTTAAATATTGTTCAACATTTATTGCTTTTAGGGCCATGCGCATAATTTCAGCAGAAATAATCTCATGAGTACAATAAAATTGTCTTGACAATATGCTTAAAAGTCATAAATTGGCTGCTTTCCTAAAGTTATATAGATCTCTCTGTCACATAAATTAAATACATTTTTCACAAAATTACACTTTTAATTTAAAATTACTATGGGAATTGATGGTGGGATTTTTTTTAATAAAGTAAAAAAATTAACCATGCTGTTTGAAACATTGTAAAATTTCTTTTTATTCCTTAAGGACAGAAAGATTGGACAAACTTTTTTTGTGAATAATATAATACATAAGTTTAGCTCTGGTTTTTGTATTGATTAATAGGAGTTACTTTTCAGAAACTTCTTGGCTTTTCCTTTCTGAATACTCCAAGTATATACTGTCCTGTTAAAGAGCTGCAAACCATGTGCTACAGTTCCAGATTCACTGAACTTGCTCTTTTTTCAGTGAAACTGTTCTACTGAACTGCAATTCACAAACAGCTTATGAGTTGCAAGCTCTCAAATCTGCTGAAAACATCCCAAAGCAACCAGACATGCATGACAGGGAAAGGCCATGTTACAAGACCTTAGGATTTGGTTCCTATGATCAGACACAGTAACACATCCAAAACCACAGCCTAACTCTAGATATGCTGCAGAACTTTGTTTGAGAAGAAAAATCCACAGACAGGACATGTGGTTTTCATGCAATTTCATCCCATATGCAAAAATATACCAGAGATCTCAAATCATCTATGGCCATGACTAAACATTGTCTTTGATCTCTCCTGTGGATCTTCAGGCTAGATAAGGATATAGGGCTGGAGAGAGGCTAAAACAGAGATCACCAGGTAACACCACAAAGAAAACTCATGGTATTTGATAAATAAAATCTTCTAACACTCAGGAGGGAGAGGCACTTCATATTTGATAGCAGCTTCCTTTACCTTAAAGAGGTGCATGGAGCATGCAGGCATGCATGCAACAGGTAGATTTACCATAAATCACTGTAAATCTGTGTAGGTGAAGGCCAAACTGTCAGTCACAGTTAAAATACCACAAGAGTAACTTTCCTCCTCTTCCCCCATGGCTCTGATCCAGCAGGACAGTTAAGCACCTGCTTAACCTTGAGTTTTGCAGAGCATGTTTAAGTGCTTAGCTGGAGCCAGGCCAAAATGCAGGAGCCAGACACAACTCGCATGTCAAACCTCCTTTCACCAGACCAGGTTGAACAGAGGGAAGGAAATGGTGAGCTGTGGGATGTTTAATTTTATCTTGCAGCAATACACCTTAACTTCTACAGGTCAGCAGGTACAAACACAGGCAGGGTGTTGGTGCGACACAGAGATCACAGCAAGAGTTGTCACCCAGCAATGCAGCTGCTCTTTATGGAGATGCAACATAAGCAAAGGTTTTAGACAACACAGCTGGCACTTGAATCAAATATCCAGTGCAGTGTCTACAGCAATCCTCCCACAGCTTCTCTGACTCCACACAAACCCTGATAGCTGTGTGAAGCCCTCGGAGTGACTTAGCTTGTGTGATTTCAGGTAACAAATTGTCACCTCTGATGGACAGGTCACACCACACACTTCCAATTACCTAGCAAAAGAGGATTGGTATCACCTGGTGAGCAGGGCTGGCCAGAGAGGCAGCAACTCCAGAGTGCTCTTTGCAAGAGGGTGCAATGAACTCATCTCAGTTTTAGAGACTCCCACAATTCACATGAGGTGGTAATCAGTTATAGCATGTGCCATGTGAATTGATTCTCTCCTCTGGTGAAAACCAGATATTTGGCTCTCATGCTTCATTGGAACATACATTCATAGTAGAGTGACAGAGAAAAATTAATGTATCACTCTGGCACAAGGATGGGGCAAAAAGCCAAGTTATCACACTTACTACACAGGAGTAAATAAAGTGTGTGTGAATTTTGTGAAATCCTTATAAACATACTAGAAAACTGAGGAAAAAAAGAAAACCAAAACTCATGCAATTTAACTTTTATCATAAGGCTACTGAATTTGTTAAGATTTTTCCCTCCAAACACCTCTCTGCAACCAGGAAAGGTCTTCCAGTTCATATCCTGCTAAGATAATGATCCACAGACACAACTGTCAGGCCAATACTAACAGTTACACTCTAGAAAACAATAACCTACATTCTTAGTTGGGTTTCCCATTTATCAGTTTTTAGAAAGAGACAAAAAAATCAATTGATTTTTTTTTCCTCTTATCCCAGTGAGTGCCACCAAAGGTCATGAGGTGCCACGTGTGTGCAGAGCAATGGTCAGGAAAACATTGCTGTGTATCATAAAAATGATTAGTGATTGAAATTAGCTGGTGTCTCTGCCTAAGCATAACACTTACAAGCTTCTGGAATCGATCTGACTCCTTTACCTGTTTGTCCAGTGTCACCCAAAGAGCAGACAAGTTTCTCAGAGCAAAGTTCAAATATAATTTTTTTTTTCCAGTAGAGAATCTGAGTTAAATGTTTCCTGCCTTCTCCCATGCTCATGACCACATGTCCATGACCACTCTCTGAGCCTTCTGGAGCAGCTCATGTCACTGATGCAGCCCAGCCACCCTCTCACCACACTGAGTGGGCAGTACTGGAAAAGGTCTCAGTGCCCAGGAGCAGCTTTGCTGCTGAACAGTGCAGGGGATTACCCAGTAGTAGTTTGGGGTTTCCTAATTTAGTGCCATGAGTAATTCAATCAGGCTCAGGCAACAAAATGGATCCAATCCAAAATTCAATCCAACTCACTTCAGTAGTGAATTACATCTACACTTTAGATGCCTTTAAAGCCAGTCCTTCTAAAATAAATCCCATATATAGCCGGGGGGAAAGCTAGGTGCCTTTGAGAGCCTCCTGAGGGACAGCCTAAATTGGGCAGGCACAATCTCCCTCAGGAGTTGCTTTTCTAGGCATTTATCTCTCCCTATTGAACATGGAGGGAATTTAGGCACTTAATTTATGAGAACTAGTTCACTCTGTGCTCAAAACATAGGTGCTAATTAGCTGCCTATGCCTGACTGGAAACCCTCCCAATTTAGAGTCTAAATAATTTATCTTAAAGACTAGCATTTTGTTATGCCCTAGTAAAATTTTAAAAAAAGAAACAAACCAGCATGCTTTTGCACTGCAAACAGATCAAGATCAGGAATGCAGTAAGAGAGGATGTAAAATGGGATGGAAGGACCATACCTTAGCTGCTACTAAATGATCCTTGCTTTGCATACTTTGAAACAATGGGGCTGATATGAGACATTTTTGACTTTCCCAGTATCTCTCCCAAAGCACCCAAAACCCCCACTGAAATGCTTTTTGGAATGAAAAATTACAGTAGCAGTACTGGGGTAAGAAAACCACCTTTTTCTGCTGTGCTGTTCCCTGAAGACTCATTTGAATTCAGGAGTATCTTATACTATGGATGAGTGTCTTCAGATGTGTTGGTAGTAGGGAATATCAGCCTCCACAGATTTCACATATCCCTCAATTAACGGAGTGCGTGGGCTTCTTCTTTAATTAAAGTGAATCTTATAGAGAGAATTCGAGTTCCTAGAGACATTATGAGAATTTATGGCACCCACTGGCTATATTAGTACTGAGATAGCCCCATTTTCCCAGGCTGAGGCTGCACCACTTGGCCTGTGTGCAGATATTGGGCACATAAATCTGGTGCAGGATGGGCCACCTGGCTCCTTCCAGTGCTGCTTCTGCAGCACCCAGGGTTGCAGGGTGACTTTCCTAATTTCACTTTGCTTCCCTCATCTGCAACACAGAGATAATACTCCTCAGCTCTGAGGTGGTGCCAGGCTCGATTCATGAATGTTTTAAGGCATTCTGTGATTTTCAACCTGAAAGGTGCTTGAGAACCATCAATTATTGGTTTAATATAGATCATAGTTTTCATCTCATAAATCTTTTATGCACTACTCCAAATTCATGCCTGATATAACTCCAATAATTTGAGCAGTATTAAGCGAGGGATAAATTTGGTACAGTATATGAGGCAGCAAAATGAAATTCCAAGTGTGAGACCAAGGGCTTAACAAGTGGAATTTCTTAAAGAGTAATGTCAGAAACCTACCCCACTGCCCACTTCTCTACAAAAAAAAATACCATCTCATGGCATTCTAACTTCTTAAGACTTAATTCATTGTTAAATGTCTGCTTCACGTCAAAATAGTATTTTTCTAATATTTTCCATTGCTATACATACGTAGATTGTGTTTACTGAGAATTAGTAGACATGGTCATGTTTTTGCAATCTGTTGTGACAAAAATATTTGAGCTGGAAGCAGGTTATTTTTCACAGGAGCAAACCCTTCAATAAGACATTCCTGCAGCTTCTAGTCCTTGCCATGGGAGCATAGGACACAGGACTAGGAGGGACCCTCTGGGTCACAGCCACATTACAAACAGCCATGTAGAAGGCTTGGCAAAAGCCATTTTAAGTAAGTGGGCATTGTGTCCCCCTACAGTAAGAAAAAAAATACCATTCACACAGTTCTCTGCTCTGATAGTTCAGTTCTTTTAATTCCCAGACCAGATGTTCTCATGCCCAGTTTAGAACTCTGTTATCAGGCCAGCATTTCTCTACAGCTGAAATAACTTTGCTCCTCCAGTGTCATCTGATCACTCTCCCTTTATGTGTACATGAAGAATATACATTCCTACTCAACAGTCATTCTATTAGCCTAAGCAAGTCAAACTCTTTCAGTCTTCCTTTAAAATGTAATAAATCTAATGAACATAATAAAGAAAATTCTAAGGATGTGATAACCATCTTTGAAAAGGACAAAAAGAGTTATCAGACCTCATACTTCAGTTAGACCTTGGCAAAATTCAGATCTTTGTTAGGTCTTGTCTCCTTCCCCTCCATGACTCTGATTCTTAGCATTATTTCTGATCTTCCCAGAGTTTATCCTCTGACCTCTGCAGCAGGTTTGGGTAATAAACTGCCTTCCCAGCTGGTCTTCAGATTTTCTATTCTTCACTGTCTGCAATGAGTGATCTTGGGTACTTTGGTTCTCATCATCTTTCTTCATTTCGTCCTTCTCCCATTCTTTCCCATTAAAGAAAATTTCTGTGGAATGTAATGGGAAACTTGATAAATACCTGAATATTATGTGATAATATAATATTCCCTACTGGTAGTCTTATAGATAAAGAGATGGAGTATTTCCTATGAAGTTTTTATATTTACACTGATTCCTACAGAACCTCTTCTATCTCCTCTCCTGTCCCTCTCCAAATGGTCTAGGGCTTTTCTTTATGTAGTGTCAATGTAAAAAGAAAAAATATATATACAAGCAACTTCTGCTAATATTAGGATAAAATTTTAAAATGCTAAAAGTAGTTTGGAAAAGACTCAACTCTTAACTTAAGGCCTCCACATGTTTTCAAAATAGTCATGAGTAAAGACTGTCAGCAAATTATAAAAAGAAAAATTAGGTCTGCTTAAGTTCTAAATATCATCATTAGGTAAATCTGTAGACCTGAGGCGAATGTAAATCAAAGGTGTGCAGTTGATAAAAGTGCAATTTCCAATCAAGTGCTAAGCTTTACCAAATTAAGCAGGTGCCTTCTGTGCATTGAATGAGACAGCAACCTGGACAGGCAATCCAGAGTTAAATCCCCCATGATTAATTCCCTGGTGAGGTGCATCTGCAGTCTGGGTTTAGCACATGTACTTTGGGAGTTTGGGACAGCATCACTGCCAGATTTCTAAATTCAGACCTCACATCTGCGTGTAGTGCAGGGCAGGCAATCACTCATCTGCCTTCCATGGTGCTCATGGAAACTAAACAGGGGTGTTTTAGAGCAAAACTCTGAGCTCCTGGGCAGATGAGTTTGTGCACACACACAGCAAGTCAGTTAGATATCAGCTCAAATGTTTGATCCATCAAAACAGTGGGCTTGTTATTTCAGTACCTTCAGTGTTTTGCTGCAGGTTTGCAATGCAGAAATCAAGTACTGAACAGCAGTGAGTCTAATCTGGTTTGCTGTAATAACTTTAGAGATAATCCTGCTGCTGGAGTATCTCAGGGCCAGTATTTAACAAGTATGAGGGTGAGTAAATACACTTTTGGGGCCAGTTTTAGTCCATATCAGCACCCTAAATTTAGAAATTCAAACATATCTGAGAGGAAACTTTGAAAATTCAACAACGGAAAAAGAGATAGAACAAGAAAAGAGTGGAAAGGATAAAATAAAGCTGAAAGAGCTCCAGACAAAAGCAACAGTGGAGAACATTTTTTTTTTTTTTTTTAGATAAAGAAATTAAGATACTAAGATAAAGTAAGTGCAGGGCAAACCATCAGACATCCCTCCAGCTCAGCTTAGTTCTTGATCCTCCAATCAGAGATAGATGGCAAAGAGGAGACTTATTTCTGAGACTTGTACTGCTCTGTCTTTTTAATTCCTAATTAAAACAGCCCAGAATACAGAGATTTCTGTCAGGTAGCAGAAAAACCAAACATTCACACAATTAAAAAATGGAAAACTGCTCACAAATAAAAAAGCATTTTATGAGTCCTCCCACAGCCAGGACTCATGCAGGAAGTTCACACACTCACCAGGCTCCATCCACTGTCATTCACATGTCGTTGTATGGCAGAGAAGTGTTTCCTGTCTCAGCAGGTTATTGTTTAATGGGCTAATGCTTATTTGCAAGCTGAAATGCTATTGTGGAAGTTCTGTGGGGAAGCATGTTACTTGTGGGGAAAAAAGGCCACTTCCAAAAAAAAAAACCAAAAAAAACCCAAAACCAATCCCTGCTTGGCCTCCTGGTGATAGAGAAGGGCAACTTCACCATGGATTTGAAGGGAGCTGCATCAAGCCCTGTAACTTTAGCCCTATAAGCAATAGTATGCAACAACTGCTAAGGAGAAATCATCTTGCTGCTTTATTTTTTGTGTGATTTGTTAAACTGGAATATGATTTTGCCCCAAAAGAGTAACTAAACCTTTTTTTTTTTTTTTTAATTTTAATCTCAGCGCTATTTGTGCATTGTCTAATTGCAATATCTTACTCTCACAATTAAAAATAAAGCACATGATATTGTGAGAACATGTTTTATTTCTGTAAATTCTGTATCCCAAGAGCACTCTGTGACCTGGGGTTCTTTGTTGCTAGCTGGTGAATGAGCAACAGGAGAGCAGACCCCTCCTGAGCCCCTCCATTGATGACTTTCTCTGTGAAACTAAGCCAGAAGCTGTTGCAAGGCCTGTAACATCGAATACTGCAGGTAAACAACATTCTTTACTATCCCTCACTAGAGAAAAATAGTTTTAGTTTTAGCTTAATTGTGGCACATTTTTGTCAAGTGACTTTTTGGTTTGTTACTGTGTGCACAAAATCACGAGCTGGTATTAAATTATAATTGCCCGACCTGGTAGAAGAAAAACTCTGTTCATTGCATTTTAGGGGAAACCTGATGTGATTCAAAGCACATCCATTCCAGCAGATCTTTGGGGCTGAAATTAATGCAATTTGCTTAAGTCTCACAGGATGTACATATGAGTTTGAATCAATTCTCTGTATTTGGTTTTGCAAAATTGTAACCTATGGGAAAACCCACATTTAGTTTGGGTTTAATCAAACACATTCCTTACTGTAGAAAGATTTTTTTTTTTAGTGAAATCTTGGATGAGGTGTTAGAGAAAAAAAGGGGGGAGGTATCAAAACACTTTATCCAGGCTGAGTTCAGACATTTTATTAGTGAAAGGATCTAATATATTTCTTACCTCCTTTGTGTTACAATGAGGAAGTAGAGGAGGTAATAGAAGTAAGAGTGAATCACAAAAACCTTTTGAATTATACTGAATTCTACTTGAAAGTCTATTGTCCTTTGGAAGTATTTTTAGAAATTAGCCCCCTCCTACTCAGTATCTGTGCAAAGCTGATCAATGCTGTTGAGCAGATCAGCTGAGACACAATAATATCAGCACAGTACTACTGTGGTCTCTTGCTGTCTCATAAAATGACTTGGCTTGTTAGAAGCCATTTAATTAAAATTTATATACATGCAAATTATTAAATGAATAATTGACAGCTGAGTGATTATCTTGACATCTAATGAATACGTCTAAAGCAGTATGCAAGTTCTAGTAACAAAGGCTGAAATACTGAATTAGATACCCATTGTAAGTAATATTTTTTCCCTTTAAAAATATAGCTGAAGATATTACAGGGATGAAACAGCTATTTCAGGTTGTTTAAAAGTGGTGTTTGTTTTAAAATGAACCTGTAAATTTTACACCTGCCTTGAATGCCTATCAGATTGGGGTGGGGGTGATAATTAAATTCATTTAATAATAAAATAAAAAATTATTCTATGAAGATTGATGAAATTCAGTGATTTCCAAGAGCACAGATAAAGCACTGCAAGAGATAATGCAAACTGATTTGTCAAAAACACCTGCCCTGTAACATGATTATAAAGAGGGAGTTTTTCTACCTTTTACATGCTAAAGAATTGTGAATGTTATGAATGTTACTCTTCAGGCAAATTTTAAAAGAAGAGCTGAAATTGAACATTCCTTTCATACTGATACAGTCCTTAATAGAAATGGCATTAGACTTTATATTCAGTATTTATGGCCCAAAGCACAGACACCAACAACAGCAGAAACCATTAATAAACATCTTTATTCCTTTATGAGCCAGGTCCCCCCAGGAGCTGCTTGCTCCAGCTCTTCCCAACTGGATTGTGGCACAACTGCTCTGCCCTCAGCAGCTGTTACCAGGACTTAACAAATCATAAGATTAAACCAAATCTCATCTAAAACCTCAGTTGAACAGGTAACCCTCACAAAAGAGGGCTTCACCTGTGAAGGCCATAAGACTCAGATGTCTCTAAGTTTTCAGAGGAAAAGTTCTTTGTTTTTGGTTTTTTTTTTTTGCAAATCCACTAAACTGCACTCAGTTAAGCACTTGAAATCCCCAGGCATATTTGAATATATTGTTCATCATCTTTCACCAGGAAACACACACTTAGCCTAGCCAAATGCCAACACATCAGTATTTTTTTTTCCCCCAATTAAAACAAATCTTTAAAAAGTGAGCTATTTGATTTAAAACAACACTGATTTTTAACATCTTGTCTCTAAGTATTATCAACAGGTCTGGATCTCTTGGATCTTAGTGAACCTGTCTCACAAACCCAAAACAAAGCAAAGAAATCAGAGAATCCTTCAAGAAGTGAAGGCTTAAAAGCTTCAGCCCACAGAAAGAAGACAGAGAATCCTGACCTGATCAGTGTGGATTCTGAGCAGAAAGCCCAGGCTGTCAGAGTTGCAGACAAGTCTTCTCTAGATTTAGGTAAGAGTGTAGCTGTTTTATCAGTGCTCCATAGCCCTGCTTAGCACAAGCTTCTCCTGGCTATCATCACAAAATAATGAGCAACACCAGAAATTTTTCTGCACCACATTTCAGCAGGGGAACCTTTGCTCCCCATCATAAACTACTTGAAGCACTTTAATCCTTAAACACTGTGAAGACACTTTGCATTTTGCTTTTGCCATTGTCCCTATTAAGTTGTCACTAAGTGTGCTAATAAAATTCTGAAATTTCTTTGGAAAAAGGAATTTAGTCCAGGTGTGTAAAATGGTAGAAAAATCTGTAGGGGTGTGATAAGAGATTAGTAAAGGATACAAATGAGAGTCAGCCCATACTGATGTCCTTTTCAGAACTGCAGGTGTCAGGAATGCACAATTATTATTGTAAATACTGCTTTATCAATGCATAGGAGAGAAAAAAAAAAAAAAACCATTCTTGACAAGAGAGATATATTTATACAGACTGAAAAAAAAATCCCCAAAACAACTCAATATCCTGCCAAGCCTGATCTATTGACAAGCTTTGGAAAAGGTGAATTTGATTTAGTTCCATCCAAACTAAATTACTTGCAGTGCAACTGAGAAATTTGCAAGGTAAATGTAATTTATACCAAGGCAGCAATTTTTCCATTCATCAGCACAGAAATTCTTTTAGAGACCTTTATCTTCAAACAGGAGCTGAACATCTGATCTTTGCAAAGTGAGTCTGACACATGACTGAATAATATCAGTTGCCTACATAGTCATTTTTACACGTTAGTCTCTAAAAGAACCTTCATTTTTACAATTTCTCTAAATTACAAGTCACTGATTTTAAGTCAAGTCTTGCACTGACATTCTGACCATGAATGCTAATAGGTTTAAAAAAATGTTGTGAATTTCCAAATATTTTCACAGCACATCAACTAGAAAGGTGCACAATATTTCTGTATGTTGGACCTTTATTAAAATATAGGCTTTGGTGGCATTATTTGCTCTATAACACACATTTTACAGAGGAGATAAAATTTTCAGAAGTAGCTTCTTTAAAAGATTTATATCTTTCTATTCTTTATTTTTCAGTTGATATTCAGACACAGATAGAGAAATGGGATGATGTCAGTTTTCATGGAGACAGGAGTAGCAAGGTCCACCCTTCTGCAGAGCGAACATCATCATCATCCAGAGCTCCATCAAAAGAGATTTTATGGTACAACTTTTTGCTTTCCTTAAAAAAAAAAATATTTCCAGCCCAGCTCTCTAAATTCACAGAAATGCTTGCCTGATAACAAATTATGGTATTAAACCTGTTATGATGACATTAAACGTGTTCAAGCACTTATTTTGGACAATGTATCAAAAGCAAGGGCACTGTAAAATGCCATCTTGCCAGCAATTTTTAATGTTGTGGAAAGTAGCAGGTGTAATTACTTAATAAGTGGTGGTGAGAATTCTACAGAGACATGCAGTGAAATCCTTTATTGTGGTGATTGATTTTTAGACACTGACTGAGGCACAGTCTTGTGTCTTTCTCTACCCTCAGTTTCCCTGTCTATGAAATAGAAGAGTGAGAACACAAAGAAGGGTCCAGGCACTTTTGATAACTGCAAGTTAAGCAATTCATTTGAAAGGAATAACCTAATTAATCAGTGTGTGCTTGTGAACCTGAAAGACCTGGGGCAGCGTGTCCTGGTGCTGAGTGTGTAAATGCATTATTTCTAGGTCCACAGAAAGCAGATCACAGTCTGAGCTGACTAATGTCAAGAGTGCCTTGGACTCTGATTCAGCATCAGAATTAGAACTTGCACCTGCAATACAGGTAAGAGGATCTGGAAGATTTATTAACATTAAAAAGGCAAGGAGGAACTTCCCACTGGCTAACCACTGACATCAAGGGATGCTCTCTGGATCATCAGGGAAAATATCTTCCCACACCTCTGAAATGAATAGGTTGTGAAATTAACTGTCAGCATCTGAAACATTCAGACTTTAATACTGCAGTGAACTGTGACCTTCCTGTACAGAGGGAAAAACTTCAAACTACAGTTTACAGCACCATCTTTTTTCCCCTCCCTCCAGTTCTGAAATTCGACTTCTAGTGGTTCCCTACCCATGTAAAATATCTATCCTTTGGGTCTCTTGGTCAGGCAGGAATCCTCAGAACTGGGGAATTGCTAAGGAAAACAGGAAGCAATCATTACACCAATGTTCATTAGCAGTTTATCTCCACAGGTGGGGGAGCAGTGTGGTCACAGGACTTTTTCCTGCTGGAAAAGGAACTCTAATACGGAGGGCTCTGGGCTAAAGGTTTGTAGATTTGCCCAATTCCACTGTTGTATTTTGTCTTGGACAGGTCTTGTTGGAAATGATTGCTGAGGGTTGCATGTCTGTATGCACAAACAGGTACAAATATTTATATCTGCATTCCCATAGATCAGGTTGTTCACACACCTTCTTTGCTGCTTCTCACTTTCTAACTGAAAGGCTTCAGCCATTGCCACTGGGAGGGAGAAGAGAGAGTTTTTCTGGTGGATTAGCTTTTAGGTGAAAATAATTTTCTCACCTTGCACAGCTACTTTTAGGCCTGGACTTCAAAAACTTTTCTGTCAGGTAGAAAATCTGGAAATTAATGAAAAATAATAGCCTCATTTGAAAATGGAAAAATGAGACACTGCTTGCCAAATGTGTAACCTGAGATTATACATCTTTTTGCCTTTTTTTTTTTTAAGAAAGTAGAAACAGAACCCAGTTATCAGATCCATTTTGGGGTTTTTCTTAGGAAAAAAAGTATCCTTTGCTTCCCTGTCATCTCTAGACTACAAACAGGGAGTATTTTTCCCCTCTGGAAAGCCTCACACTAGTTGTAATGCATGATACCTTTCCTTTCTGTACAATGGATTTGTACATCTTAGCAATGGAAAAGATCTATTACACAATGCCATCCACTTGAAATGGATGTTGTGTTCTCACATGCTTTGTCCAGCTCAATTGAAGCACCTCTGACTCTCTTTCAGGAAGCTGTTCCTCAGCCCAATAGATCTAAATTCCATGACATTAGTGTTCAACCAAGATGTGTGTAAGTCAAGTAGACAGGCCCAGGATTTAAATGCTGTGGCTTTCTGTAAAAACAATTACAAATGCAGTGTATCTCTACTTTATATGATCTATTTCCTTTTTGTCTTCCACTGGAATAATTGCAGAAGCAAAAATCCACATTTTTCACTCAGCTCAGTCAGTTGAGGCTCCATAATGTTTTGTAAAATGACTGATACTTCAAAATAAAAAAACCATGAAGCTGAATAAGCCAATTTGAAACAAAAAGGAGAGACTAAGTTTCTTATCTGTTGTCTTGGTGCGTTTCATGTTTTGTTTTGGTTTGTCACAACCTGCTTGTCTCAAACTTGTGGTCCATTTGAGCAACAAAACATTAAACTGGTAATTATTAATGCAGAGAAATGACCTGAAGTGAGAATGTGTTCTTATTCTAGGTAGGTTACTTTGAAATGTGGTTTTGTTCACTGCCTGTTCATCCTTCTGGTACTTGGACTGTCAAAGCTGTCAGCTCCCGACACACAAGCTCATCTGTCTTGACTGAGTTCTTAATCTGCTTGCAAAAGAAATCACGTTAGGGCTTTTATCAAAGCATATGTTTTCCATACTTTGTCCTCTATAGGTCTTGTCTATCTCATTTAAGGGTAACCTTTGCAAATGCAACACATTCTGCCATACCCTAAAGATTTCATCTTGTCAAACTTGCTGCAGCTTTCCATCAGCAGTTTCCCAATCACCTCATCACTCATCTTTGACATGTTAGATTTAGCTCCTCAAAGTGAAATGCTAAGTAACTAGGTCATATTTTCATTAAAATTATGCAATCTTCTTAACAAAATCCTTTGTTTACCAGCACTTGTGCCAATACAAAATCCAAAAGACAAGCTTTGAACTAGGAGGGGAGAAATGTGTTTGAAGGCTCTAATGGGCAGGTCACTGGTGGCTCTCACTGGATGTGGCTGTCTTGCTTCTCAGCATTTACTCACATAACATTTTACATATTATTAACTCTTAAACTGCATAGGCCCAAAGTATCCTGGTTCTTCCTTTTATCTGCCATTCTGAAAAGATCCTTGTTATGCTTTTATTGGTACTGAGATATCCTACAGTGTTTGGTGGGGGGGGAGGATGGGAGGAAGATTTTTGAAGGTTTATTTTTAATTTTAAAATTATGAACTGCAGAGGGAGATATGTTCCATTGTCTGTGCATAAAGTCTGCTCATGTTTTAACTCTAAATATTTTCCTGGGTGTTTTAAATATTTCATTGCTCACACAGATTATACTGTGATTATTAAAAAACCCTGATGTTCTAAAAATCTGTACCTAAATCGAAAATGTCAACTCACTTAGACAAAGGTACAGTAAAAATCTTGTAAAACTTAGAAATCTCCAGTTTGAGGCGACAATATTTAAAAAGTAAAATTAATTCCCCACTTTTCCCAAATAGCTACAGGAAGACTAATGGGCCTAACTTTCCTTGGATGTGCCGCTTACTCTAAGGAAATGAAGAGTTACAAGGGACAGATTTAGCTCATTATTTGAAGGTTTGATCAAAAGTTAAGACTGTAATTTAAGCCTCTCACCAACAGTTAAGGTCCAACAGCACATAAGGAGAATACAAGTGCAGGAAAGTGTGTGCAAATGCATTGGAATGGAAGGTTTTGTCCCTGACCACAGAAGCCATGATCAGCTACAGCACCCCTGTTGTAGGGAGGTGAGAATATCAAACCCCAGAGTCCAGCCTTGGACACAGCCTGGGGGGGCTCCCTTGGGGAAGGCAGCTGCAGAGTCCCACCCCACACCTGCTGAAGCTGTGCTGCCACTCCACTCCCATCCCCTCCCTCCCTGGACCAGCAAAAAGCAGCGAGTTTGGGGCTTTTCATGGGGCTTTTCACTTCTGGGTGTCACAGCCCACAGTACAACTCTGCATTGTCCATATGCAAATGCAGCTTATGTGGCTCTGGTTAATGACTTTTTTTCCCCTCCTGCTGTTCATTTAATGGAGGAGAAAGTCTGTTTCTGTGGGGATGATGTGGGGACAAGGTGTATACTCTGTCATGTGGCAGAGGAGGGGATCTCTGTGCTTCTTCTCCTCCTCCCACTCACCTCTGAGCTGCCCCTAGAAGCTCAGTCTGCCCTTCTGGAGTACAGCTCATTCTGAACATCCTCATTTACAGGATTGTCCTTGACCTAAGGAATGGCAGTCACTGGAAACAAATGGGTAGAAAGCAGAAGTAATCAAATGGTTTGCAGGAGCCAAGACATAAATAATGGAAAGGCCAGGAACATAATTAGAGGCTATCAATAGAGTCCTGTGTCAAGCAAAACAAATTTAATTCTTTGATCAGATTACAGGCCCAGTTGATAAATTGTTGATGTGTGATATTCTACAAGAGTTTTGAATTAATATGTCATATACTGATTGTAAAATTGTCACCACACAATGTGAATGAAGCAGTTGTTAAACAGATTAAAACTGGCTCCTGAGGTCTCAGGAGTAGCAGTTATTTACTAGGAATTGTAATCACATAGGGATTGTCCTGGGATTCCAAAGAGAAACAACGTTCTTCAGTTTTATTGATCTGAAAATAAACATGCAAACTGATTCCTCAGAAAATTTTCATATGATGCAATGGTGGAATCAAAAAATGAAAATAAGGGATATGTAAAAAGGAGTTGGTGATCAAGGCATCTGTATAAATGTGTATTGCAATACAGTCCCTTGAAAAATCACACATTTCAGAGCAAGAATGCAGCTCTACTTAACAACACTCTGCTGGGGGGGGAGCTTGAAACAAAGGAGTGTTCCCTGTGCAGTACTGGGGAAGAGGAGTGTATAGAAGCAGAGATAATTAGTGGGAGACAGGAGATCATCTGATTTCTGCATAGAGGAGCAGCAAGACAGGTGCTGCAATAAAGAATTCACTTTGCTTGTCTGTATGGCTTTAAAAAAAATAAGAGGCAGAGTGGAAGTGGCACAAAAAGTTTAAAATCTGAATGTTTCATATTGAGAATATTTAATATTGTGATGCTTTTATATCATTAAATGTCTTTATATCACGAAAATCTGATTTAAAGCATCAGTATCTTTCTAGAGAGAAAATAAGGAGTATGAAAAGCATGGAAAAAAGAAGTAATAGAGGGAAACTGAAATTAAAATTAATAAGAGAAACAAAGAGGGCAGTTAAATTGCAAGCAAAGTGATGACATTAAGGTCTCCTGATAACTTTAAAATAAACCCGACCAGCTTTCTGAAAGATATTGATTCCAGATAACTTTAGTCTATTCTCTGAAGAAAGTTGTTTTGGTTCCATGGGTGTTGAGTGACAAATACCATCATGTGATACACAGACAAATGAATGATCTGAATCAGTTATCTCTTCTGCCCTGAATTCTGTTAATCAGTAAAAGAACTCTTTCATGTGTAGGACTGGGTGTTGGTTTGTTTTCACTGACAGTCTGAAATCTCTTCCTGGCCTCACCAAAAGAAAATAGTATTTTCCAAATGTGGACTAGAGGTAGAAGATGTGAAAGCAGAAACAATAGATCCTCAGTGTAGACATTCCCTCACACTCTGAGTTCCCTGTCAGAGCAAAGTCCAGAGGCCAGCACAGGAGAGCACACACAGTGCCCACCACCACCACATGCTTCTCACAGGAATTGTGCTGTGTCGTTGTTTTCTTACCTTATGTCTTTCATCCACTCAGTGTGCATTTCACTCATCACACTCTAACTGAGAGACCAAAGCCTCAGGAGCAAACAGAAAACCTAGGGCTCATTTGACAAATGAATGTCATCTTCCTAGGAAAAAGCCATGTGTGTACAACCACAGAGAGATGTGTTTGACCATAGACTACAGGTGACATGTCTGAGAGCTCAGAAATGTGTCTGATGTTCCATCCCAGCAGTGCCCATTCCAACACTTGCACAGACAGCCCAGTGAGTCTGATGTGATCAAAATTAGCCTTTTAGCAGTATTGTTCACAGAAATTGAATATTACAAGTACAGTCATCAGAAATATAATCAGGGAAATTAATGCAATTGGAGGCACGGGCACACAAGTGGCTAATGAGTTTAACCTCTTGACAAACACTAGGGAAGGGATTAGCAGTCAGAGCTTTGTTTAGCAAGATTAGGCCACTTTGTGCTTTTTCTGCCATCCTCAAATATTGTTTGGTTTTGTACAATGCTTTTTGTAAAAAAAAAAAAAAAGGTTTTAGAAAAAGAACAGGGAAAAAGTTATTATGTGCTTCCAGTGGGGTTGACCAATAGTATGGTACATAAGAGAGATGCTGATTGTAAAAAGGATTTGTCCTTCCAGTGGAATCCAGGGCAAACCTGGCTCTCCAATGTGATCCCAAAAGAAAACCTGAAAGAAAACCACAAAATGTGGAGGGGGAAAAAATGTTTTCCTCCTGATGGTAGTCAGTGGAATGCATTCCCGCAGTCGTAATGCAGAAGGAACACGAAGGTAAAAGTCTTGTACCAAATAGTCAGCTCTCTCCTTTGCAGTCCAGCCCTTGCATTGCCTTTTCTCAGATGTCTCTTTATCTTTCACACATCTTGAGTGAAAAGAAAAATCTGGAAAAGATAAATTACTCTGCTTCCCATGAGAGGTGGTCTCTGCTACAGTGTAAGACAATTTGGTGGAATTCATACACGGAAACAAGTAGTCCTCCCCAAGAAAAAGGCCATTTGGGGCTCTAGACAATTAAGGAAATAACTCACAAGTGTGAAAGAGAGTCTATCATCCCTTTCTGATTTATTCTTTTATTTTTTAGGCACGGTCAAGTAAGGAGCAGCGTTGGGGAACGCCTCTTCTCTCCAGAAATCACTCCTTGGAGGAGGAATTTGAAAGAGCAAAGGCAGCTGTTGAGGTATTATTTCATTTACTGTTTTCATTTTCAGCTGATTTATTTTTTATCTTGCAGAACAAGCAGAGGAGAACGTTGGAATTGGATTATTTAAAGCAGAGAAAATATGCAATTCATGGAGCTATTAATTTAAAATAGCAGCCTGTCTCTTTAAAAAAAAAAAGGAAATGCAAAATCCGTAGCTATAAAGAAACATTAGAGTGAACCAAGTTTCTAAGCTGGATTTTTATTGCTAGAGCAAATGGGCAAATGCTCCACAAACGTAGCTTATTCCAAACCACAAGTGAAAGAGGAAAATATTTCTCCCCAGCAATTGTGTGCCATCAGTTCTTTAAGCCCAGACACAAACCAAGACTCCTCTGTGAAACCAGAGCTCAGGATCACTGGTGAACAGCACAATTTCCTGCTGCAAAGCAGAGAAGTACATAAGCACCAACCATGCACCACTTTCACATTTTTACAACTAGTGGCAGAATGCTAAGCACAGCAGTATTCTTGTTTCCTGGTAAATCTATTTGGTTTGAAAAGATAAAGGTATTTGGACAGTTGTCCTATTGCACTTCTGTTTTGTCTTCACTAAATTCTACATTTCCAGCATCTAAAACTATCAAATCTTTTGAGTGTTGTCCTATACCACTAGTACAAATCGGTCCTGTCTAGACACAAAGTAGAATACAGGTTTTTTAGCAAAACTCAACAAAAAAATAGATATAACATTTATCTGGAGCATCATTTTCTCAGGGGTTCCATGGGCAACCCTTCAAAATCCCATCCCCACAAAGAGCCAAGACAGCTCCATTCCAGCAGGGACAGAATTTCAGGCTAAATTATGTAACAGCTGCTGAAATGAGTTCTTAGGGTGCAGAGGATGAAGCTGTGAAACCAGTTCCTCAAAACTAGCTATTTTTAGCATGGACTGCAGGCTCATTAGTCTCCAAACCATCTAGAACACTTTAGGGATGTTTGAGTCTGGATTTAAATTTTAGTCATGTATTTTAATACTCTTCTAACTCAAGTTTTATACCATTCTAATTCCAGTGTCGACACTTGAACTATTCTGGATTAATATTGGCTGAGGAGAAACAAAACTTTGTCTAAATCTGGTGCTGGCTTCTAGCTAGAAAGAGAATTTCTTGTTGAAGAAATTAATCTGATTTGTAGGGGTTTTTTTCCATGATATGCTATGGTAAGATGCAGGGTTTCTACCATAGTTTCTTGGCATTTTATTGCATACACAAAAAAATCTGGTCTCAGCATGCAAAGCTAAAATGGGCACAATCAGTAAATTATCTCTTTCATAAACTAAGCATGGAAGGCATTTTTTTTTCTTTCCAGATCAAGTAAGTTCTTCATAAACAACTGCTGGTGAGGCCCAGGAGATGTTTTTGATGTCACACATCACACACATTTACTCCTGGCAGGAAAGGAAAGGTAATTTCAAATTACCACTGCAGAAAATGCTTTAGATGCTCCTGCTTGCAGTGCAGGCTGATCCTCAGGGTGGGACGTGCTGTGCTGTGACCTGTGAAGGCAGCACAGGGAATCAATCTGATGCTGAACATCTCAGTGCTAGTGGTTAAGCAAATGATGTCAGTACTCCTGCAATCTTGTCTGATGGGGAGTTTCCAGACACTCAGCAGAAAGAAAAATGAGTTGAGTCCAACAACAGATTACAAGACATTATTGAATTACTTTGCAGAGTAAAGTAAGGAGGAGAATATATTGTAAAAAAAAAAAACCCAAACCCCTGCAGACTAAAAGGTCATTCTGAGGCAACAGAGACAGGTTGTTAAAATACTTTAAAGCAGTCTCAAAAATGGCTATTAAAAAGAATCAAATTAAATGTCTCCCCAACTGTAGCTGGCAGCCTTAAGTTATTCTTTCTGCTTAAAATAGAACCTTGGGCCAGGTAGTTAAAATGTAAAGGGAAGGATTCTTCAAGACCTTATAGAGCAGTTATTCCATTTGCATATGAAAAGAGCTGAATTTTCATCCTAGCTAAAGTGAAGTGATAAAAAAGCTGGAGTGATTGAAATAAGTTGGAGCCCATCTCAGAAAGATTAGTGCTTTCTTAAGCACAGAATAGATACAGGTCAAAAATTCATTTTTCAGGCTTTGGATGTTTCTATAATATTCTTCAGTTGGGAAAGCTCCAAGTGGAAAGATTAGCCAGAAAACTGATCAAGAAAAGGAAGTAAATCTTGGGTTCTTCGTGGCCTAGTTCGAAAGGAATTAATTAACAATTCAGTAAATGAAGACGCCAAACTTCATCCTCCACCCAGTATTCACTTCAGAGCTTTGGGAATGGTTTTAAGATGTCAGACTTTGAGATTAATGAAGATTTGTGAGGTAATTCTTTCTTAAGAAGGTTTAAAGATGTCTATGCCATTGGGGAATCTTTTAAGAATAAAGTGGTGAGTAAAATAGCTTTTTTACTAGAGAGGGTTCAGATTCCCTTGCAGTTCTTGGGTGCTTGCAGACCTCACCACCTTTTCTGTTATTCTAGAAATTGGATTTGACTTTTGCCTCATGATTTTTTATCTCAATAATTTCCAAGTGCCATAGGAACTATGTCTTAACAAAATCTTTCTAATAATTCACTCTGTTTCACCAAATATTGGTGGGTTTGAACTTTTAAAAAATGCCAGGATGGGGATTCAGATCCATCCTGTACTTATATTCTATTAAAACAATTGTTTTATCAACCACCATCCCATTGGTGATGAGTTAGAATAAATAAAAATAGAAGCAAGAAGGTGTGAAAACTTCCAACTGAGAAGCGTCTCAGAGATGGAAAAAAAAGCTGTTTTGTTATTTTCTTATTCCACATTTCTCTGATTAAACTGCAGATGCTACACTCTTTTGTGAGTTTATGCATAAGAAATTTTGAGCTGTCCTTCCCAGCATCATTTTATTTACAACACAATGTCACATGAACCATCTGCTGTATAATGTACTGCTTTGAAGCTTCAGAGCACATTACAGCTAAATTATGTGACAATAGGAGGAAAAGGATGAGATTAATTTGTTCTAGCCTAGGAAAACATATTCCAGGACCATCAGCTTTGTGGTTCCCATGAGTACTGGTTGGAGTCCTTTCTGTACCTACAATATTCGTGTCTCACTATTTAGGCATTTCTTTGGATGGGCCTAAAACTGGCCAAACCATATTTTAAATTAGGAACTAGGAACTCGAGTCATTCAGACACATTTAATTTGATACTCGTTCAAAACACAGTGGGAATCTTTACCTTGACAAACATTTTTTATCTCTAAACTTTCGTAAAATGTTCGGATTTTGTTTCAAGAAGATATCAGCTAAGGAAATCTTAACCTAGTTAAGCACACAAATTTAACTTAATCTGTCTTTCACATCAAAATGTGTGGTAATGCAGTAATTCAGAGAACAATGGCAGAACCTTTCTTATGCATTGGTCAGTTAGGAATATTGCAAGCTAATTTTTTGGCAATACAGGACAGGCAAAATTCTGAAAGTTATGACAACAGGTAAATTTATAAATACATCCCCTGCCCCTTTTCACTGTAGACATCCTAAAGCTTCAAGAGCAAAACTATTTCCCCACCAAAAAGTCTGTCCTTGCCTTTCTTTATCCTAGGATCACAGACTGGTTTGGATTGGAAAGAAAATTGAAGGTGCTCCAGTTCCACCCCCTGCCATGGGCAGGGACACCTCATCATAGGAAATAAAGAGCCTGGAAATATTTTGCCTCCTATTTGTTTAACTGCTTCAGCATATTTTTTAAAATACTAAGAGTAAAAATAGCCTCTTTGCTGCCTGGCAGCAGTCAGATGGTATGAACAGTTTTCCTGGTTGTCATTCCTCTTAACTGCTGCAGATGATCTAAGAATGTGTTAAATGTGCTCAACTGGTCTGAAAACTTTTGGTTTGTGCAAAGTTCTTTGCCAGCCTTAAGGTGGCAAAAACATTGAAATGAGGTTAATTGGCACTGGTGGTGTAGCAAATAGAGTTAAAATTAGATCTGGGAGCCTTGATCCAAAGCCAGGCTTTCAGAAAGGCTCAATATTGATTTAACCCTCCTGCCACTGAAGTCAATTAAAAAAATTGCTGCTAATGGCAGCTGAAATAGACTTAGGCCTTCAGCAAAGACTGTAATATTTACAATATTTAAATGTGTGTAATATTTACAATGCTCTTCCTCAAGGCCATTGAGCAGCTCTGCTGTTGGCATTGGTCCTACAGCATTGGGTTAGTGCCTGGTCCAGGGGCTCAGGGCAGCTTTTCTGTAGCAGTTTCAGAAACCTCTGGTGCTGAAAGTCCTCAGAATGCTCTGGCCCAAACAGCCTGGCCCAAACAAGCAAATCTTTCCTTATCATTGCAAAATGACTGCTGGTCCTGTGTCCAAGTAGTGTAGGATGAGCAAAGCTGGTCTCCTCACTGCATTTTCCCTCCTCCTTTGCCTCTATGTAGATGGACATTCAGGGTGGCTCCTTGAGTGCACAAAAACTGGCTTTTTACATGGAGTGTAAACATGGTGAGCTTCTGTGAGGATCATAAATATATAGTTAAACAGCAGAACTTGAATTTAAGACCTAAATCCACTTATATGCTTGCTTACTGTCTGCAGAAATGTGATCTGATGTTTCCAAACCATTGATCCGTAAGGAATTTTTTGTGGGAAAAATGCAAGCAAAAATTCTAATATAAATATCATAAATATATATGTATAATTATTTCTATAAATTAATCTGGATAAATAAGGCCATTCGTTTTCAGTAGTTTTATTAATTTTAATCTGAAAGAAAGGGAAATTTCCACTTTTTTACCTCATGCTGAATCTCAGAATTACTGCAAGTTAAAACATTCACATAATTTTTATTTCAGTGCAGCAGGGATTTGTACTGGGTGAGAAGCAGTTGTAGTTGTCTGTAGAACAGGATCTATTTAGGGATTCAATTGTCTCTGGTCATGGCTGATAAGAGTTAAAGAGGGAGTTAAAAATCTGGTTCATTATCCCTGCCCCTAAATGGACATTTCAGGACAATCTCACAACTCTTTATATGAATATATTTTCTTCAAGTCTGGAATGAGAGCAGATTCTGAAGTGGTGTAACAGAGTGGTCAGGGGCAGTTCACTTCTATTATCTGTAGAGAAATCTCCTCTCCAAGAGTGGATGATTCCCTTTTAATTTCCTTGTCCACGGAGGAACATAGCAGATACCTTCACAGATCCAACAATTCCATGATTCAGACAATCCTGTATTGAAGACTGAATTCAGACAATCCTGAATTTCTTCCTGAATGGAAGACAGTAGGCTTTCCTTTCCATGAAATCACAGCCTAAGCTCTATTTTTCCAGTCATGCCTGGTTGTGGAGCTGTACCAAAGTTGTCAGCCTTGTAACAAAGATTCACACAAAACTATTTGGACCAGTTCATAAAACCTTCAATTAATTTTGATCAGCACCTCGCTCTCAAATGGCTCTGTCTAAATCTCCATAGATTTATTTTTGCTGCTGTCTTTGAGATAAATAAGCTGAGAAACGGTGCCCCCAGTGGTGTCAGTTCACTGAAACAATCACCATGTCCTTGTAGGAACAGGAGAATTTTGGAAAGGCTTGTACTGCTCTGCAAATACTCTGCTATGAATCTCCTTTTCAGAGTCCCATGACTGGTGTGTGGAAGCTGAAAAAGTAGCACCTTAATTTGGATTCTCCCCTTCTTTAATTCTATTTCTATTTCTTGGCTTCATTTTCTAGTAGCCAGAGTTGTTCCCTCCTTCTGGTCGTTGCTAATCTCATTCATCATCCTAAATCTCATCTGTTTTTCATAATTTCTCTGTCCCTTGTATGTGCATTTTCCCCTCATCTTTGAGCTGAATATTAATCTCACTATATGATTTTATAATCTCTTGTAGATTCCTCTCACCAGCAGAGTATACAATGCAGTATTAAGATTTCTCCACAATGTCAAAAAGTCCAATTTGTATTACATGCCTTATGCAAACACCCTCTGTCTAAGCTTTGGTATTTCTCTTTCTCATAGCTGAAAATGATGCTGAATATACCAAAGTAAGCAATGCTTGCTGTCTTTCAAACTGTTTTATCTATTGTTATTCTTTTGCATATGCACTTAGTTGATTTTTTTTTCTCTTTCTTTTCTATGTCCAGGGACTTGCAACGTTAATTGCCTTCAAATTTTATGTAATAATTTGCTGTTAGCATCAATAAGATGCAGTGTAAGCTGCTGCAAATCCTGCCTCAAATAGGACATAGGCTGCCTCTGAGATAAAGAGTTTTCTGTTGACAAAATGCATTCCAATACAAGAGATGAAATTTAATTATATGGAATTCCAAACAGGAGCTGTGGTATTTCAGTCCATGTGATTATTTTATACTGCTCAGCAAAATTGACACTCAGACCACTGGTAGAAAGAAATTAAAAAGTTTAAAAACAAAACAAACAAACAAAAAACCAAAACCACCAAAACCCACTTTATTTTAAAGTTTTGTTGTTCATTTTCTATTCTCCTCCTTTTCTTCTAGTCTGACACAGAGTTTTGGGATAAAATGCAAGCAGAATGGGAAGAAATGGCTCGCAGAAACTGGATTTCAGAGAACCAGGAAGCACCAGGGCAAGTGACTATCTCAACCATTGAGAAGGTAACACCAAGATTTTATTGCAGTACATCCCCCCTGAGCAAATCTGAGATGAGCCTCAGCTCTTCCAGGGAACCCAAAGAAACTCTTTGGACATGGAAGTTAATTTTACCCCAAAGAGCCCATCCTCTTTAATTCCCAGATTTATCTGGGAATAAAAGATAGAGCAGAGCAGATTTAGGAGACCTTCCTGCAGTGGGAATATGGTTAGATTTGCACACAGCCTAAATTGAGCTGAAAGGATCACAAAGCAGCTGCTGGATTTATGGGCACTTTTGAAGACAGGCACTTCAGGAAAAGCACCAAATAAAAATATCTGGGCTGGCACATTCAAACACAGTCGAGGATAGAAATTATGGAGATTCTCTCTCCTTTCTTCATCCCTTCCACTCTGTATTTTAATTTGATTTCTATTATGAAGCTGATATTACCACACACCCTTTACACTGCAGTGAGAAGATAAAAAGGCAAAACTTAATGGAATACTAAAATAAACTCAGGTGCTTGCAGTACTGTTCTGTATCTGGATTGATCTGGTTAATTGAAGATTTCAGGATTTTAGGTGAGCAGCCATGGGCTTATGAGCACTGCAGGGAGTCAGCTGCTTGGTGTGTGTTCTTTACCATCACATTGGATGGCCTGGGCTCAGAGGTTCAGTTCTGCTCATACTCAGGCACTGTGAGTTGTTGACATTTTCTTGATGGAGAGCCCAGCACAAGTACCACTAAGTATAACTTCAGAGCTGAAGTAAAAATAAAGAGAGCAGAAACATAAATGCCCGGTGATGTGACTTTTTACACCTTTTGTCATTGAAATTGCACGGGGGAGCTCGTGCCATTTCCACAGAGCAAAGGTTGTTTACACCCAGCTGGAAAATAGTGAGTCATTGTATTTTTCTAGACTTGTCACTCCCTGCAACTTGTCATTCATCACGGGTCCATTATCTCTCTTCTCCAGGGTTATTATTTCCACACTGACAATCCCTTCAAAGACTGGCCTGGTGCTTTTGAGGAAGGGCTGAAAAAAATGAAGGAAGGCGACCTGCCTGTTACAATCTTATACCTGGAGGCTGCAATTCTCCAGGAGCCCAACGATGCCGAGGTATTCACTGCTGTGCCTTTTCCTGCCTGAGGAAAAGGGAACTCCATTCAGCATGGAAGGATGGAATGATTTCTGGGCTCAAACCTTTGCCAGTCCTGACTGACTGAAACATTGGATTCTGGGAGTTATGAATCAGTGTGTGCCTTTAAATAGACAGCTAAGAGCTCTTCATAGGATGAGGATCTGGTTTTGAAATACCGTTGTTTGAAATATTTCAAACCTTCCCTTCATATCCTGACGTTTTCAAATTATCTTGTAAACACTGCAATCAAAAAGATGAATATTTTTGATCTAACAAGGCTGTTGAAAAAATATTTTAAGTTATATATATTTCTTCAGTGTTGCTGTTTTTAATGAGTTTATATTTAAGGTCTGGTTTTTGTGAAATGTTAAAAATATTTATACTGTATCTAGGGCTCTTTGAATCTACTGCTACATTAAATTAAATAGCATAGTTCAAAAAACAGAGAATTTTTTCTAGAAAACTCCTAATATATATAATATGCAACTAAATAATTATTCTTCTCTATTTTCCATAAACTAGTAGCAAAATTTAAAAGGTACAGTAAGTCAAATTTAAGAAATCAGCATGTGATTACACACGGACAGAATACCCATGCATTCATTGACTATAAATATTTATTAGCCCCAAAGATATTCAGAACTGCATTGATTGGGACTGTTGGTGTGCACACTGTAGAGAAATCTGTGGTTAGTGCTGGACATTGCTGCTTTTCCTCACCCCTGTGTTTAATAGTGATATTGGTTGTAACTCTGCAGTTGGATATATTTAACAAACTAAATGGTGATTATTTTTGCAGGCCTGGCAGTTCCTGGGTATAACACAGGCAGAAAATGAAAATGAGCAAGCAGCCATCGTGGCCCTCCAAAGGTAGAGGGAAATGAGTCCTAAATCTGGGATCTGATGAGTGCTGGGCAATGGAGACCTGGGGATATTTAATGTCATTCCTGTCTTGGAATGTGAAGCATTTACTTAGAAGAGTAGAGCATTGACACAGACATAGAAACTCCCAGTGACTTCAGAGGGATGGCTAGTGATTAGTATTTCCTTTTTATTAAATAATAAATATTTCATGGAGTAATTCAAGTGCACATGCACAAAAAAAAGTTACATGGCCTAATAAATATGAGTTAGGCATGATGCAAATGAAGTGCCTTTTTTACATTCCAGCCACTTGGCATATTTTCTGTAGTCTGTCCTTAAATTAAGAGGTTTTCTTAATTGGAGTGAGCTCCCTTCAGCTGCTGAATGCTAAACTGCCAACATTATTAGGTTGATGAAGATGTGAAGATCACAGAATTCTTGTACATAAAATGTGAGCTCCAAAATATCAGCACTGTTATTATTATTGTCTGTAATGGGTTTTTATGTTTCCATATGAAGTAATATTCAATTTCATCAGCACTGATAACCATGAAGTTATTTCACCTAAGGATACCCCAACTTGTTTATATGTCCCTTATTAGCTTACCTGGATAGAAATCCAAGGGGTTGCCTGATTTAGGAGTTTGCTCATCCCCAGTTTTCAAAAGAGTAACAGTGATGATTGTGATTTTCTTCACATGGATTATTTTGGAACAATTCAAGCATTGTGCTTGGCTGCAGAAATATCTCAATATTTTTTTATTTTCTGCCTAGGTGCTTGGAACTGCAGCCAAACAACCTGAAAGCTCTGATGGCCCTGGCTGTGAGTTACACCAACACTGGCCATCAACAAGAAGCCTATCAATCCCTGAGAAACTGGATAAAGCAAAATCCAAAATACAAGTATATAGTGAGAAGCAAAAAAGGGTCCCCAGCACTTACCAGGAGGATGTCTAAGACAGCAGATGAAAGGTAAATGCAGTGGAAATCCCCATGGTGGAAATACTAATGACATCCCTAGAACTGATGGTGCTTGCTGTGTCCCCTGTTCTGTAGAAGTCCAGCCTGTTGTCTCTAACAGCAGGAGAGGGAAGCCAACAGAGAACGTTTGCTTTAATGACTGAAAGCAAGTTTAAAAAAAAAAAAAAAAAAAAAAGGATGCTTTTCCTCAACTCCCATCACTTTCCTCCATTCCTGTCTTCTGCCTTTGTATTCCCACATCCTGCACCCTCATCCTTCAGCTGCTTCCACATCCATACTAAGTCTTTATCCAGCTTGACATGTGTGTGTTTTTCGTACTGTTTTCCCATATCCAAACCCAGTAGAATCCAGGAATGGGCCATTTTGCAGTGAACATGAGTTCACTGAGAATATTGAGAAGTGGCACCTGCTTGCTTAAAAGCTGCTCTGGTTCTAACCAAGGGACAACACAGCCATTTGATTTATCTTCACCCATCTTAAATAAAAGAAAAAAAATCACAATTTGGCAGCCCCTCATCATGATTTCAATAAACAAGTATCTCTGGACTGTGAGATGCATAATAAAGTCATTAAAGGCATAAGAATGATCTAGAGAACCAAGCCACTCAGGCTATCTCACTGCTTGTCATTTTGAAGACAGGCCTTATGTTTTACCCTCGTCACTTACAAGTCCTGGGTTGACAAGATAATTTCATGTGAGCAAAAATAAAATATGCAAGTTCTGCTTAATTGCTAAGTGTGTTATTCCACTTTGGCTTCATCCCGCTGACATCTGGTGCTGTCAGTGCAAAGGTTTTAAGAAGCTACAGTGGGCACAGAAGTCTTATGTTTTGGCATCTTTCTTCAAGGGTCTTGGCTGGTCCTTTATCTATTCCTCTTAAAAATACCTCTTTAAAAATAAAAGGTAATAATACCTCTTATCTATACCTCTTAAAAAATAAAGAACTGTTTGCCAGTAAAGAACTGTTTCATATCTGAGAAACTCATCTAATTTGAATAGTTTTAATAAATCTTTATGTCATTCCACTTGGGTTCACGGCTGTACTTTGGCCTCATTTCATGGATGAACTTTTTTATTTCAGACATGAGTTTACAACAGCACCCTGAAGCAAGCCTTTGCCATGATGAAGAAGCTCATTTACAAATTTTAGGAGTGTAACACTTCTGATAAACTCACTACAAAGACTTTAATTTCAGGCTATTCAATCAGCATTGAAATATTTGTAAATAACTGCATTATGGATCTTTAAGTTATTTTTCTCCCTTGTCTAGCTCATTACTTGAAGAAGTAAAGGATTTGTACCTGGAGGCTGCTCACCAGAATGGTGACATGATAGACCCTGACCTGCAGACGGGACTTGGGGTTCTTTTTCACCTGAATGGAGAATTTAACAGAGCAATAGATGCATTCAGTGCTGCTTTAACTGTTCGACCAGAGGTACCTTTTATACTTTCACATTTTCAAAAATGTGGCTTTACAGGCCATTTCCTTTTCCCTGTCTGGATCGAGCTGTTATTAATGGCATGCCACTTCTGCCATTAAAATTTTGAGACCAGAAATAGAAATGTTAATTACAAGACAGCCCTGTTTAGAAGCAGATTTATGCATGCCCAATTCCTACCTGTGTGCTTATTAATGGCATTAGATATATAAAGTTGCCTTTGAATGTGAGGTCAGAACCTCGCATTCCTTGTTGATTAAGATACAATACTGCTATTTTCTTCAGTCCTCCTTCCTTTGCCAGCAAAAAATGAGATAGTGTGCCTGGTTTTTGACAGCTGCAGTAGAAAACCCATTTTCTCCCCAGGACTACACGTTATGGAACCGCCTTGGGGCCACCTTGGCCAACGGGGATCGCAGCGAGGAGGCTGTGGAGGCGTACACACGAGCCTTGGAAATACAGCCTGGCTTCATCAGGTCCAGATACAACCTGGGCATAAGCTGCATCAACCTAGGGGCCTACAGGTGAGTATGCAAAGCACCACAACTACCAAGGGAAGATTTGTTTTCAAGCTGGAGGTATCTGAGAAAAAGATAATCAGAATATAGCTACGTAATCTCAGCCGTGGTAAAATGTTGTCGTAGCTTTTTGCAAAGGACTAAAAAGCATTTTTGTAGCTCTAAGTGCGAGTCCTCTTATAATCAGTGGGATTGTTCTTGCACATAAAATTAGTCCTGCTCTTAAGAGCTATTGTAAAAGAAAATATAAGAGCCTGTCTTTAGAAGGGAAACTTGAGTTAGACTGCTTCAAGTAGTTTATGCCATCAAAAACATCCTTCAGGAATAAAGGTGATATTCCAGCGTCCCAGCTGTCAGGTTAGGACAGTGAAGATGAAGGGGAGTTTTGCTGCAATGAAGACAGTACCCCCAAATATTTGGGTAGACTGTGTTTTGCATTACCCCAAGCCATGCCCTCCTGCTTGATGAAAATCAAGCAAGAACAACACAAAGGGAGTGATGAACTACGTTGTTAAATAATGTATTTAAGCCTGGCATGGAATTTTAGAAATTTTGCCTGTAGTTGTTAAGCAAATTATATTGCTTGTTTCTTTTTTTTTTTTTTTTTCCTTCTTCCCTGCAGAGAGGCTGTCAGCAATTTCCTCACTGCTCTCAGTTTGCAAAGAAAAAGCAGGAATCAACAGCAGGTTCCCCACCCTGCTCTATCAGGCAATATTTGGGCAGCACTTCGGATTGCTCTGTCTATGATGGACCAGCCAGAACTGTTTCAAGCTGCCAACGTGGGTGATCTAGACATCCTCTTAAGAGCTTTTAATCTAGAGCCGTAATAAAAAGGATTCAAAAATTGACTAAATTGTATTAGGAAACAGAGAACTTTTTTATTACTCGTCCCCAAACGACCACATTTTCCAAAAGATCATGACTTAGATCAGTAGGGGAATTCCTTCAGATATTATTCATCAAGGAAAAGTTCAAAAGCACAAAAAACAGTATAAATAAATTCAAACTCAAAGGGTTGAAATGAGCTGTGGCTAATCAGACAAAGCCCTGAACTAGATGAAATAGCAATTTCTGAAGAATCTTCATCCCATG
Source organism: Phylloscopus trochilus trochilus (assembly GCA_016584745.2). NCBI lineage: Eukaryota > Metazoa > Chordata > Aves > Passeriformes > Phylloscopidae > Phylloscopus > Phylloscopus trochilus. The sequence goes on from WQNJ02000041.1 coordinate 12,590,446, forward strand.
CAAGCTATATCTCTCTATATACATACAGCTGTGAAAAGAAAAGTATCTTAAGAAGAAACCTAGATAATGGTTATTGCACATTAGAATGGCAAGCAGTGCATCCAAGGAACCTGCTTAGTAGCTCTTTGCACTATGCTGACACCACTTTGCCCCACAGTGGGGATTCCCTATCCTTTGGTTTCTTTGATGAAAAATCTTCTCAAGGTCCATTTTTAACACAGCTCTGAAAATAGATGCGTGTAAAAAGGATGTGTTTCGTTTTGAATATATTTATCAGCTGGCAATCAAGTTCTTGCTTCCAAAGGTACCTGGATTTAATTTGGGCCCAGCTCTGCAGGCTCATAAGCCATGTGCAATGTCAAGAGGAACAGAGTCCATGGAGGGCTCTGGCATGAGCCCAGGTACATTTGGGGAAGCCAAGTGTTGCCAGCAGAAGTGGCAATTTGCACTGGAATTGTTATTGCTCAAACCAGCTGTCCCAGATGTCTGGGACAGTCTGAAGGAGCTCGTGGCAGGGTCTGCACCTTTCTGTGTACTTATGCACTTTAATCTTTCTTTTTTTTGTAAAATAGTGCTATGCTTTTATTTTAGTCACCAACAACGGAATGTACAGGATGGCCTTGTTGGCAGAGAGGACCAAATATAATTTCCTGAAATGTAATTAATGAGAGGGTTTTCAATATTCTTATGTTTAAAAATGCACAGACAATATAAACTGCATTAACAACCAGGAAGATTATTATATGCATCCATTGGGTACTACACATATACATGCATGTGCATGCACATACATGTTGTATGCAAGTGATGTCATTTCAGAACATAGCAAGCTACAGATCTTCACTGCAAATGAAGAAAAATATTCCTAGGAGTTACTGCCTGCAGACCATGCTCAAGGGAAAACTTTCCCTGAAGAAATTGGTCTACATAATGCTTGTAGGATTGAGACCAAGGCTTGATCCTGCTGTTATGGCAAACGGCAGCAAAAGTCCCCACAACCTCCACGATGCCAGAGAAAAACATTAGGTAACACCAGTGTGTGTAGCTGCTTATAAATGTGTGTATAAACACCCTGTCTTCATTTTCCCTGGCTGGATGAATGGGGAGCAGGGTTGGGGCAGTACCAGTCCCTGATGAATGGACTGATTCAGCTACAATCAAACACATTTAGCTCAGGGTGAATGCGTCAATCAAAGAAGGAAGAGAAATTTTCAGGAGGTGATTTTCAGTTGCTGATATTTTAAATACTTTTCCTGAACAGTGAAAGATAAAAATGTAATTAGATGTGTTGATCTGTGGTCAGGAATTCAATGTCCATAGTAGCTACTGGAATGTGTTAAAGTGAGAAAAGTAGCACATTTCCTATAAACAACATTAGGAGAAAAATCCATCTCAGAGGGATAAAAAAAGAAATCCAACTGCACAGATCACAGAGAAAGATGCTCTGTGGGAGTTGGACAGTTTCACCAGTACAAACCTAAAGTTTCTTGCAGCTGTCTGTTATTTTGAGACACCACTTAAAGGAAAATTCCATGTAAGACAGTGTAATCACTGCATCTAATCACCATCTATAGGTTGTTAAATAAAAATAATTGTCATTAGAAAAATGGAAAGCTTACCCCTCACTCTCCCACTGAATAGAGGTGCCAAAACAGCTACCAAAATCTTTTTAAGAGTGTTTTATTAATTCGTTGTTTACACACATATATTCCTATTTATCTATCAGGTGTTTCATAACTGATTCCTGCAGCTTTCTCTAAGGATGGGACTGCCTGGGAATGTCACTTTAGCTAAGTGGGCTGCTGTATGCATATCTGCTGACAACAGTTTGCTCTTTTGCTTTGACAGAGATGTGTGATGACAGCTCTTTATTGATAAGGCAGAGCAGAAGGTGCAGTGCAATTGAATCTGGGAAGTGATAAGAGAGAAGGGAGGCAGCTTTGAGAAGAGGCTGTAAAGCAAAGGCATATGTGCTTAGATTTTGCTTGATGCCCTGCCATCACACAAGTTCTCCTAGAATATCCTTTGTGCTGTGGTGTAGGATAATCAGTGCTTACCCAGAAGAATTAGCTGTTCAGGGAGTTTATTTTTATATCTTTGAAATTAACAACAAAAAAAGTACTTCTTCAGAGTCAGAATGACAAGGGGTATTTGATTCTCATGGCAGTTCACTAAACATCTCCTCCAGACTGTGGATGAGTAACACAGAAATCATTAGGAAACCCTTATGCAAGTCCAAGCCTCTCCAAAATGAACAGACTAAGTAGGTAGCTTTTGATTTATCCCGGGATGCACTGCTCAAAACGACATTTGTCTGCTGATACATGTCCACACCCAGGGGACTGGCACCAGCTGTGTGTGTAACCTTGAGACAACTCCCCAGGGCTGAACTCTGCCCTCCCAGGGGAGGCTCAGCCCCCAGCCCATCCCAGCTCTGCTGTACAGGACGTGGGCTACAAAGCCTGTCCAAAGGGCTGCACAGCCTTGGAGACCATCCCAGCTGCTCTCTGCTGCTGTAGGCAGCCTATGGCCAGTCAACCACGTGCCACTGACTGAGGAACAGAGGCTAAGGCAGGGCAGATGGCAGGGGACAGTGGCACCCCTCACACAGCTCTGGACTGGTCAGTGTTGGGGAGTGGCTGGAGACTGAGCTCACCTCACTCTAACAGGTCAGGCCCAGCAACTCTTGGGGCTTCTGGGCACTTCCTTAGGATCCTGGGCTGTATCATCCTCCTTTAGCCCCCTCTGCCAAGCACTGCCAGTGCAGCAGACAGGATTGCATACAGCTTTGAGCTGACCTCCTCTTGGCGTTCCTTAAATATTCAGGACAAGTTTGTATATTTGCCTGAAACAGCAAGAGGAAACATGTGAGGAGGCTGCAGTGTATTAACAACCTGAATAGAAAATTCCTCCACTTGTGCTTCTAACCAAGCATGAGGTGGGATAAATCAGGCGGGTGCTGAACAGTAGCAGATTGAGCCTGAGAGTGAGAGACAGCAAATCTGGGTCCTGTTGTCAGCACTCCCTGGGAGCTCGACCAAGTCAAAGCCTCCTGCCATCCCTGACTTGCCCAGGTGTGCAGGAAGGAAGGTGGGAAACAGCATTCCTTGCACTGCCTGGGAGCAGGGGAGTGTCACAGTCTCACTGCAGGGGCGAGGTCAGCACTCCCCTGGGCAGGAAGGTAACACAAACACAAGGCTGCTCAGGTCTAGGGGAGCAGTTTCACGGACAGACTACTGATTTCAGCAGAGACCCAGACACCTCAGGATGCTGTAGAGCATCTATGAGGTGAGGCCCAATTAGAGTGCTGCAATGGTGTATCACCATGTCTCACCCCTGTTTCCCTTTCTTGTTACTCCTCTCTTTTTCCAGAGGTGATTTATCACTGCCAGGTAACTGATTCCAAGTTTTTGAATCTTTTTTTTTTCTATTTTATATTTCATGCAGTTAAAAAAAAGCATTTTCCTAACCCCGGCTTGGGACTGTCCTTGTCCTCTGCAAAGCTTTAGGAATAGTTATGACCTAAAAGCCTGATCCATCAAGCTGCTGAACCCTGTAAGCCTGGAGTCTACACGAGAGTGCTCAGCACTTAGCATGATCAGTTCACATGCAGGTGTTACCAGGAGAGGGCTGGCTCTGGTACCACTGCACTGCTGAACAGGCACTGGAATCACAGGCATTGTTCAGGGAGTGAGGCTTTGCCCTGCAGGCAAAAAACTCATTTCTAGCTGACCTCTTTAAACTGGAATGACCACAGGAGCCTCGTGGCCACAGACTGGTTTATGTCAGCTTGAAGAAATGATTTGACTCTTAGGCACACACACACAAACATATCTGTATCTAGTGGCATTTTCCTATGATCTGATAAATCACAGCACTTGTAAAAATATCGAGGGGGAGGTTCAAATGACACAAAACCTCATATGACAGTATTGCATGCAACTGCATTAACCAGTAAGCACTATGCAATATTAACCCTGAGCATGCAGCAATGCTACCTGAGCATGTGTTTAGAGAATGCATGCAGAAGGCTCTCACATAGGGTATTCTTAAAGTATTGATTCGTATCATCTGTGGAACATTTTACAAGTCCTTTGCATCTGCCAGACTCAAATCTGAGTTGTTCATGTTATCTGGAACAGGCTAGACCAAACACAGAGCCCTTTTAAATTCTCATCCTTAGAATTCACTTTGTGTTGTGGGTTTCATGTTTGCTCCAAGTGTTTAATTAGCAACAGACATCTGTATACCAGCTTTTGCAGACGTGTTTTAGGACCCTCTCAAGAATTAAAAAGCTAAATCTGCACAGCTTTCACAATGAAGCTGGGTTGTCTGGATTTTCAAATTTTCATCTCTAGTCTCAACCACAGAACAGCCAGGTATCCCAGGAACATCCACAGAGCACGGGCTCCCATGGCAGAAATAATAACTGCTGTCCTTACTGCACAGCCAAAGCCTGAGGCCTAAATCATTGTCTGTTGGAGCCAGTGAGAAATGGAGCAAAGCATAAATTGGTTGTAGATCTCTTCTGCCCAAACATGCATCTGCAAAACGAGACATATTAGTTATTTTCGCATGAGTTACCTGCACAGTCGAAAAAATGTGATTTCTGGTCACCAGTGTTGTCAGCTTAGCAGTCTGTACAGTGAATTTATGTAATAAATGTTACTAATATACCAAGTATTCACAAAAATGGTAAGACAAAATGCACTGCACGTTGTGAAAAAAAAAAAAAACAACCAAGGTGGATATGCAATACAGTATTATCTACTATTCAAACCTTACCTAGGCTAGAATCAGATTCCTTCATTGTGGTTCTACTGATTTTTGGACTGGTGAAATAAATCAGAGAACAGGAGTGCCATGCATGAAGAGATCACTGATACTTTGAACAAACGTAGGCAAAATGAAAAAAACAAGAATGTCAGAGAATCCATGGGAAGCTTCAGAGCCTCAGCCCACAAAGTAACACAAAGGCATTAGGCAAGGTAAAGAGACAGGAAAGGAATCTAAATTTTCCTAAAATATGCTGTAACTTTACAAATGCTTGCAATATGTGACAGCCCATTGAGCAAGCTTGCATGGTCAAGACTTGATGTGCTTTGATCTCTTTTCCCCTTCTACATTTACAGAATGCCATCGACATTGGCTAAACCTTTAATTTAAACAGCCTTTTTAATATCAGTAAGCTATTGTAAATTCAGAAAAAAAAAAAAACCAAAAAAAAATTTATAAATATATTTTATATATCAGAGTATAACATATCTAGAGCAAAATAAAACTATATAGTTTTGAGAGGCATTCTGCGTGGCTTCTTCTATATGCTGTAAACCGTTTGAAAACCTTTGCAGTCTTGCATCAGTTCTTTTGGCTTTATTTTTAAGCCAACCTAGAGGAGAGAAGCGATCACAGGGTTGGCAGGTACTTTCACCTGGGCCATCTGAGGAGCCCTGCTGCTGCAGACACTGCCAGCAGTGCCCGTGGGGCAGTGCAGGGGCAGGGCTCGGCAGCGCCCTGAGGTGGGAGCTCAGCCCGACACCTGAATGTTTACATTCCCTGACAAAGGCTCACATTGACCCAGACTCAGAATCTGAATGTAAGAAAATACAGGGGGGAGGGGGAAAGGTCAAGTTTCTTACCGCAGGTAACTCTGCCTCTGTATGCTTAGTGCATTATCAGCTGTGTATAATATTAAACACAGACCTATAGTTGACTGATGCTTTAATTTGGTGTTTCCCTGCACTGCTCTTTAAAATAATCTATTTCCCCCCCCCAAAAAAAAGAATGATGTGCATACTGGATGTGTTAAATTTATTAAGGTCATAGATGACTATTTGCAGAGCACCACACTTAATGTAGTATTTTTGTACTGTAATGGAAGCATGCCTTCCTTGGGTTCTTTTCCACATATTAAATTGTATTTATTTACCTGTATTTATAACTGTGCAATTTTTAAATATGTTTTAAAAATAAACTTTGTCTGTGGCTTCAAATATTTCAAAATCTCTTTTCAACTTGAAAAGGGTCTGGACTTGAACAGAAAGGAGGGATCTAAGTCTCCAGCTGAAAGGATTTTTTCAATGAGGTTTTCTATCCTATTGTTTGCCAAGTGAAGATGCTTCTCTGCTTAAAAACTAAGTCCAGAAGATGCTTCTGTTCTCATTTTTCCTAAATTCATTATTTCTCCAAGGCAGAGTTATTTTTAAAATTGAGTTTTATTTTAACATGTTGATTAATTATACTTACAACTGAAATTTATACCAGCTGAGGCCTGGCCCAAAGGCTTCTGCACACACAACCCATATGAGGAAAATGGGAAAAAAAGTAGGTAAGAACTTTTTCCTGAAGACCATGCAATTATTAAAACAGAAGTAATAATATCACAAACCAACCTTTATGACAAGCAAAGCCAACATGCAGTGGCTGAAATCACTACCCAAGCAATTAATTTCCCATATCCCAGCATAGGAGCTGGCTCTCAGCATATCCCAGTTCTGTCTTTCATGGGATGAGGTGAAAGTGCTGACAAGGATGATGTCATTCCTACTATGTGTTTCTGCTATGAGACACCAACATAAGCACAGCCATGAGGGATAAAAATTTCCTGTGTGCTGCTGTGGACAGAAGAGCTGACAGCCAGCGAGGGGCTGTGACAGTGCAGGGCTATGGGAAAAGCAGGACTCTCTCCATGGACTGCTCCAGAAAAACAAACAGAAGGCACAGCCATGGTTTGCCTGCAGGAGGAAAGCTCTGTCACAAAAACCAACTGGCAAAAACCTGTGGCTTTAACCAGAACCTTGCACCAAGGAACAAAAGGGAGCAGACACAAAAACCACGCCAACCCTTAGGTTAGGACAGAATTAACTGTGGGCTCTTGGCACTGGTGTGTTTTCTGGGAGATGTTAAGGCTAGTTTAGTTCCTCTTGCTCGAATGCACTGACAAAGCAGCAGCAGGAAAATCCTTTGGTTATGTGCTCCATAGGGAACCCAGATCAGGAACACAGCACTGTTGTCCTAAAGCCAGAGACAGTGGGAGAAAAGCATCAGTACCAAATCCACATACTAAACTGCTCAAAAACCACTGCTAAAGACATCTGAAAACACCACCACTCACTCCAAACAGCTGTCAGTCATGCAGTAACTGTTCTCAATAAATTTTTAGCATCTGTTTTCCACCATGGCTGTCAGTGCTGCCCTTATTTGGGTTAAGCTTGTAGGACACCTGAGGGACACAGAGGTGCTCCTTCCTGCCTCAGTGAGGGGGAGCAGAGGGTGCTCACTTGTCACTTATCCAGTACTGCCTCCCACAAACAGTCTGCAAAAGCTAGCAGGCACAAATCCCATACAGGAAATTCGTGGAACTTCTGAACAGAGCTCCTTAGCTTGTACAGGGAGCCACTCTCCCACCTCTTCCAGTTGCCACGAGGGGTGTGAACAGTGTGGCTTGAGTTGCCATGGTCACAAAGGACATCTGTGAAACAAGAGAAACCAGAACCAAAGACCATTAAGTTTAAACTCCAGAAGCTGAACCATCTCTTAAGTTTATCATTCAACATGTGACATGTCCTCTACTTCTATGTCAAGAAGTGTCACTGAGCCCAGCAGATTTACCTCTTACCTCCCCTCCAGTTACTGGTCCCACCATCCTATAAAAAGTTGTCACCCCTCAGTCTTCCTTTTCAGCCTATTGCATCTTCCAGAGTCCCAAAAGTCACATTTCTTTGTGAAGTCCTTACACATGAGGAAAACAGACTTCTCCTTTACTGAGCAGCAGAATAAATTTCTGAGTATGAGGAATTACAGACAAATACCAGAAGTCACACGAAATCAAGACTCCCACAAACCTCTCTGTTCCCTGTGCAGGGTTTTTTTTAAGTAAAACACCAAATGTGACCACAAAGAGGGAGAGGCAGCATCAAAACACATTCTGTCTATTCAGTTCAGACAGGAATAAAGAAGCAAGAATCCACACCGTCACCAGATGTGAGAATATTTCATTTTAATTTAAAACAGTTGCAACAATGTCATTCACAGCCTTTCTCATCTCAGACAAATACTCTCCAGATAGTTAACAGTGCTTCAAGCAAACAACTCTGAATGGTGCAAAGTAAACCAGGACAGACACTTCCAGGATACAACAGTAAAACCACTGAAGAGTGAGTAGAAATCAGACACCAATCTCAGCCATTAAGGTAGGAAGGGCAACAGGGAAAACAATAAAATGTCCAGTTACATGTTTTGCATAGACTTCCAATGCATGAAAACAGCAAACAGGATAAAAATGGCTGCTGCCAGAATGGAGAATAAAAGGAATCAGTTGGAGAGGTTTCCTAAAGAAATATAATGAGTTCTGGATGCATCCACATTCTGAATGTGTGTTGTGACCTGGTGAAGGCTGCCTGAATCAAAGAACTGGGCTGATGGTTTCACTTACACCAAAGTAAGAGGTAATGGCACTGAACCCAGTAGAGCTACAAGTGGTTGGAGTTCAGAAATATCTACACTTGTTTTAAAACCACAGCTCTGAAAAAATTATTTTTTATCCTAATTATATTTTAGCTAGGAGGATTAAATAGGAGTTTGTGTCTACATCTGTTTTGGAGACTGGAGATTGTGACTCTGAATGAGGAGTCTATGGATCCAGAATGCTGCTAGGAATGGGAGGAGAAGAAATCAAGGAAAAGTTACTGAGGTTTTCTTCCTTCCTATCTCCAAACCTAAATGTATCATACAAAAAAGTAAAAATGAGTCTGAAAAATAAGAGCATTATTTACTGCCAGGTCCTGGCTTGCCATGATTCTCAGGTTAGATTGTCTCAAACAGCTCACAGTGATTTTTCTTCCTCCATTTTTTTTGGTCAAGGAGCTCCCAGCTCTGAGCCCCCAGCAGCTCCTCCAGCACCCAGACACAGGGAGTGTCCCAGGCTGTGCCCCTGGCATGATTCAACTCAGACTGTAACAGGCACAACCTGGCAGATCAGTCTGCAATGCTTAAAAATACTTAAAAAAACCCCAAGCCCACCAGAACTCCTCTGCCCCCCATGAGGCTGAAGAGTCAGGAGTTTACATCCTGCTCCTCCCAGTTCATGATGTTCTTCACACAAAACCCATCACAAAAGGGAGATGACTTAACCCAACTTGAAAAAAGGAGGGAGGCCACTGTTTTGGGAGAGAATAAATTCCTCAAGCACCTCGCTGAAGAACTTCTAACATATTTTTAAGTGCTAAGTTTTAGAAAACCTGCAGTCCTTTCCCCCTAAGCTGCTCCCTGACCTCCTAACTTTGGTTTGGGCACACAAAAGTGTTTCTGAAAAGAACTCCAGGATCTGAGCTGCTCCAATTCACTCACCACAGCCAGCCAAGGGCCCTCCCCCTTTCAACCACCATTTCCAGTTTATCACCTTCCAAGTGTCCCTCCTGAGACCAGGCAGCTCCACAGTTCTGGGATGCACCAAATAGTTTGCAAGATTCCAGCTCCATCCTTGATCCTACAAGACCAGCCATGCTTCCAGCTGGGCAATGAACATGGGAGTTACTCACCTGGCCTTGATTTACCCAACATTTCCAAATAAAAAGGCAGCAGCCACCAGATATTGGTAGTTGCTAAATAGCCCTTTAAGTTCATGAGGCAAGAGGGAAGCTGCTGTGTTGAACTTCCTTGGAATATACATGGGAATTAAAAAAAAAAATGGAAGGGGGAATAAAGGCCTTTTCTCCTTTTTCTACTGTCAGAATGAAAAAAAAAACCAAACAAACACAGATATACAGAAGTTTTGCTCTTTCACTTTAAATAGAAGATGTATCACTGCATAATTTTCTGATCCCATTTTCAATCCTGTCACTTTCTGATGAAGTCCTCAAATATCCAAAATCTGGAAGAAGGAAAGAAATTACTGGCAGCTTTTATTTCATCCAGAACTGGTGGCTCAATCAGCACAAGGCAGCTGAATCTCACAGGGGCCACTCATTAATGTGCCAGGACACTGCATTAATGTGTCCACAAGAGCTCTAGGTGCAGGGAGCTTTCCCAGCAATTAGACACCTTTACACTCTACAGAATTATTGCACTGGAATTTCTCTCACAATCTTTTAAGATCAAAACCTGATTAAAATACCAACAGTGTTTTTTGGCTCTGTGTGAGGCTTTATGACCAGAAGGAGAATTACTTTCCCCAAGACACTGCAAAGACTAAAATGCCCTTCTCATAACCAGATGTTTAATTTGGGTTCTCTTCTGTAGTGTGTAGCTGCCTGAATTTTGCTATTAAAACTTGCAGGCACTAACTGCAGAGAAAATGTAATGACACCTCTCTGGCTCTCTTGCAATCTGCAAAAAAGGATGTTTTTTGGTTTGGTTTTTTGTTTGGTTTTTTTTTTTGTTTTTTTTTTTGACTGTTGCAATTTATTTTGAGGGCTTGCTAATATTGTAAAAGGCAACTCTAGCAACAGCCTCTAAGCTGTCCAACACTGTGAACCTTTGGGTTTCTTCTTTTTTTCAGAATCATGAAAGGTTTTGCACTCACCATTGTAATTTTTCCAGAATGAGTGATTTCAAATATAATTTTAAAACCAACATACATATTCTCACCTGTGAAAAACACTTAAATAACACAAAAAAAAAAAAAAAGAAAAAAAAGACAGAAAGGCCAGCCCCTGCCTACCCACTCTATCATCCCTGCCAGAGATATCAAACCCCTTTTAGAAGGTGTCTATTGAAGAGATCAGGTTATTGATGAATTTGGAAGTTTAAAGAAAACAAAAATATCAATTCAACTGAGTCTTTTGTTGTTATTTTTTTGTTCTTGTTGGGGTTTTTTTTGTTGTTGTTTTTTGTTGTTTTGTTGGGTTTTTTTAAGGGAGGGAGAGAGGGGTAAATCCAAAAAGCAGCAAACTTTTAAGCTATTTCCCCCACTCAGATATGAAAGTCAGTATCTAAGAAACCTTTAGCAGAAGGCAGGATTGCACTGCAGGTATTTCGTCAGGAAATTGATTTCAGATTGAATATGAGTGGTCTACATATGAATTTCCCTGACATAAATATAATGGGACATTAAACCCTTCTTTGTCTCCTCCATAAGAAAAACAAAATTTAAATAACAGCCTTGCCTTTCCTGAGGGTGTGCATTTAATTTCATAGTCAGAAAGTCTGCTGCTTTTAGCCATCTGTAATCCTGAATCTGTTGGAAGACCTTACAAAATGAACATTCAAGTGAAGATGAAGAAACCTACGTCTGCAAAAATAAAATTCCTCTTTGGCAAAAAATGTACAGGGCACTGACAGGAGATTGCTCCTGTCTCCATTAGTCTCTTAGGCTTATGCATGGAAAAGTCAAATCGAGATACTGTACCACTGAATTCCAACAGATACAACTTCAGCTGACTTTTCTCACTGCACTGAGAATAATCTCTGAAATAAGACATTCTGCTTTGAAGAACAGCCACAAACCCCCTCCCTTCAAGTGATTTCTCTACATGATCTGGACTCTGGATGAAAACACCGGCTCCCAGTCACCAAAGACACAAATATTTGTTTGTGGTCTTCAAAGGATGCACAGACAGGACAGGCAGGAGCTGGGCTGAACTGTTCTTGCTCAACACTGAAGCTTCCATATTCTCCACACACTAGCTGCAAAACTCCACCAGAAATCCACATGGCCTGCAAGGTGTATAAATTTAAAACAATGTCCTATACAGCACCTAATAGAAATCTTCCGTCTAACACTTAAGGCGGCATCAAATGATTGGTTTTAAATACACTATAAACATCCCATGTTTTCCTTTGCTTTTTGGCAGTCCAAGGGTTAAGGGGTCTTTTGTTGGTTTTGGATTTTTATTGTACACTTTTTTTTTTTTTGGGCAGGTTAAAAAGGCTTATGGCTTCTTAAGGCCAGGTGATAGATTTGAGGCCTAACTTGGTATCCTGTGGTAAAAATAAATGTAGCCCAGGTCTTTGGGAGGTCGTTCTGAGGCACAGACTCTAAGGTCGTTGTAGATCACCCATCTGAAAGGAAAACAAGATTGATTACATTCCATCAGTATAAAAATCACCACAGGTTTATCAGGGACTTCTCAGACCCAAGCCTCAAAGAGTTTAAAATCTAAAATTAGCCATTGCAAAGGGAACAAAGGATCAGAGAAACCAGCTGGCAGTGAGGAATTGAAAAGGAGGGATGTGCAGAGGCATGTGTAGTTACAGCTCAAATGAAGAAAATCAGGGATTCCCAATGTCAAATAATGGGAGCACATCAAAACCCCAGCCAAGATCAGCACCACAGAACCAGCAACACCAGTATCAGCCCAAGTTCCATGGCTTCCTATTGATGGGCAACAAAAGGAAGCTGGGGAGGGCTCAGATAAACTAAGCCAGATACAGACCCAATGGCCCAAATTAACTGGAGATTTGGAATGGGAGCACAGGACAGCCAATGGTACATTTCACCACAGACCTCAGTGAGATCAGACCTGACAGTGTATCTGTGACAATTTTCATTTATTTTGTGGAAAACCTACAGATGGTAACAGCCTGTGTTGTCTGCCATGAGCACACCCTGCTCTGTACAGATGCTTCAAATCAAACATTTGCTCATCCCATGTGCATTGTGCATGACACCATTGTGTCATCCCAGCTGCACTCACCTTCCTTCCTTTCTGAGGTGACAAACATAGTGGCCACTCATTGTGGATGTTCCCATGTGGCTGATGAACCCAAACAGCTCATACCCTGTTTTAAGAAAGAGAAATGGCACCCTAAGTCTTTTACTGCTACCACTGCAGTATGACTCCAGGGGAAATGTTCTTTCTAATACTGGAGAAGCATCTAAGCACTCTCAACTCAGACTCTGCATCCCCAAACTCAGTTTCTGTTAACACTGCAGCATGTTCCCAACTCAACTAGTGGCTCAGATTCACTGTCAAACATCAAACCAATCCAAATCAAACCCACAGGGACCTGTGCACATACAGCAGGGCTGTGACCACAGCCCCTGCTAGGAAAGATTCATTCCCAGTTCACAGAGAGCACCACAGAAAGTGCCAAACAGGGAGTTCATTCTGCACACAAATTACCTGTGTCTATATGTGTGATCATAGATCTCCTATATATCAAAAAACAGAGAAGTTTGTATTTCAGCAGCCCATAGAACAGAGGACAGGAAAGAAAGTTCTTCCTTTAAAACAAGGACAACTTTTATGCTTGAAGTCTCTGGAGAACTCAGCACTGGTTCTTGATCCCCACCCATTCATGCCATTCACCTGAATTACCACTAAAAGTAAAAGGGTACCTTCTGTCAGGATATTGCATAAAGTCATGGGCCTGGATTTTGCTGGAGAGGGCTTTCTGGAGCCATTTTACAGAATCATGTTGGTTATCAGGATTTCAGGTATTCAGTAAAGGGTCTCAGTCTATAAAGGCTAAGTACCACAAAAAATAATTACACCAAGTTTGGGGTGGGTTTTTTTTAACCTCACGATAATCAATGTTTCCTATGTCTCCAAAAGACTTAAGGCTGGTATTTATAATGTTAATATAACAGTAGCAACCACAGACACAAAAATCAAATTGTCTGGTAATTTTTTTTTCCTAAGACCTTTATATTCAAGATCAGAGGCAGAAGTTTAGAACACACTACAGTTATTAGAACTGGTCACTAAAGACCCTTGAAAAAACTTTCTGTGACATCCTTAGCACCACCACTGAGCTTCAGTACTCCAGTGCTGTGACACCTCCAGGAGGTTCCTCTCAACTTTGCCTGCTGTACATTAGCCCCATCTTGTGGTTTATTTAGCAGCAGTATGACAGAGAATCTCAACCAAAAGAAAACAAAACATGCAGGACACCAACTCTACCTGTGGTACTGTGAGTAAGGAACTCGGTTGAAGGGATTATCAAGTCACCCAGCAGACCACAGGAGGACAGAAACTCAGGTGGTCTGTAACAGCAGTGTTGTCTTTAGGATGCTCAGCCTCTGAAGATTTAAACATTCTAGCTTTTCTTTGCCTTTTTATCTTAGAGCAACAGAACAAAAAGGAAACCTAGGCCAGGAGAGATTTGTGTGCTCTGGTAGCAAGAAACCTTGGGCTCGGGTTATTCAGCGAGCCCAAGGAGAGAGTTTTCTGAGCAAACACAGCCCACGGAACTCAGCAGCCCACAGAGCTGGATTCAGCCCCAGAAAGACTGGAAGTAAATTGTCTGGATCGTGTCCAAAACCACCCACAATAACTACTTTCAAAACAGGAAGGAGTTCTATGAACAGGGTGGGTGTGATGCAACAAAATGACAGCCAGGTCTAGGCTGAAGCAGAACTTACTTCCAGGGCCATCTTTGATCCTGGGTCCCTCTGACCCTGTTTCTGCAAGGATATTGGCATTAGCATTGTTCTCCATATCCATGGTGTCCAAAGCAGGGTCACTTCCTTCCTCAGGGTCAGGGTGGCTGAAGATCCACTCCAGTGCACGCTCCAGGTTATTGTTCTGCCAGTCAAACAGTCAAAAGAGCAGCCTTTAATACCCTCTCTAACATCACACTGCCACTATTAAGCCTTTGAACAGAGTAAGGATCATGTTTACAGCACTTAAAAATGGTAAGATACTTCTACCTCCCAGGAAAATAGTATTCAACAAGCACTCTACAAAAGCTTGGCACACGTAAAAGAAATAATCCCACAACTAAGACCCACTGCCCATGGTTCTTATAAGAACCCACAGGTTCTTATCTTGCAGTCACACGGTCTCCAGGCATCCAGGTCATTTTTCAACAGGTATTAAAAGCAGGTAAGTTTTCCTCACTGCCTTCCACACTTTACCATTCCAGTGAAACACACAAAGCACCATCCCCGCTCCAGAGAAGTTCAAACATCCCACACTTTGCCAGGATAGTTCCAGGCTCATCATCTACTAACTGGATTTTTGTACACATTTCAAAGGCATCTGAACACACACATGCATGCACAAAGCACAGAACATGACACAAAGCCCCAGTGCTACCAATAACCCATGAACTCACCGTTGCCTTCAGCGCCTGAATCGCTAGATTCCTTTGGAATCCCATGGAAATGATTATTGCAACCATCTCTTCAGGAGGCTGGTTATCTAGCCCTACAGCTCCTAAAGCAGCTGCCCCACTGGAAGCAACTTCTCCAAATGCAGGCATGGCCAATGGCTCAGCAAAGTCTGGAACAAACAAACATTCATCAGTTCCTTCTTTTGCTTCACTTAACGGGAAAGTCAACAACAAACACAAACAAACAACACAACAGGACCTCAAAAGCAGTCCTGAAATCCATGTAAGTTCATTTCACTGGCATCTAAATTCAGACTTAGATGTGTGGAAAGCCTTAAAAACAACAAAATGAATGTGCACATTACAAGATATCGAGGTGCACACGCTCACTGTGAGCAGACTGGAGTAACTCGGCACATTGCAGAAGTGAACCAACTGGAGGAAAGCAGCAAAGACTGGCATGGTAGCAATGATGGCATCAGGATAATAGACAACCCAGTGCACAGACGTAAAATGAACTGATTCCACATCTGAAAATGTCTGCTAAGCCCAAGTGAAACTCATTCCCCATTTACAAAAGCAACAAAAAAGCTCATGGTGAAGCGTGAACTCAACCAAATCTGGAGTTTCCTGGCAAGGGAGCACCCAGATGCACTCAGTGCTGAATCATGAGTCCAGACTTTGCATGGATGAAACACAGGAAGTGGAGAACATCTAGCAGCCCTGTCCATCACTAGACAGCCCAAGTATGGCATGAATGCTCCAGCCTGGGCTAGAGAAGGCTGATATGGAAGAAAAGCATCCAGACCACAGGATTCTTTGTACTTACACTTGGTCACAAGTCAGCTTCCCCCTTAGCAGCACGGACCTAGCCAAAGGGTGGAAACAGAGCTGGCCCACACCAGTAGTGAGGACAGGACTTCTGGTGTAGCTTAGTTTGCTGTCTTCTTCTAGGCAGAGGACACCACATAATGGTCAAGATCTGCACATCCCAGGAGCAGCTTAGGAAAATTCACTCACACCTCCAGGTTTCCCAGGTGGGGAAGGGGGGCCGTTGTTTCTCTGTCACACATTATAAAATTTCTACTGACTGCCAAAATCCATAACCAGGAGCTGAGTTTAACTTACACCCTCCAGTCACTGACCTGGCTCTTCCATGTGTGCAATGATCCAGTTGAAAGCAACTTCAGCACCCAGGTTGCCTGTGTAGTACACAGCTTTCCGACATGCTTCCAAGGGAAAGCCCATCTCTGCCAGCTGCATGACTGAAGACTCATCAATATCTAGGGCTACAAGAAAGGACCTTCTAAAATACAAAAGTCTAATTTCATCCATTGTATAATATTTCTTATTGTTACTCACGGTGCCATGTATTACAGTACATATTGCTTGGATTTGGTTTAGTACGTCAATAAACCCACAGCCAGGAGAAAACAGCCTTGTACAAAGCATTACAGTAGTTGCTATGGACTTACTGATAATCTTTTGTCTCAGTAGGGACACAGATCCCCACACAGATCATTAAATCTTGATGAATTCCTACAGGACTTCATTTATTTTAAAATACCTCAGCCCTGGATTTCAAGGGGTGAGGAAGTCAGGTAGAGATGGCAGCCAAAACCAAGCACCTCTCAAAGGCAGGATCTTGCAGGTTAGAGAAATAACAGCTGCCAGGTCTGGCAGTCTCTGGATGACAGGGTCGAACAGTTTTATGTGAGATCAGAGTGCAGAGGGAGCCAGGATCAAGCAGCTGTGACCCCCCAGAACTGCAAGATCCTCCTGAGGAGCAGCAGGCAGCGGAGCAGCTGATATTCTGGCTGTACTAACTCCCAAAGAGACTCCTGCACACATGGAAGTAAACACTGAACAAGCACAGAAATCAGCTTTTATTGGAAGCATGCAGGGCAAGGCTTCGTGCATCTCTATGAGGAGAGAGAAGCCATCAGCTGAGCAAAAGCCATAACGAGGTTTTAAGCAGTAGAAAAATGAGATACGTACACTCCACGAAATGGTTCGTCATGCGATCTGAAAATTAACAATGGGAAAAAAAACAGGGAAAAGGACTTATATGAAGGCTAAGATCCATATGGGTAAAACAATTCCATATTTTTAAACTCATAGAAGTATTTGACCTCATGGAGACAGGACAGTTTCTTCCTTACTTCCCTGATGTTTTTGCCATGAATTAGAGCAGGGCTATTTCTCTAACTCAGTTCAGAGCAAAGTGTCACTGATACTATAAACCAGTAGGAAACAAAGCTGATGGCTGATTCTAAGCAAGGATCTTAAAAATAAAGTACTATCACCTATGCATTTACACTAAAACTAGGTCAGTCCATTCAGCAAGAGGGTAAGAAGGTACAGGCCTTTGTGAGGAACTTACATAGATAAGGGATGGAATTAAAACCTTTAGAGAATTGAAGCTTGTCATATCTTTGGCTCTGCACACAATTTCAGGTACTAGCTTTCTTTCACATACATACAGCATGGTATTATGACACCATTATAATAAATATCCAAGCAAATGGGGGCACTCCTGTCATGAGAGCAGTTGCATTACTGGCTTTGTATTAAATACTGAGGCACTCAAACTTCAGTCGTCTGGGGGAAAGTGCAACCACCTGGGTCTAAGGTCACACCATAAAAACATGATTTTACTTGCTATAAACCATTTTATTCTCCAGGGAAATCCAGGGAATAAAGAAGGAGGATATTTAATATTCTTGTTTCTAAATTTTACCATAAAAGAAATAGTATTTAAGAAACAAAAGAAAACCATCATAGCATTTTCATCTCTACTCTCTCTTTCTGCTCTACAAACATTACAG
This sequence comes from Phylloscopus trochilus trochilus, assembly GCA_016584745.2. NCBI lineage: Eukaryota > Metazoa > Chordata > Aves > Passeriformes > Phylloscopidae > Phylloscopus > Phylloscopus trochilus. The sequence continues at coordinate 12,608,271 of WQNJ02000041.1, forward strand.
TCAGCTGTTTGCCATCTTCTCCTTGAGGCAGAGCTTTTTAAAACAGGCTGTGCAGCCCATGTACATCCAGAGAAGAGGATTGGGCATGCAAGCACAGCAGCTAGGGCCTAACGATTCTTGTACTTTTAAAATGAATAAAATTTAGAGCCCCAGTCTATGCCTGGAAAGCTGTTCTCCTAAAGTGCAGTCCTTTGTGTATTTAGTATTGTTGTGTTTAGTATTGCTGGACCTGGGGTGCACAGTGACTTTACTCCAAGGGCATCATGGACATGCACTGAAGGTTCTCTGGAGAGAGTCAAGGACAGCAACACCAATTATCAAACCTTCTATCAAAGCTGTCCCTACCCAAGGCCAGGGGGTTTGGAACTAGATGATCTTTAAGATCCCTTCCAACCCAAAACACTCTGTGATTCTATAATAAACCCCCAAAACAGAAAAGGGTTGTCCAGTAGGGAGGCAAAAAGGCTGTGGGGTGTACCTCTACAGAAGTACAGAGCTGGGGCTTTGTTCATTGTTCCAAATGGAGATTAAAGAGAACCCCTGTGTGCTGGAAGGAAAGGGGAATACAGGGGAGAATAAGTCAGTAAATACCTTTGGGGTCATCAGGAATGACAATGGGAGGAGCAATGTCTGGGAGTTCCTCTTCTCCTGGCTGGAGCCCCCTGGCCCGAAGGTGACTGATATCCAGGAAATCTGGCATGTCTATAGAAACATCTACAAAAGCAGAGAAATGGGCTAAGCTTCTGCAGCCAGCAAAATGATCTTATGGTGCAACCCACCCCTTCAGAGAGGGGACTCTGGTACTCAAGGTACAGGAACAGCAGGACTCTCCTTCTGAAAAGAGTTCTTCAAGGAATTTGGAATGCCAAAGGACAATTTAACTAGCTCAGATTATATGAAACTTTGTTTTAACTCCACAGACCTGATGGATTGGTTTAATTTGTTGTAAAAAAGTAGAAGATTCAATTAGGATCTTCAGAGTACTAACTTAAGATTTGAGTCTGGTCCTCACTATAGTGTGCATCTCTTATTAATTATCTGGGATAGAGAGGTAAATAAAACAAGCACATACCAAGTTTTTTGGGTATCCAGTCAAGGCCAAAAGTGAATTTCTTTATCTGCACCACTAAGTACTCAGGAAAGGAAGCAAAACGGGAAGTCCTGGGAAGGACAAGAAACACAATTCATTGGAATCAGGCAACAGAATCCCCAGCAGCACAGATCTCAGTACCTCATGCACACTGAGATGAGCTATCCCTGGTTGATACAAAGGATCCAACCCTACAAGCATTTAAAGTTCAAGCTCTCAACAACCAGAGTGCATCACTTCTTGGAGTCTGACCATTGAGAACAATTAACTTCCTGCTCAGTTCATCATTATCATCAACTCTTGCAAGGCTCGATCTGAGGAGCCCCTCACTAGTGTGAGGCCAGAGCTCACTGTGCATTTGTGTCTTTCTCTCTGTGCCATGTCCAGGTAGCAAGATAAGCACAGAGCAGAGTTTTTAACAGGCAGCCAGACACACACTTACTTAACTCCTGCAGATTTTGCTTGAAGGGCACTGCTCCAGAAATCCTCTACGTTGCTTGGTTCAGAAAAGGCCTGCAGACAGGCACTGAATGGGATCTTGGCACGGACCAGCTCTGGCAGAGGTCTCCTTGCAGCTTCTGCTTCTCGCCTCTTCAATTCATAGGCAATTAATTCATCTGAGAAATACACACAGCACTAGAAGCTAATGAACATTGTCATCATTATGTGTTCCTCACCAGGCTTATTTTCGCAAGTTTCAGAATTGCAAAAACCTACTTAGCAATGAAAGTTTGACGTGCTTTTAACTAGACATCAAATCTTTTTGTCTGCACTGGGGTCAGGAGCTACACTTACAGCCACATCTCTAAGGTTTCTGTTCCTGGTGAAAACACAGAACTAGGAATACCAGGACACAGGCAATGAAAACTTTGTCATGACAGCCAAAATCCTGTGTGAACTTTAACACCACACACCCACTTTATCAGAGCTCAATCTGAGTTGGAAAGTTATTGCTGCCTATCTGTGTCATCTGACTTTTTAGACAGGCCAGGATTATGTATGATCTAGAAAAAGTTTTGACACTGGTAAGCTGAGCAGTGCCATATGGTAAATTCACAAACTAATCTGTCTCCTGAGTCATTACCTGGAAATAACATGTTCTTTTATAAGCAACAGAGTCATCACTGAAACTGATGAACAAAGAATGCAAAGTTCTCCTAAACTTCTTGTCCAGGGCAATGAGTTGTAGGCTAGGTAAAACGTAGGTGGAATTCTCTGCTTTGTGGTATTTCATAGGATCTCTTCGAACAATCTAAAATAGAACCTTCTGGTTTTAAAATATTTTAAATGTTCAGATTATGTAGGAAATCAGAGGCACACCTCCCTTCGTGTCCCTGTGATGTCCCCTTCACTTCTACCTCAAGCATACATCTATTAGGTTACTCTGCAAGGCTCTTCACCACTGCCTGAAGATGCAACCACAACTTGTTAGTGCCTCCCTCCTGCTCCTGGGTCTTCAAGCCTCCTCAGACATTTTCTGCTTTAAAAACAAGGGTTTTCCATAGGCATGAGAAGAAACACTCCTGCTTACTAAATCAACATCCAGCACTTCATCCTCCTTCCCTCCTCCCCAGCAGTCCAGATTATCCAAATTATGTATTTTAGATTTCTGGATGAGAAACTACCTTATACCCCTATTCTCTATTACCATATTAGATCTTATAATCTGCTGCTACAGAACAGAAAGCAGAGTGGGGTTTTTGGTTGTTTTGGTTTGGGGTTTGGTTTTGGTTTTTTTTGTGAGTGTGTTTTTAAAAGATATTCATTAGTATATTCGGTTCCTTTCTGTTGTCTGGGTTTTTGCTGTTCTCCTCTGTTTCTTTCAGGAGTTTTCTAAAGTTTTATTTTTAGCCTTCTGCATTTAACTTTTGTAATGAAGTCAAATACAATTTCATATAAACAACCTTTTGTTATTGTAAAATCTAAAAATGTTTACATTCTTTTCATAAAGAAAAGACTGTTAATAGACTGTCGAATTGCCCAGTGTAATTAAAGAGGAAGATTTTCTTCCTCCGACCCATAATCACTGCTAAAATTCAATAAATGTTAAAGCTGTGAACAAACTGCCCTCTTTTCTGCCTCAAGCATCACAACGTGTGAGTGTCAATTATTTGCGTCGTGTGCGACATCTTTCTTATCGTGAAGAAGTTTTCACAAACTGTTTCTCCGTGCAGGACAAAGGAGATCCAGTGCTGGTGGGGACCTCTGGGCACCACGTGGCACATCCCTGGCTCAGGCAGAGCAGTTTGCTCCTTTACCTTTGTTTGTTGCAGCCTCCATGGCCACAGGCAGCTGCATGATGTAATCCACCCTCTCGGTGTAGCGCACCTTCCTGGACTGGCAGCACTGCGTGCGCTCCTCCACCAGGAACCGGAAAACGTCGCTGGGGTTTTCTGAACCCACAGGGTTCCTCTGGAAGGGAAATTACACCAAATCACTCCTGTGGACATCATTAAAACGGCCAGAAAACCCAAAGGCTGCTGGTTGTTTCAAGGCAAGCACAAAGAGGCTGATCTGGCAGCTCAGCTCACGCTGGATTGCGTGCAGAGCTCTGGCACCTGCAGAGAAAACCACTGGAGTCCACGACTTCTGCACCCACAGCAGCATCCTTCCACACACAGGAGCTTGCAGGGCATGGACCCCACAAACCTGACTGAGTCAAGGTGAGCAGAAGGTAGGAAGGTGGCAAGTTACAGTGAAGACAGAAAGCTCAGACAGATAACATGGAGCATCCTCTCAGCAAACAGAATTGCTCCTACCGCCCTGAATATGCACTGAAACAGAACAAGCAACTTGTAGTTCATTATCCAGATGGGAATGTCATGCAAATAATATACCTCCTCTTTGTTGTTCATGTTAATGTCTGTTATCAGGCAAGAAGCAGAAAAGTCTCTTCTAACCACCCTATAATCAGTACATGCATTTAGGGATGTGGGGCATTATGCATACAAATGTGAGTAACTTCATCCAGAGACTGAACACATGAATAAATAGCCTCAGTTCTTGGGGAAAATGGGAAAACGAGGGAGGAAGGGTAGACAAGAAATGCTTAACATCAAAACTGCATGTATTTGTAAATTCCTTTTCAGAAAGACAGCATTAAAATTCACAGTATGATTCCTTTACAATCAGCACTGAGCTGGAGCTTGGTGGAATTAAAGCTTTATACAGAAATATTCACCTGACAAACAGCCACTCTGCTTTCAGGGGGGGAATCCTTCCTCCCATGACTCCATAACATACAGCTGGGAATTGTAAAACAGCTGGACAGGGTAATTAATTTGCTCCCAACAATGATATGAATTTGGAACAATAACAATAATAATCATAATACCCGATTTGTTAATATTCCATGACAGATTTCAATATGGTAAACAGGAGCAGCAATTTAAAAGGTCACATATGTTTATGACTCTTATATCCTGGACAATGATCCTTCATCTCTTTATATTTGTTAGCAGCATCACTGGCTCTGTTCATGGTCATGCAAGAGTCAGAAGTAAAGAAGAGGAAGAATTAAGGAAGCAAATGTTTTTAAAACAAAGTACATTTTAATGTATTTAGTCCCACCTTCTACATATCTAAGGCTAAAAATAATATAACTAAAGAATGAGCCACTCATGTAACAGTTTTGCCTTCAATGTCTAATACAACCAGAAGAAGAAGCAGCAATTCAGATTTTCTCACCTCTACCAGATTTATAAGATGTAGGAAAAATTCCTGTGCGTCTTGTTGTCTGTTAGAGGAAAATTCTGGGTGGCCTTTACTTATAAAAGCCTTGAACATTCGAGGAGATATTCCATTGTGTTGAGGCTAAATAAAAGAGAGAAAAACCTTTTCAAAAGGGATTTTTATTCAATCACAGACCAAATATCTTAAAGTTACTCCACTAAATCTATCTGTGGCCCATTTCTGGCACTGGAGGAATGATAGTTTCCATTTCACCTCTTTTTCCATTTTAATAAAAATGGGAAGGGTCCTGGAACAGGATTTACAATATGTTTTATGGCTTAATTCCTACAGCACTCACTCTACCTGTCCTTTGGCAATTGGCATTTTAAAGAGATTACTGGAGGTTTTTAAAGGTTAGTAGTTTTCAGAAAGGCTGAAAGCCTACATTGTTATATAACATTTGATATTGCTTTCAGAACCCTGTGCCAGAGCATTGAAGCACTTTGGTGTATCAGCTGGCTGCTTTCATCAGGACAAAATCTTTCCAGAGAGCTGTGCAGAACCAAGCAGAGGACAACTAATGTGTGCAGCATGCATTCCCACATGAGTTGTTAAGAGCAGACATGAATTTGCAATTTGCAGGTGTTGTCCATGTTGAAAACCCTAACTTACTGCCTTTGGCCATTCCATTACATCAGAAGCAAACTGCCTTAAATTGGAAAATCTCTGGCTTCCAAGATAGTCCTGGTTTTGACTTTCTACTCCTTTACACCATTTTAAGAACCTTTCCAGCCATTCCAGATCCTCAAGACAACACTAGCTATTATGCCTTTTAAATAACATCTCTGAAGAGGTCAGAATCTATTACTCAGATTTGCCCTCACCATCCATGAAACCAAACAATTTTCTAGACAATCCAAGCAGAAGTAGAACCTTTAGGAGCTTTCAGAGGCTGTCAGCCAATCTCATTCCTTACTACACTTGTGCTGTCATAAAAATAGAAGAATAGAAAAAAGCAGCATGAAGTGGAGGCCATATAAAACACACACTTGAAGAGCAAGTTTTTTTCTTTGTTTTACCAGGGTACAGTATTCCTAGACCCACTGAAATCAGACACAGGTTCTCATTTTTAAATGGTTATTCAATTTTTGGCAGTACACCACCAACCACATCAGGCCAAGATGATCCATAAAGGCTCCCATCAAGGGGCAGAGTCTCAGTATTGCTTGGACAGAGAGATGTTCTAGGGATTTCTGCATCCTGGGTTAACTGTGGCTTCAGTGTCCTCAACTGCCTTTCACCAAAACTAGGGCTGGAGAGAGAAGTGCATCAAGCAGCTCACAGTGCAACATCCCAGGCTTCTTCCTTTGCCAGAAGCAAGAATGTGGCACACTTGCCCTGCTGTACAAAGCAGTGAGTTTGGAATCAATCCTTGCTTCCACCTGAGCACTTTGTACTCAGCCACTTGAGCAGGAAGAAGAGAAATATGCCATGTGTGACAGTCTGCAAAAAAAAAGGATTGAATCTTGCAATCTCACCTCAAGGATAATAAAAGGAAAAAAACCAAACAAACAAACAAAAAAAAAACCAACAGAAGAAATATTAAGGTCTAAGCAGAAAATCAAGCCCTGGCTGATGACCCTTTAGACATTCAGCCTCTTTTTAATCCCAAAATGGGTCCAAGAAAAATGCTGCTGTTTCCAGGATAAACTTCTGTGGTGAAAAATTTCAACTCCACAGCAGCATATTTACAGAATACCTGGCATACTTTCCCCATCAACAGTTGCAAAACAGTTTAGCTAAATATAGATTGTGCTGGACCACTCCAGATCTCATATGAATGCTTTTACAGACAACAACTCCCCAAAACTTTGGATGAATTCCAAAGGCTCAGAAAGATTGAGAACTTCTTTGCATGTAAAAGGGGAAAAAAAGTAAAGGAATAGAAGTAAAATGAATAATTGATATTATAGACACAAAGCAGAAGCACTTAAAAGCATTTAAGGCCTAAAATGCCATGCAAACAAACAAACAACAAAAGGCATCCTCAATCTGAAAAGACCATACATTCCTTCCAAGAGTGAAGGAATAGAGAAAATATCTATACCTGACTTATTCTGTAAATAAATCAATACAACAAGCAACAAAAGCTGTAAAAGCCGTTTCAAATCCTAATATATGCTATGAATTGCTTGATAAGGAAGCAAATTCATGCATCTAACTTCAGCTTCATTAAACTGAACTAGTGAACACAAGTACTGTTAAATGTCAGGAGATGCCTACTACAACCTGACAGTTTTATGCCATCTGCCATTAAAGAGTTCTCAGTATCTCATCTAATAGTGGCTGCTGAGCTAAATGTGGAGGTGGAGCTTTATTCCAAGGATTCAGATCCCTGAACTTCCAGCACAGTATTTTCCAGTCACATCTTGTATGTGTTCAGGAAAGCACACATAATTCAATGTATGGAGTTTGCTGAAATCTGTCCCACTACTCCTTTGTCCCAGAAGAGTGTGGATTAGTCTTGAACTTTATTTAATGAGAACAAGCAGGATACATTTGCTGTTGCAAAACAATGAATTGCCACTGTACAAAGCAATTACTTGGGAGACACAAACTTCCAGATCATGCAAACTACTCTGTACCAGATGCACTGTCTGGACAAAATCTTACTGGAATTCTGATTTCAGGAAAAATTCCTATGTCAATAATTGACAGATGAAGGTAGAGGAAATATCTGTTTCTATGGCAACCACCACCATCCCTCTGTGGCAGAAGCATGCTTTACTCCTGCAGCTCTGCATGGCCCCTCCATCTCCATGAAGGCTTCTAGCACCACCTAATCTTGCATTACCCAGACAGCTTCTCCTGAAATCAAGTGGATCATTGTCAGACACCTCCTGGAAACAATTCTTAATACTTTTTTTCAGAAATTTAAAGAGGGTTTAGACGTTTGCTTCCAGGACTCCCTGAAAAACATTTTTGTTGTTGTTGTTCCTCAGAGAAGACAAACACTGGCTGCAAGTTCTGTGAACATTTGCACTCACCACTGGAGCAGCAGAGCACTCTATCAGCAGGACCAGAGCTTGCTTTGATGCACTGCACAAATAGTGCCTGACTAATTTATCCCTGACTTAGTAATCTGCACATTCCACCTTGCTAAGCATCCCATCCATGCTGGATCCACATGTCTTCCTCAATGCCCAGCACCTGTTCCCTTTTCTCAGGATATCACTTTTACCTAGTTACCAGGCTGTACAAACTCAGGCAAATACCTTGTGTTCTTCTTTCATCACCTGCTCAATCAGCTCAGATTTCATGGGTGGCTTAGAGTATTGGCCTGAAAGGAGGCCGTGTCCCAGTTTAGCCCTGTAAGGAAGAAGGCGGTGGGGTGGAAAAAAATGCAAGAAAAACAGAAAAGAACACTTATTTTGAGCAAAAAAAAAATGAAGCTTAGTGCTTTTCACTCCTTGATGAACCATCATTACCTGCAACTAAGTGGTCAAATCTTCTCATGCTCCCTGTGCTATATCTCACTTCTGAGCTCATGAAAAGCTCTGCCATTAAATCATTTCGATTCTATTTAACCTAAATAACCAAGAAATGTCACTTACATCTGGGTGTTGAAATCTTGTGTTGGATCAAGAGGGGAGTAGTCAAATATTCGTGGAAGGTTTCCCACATACCTGGGAAGAAAGAACAAAGCAGAAACATTCAAATATTGCAGCTTAATAATTCAATCTATCCCTAATGAGTGTTTCTGTCATGGAAAAATAATAGTAAATACATTAAGAAATGATGGACATTGAGGTTTTACTTGGGAGCTTCTAGCTATAAAGAATATGGCTGTGTTGTTAATCTGGAATTTACATTCTATTCCTTAATCTTGCAAAAGCTGCAGGATGGTGTTGGTCAAAACCTCACAGCTGAGCTGAGAACCAGTGTACTTTCTACTCCCAACCAACATAGCCAAGTAAATTCAGGTTTGTATCAGGACCAAAATATGTAAAAAGAATGTTTCTATTGAGTTTCACAAGAGAAGCAATTCTGATAACACTGAGGGAAACATTGTTCTAGCCAGCCTGGTGGAAAGTGAAGCATTCAGCAGCACTCTCTGAGCATTGCTGCCCCTGAGGCACAGGAGAAAACAGGCTGGGTAAGTATGGTCAAGGTGCTGGTCCCTCTCTCACCAAAGATCTCCACTTTTTTGATGACACTAAGTCCTCCAGGTAACTCCCAGAACCATGCTGTGGAAAATTATCTTTCTTAATAAAGTCCATTTTGATATTTTTCAACAGTGGAGGTAGAAGAGCTGGCACTTAATGAATTTACAGACTGTACTGCACATGGCTAACAAAGAAAATAAACACAACTTTTCTCCCTCTTCTTCTCCAACACGAAAACCTGGGAGGGCTTCCAAAATCTAAAAGCTTCACTTCCAGCACATACACTACTGCTCTGGAAGGAAAGGACACTCTAAATTTTATTTCAAACCACAGACTGTCCTTTATAAAAAGGACTTTCTCCTTGGAGTGATGGAGCTTTGATCAGTCAGGACTATTTCATATTATACTGTTACACTTTTTGTCCTTTTAACTCTTAATTATTCAATGGAAGAATACATTTACATTATTATCGTCATTATTTTTTTTTTTTATTTTAATTAAAATGTGCCTCTGATAGCTCTCCACCTTGGCCAGAGCCACATGCAACAGGTGCAGTGTTTTTCACTAGCATGAATCAATATCAACATGTTTGTGCCAGTTTTTGGCACAAACCACACTGGAGCACAGGATGACTGCACGGGCCAGTATAAAGCCCCTGATGTGACAGTGATCACACCCAGGTAAACAGAGATATGTGCATCTGTATACAAAAAGCAGAGACTGGGACACCAAATTTACAAAGTGGCATATGATTTCCCAGCACTGAAGTTAAGACAGTAAGTGTTTATTTCAAATACAGATTGTGTTTTGTGTTCCAGCCTTTTCCAGAACAGACCAAAACAGTCACTAAATCCTCCAAGCAGCCACTGAACTGACTGAGAGAGACCTGTTCACAGGTGAGACAAGAATTAAAATAACACTTTTCTTAGAAAAACAATTAACTGATGAATGCAGCAGCTGGTGACAAGAAGTACTTTGGAGCTACTTACGCTCGCTGGAACTCTGGGATGCTGAAAATGGCTTGCATGACAGCATTGAGGTAGCAGCTATTTCCCAGGTTCTTCATGCCAGTGTATCCTGGGCCATACATGGGCTTCAGTTTGACACCAGCTTCCTGAATCACTTCCCACTCCGAGACTCTTGGCTTTATGTCATTATCTCTTACCCCATTCTCTGTCTGAAAGCAACAAGAGTTTTCTCTTAGTCTCTCTAACTTCTGCCATAATTATGCTGCTGCCACCATCACCACCAACTTTGTGAGCTGTACTCCAAGAAACGAAGAGCCAAATCAATGGGCAAGGGGAGGTAAATCCTGCATGTAGGGGAAGGTGAGGGTCAGAAAGCCAGCAGTTTGTTCCTCCAGTACACCCTTGGCTCTGTAGCACAGCCCCTGGCTCTTGGAGTGCCCCCAGTCGTGACCTCAGCCCCAGCTGGGAGCTTCACTTCTCTCAGCCCTGTGACCTCAAGCCTCAGCATCAAACACTGCACCTTTTCAGGTTTCCTATTCCATTTGTAATGGCCAGGAATAGCTGCTGCTGTAGAAGCTGCTCATAACAAACAAACCACATGAAGAGCTGCAGATCCAAGAACTCTTCTCTTCTTTCAAATGGTAAAAGCCAATAATTTGTGACACTGAAGTTTCTCCCCTTTGCACTCAGCCTTCAGCCTGTAGGTGCAGGTCACTACAGTGTCATTTACTGCTGGCACTACTCTGTCACTTCTCAAAGAATTGTACAGACCAAAGACCAGAGGTGAAACCTTTGCAACAGTTAAGACTAGCTTTTCAAGGCTTCTGAGTAAAACAGGCTTTCCAGAATGATTGGGATAAAAGAAACTCATTAAAGAAACTTAAAGAAACTATTCATGATCCTGGCAAGGACATTAATATACCAAAAATATTATTGATATCATGAAGATTTTTGAAAACACAGTTTAACTCTTCTCTATCATTTCAATTATTATAATTTTCTCATCACTTGGACAATGAAATACACTTAACCAGTAACAGGTTTGTTCCTTTTTAACATTTTCATGTTCTCCGGGTGGCATAGGTTATATGCTTGGGTTAAGAAAATAAAACAAAAAAACCAACAAACCAAACCAAACAAAAAACTGACACAACCATGAAAATCACACCTGCCCTTATAAGCATAACCTATTCTGATTTCTTACATCATTTAAAGAGAACTGGAATCAGCATCCACTAAGGCACAAGTTATTAGAAGTACTTTACTAATATAGACACGCACAGAGAATCCTTTTTTCTCCAGTCCCTTTCTAGCATGCCACACCTTTGACCATGCTGTTTCCTAGACTTGAGAGAACGTATTTATCTCATTTTCTAATGTATTTATTGACAAAACCTAAACTGAAGTTTACATAAAGAACTTTCTGCCACTTTTTAATTTATCCATTGCTTAGCTTCTTTTTGCTTATGAACTGGATCTGTTTACACATGCAAGAGGCTTTCCTTCACTCACTGTAATTAAACACTCTAGACATTCTTCTCTAATCAATTGAGGTTTTTTCATCTTGAAGACAAAGGAAAAGTGAAAAATGTAAACTAGAGACGACAAGGTACCTCTTTCAGAAGGCAGCTTCTGGATTTGAGAGCAATGATTTATTCAGAACTCAGACAATAACCCCCAAATTAGCTGGCTGAACTTTACAGAACTGTCATAACAGTCTGAAGGAATCACAAATAATCTACAGGTGTCATTCTTCTCCCCTTTCTCTCCCACCCCCAAGTGAACAAACAAGTGAACAACAAGCCAAATAAAAGATGGATTTCCTACCACTTGCATCTGCAGCATATCAATTCCAAAGTGTGCCAAATGTTTTGCTATATGTGGATCTAAAACCGGCTCCTCCTCGTCAAAGGAATAGACATCTGCAAAAGCAGAGAGAAACCAGTGAGCCCCAGCATCAAATGTTATCCCTTCTCTCTGTTTACCAACACTGCACTCCCAGCACAGGGCTGCCTATACAAAATGCTTTGTTTATATTCTCCAGGTTTGCTTCTGGGAGGCAGAGAAGTGCACAGACAAGCACAGAGCTTGGTAAATATTTTAACACAATCACCTTGAGCACTCTCCTCAAAAGAAATTATATGCCTCCACAGCATTAAAACCTAAAAACATTTATAGGGATCATAGTATTTCCTCTCCCCCAAATAAGAAATCTGTAGGGGAAGCAAGGAACAGGGCATGCAAAGTTCTCAGATATGTTGCCAGTCCACATTTTGAACATGACAACAAGAGATTATGAATTTTTGTAGAGCTACTAGACACAGACAGACACATTAAAGCTGTGAGTATATCACACCAACTCAGTATTGACAACATTATTTTAATTTTTAGTACATATTAAGAAATCCACTTTTGCCCTTTTGACACAGAGATCCAGGAAGAACAGAGAAATTCTTTATTAGAATAAAGAGGGGTTTTTTTTGATTACACACCACTGGATTGGACTTCCAAGGTTAATCTAACCTTGTGGTTAAGGAGAAAGGCTGATTTTCTGAGTGAGGTTTCTTGCTTTATTGTATGGGAGATTTAGATTTCAGTTCTCTATGATAGGCCTTTATAGCCTTAAGTAAAAGACCATAAACATTCTGGCAGGGCAAACTTCAGACCGTGAAGGGAAGCAGTATGTCTAATATTTTCAATATGAAACCAAGTTTAATAAATCCGAAATAGGACCCAAAAAATGAAAGTAAAACCATTACTTTTTAGAGTTTACCTAGCAAGTCCTATAATGACACTGAGTTCAGAGCAGTGAACTACTTGAATTTGTTCACCTACTTGAACAAATAACAATAAAGCTGCAGGCATCAGACAAGGCTAGAATTGATAAGACATGCACTTGTAAGACTTGAACAGGCCTTCCATCTTTACTCTGATCAGGTCTCCACCTCTGTAGTCAATGACTGCTTTGGTGTCTCCTTATACCAAAATCCAGAACCTCAGTGCCAGTCTCCCTGCATTTCCCTCAGGCAAGTTTCCTTCACGCCCAGCAGTTTCTCACAGTGACCTTGCTCCAGAAGACCAGACCTAGACTGTCAGAGAAAGCTTAGCCAGGAGAAAGGAAGAGAAACAAACTCTGGAGGAGACAGCAGGAACACAGAAAAAGGCTGTTCACAGCACAAATATCACTCCTGGAAGGTCCTTACCCCGGCCTCTCCTGGCAGCTGCAGACCCTGACTGACTCAGCCCATCCCTTTTAACAAAAGGCATTCTCCTTGAGGTCTGCTAGTACCAAACCCACGCTGAAATGACAGATTGAGGGCTAGCCAAGAACTCCAAGACTACCTTTTAACATTGACCATCCCTGTGGAAAACCTCTCCAAGCAGGGAGCTGTGCTTTGAGCTGTGCTGCCAGCTGCTGAGCAGCCATCAGATGCCCCACTAACACTGGTGCCCATGACCTTCCTGGCATGTGCATGGCTGTAGCTGCCCATCTGCTGGAATTCCGCTGTGTGGTAGCAAATGCACCCAGAAGACAGGGCTGCTCATCCACACACAGGGCATCACAACATTCCCATAGCGTTCTGCTGAGGTCACAGCACAGCCAGAAGATCCCAGAAAGTTCAAACACCTGATGGAGTGAGATTACACAGCAACTGAGCTTGGGTGACTGCTTTCAGTGGGGAAGCTTTTGATATTGTTTTCCTTCTGCTCTGACAACTGCAGAGAGAAAAATCCTCTGGGACTACTGGCCCAGAGCAGCAGAAGTGGAACACAGGAGTAATGTTCTGCTCATGTTGTACTTCAGTCCTTCCTGCTGAGTAGCTGAAGTTCATGGGAGAAAGACAGAATTCACTTGTTTCAAAAAATCAAAGACAGGAGATAAGAGCTGCCAAACACAGGTCTGCAGGGCTGTCATACAGACTCTGGTAGATGAGGAATGCAGACAGGTCAGGAAATGTGACACAGAAGGACCTGGTGTCATTAGAGTGAGACAGGGGGAAAAGGGAGCGGAAAGGAGAAAAAAAAAAACCCCACCAAGATAAATCTCAGACAGGTAACACAGAATACTATTAAGCAGAAAAAAAAATAATAGAACATGTTGAGCTGGAAAGGACCCATCAGTTTCATCCAGTCCAACTCCAGGCCCTGTGCAGGACACACAAAGAATCCCACTACGGGTCTGAGAGTATTGCCCAAATACATTTTGAACTGAGAACTGGTGCTGTGACCACTTCCCTGGGGATATTTTTCCAGTGCTCAACCATCCCCTGGGTGGACAGCATTTTCCTGATAATAGTCATTATTTATGATTCATAGCATTTTAAGAAAATAAAAAAGTCAATGTTACTTGGCTTCCTTTTCTCCTGCAGCTGAATATTTACACCTGTTCTGACTGTGCAGACATCTCTCCTTCCTCCTTAGATGGTGATGGGCAATGATAACACTGTCCCTAATGAAAGAAGTGGCTCAGGATCCCCCGCAAAAGTATCTGAGAACTCCTAAGACTAGCATGCATAAAGCAACTCCTTCAAGCACTCATCACCAGGGGTTTCCCACTGCCAGTGCCAAATTCCATGCCTCAATCTATTCCAAACAAGCAACTTCACAGTGACTGGAAATAAAATCTAGTGGCACTGTCAAGAGAGACAGCAGGTAGCACAGTCTGCCCAGTGCTCAGCCTACTGAGGCAAACAACTTTTCTGACTCCCTGGTGCGTCCTGTCCAAGGTACAAGAGTGGAAGAGAAGCTTGGTTCAGTTTCTGCCTCTGTCCCAGATGTGCTTGCTGATAGAATGCTACAAAATGGGGCTAACAGCTCAGAAACCTTTCACAGTGCTCACAGCACAGATTTCTCAGGGCAAGACAAAGAGCTCTCCTCTGTGTACACACAGGGTGAGTGTCAGTGGAAAACTGGCACCACCTCCTTCTCCTTCCTTCTGATGCGAAAAAGGAATAAATTATGTCAGGACAGGGACTAGAGCTTATTACTCCTGTACCTTCACCTCTTCACCTCTAACCCAGGGAAGCAGAAAACAGACAGATTTTGTGTCACCATCAGCCACAGAGCCTCCTTCCTGAAGCTCATCTATCACCCAGCCCCATCGAGGGATTATGAGTGCTACAGAAATACGGATCAGAGACAGAATAATTACTGAAAAGGAACAAGGAAGGTTGGGGGAGGGAAGACTTCTCTAAAGGGAAACCAAGTAAACATCATCCAGAAGAACAAAGGTCTGTGGAGAACAGCTGGTGCCTCTCATTCAGAGGGAAGGATGACAGCCTGTCCTTTGTTATCCCAAAGGCCACATAAGAGAGGAAGCAGCTGATCAGTGGGAGGCACAAGGACAGAAGCCATAAGGAAACAAGCATTGCTGCTAAAGATGGGAAAGAAAAGAAAAAATTCTGAACAAAGCCCAGTACAGAATATCCTATTTGTTTTGTAGATGCAGTTGAAACCTACAGCTGGGCAAATCCTAAACACCTTCAATAACTGAGAGATTTGGATAGAAATCATCCAAGACCAGGCTCATGCAAGGAAATAGCATTCCATCTGGGAGAGAGAAAAATGGGTTTTGCTTAGTGTTTCTGTGGCACAGCTGGTTGAATCTGACTATAGTCACATTTCCTCAACCCTGAATAGGACTTAGAAAAGCTCTCAACTGATGCTTGTTAAAAAAGGGGCTGCTCTAAACAGCAATTTTTCATCTCTGTAGTCATAAGCACTAAAACCAAAATATAATCGTGCTATGTGTTCTTCCATTTTTACTTCTCCATGCAGCTGCAACAAAAGATCTCTTTGGTTATGACTTTTTCAGCTCCTCATGTTTTTATTCCATCTAATCCTCACACACCATAATCCCCTCCACAGCAACACTGCAGAACATCCCACTTGGAGAATATGCAAACAAGAATGCAGCTACAGCTTTTTTCCCCTTTCAGGATCACCACACATTTTAGAAATGAGCATCACAGCAGAAGATTAGAGTTAATTAGACTATTTCAGCAACATCTTGTTCAACAAGGAAAAAGAGGAGTTTCCATTATGATTAAAACACCCATACATGCTGTTACAAATAGGCTTTTAAATTTAAAAAGCTCAATAACCCTGTTGTTGTTAGAGAAGGTTGAACCACTTGCCCTAGGAAATGCAGAACTAAAAAATACTGTTTCTCCAGATTCTGTTGTTTCAGACTAACACCATTCTTATGTAATAAGAATAGCATCATGCAAACACTCCAAAAATATTTATAGAAAATAGAAAATGAGCACATAAAACAGGTATGGGCTTTCTCAGAATGGAGTGTGTCATTCCCCTCAACCTTGATCAACATGCACAGACTCACAGAGTTTCCTTTCAAACACTTGCACTAGAAGCACAAAAACCCAGTTGGCAGGAGATACACACTGTCAGTCTCACGCACAGAAGGTACCTCATGTCAAAACATGCCAGGTGGCTGACCTGCTCCATCAGGAGTGATGGTTCCCAGCTTCACTGCCAGGGGATAACCTGTCTCCTTGTAGTGCTCCGTGGCATGCCCATTGCCCCCGCTGCCGTCGAAGAACCACTTCCCACAGAGCACCGAGCCGTCCGTCAGGTTCAGCCACAGGTTCTCCCGCAGGTCACACTTGGAGCACTTCCAGCCACTGCCAGACAGAACAGGGAGAAACAGCAGGCACATGTAAGGCAGGAGCCAGCTCTGTGCTTGCCAGTTGGGAACATAAGCATCAATTGGGGATGATACAAGCATCATGAAGTCACCCCAGGGCACCAACCCACAGGCCCAGCCCAGAGCCGCACAAGAGAACCGCGGGCTGAGCTCCTGCCTTTAGTTCAGCTACCCTGGACTGTTGTATCCCTCTGGGGATGGTTTACCCCAAAAGGAGCCCCAAAGCTGTAACTGTGTGATGTGACCCTACCTTCCCCTGCTATCTCTGACCAATTGGCTCAGTGCCAGATATCTATCCTCGGACAGATAGCTACATAAACCCCTGTTCTTCCTTGTTCGTCCTCTTTGCCTCTTTGCCCCTGGAATCCCTTCAAGAATAAAGCCTTGGAACAATCCTAGGTAAGGAGCCTCTTTTGGGTCTCTTCCCCTTTCCTGTTGTGATCCTAGCCCAAAGCCCTCCAGAATCTGAGCTAGCAGTCGGGGCATGGGAGGAGGACAGAGGGCTGGGATTTAAAACACTGGACTGAACTAGAGAGCCTGAAACGAAACAAACCTTACTGCCCTCACCTGGGGGGAATTCTAACACCATTGTCTAACTGCACAAGTGTCTTAGCATGTTTAGACGCCTGCAGCTCCTCTTCCCAGGAGTCGGGTTCCTGCTTCCTGTAGGGTGATTTTGCACTGAGGAGTGCATCACAAGCTATCGTCACCTGGAAGACAAATGGATGTCAGTCAAAGCCTTACATGCCTCAGTGACTGGACAGAACCTGGCATTCAGCCTATTGCTAACCACATACAGAACTGCTTATCAGTAGGACTATTTATATACTCAAATATGCATCTAATCTCTTAGACTGTCGTCATTATTTTAGCAGGAGAGTAAGCACGTGTACTATGTGAGCTTTCCTAGGACAAGCTGGCACGACAATACAGGAGATAGAAGGAAATGCAAGAAACAAAGATCACTTTTAAAAATTACTGACACTCTACTGTGTCTGCCAAAGAAAGATCTTTATGCCCAAACAAGCACTGCACATAAGAAAACAAGGCACTATCTTAATAAAAACAGAAACAGGAAACAATTCCTATGGTCACTTCCACACACTCACTGACCAGTGCTGGTAGCTCTTCTATGTTGGGTAATGAGATTTCATAGTGATCAGGAAAGATAACAAGTTTTGCTTCATCCTCATATTCAAAGTCATCACTGTTGAGATCACTGCTTATCTCCAGATCTGGAAAACAAGATGGGGAATGTTAGGAGACTGCCCCATGACCAGGGTTCCAAAACTGTGACAGGGGTACCACCCTAAACACTGCTTGCCTGGCATCAGTCAGTGCTTTCTCTGGCTAGAAATATTTGTGAAATCCTGATCTAAACTGAAGTCTCACCATCCTGCAAGAGAATGTTCTGAGGGCCAAAATCTCCACTTAATGCCATCCCCAAGCACAGGTACAGTTGGTTTGGCCTCTCTGCAAGCAGTGCGCTGTTGCAGACATCGCATTCTGCAAAACAGCAAACAAAATTCTGCTCCTTTTGGACAAAATCAGGATGCAATACTGCTGTGCCTTTTGCCCAGAATCTTGAAATGCTATAAAGCAGGGAGACCAGGTCACACTGTGCATGCCCAAATTGCAGACGACAAATAAAAAGAGCACCTCATATTTTCCAGATCACAGACCTGGCTGAAACGTGCTGTGGCTCCCATACATCTTGAACTTGTGGCCTTTCCTCCCATAGAGATGTCCATGGCTGGAAGTATTCCTGTGTCTCACCCATAGTCTCAAATAGCTACAGCAAGTACAGTAACACCAACAATATCCCTCCCTTGCTATCTCCACTCTTTAACCAGGGCACTTATCTATTTAAAAAGCACTCATTAGCTGCTAAAGCTTTCCTTTGAAGATCAAGCCTTCCATGGTGTTTATGTACACTCTTCTTCCAGTGTAAGAATAACTTCTTTTCTTAAATACGAGCCTTGACCAAGCAACATCAGCTAAAATGTTTGCCCAGAAATATGTGGACCAAGAGAGAAGCAGGAGGGTATATTGGGAATTAAATGGCTAGTGTTTGTTTCTCTAGCTCCATTAAAAAATATAATTATTAAATAACTATCACATAGTGACAAGACTGAGTTTAAATATTGTTTTGTTCTTCTTAGGATAAATGAAAAAGTTAAGACCAAACATTAATGTGTCAGAAATTTTACAAGATTCAACTGCAAGGATTGTCCAGGCAACAATGGGATTTTCTGGATCCTTCTCCCATCTGGACATGTGGGATCCACTGATGTACCAGTCACTGCCAGAAGAAGGTTCAACCAAAAAAAGAGATGTGTGAGCAGTAGCTAAAGCTGGCTCTTAATTTCCCTCCTAGTGCAAGCATTTGCTTAATGAGTCACTCGATCCTAAACGAGCATTGGCAGCAACCACTGCACCCTGGGAATGCCTGAAATCTCAAATGTATGTATGGGAGAGAGGTGAGGATGACAGAAGCCAGACTCAGAAAATGGAGCTCTCTATTTACCCAGAGAGCAGTAACAGACTGAGCAACCCAAATGATAAAACAAGTATCAAAATATATCTTAAGTTGATCTGGAAAGAACAGCTCTTGAGAGGAACATCAGCTTTTGGCTCACCTGCTGCACCAGCCAGCCCTCAGGTGACAACACCCACTGCCAGTGACTTCCAGCAACATGAACTCTCTCTCACCAGCAACCAAAAAAAGCCCCTTCTCCTCAGCTCAACATAGACACAAAAACAAGAACATTTTCTCATACTGAAAGCATGACATTTTCAGAGAAGGTATTAATTCATTACTAATTCTCCAAATCACGCTATTTTCATAACGATCCCTTCCCTTATTGCTGCATAATGGAGATGACCAGAGACCTCACTTTACTCCAGGCTGCTTTCTCAGTTGGTACGACAGTCCTGTGTTTGATACAGGGGTGAATCTCCACAGATGCAGTTTTTAAACAGCTCTGTGGAACAAGGAACCTGAGTATCTCCGAGCTGATGGTGCCTACGGCAAAGCATCACAGGGAATTTTCACTTAGTGCCAGAAATTTGATGGCGGCCAGCATAACAAAGCCGAAAGCACCGATCACCTCCTAGACAGGAGAGAGGTTCCTCGGAGAGGATAAAAGCTCAGCTGTGCTCGGCCGGGTTTGGAGGCAGGGGACGCTCCTGCAGGGCTGCGGTCACACAGCGCCTCAGCCACCAGAGGGAACCTGGCAGCAGCTCACGGCGGGGTCTGGGGACGTGCGAGACCCGCTGCCCCTCACTGCCCTGTGCCATGGACAGTCACCCAAAGCACCTGCCCTGAGCCATGGACAGTCACCCAAAGCACCTGCAATCCCCTCGGAGAAACAGCAGAGATGCGGCTGCCTGTGCCCAGAACTCAGGCGCGGACTGCAGCTCATCCCCCAAGCAGACAGCAGCCGAGCTGCACAGGCCCCAGTGCCGCTGGCCTGACCTGCATCCGAACCAGGGGTGCAGGGATGAAAGACAGAGCATCCTATTAACAATCATCTGCTCTCATCTAAGGACTTCACATGCCAAGGAGCACCAGCCTTCCTGTGTGCAACGGGCAGGGAATTTCCTTTTACCTCCTCAGGCTTCATGCCATTCTTTTCAGCAGAAAGCAGTGGCCCATCTGACACACCCGTATGGCAGAATCCCACTTGCTATTTTAAAGAAGGATGCACAGAGCTTCATAACAGTCTTGGGACACACCGTGAGGATTTAAAATTCCCCTTTTGAAGGTGACCACCTGAAACTGCTACACTTCCACCCAACACCTAGTCCCTCTGACAAGGAATTAAAAGGCACTGCCTTATCACTCTGAAGACGGTTTCTCGGGGTCCAGACCCAGTACATAAGAGTGGAATGGACTTCTAAGGTCACAGACTGAAATCCCTCCATCCAGAGCAGGTGACCATATAACCTAATCTGTTTTAGGGACACTCAAGAGGGACCCCCTAATGATGTCAGCTGAAAACACCCAGATCACCCACCACTCACATTTTTAAATCTTGGCTTGTGTGTGCTGAAAGACACAGCTGTTAAGTCAGTAAGAAATTGTACCTGCATTATATTTCCTGTGCCTGTGCAAGGGCCAGCAAGGCTGAGAAAACATGAGGGCAGAAATAATAAAAACAGATGCCTGTGACTTTAGAAGGCAATGGAGCTACTAAATGTGGACAGAATTTGACCCTGAAGCCACTGGGCACCATGTGCAGTCTGCAGGTAGTTTCCAGTGCAGAATTTTAGGGAGGACTAAGAGTAACTACAGGAAGGAGGAGTAGGGTGGAATCTACATGCAAAGGGAGCATATTTGATTAAACATTAGCACTAAAGACACTGAAAAGCATGAACTTTCAATCACTATACTTCATCCAAAGTCATTTCTTGATCAAAGATGTTTTTTCCAAGATGCATTGTGAGTAGAAGGCAAAAAAAGAAAAAAAAAAGGCTTTTATTCAGTTCTGAGCCTGAGCCACAAGACAACCAGCCAGTTTGTAATCCTTCCAAGGAGTGACAGCTTGATGGTCAAGGTCCACAGGACATCGTTTCCCTTCCAGTGGAGTGCCTCCTGAGTTCCCTTTCTTTCTGGTTCCTCCTGAGAGCCTCAGTTCAGCTCTTCTGGCCACCAAAACAAAGCATCCATAGGTTGTAAGGGTTGTGTTGACAGGGCAGGCAAAGCAGAGCAGCAGATACCCCAAAGCAGAGGCTCAACTGACGCTGTTATTTTGGGTGAGTGGTCAGCAGAGTAAATTTACTGCAGCTCACAAGGCATCACTGAGTGAGGGTGAGAATGCACTGCTGCTGAGCTGACTGAAAACAGCAGCTGGCAGGGACACTACTGTAACGTAAACCAAGCCAGCAGAGGGGAAGAGAAGGAGTGGATGTGTCCAGATCAGATTTAGACAAGTTACCGACTGACTGCACTAATAATAGGGGCATAAAGGACTCCAGACAGGACCCCCAAGCAGGATTTCCTGCACATATGGATGTGTCTGCGGGTGTGTGGAAGGGAATACAAACATGAAAATTGAATGAGGATGTTGACTAGCAAGTCTACAACTAATTTTGAAACCCTAGAAAGACATCTTAGGAATCTGGGCTTGATCCTGCCCTCACTGAAAGCAATGGACAAACTCGTATTGACTTGGAAGTGAAGACCTGGGTCTTTAAGTGAAATTATTTCTTCCTGAAGCCTCTAAATAACAGTGAATTGCAGCAGCAGCAGCACTTTGCAAACTATAAGCTACTCATTAATTTGTTTTCAGGCACATACAAAATATTAACTTCATCAGATAAATTATAAAACAGAATAATTTGTTTTAAATTACTTTCCAGTCATAACGTTTTCCTTTGCAGAAAAAAAAAATTAAAAGTAAAACTTTCTACAAGGATCATCTGGCCAATTCACTACTTGTAAAAGAACATTCAAATTGGTTGCAACATGTCCAAAGCATTTTTATGTTGTTCCTATTGCTAGGTAAGACTTCATCCCTTGCATTTCTGCCACAGTCACATGTTAAGCAAGCAAAAATGAACCACGAAAATTCAAATTCAGACCTGTTTTGACAGCAGCATTAGCCTGCATTAACCTAGCCTAATTTTCACAGTTATACCCAAACCAGCAAACTATTAAGTCTCTGTTAATGTAAGGTATCTGCTCACCATCCTATACTCAATACATGGCAAAGCTAAAAAGCAACAGCTAATCAGTTCTGCTGCTGCTGTGGAATATGCACTATTTTACTGGGCTAAATTGCAAAAAATATTGCCAGGAAATGCTTAAATTCTCCTACATCACAATCTTTCATTCATAGATACAGATACTCTATTTCTGCTTACTCACATAAATACAAACTTTAACCACTCACAGTAAAAGCCCTCTCCAGAGGCTCTCCAAACAAAAACATCCTCACTGCAACAGGGTTCTGCTCCTGCCTAGGAGACCTGGGAGAGCAAAGTGAAGCTGTGGTCAAATCCAGTACAGCCACTCCTAGGAGTGGCCTTTACACTTGGAAACACTAGCCATGAGTCCATCCCCTGCCACCAGCAGAGAAGTGCCATCCAGGAAAAGCTCAGCAAGTTTACAAGTTCTCCCAGACTCCCCAAGTGGAAGTTTTCCTTTCCAAGGTCTCCTGAGACCCAGTGTGTGTCACACATACTCTTCTCAGCAGCAAGCACAGATCTGCTGACAGAGCTGTTCATCTGAGGACTTCAGAACACTTTTAACTGTGATGGGCTGAGGCAGCCCTGACTCTGCTCAAAGCAGAGCTGCCACAGCTGCTGCACAGGCAGATGATGCTCTGGCAACCAGTCTGAGACAGGATATCTGTGCAGGGACAAGTTTTATGACAGTCACTCTGCCAGCTCTGTGTAGCCAACAGTCCAGGCTCTGGGGTGGATCAACAGATGCTCAGGAAGGCACCAGAACCAGGCAAAAATGGGGTGATTCCTCCCTCAGTGCAGAGTTCAAAACCTGAGATGTTTTGTTTGCTGGGGGTGAGGGGGAATGGTGCTTGCTTTTTGGTTTTGGAGAAAGAAATAGGGGGAGATACTGTGTGTAGATGCAGTTTCACTGTTCAAAAGAGATGTTTGCTTCCTATTCATAAAGCAAAATGATAGAGTACAAAATATAAAGTGTTGCTTTACTGGTGTTCCACTTAAATCTGCCACTGCTGCTGACAACTGAGCTGACATTTCAGAAAACCCTTTGCACCATCTCTCTCTCAGAACCACCTCTCTGATCAGCAACAGGTAACTTGGACCACATCCCTGTGCACACACAGTCCAAGCAACTCTCTTGTATTCTTTGCATCTTGCAGCTGCTTCATCTATTGTTTAGTTACTCAGTAACACCTTAAAAATCACTTTTAAATTTATTCTCTTAGGTAAATTTAAATCAACTAGCAAACTCCATTTCTTTGGTTTTCAATCCCTTTCCAGATCACTTACATTGCATTAATTCTTCATAATTAGAACATTCTGAAAGACTCTGCTGATAACTCCTGGGCTAACATGCTCAGGGGGACTCTGCTGGCAACTGTGATAAAAACTGGACCTCCAAATCCCTCCAGCACAAGAATCTTCCCCCTAATTCTGCTACTCCTTTTGACCAGATGCTCACAAGGATGATCACAGCACGCTCCATTAACCGAGTTTTTCTTATTCACACATAAGGCACTGAATAAGACAGCCTGCTTTAAGTATCATCCCAAATTCATTGAAACTGAAACAGTGCAAAGCCTGAGCTGAAGCTGTCATATCCACACTGTCTCACAACACCTAAACCAGCCAGATTAAAGGCAGTTCATACATTTCAACAGACAATGGTGTTATGCCTCCTGATTACACAGAAGACTCACAGCCAACACCCTCCAGCCATCTCCACAGAAAACCAAACCAAAACGTGCCCAGAACCTGATGCACATGTGCACATGCACACACACTTTGCTGTGAATCTGTCCATGTTCAGGGAAAGATAACTATTGTAGTTGACTGGCCCAAGCAGCCTGTTGCTTCTATTGCATTTACTAGATAGCAGCAGTGCTAGAAAGTAATCAGTGAGCATCCAAAAGATGTTTTCCTAATACTAAGGAGATTGAAAAGGGCTTAGTATCTTTAATAGTTTTACATCAAAGAGGATTATAACAAGCAATGTAACAAATGCCCAAACTGGATTGACTTTGTACACAAAGCTTAAATCTCTGGGCCTTCAGGGAATTATTGATACACACATAGAAACACAGGGATGCTGGAGTTAGCCACTGCTCCTTGTCTGGTTTTGTCTGCCAGGGCAAGCCCTACCTGGCAGGTCACACACCTGGGCTGTATCAGCCAGGATAAATCAACCATGAGCCAGCAATGTGCCCTTGTGTCCTCCAAGAAGGCCAGGGGTATCCTGGGGACATTAAGAACATTATGGCCAGCAGATCAAGGGAGATCATCCTCCTCCTCTGCTCTGCCCTGGTGGGGCTGCACCTGGAGTATTGCATCCAGTTCTGGGCTCCCCAGTCCCAGAAAGACAAGGAACTGATGGAGAGGGTCCCCTGGAGGGCTACAGAGATAATGAGGGGACTGAAGCATCTCTCTTATGGGGATGAGCTGGGCCTGCTCAGCCTGGAAAAGAGACTGAGAGGGCATCTTATCAGTGCACACAAATATCTTAAGGGCAGGTGTCAAGAGGGTGGGGCCAGATTCTCTCCAGCAATGCCCAGGACAAGGCACAACAGGCACAAACTGAAACACAGGAAGTTACATCTAAATTTGAGGAAAAGCTTCCCAACTTTGAGGGTGACAGAGCACTGGAACAGGCTGCCAGGAGAGCTCGTGGAGTGTCCTTCTCTGGAGATATTAAAAATATGCCTGGATAGGATCATGTGCAGCCTGCTCTACATGAACCTGTTCCAGCAGGGGATTGGACTTGATGTTCTCCAGAGGTCCCTTCCAACCCCAACCATTCTGTGATAGGTGCCCAAGGTCAGGACAAAAAAAGCAGAATTAAAACAAGCTGTTTAGATGAGAACAGCAGTTCTGAACCAATGAAAAATACGTTGGATTAAGAAAGAAAACACCACATTATGCTAACCACCTCGGCTGCTGTCACATGCAAAGTGATCACATCAGCTACCTCTCCGTGCTTCTGTTTCCTCAGCTTTGAACAAGGACAGGAATAATTCTTTGTTCTTTGCTTTAAGCATGGCCAAACCCAGTAACATCTGCTGATCCAAAGAAGCAGACACAAAGCATTTGGAAGCATGGAAGTACTGCCTCCAGGAACAGAGCAGACTTGACAGCAGCTAACTCCCAGCCAGCAGGGGCTGCAATGAAGACTGGAGTAGAACAACAGACCAGATGAGATGAGATTAGATTGCATTAGATTCCAGAAGTGCTGGATTAAATGCTGACAGATCCCTGTCCTAAACCCACCCCAGTGAAACTGCACTGCACTCAGGAGTTCCCTTGGAACTGCTGCTCAAGACCGACTCAGAGGGAACAAAACACAAACAAGGGTGGAATTTGAGGATTTCAACTTGGCACATCAGAGACACTCTGCCAGTACTCTGCCTGCTGCCACACCTCAGTGACAGGAGCCTTCAGGTGTATGCAGAAAATCAGCAAGGACAAAACTTGAATGTGATTTTGTACTTTGTATTTATACTCACATTGCTAATGCCATACAAGCACTGCTGCACTGCAGCCAGCTTTGTCTCTGAAACAATTCTTTTATAAGCATCCAGTGACAATCATGATGTTCAATGTAATCTGGCACTTAATGGCATTTAGAGCATCATCTGCTTCTTCCTACAAGTTTAACTTTTAGATGACTCATTTTCAGTCTTTTTTCCTTCTCAGGCCTCCTTGCAAGACTTACTTACATTAACAACAACAATTTAATCAATCACAATCTGCAGAGGCCTCTTAGGGACACATTCCACAGATCAAAGCAATTCCAGCCGAAGGTCATTCTATTGTTTCTCTTTAGCCATAAGAGCTGGCAATTGTAAAGAAAACATTTCACCTTTTCGTTACCTGAAGAAAAATTCACTATTCACTATTAATACAGAGACAATAAATAATAGATGAATTGAAGAAATACCACAAGCTGGGGGAGAAGAGAGAATACAGGCTTTTCATCACATTCTCCTCATCCATATTTATAAGTCCCTCAGGTTTTCTGGGTAATCTGAATAAATGGATTTTGGATGATACGGGCATGGTAAGAAAACTGCTTTCCATGAAGCAAGGGAGTAGAACTGTGGACATAACAGAATTAGAGATGCTCGTGATGTATGTGCAGTTGCATTCATTACAGGAGAGACCACAACATCACTGAAGGACATTTACCTGTGTAACAACTTTAAAATGGTAACAACCCTTCCTATGACCAGCTGCTGAGCAGAACAGAGCCACACTGAGGCCCTAATATATCTAAACATTAAGTCTGGGTCAACATTCTAATAAAAGAGTGCTTTGTGGAAATTACAGAGAGAGAATGGACAGAATTAGTTAAAAAGTGCCTTTCAAAGCCTAGGCTGTTTCAGAGGAGCTGAGGATCTATTTTACATTAAAATGTTTCATGTATACACACATCTCTCAATATGCACCAAAATGGTTAAGGATTACTTATTTGCCTGGAAAAACTTTAAAATCTAGAACGAAAAGTTAAAAAGAAAACCAAAACAAACAGCAGGAAAATAAAACCCAAAAGGAGCCCCAAAGCCAGACACAATGGTGGGCAGAACCCAAGTCCACATGCAGACAGGGTCAGAAAAGCACTGCATGAAAGCAGCTGCTCACAATACCTAAAAATAGCTTAGCATTCCTCCTTTTTGGTAAAGCTCCACCAGATGCTCCTGGTACCTTCTGGAAAGAGAGAAAGAGACAATTAAAAATCCATCAAGTGAGACAACAGTAAATCTGCATTAACCCCTCCTATCAGATCACAGCCCCTGATGAGCAAGGATGTAAATGCTCTTTGCTCACCTCTGACACGGGGACTCATCACTGCCCACCACCCCCATGGGGTGAGGGGGCCCCCACCTGAGTCCTTCACTCTTGGCTTGCTGGCAAGTGATCAGAGGATGCCTCACAGCCACCTTGGGTGACAGCTGCTCTGTCACCAAGACAGAGACACCCAGCACCTCTCAAACCTCTCCTCCACTCGATCCCCAACAGTGTTTCTTAATCACTAAAGCTGAATTAGAGAGAAGAGAAGGCTTTTATCTGCATAAAGGATTCAACCCCTCATAACTAATTCCAGTAGGACCACTTTGCTTTGATCTGTTAGTCCAGTTCACTTTCTTCTATCCAGAAAAAAAAAATGCCCTTTTCATCAAGATCCTGCTTCCATTAATCCAAATTACCACCATGTTTTCCAAATATCAGAAAGTGCAGGGGAAACTCGACAACACCCACGAAATGGTTAGTTGGTGATTTTATTGTATTTTTTAGTTTAAGCACCATAGCAGAAAACAGGAACTTCCAAATGAGATTAAGTTTCACTACTCTTCCAGTTCAGAATACCTCAGACTACGAGGGAAAACACAACTGAGGAAATGTCAAAGTCAGTGCACTTACTCCTTAAGCTGTTTATTAAACGGCACCATTAAATCAAATTAAATCAAAATAGCCTCTGTGGCCATTTGGTGCCAACATGATGCATGATGTAGTGTGTAATGTTAGCGTAACTGGCAAGGTTGTTAGGCAACTTTTTTTTTTTTTTTAATAATAATATTGGGATACAACAGGTGGGGAGAAACCAGCCAAGAACCTGTCAGCCTACAGGGAAAGTTCATGTTCGCCTCTGCCCCTTTGCAGGCAAAAGGGTCACATATTTTGGGTGGTTCCCTTCGCCATGTAAATAAAGCTTTGGCCTAAGCAAACTGCTTTAATCATCAGTGAGGTCTTATACATCATAGGAAAATTTTCCATTCTTAGAAAGAGCAGATGCTGACAAGCACCCCCCCTTGGCTGCCTTTAAGAACAGAATCCATTATCCACACAGAAAAGCCCTAGGGAAAAGTCAGGGTTACAACTCCGGCAGTTAAAATAAAAATTCCTCAATGAATTGAAAATAACATGCAAAACATTTCTTTCTTTAATGCTACTGGAATTTAACAAGTGGGAAGGAAGTAGCCAGGAATCTATTTTAAATCTTTTTAAAAAGCAGTAGCGAGAAACAACATAACCCAGTTGCAAATACATTATGAATAAATTACACATTCCCCAAGGACTATATTTCCAGAACTAAAAAACAATGTTTTTTCCAATACTAGGAAGCTCCAGTTGAATTCTTATGTCACCAAGTGCAATATTGTCAAAGTCATTAAGGCTAGAGATTTCAAAGAGAAAGAATTCACATGGAGTGTTTATATTTAACTCAGGCTGGCAATAATCTCAGTTTGATTTTTACAAATACATCAGAATTGAAGATGCTCAATACTCCTGAAACACCCACAACCTGACAGTCTTTTTTTACCTTGTCAGAAATCACTGAAAACATTTTCCATTCACAAACCCATTTTTGCTCCTAAGAGACGTGACACACCCAACAAATGGGAGTGCCATGAGGCATCAGCAGTGGCATTAAATTCCATTTGTGATGCTCCTTGGACAAGGTGACAGTGCAACCTGTTCTCCTATCTCTCACTTTTTATAACACCATCATCCCTGGATAACATCCAGAAACCTATCCCTGTAGGAAATCTTTGTGCTTCTCTGCCCAGTGTTTTCAGCAGGGCTGAGGCTGAGGTATCACTACAGCATCAAGCTAAAGCTCTGCCTGGAAATGAACAGCACCCAGGCAGTTGTACAAAAGTCATACACTACAGGAAAGAGGCTGATTTAAAAATTCTGGAGAATGTAACTCTGTGGAAAAGAAAAAATAAAAAACCAATTTCCTTTATTTAGCTAAGAATTTTACCAGAGGGTGCTCCATAATTTGCACTTGTGCCCATCCCTGATGATTCAGCAGCTGCCTCTGGTGCTGAGCTGCCACGGGCAGATGCCCCAGCTCTACTTGAGCCAGCAGGCTGAAGATGTGACCCTTATTTTCTAATTGAATTGTGACAAGACACACAACTGACATTTATTCCAAACATCTTGGGAAGCAACCCAGGATTTCTGCAGTGCATTCTGCAAGGATGATGCCAAGGGAACCACGGGCAGGAATAGCAGCCTCACTATAAGAATCTTAAGATAGCACACCCAGTGCCTTTGGCTTTACTGTATCCTACAGCATTAAAAGCTTGGCTTCCAAAACCAAAACCACAATGGAGCATGTGCCAGACACTTCATAAAACACTTGATGTTTCACATTGCTGAAAGGAAAACACAGACAGCATTTAAGAAGCAAACAGTCATGGCAAAAAAAAGAAACCCACTGCTAATATATGAGGAATCCTGGCTGTAAGTCCTATTAGGTGGTGCAATATTCACCTGCACTGTGTAGCCAAACCCTGTTTCCTGCCACATGACCCAGGGAACCAGTGCATTGCCACCTTCCAGCACAGAGCCAGCCCCTCTGTTACATCATGATTCACTCAGAGGAAAACAGGAACCACTGAACTTCTTCAATCAAAGGGGTTTGCAACACCAAACAACAGTTGGGATATTTGTTTCTCCATTTTGGAGTTCTTCAGCCCAATCTTTACCCGGAAAGGAATTTCTGAGGCCTCGTTTTAACCCCTGTTTACCTTAAATGACTGGAAGAAAGTTATATACAAGGAAAGCTGACAAGATTTCTGCCCACCTGTCTCTAGAGAGCATCTTTCAGGAGTGTTAGATTCAGTCAGAAGAACCATTGCTAAAACCAGAGTAGGCTCTGCAAAAACTCAGTTAACAGAGTGAAGAAAAATGTTGGTATTGCCTTTAGAAGGAAAGGCAATTCTAAAATATAACAAACATCATTTACCATCTCATCCTGGGAGACATGCAATCCACCTCACTGTAATTCTGATAAAATATGAACAGTCCTCTACTGGAAATAAGGTAAGTGGTCAGGGCACTTTACATAACTCAATGCCTTCATCACCCAGGGGAAGCACTGCTGTAGAATGAGAAACAAGCATTCTAACCCACTCCAAGCAGCTATTTTAAGCCCTCTAACTTGCCAATAGAGACAGAGCTTATGGGAGAGTGAGCTACAAGCAAACCCAGTGCCTTCCATATAGCTCGGGTCACAAGTAATTAAGAGTCTTTTAAAGATGCCAGACAAACCACAGACAAACAGAGGTTATAAAGCACAGGTTATAAGTGACTGCTGATATGCAGTGATTGTGGGAAGAGCAGTGAACACATGAGGTTGCATGTGCACACCCATGTGTGGGGAAATACCAAATTAGGGGCAGTGTGTGTCTCTAGAATCCAGCATTAATTTAAGCCAAGTTTAAGATCCCAGGCCAGGTCAGGGTTTAACTGCACAGGAATCTTAAGATGAAAAGTAGTCCTGTCACCCTGAGATGAAACCTCATAGAAAAAAAATAGATCTCAGCAGCTTCCAGGGAATCAAAGGAAGCCAAACCCAGTAACTGCACACTTGAAAGGCAGGTTTCAGAAAAGTATTTAGCTATGTACAGTGTGCACATAACATGCAGACAAAATGTATGTGATACACAGAAGCTAGAACTGCAAAATATCAGTGGAAGTCAGGAAGGAGCTGCCTTTAAGGTCTGGCTCTTTAGGGCTTTTGATTCATCTCAGAACTGAAGCTATAGGATTGGTTGGGACCCAAGCACCTGGATTTGATATCCAGCCCCAAATCTGAATGTGTGCACTGGGGTCACTCAGGACTTGGTCTGTGTCTGAAATGCATTACCCAAACGAGCACAAGAGCCAGGAGCCCTGCTGGGGTGGCTCTTTGGGAAGCCCCACGTCTCACCTCTGTCACGTGGCGCTTCAGGTGCAGGTAGACACACTGTCCTGTCTTCCGGTAATGCCTCTCGATGTGTTCCCTTCCAAAGCCCAGAAACGTGTTCATGCACACATAGAGGCCTCCTTCTGAATCCTGCAAGGAATGACACAAACTGTTACAGCAGGGAAGGAACTGAACAGGACAGGAAGGACCCAGCACACAGAAAAAAACCCAAGAATTGCAGACCCTTTCTGCTATCGGACACAAACTTAAAATATGGTTTTCAACCATATTATGGTGTTTACACCATCAGTCCTCTAAGAAACCTCCCCACCACATCACATATCATAACACATCATCCCACAGCCTACAGAAACTCTGAAATGAGCTACCCTGCAACTACAGATTAGTGAGTGTCCAAATTGGAAGTCTAGAAGTTAGTCTTGAAAAATTCCACTTGAGTGCCCAATCTATGGAGGTTCATAGCCACAAAAATTTGTAAAGCACAGAAATAAACACGAGCATTCATTTGAAATAGCAGATTTTCTTGTGGGCATTTGATTGCAAGAACATCATTCCAAAGCAGAAGCACAGCAGAGTTGATGGTCCCGGGACTCTGCCACAGCCTCTACAATTGATCACAATCTTGTCTGAGAAAAAAAAGATCTCAAGTGACCTCACAGCCCTTAAAATGTGTAACAAAACCTTGGCAAGTGTTTTGTGTGCATTCTCCAGTATCTATCAGGGATCCTCTCCATTCATGCAACTACAGAGCTCCGAGACAAGGGCATTACAAAGGGGATATAAAGATATATACTCCTGGTGCTGATCACAAATGCTGACATTTCTCTAACATAACCCGGCATCACGTTTTGCTCTCCCTAAAACTGGGGGTTGATGCTGGCTTTTACCAGGGTCTTGTTCAGTTTTAGCACCACTCTAAGATCTCTCCTACATCAGACTGCCAGGAGGACTTTCAGTCATCTGCTCATTGGTGTTGGATCAATTTTTTTCAAGCCCTCTAACATGCATTGTTTTGAGTAGGTGGTGCATAACAAAGATTGAGCCTTTCAGAAACTCTGTGACCTTCCTTCTATTGTGAGTGTGTTTGTGCTGTTGGATAGCACAGAACATCTTGTGCTAAATTCCCTAAAGAATAACATGAACTACACTCATTCACAGGCACCTCAGAAATAACTTATTATAAACATATATATGAAAGTAAGGATCATTATCTCCAGAAACAAGTCATATTAGACACATACATGCTGACTGCCCTTCTATCCTGCATTCCAAATCCTTCTGTGTTACCTCTTTCTGTGAGAAAATCATGGATGTGTCCTCTACAACAGGATCCTAGAGGGACCCAATCTAAATAAAAACATACAGTGTTGTCACTCCTGGGTCCCAGGAACTTTGTTTAAAGTTTTGTTTTCTTGGAGATCATTCTCTCTTTTTCTGGAGGGAATCCAAGAGACCACTGAACCATTTCTCAGGCAGCCTATGACAACAATCTGACACACTCAGTATGGGAGCTAAATGTAGAGTCTGAGTAAGTTGGTTGTGGTTACTAACAAAACAGTTGTTTCTCCAAGAGAACACAGGAAGAGTGTTCTCTCCCATGGCTTGGAAAGAAGTGGACAGACTGTTCAAAAGCCCAAAAGGTCAAAGTAAAACAGAAGCCTGTGTGGAAAAGACACCTTTGTAGATGGCTGAGCAAAGCATTAGGCCTCTGTTTGGTGGTCAAAAAAAACCCTTGACTGTAATCTAAGACAAACTTTGTGCTGGTTAATTTAACCCCACTGGGCATACAAGCCTGGAAAGAATGATATTTTACATAATCTGTGGCATGTAAATCTTTGTATTCGACATTCATTTTAGGTATGTGTGAAGGTTTATGCTGGAGGAAGGCAGCTTATCTAAAGAACTGGAGACACCATTCTACACCAGAAAAGCATAACTTGTCCTGGCAGACAAACCCAGGAACTTTAGCTGGGTACTTTTGCCCCTTCATTCTTACTTGAGGATGCAGCAGACATGTAGTGTGAAGTTTAGGATAAAGTAATGAATAAACATTCTCTTCCCTTATCACTCTAATATAAAGGCACTGGTGGGGCAGAAGCTTGTAGGTGCTCAGGCTCCATCTCTGCCCAGAAGGCCACTCAAGAGCAGATTACTCTTCTCACCTTCTAAGCAGGAGGAAAAGGGATTCCTCCCCACTGTATTTCTTTCTGTTCTTTGCTGCTCAGGTGCTCAAGGTATGCCAGGTGCTTTATTCAGAGAGGGGAAACACATAGCCCACACTAGGCAGAAAAGTATTTAGAAAAAAGAGCTGCTCTTACTTATTTAGATGCCAATTCATGTTTGTAGGAAGGAAAGAGGTAGAGAATCCACAGCAAAAGAGAAGTAAAGTGCACCAGTTGCTCCCTCTCAGACTCAGGGTGAGGAAGCTGGTGGTGAGAGGCAAACACAAGCACCAGAGGACAGAGAGAGAGATCACCCCTCATTCCACCCTGCTGTGGCACCAGACACCAACAGCTTTCAAACACCACTAACCTGATCAGGATTTGAACTAATGACCTCCATCCCATTACCAATCCTCACGAAACATTCAGATCCCCCAGGGAAATTGAGGGTTTAGCAATTTCAGCTCCTGCGGTGGCTCAGACAACAATGACTCTGTACAAACACGAGGGCTGTGGTGATCTCCTAACATGGCTCTCATGTTAGTCTCTCATGCACAGGTGTTTGCTTTAGATCCTCTGGAACAATGGCAAAATTTACTAAGACAGTATCACAGAAAAGAGTATAATGGCACCTTGAGTCTCAACAAGTCTCCACACATGAAGAATAAAAAGCTCATCCAATCCTGTCATACATAAAGTAAAATGTACCAGTTACAACACAGGGTCACTGTCTTTGTGCATTCTGTGATGGTTTCCATGAGAGTGTTTCCCTACAAAATTCATGCCCATATAGAACTGCTACAGGCTCTGCCCAGGGTGTCTGTTCATCAGGAATCACCATTAATTAATCTGGCTGTGGTCACAAGAGTCTTGCTGTATAACTACAATCCAATCTTTAATATCTTTGGAAAAGTTCAAACACACTGCACTGAATCCAACAACAGTCTAACGAAATGGCAAGTATTTTATTTCAGGACAGGCTTAAAAAGAACAACAGATGTTTTGGCATTTAATATTCATCTCAACAATACACAATAATTTATAATGAGACAAAAGGAAAGCCTGTCTCTCTGTCAGGTACCAGTAATACCTACACTGAAACAAGGAGGAAAAAATAAAAAAAAATAAAAACCACAGCAAACCACAGACAACCAACTGAACACCAGAGGACATAGAGATGGCTCCAGCAAGCAAAAAGTTAATTTTTAAGTTTTCACTGCAGTACATGTAGTTACTTCTGAGGTGGAGTGGGGGAACCAACACAAAAAAATGTGTGCTGAGGCCAAGAATATATCTAGTCACATTCAAAAGAAACATGGGATATGAACAGTGGTGTAAGTCTGCTTTTTAGACAACTGCCCTCTGTCACCCAAAGGTGACAAGAAAGTAATGGTGACTAAAGGAAAGCAGAAAAGGAATAATGAGAGGCTAAAATTGGGCATCAGGTAAAACAAATAAGAGGGAGAAGCAACAGAATCAGAATAAGGAATGGAAGGCCACTGACATACACAAACATTGATGACAAAATACATACAAGCAGTGCAGAGGATTCCTGTACTCCTGCAAGTGATGAAAGATGAGAGATGGGAAAAGAAGAGCTGGGTTGGGGAGAGAAAGAAAGGACAAAGGATGTGGAAGTAGGAAATAAATCACAGGGCTGCCAGTAATTGGACTGTTGACTTGAAGTGCAAAAGAAATCCTTCCCCTGCTCTTCCTTTACAAAAGCTACCTACTGTATGGCACTGGACAGCACTGGATGCTTCTCTACAAGCCAATTAATGCACAACTGCTTAACAAAGATTTCTGGTACCTTTGCTGTAGCTCCTAAACGGGCACATGGACAAGGCCAATCCAGTACAGCACTTAGAACATCTCCTGGGAAGGAAAGAGCTGTGTGGGCCAGTCAGCCACTAAACCAAAACCAAACCTCCACTCCAAGAGGTGGATCGACTGCTCACGCCCACCTATAGATCACAGGTGGACTCCAGAGCAGCACATGTGAGTTCCAAAGCTGTGTCTTGCACAAGTCACATGCACAGGCAGGACCAAGGCTTCACAGTTAGTGAGCAAATACAATGGCAAAACTAATGCTGGATCAGGAGTACTTCTAACCTGAAAGCAGCAATAGGTAACTCCCACCCATCCATCACTGCTGTTTGGGGTCAGTTTATCCAGGTGCAGACGTGTGAGCCCCAGGCAGAGGGCCCACCAGGGCTTGCCAGCCCACCAGGGCTGATTGCCAAGCTGCAGCCCAGCCCCACAGCCCCTGCAGTGCCACCTGCACTGCTTCCACTGCCCCTCAGGTGTGGGGGGTTTGCTTTGTGCAGAGCCCTGCCTGTACAGCTCTGTTGGTCACAAAAACAGTTCTGTACTTCCAGAAAAGAAAAGCTGAGGAGAAGAGTTGAGAGGAAAAAACTTATGGTTCCCACAGTGTTTCAGCAGGGCTCCAGAATTGTCCATTCATCTGCATCTCTGTATTTATCCTCTGACACTCTGGGTACCTCAGAATTCAAGTCTCTCTGCTACCCAAAATATTCCAATCCATCACCACTCTGGATAACAGGATGGTCAGTGGCACATAAAGAGGAAAAGGCTAGTAAGAGCCAAATTTAAACCAACCCCAAGGCAATGCAAAATGCACATACACACTTCTCCCAAGCACCACAGTTACTTCTCATGTGCCAACCACTGCAGGCACAACTTCTGCTGATGTTACCATTCTCCAGCTTCAGAAGACCAGTGGATTAACTGATGTGAACCAGCTGAGTGTCCTGGTGCACTTCCAGCCAGCAAAACACCTGCCCATGTGACAGCTTTGGTGTGTCCCTGTCAAGCAACAGAACCACGCTGCTCTGACTTTTCAGGTGATCACCCACCACCAAGCAATTTACTGCCTCACTAACTGAAGGTCATTTTACAGCTAGGCCAAAATCCTCATCTGGACTATTCCCTCTGTCTTGGTGTGTTCAGTCCTGTTCTTTCCTCTCTGCTGCTCTCATTCCATCAATAGAAACAAGATCCAAGCCTACCCCTCACAGACATGGGCCTCAGTGACTTTCTGATTTTCCTCAAAGAATATTGACCAAAGGAACTGCCAGACAGGAGGTGCTTATTTCTACAATGTTTTCTGTAACACAATCACCAATATCCACTACATACTCCAGACTCTCAAGGATTTCAGTCCCAACTGCACAACAAACAGCAGCGCATCAGCTCAGCTCAGACTTTGGGACTTGTCCCAACATAACCATTACAGAGTTCCCCAGCCACAGAAATGAAGTCAGCAAGATTTACAAAGGAAGCTGTTGTCAGCAGCAAGGTTTTCCAGCAGAGCAAAGCCAAACTTCCAGCTGCTCAAACAAACACAGTCCTGCACTCTACAGAGCCAGCCTGCCTGGTCCTGTCACCATGTCAGGCTCATGAGCTGTGCTGGGGTTGTCACCAATGCCCTTCGTGGGGAAGGTTTCAGAGCACATCCATGTGCAGCACCCACAGCTCACATGTAAGCCCTCCCTATACTCCAGTTTGTATCCCTTCTCCAGCTGTTTGTCTCTCCCCCAAATGTGTCACTCTCATGACCAGTGACAGGACCTGAGGGAACAGCATGGAGCTGGGTCAGGGGAAGTTTAGGTGGGACATTAGGGAAAGGTTTTTCACCCAGAGGGTGGTTGGGCACTGGAACAGGCTCCCCAGGGAAATGGTCACAGCACCAGCCTGACAGAGCTCAAGAAGCATTTGGACAGCACTCTCAGGCACATGGTGGGATTGAGGTGTCCCGTGCAGGGCCTGGGGTTGGACTCAGTGATCCTCATGGGTCTCTTCCAACTCAGCACATTCTATGAATCTACAATTCTGTGATAAATGATCAGAGGTTTTTGAGATCAGGATCACAGTAAAAGGTAGAATTTCCAAAGCTGAGTATTATCCTTCTAAAAAACAATAGTACAACAAAAAGATTATTTAATACAACCTTCATATTTTCTGCATTCTACTGAACACAATGTCAGGCTCATCCATCCCAAGAGGAAGAGACGTCACAGTGGACAAAATAGGAGAGAAGAAACCTACAGCACAGTGTTGGAGATGTGCAAAAAGTCACCAGGAGGGTATGACTGCACCTCAGATCTGAATAACGAGAGGTGCAGGACTTTGTCAGCCAAGTTGCAGGGAAGTGGTTGGCCTCCACAGCTGCTGGATCAGTCTCTGGAGGAAGCAAGACTCAGCACGAGGCCAGGCTTGTGTTCTGTAGGCAGCCTGCCTTCCCTCCTCAATTCCTGTACAAAGGAATGGCTAACTGGAGTAGGAGCCCTCATCATAAAAACACCATTTTTCTAGATGTCAAAAAATCTAGGAAAAGTAATTAAAATGTAAATCATAAACAGTTATGTAAATCATATTTTCTCATCTTATGAGCCAAGCAAACTAAAAAGTGTCACTAGGTCTCTTAAGTGCAAAGAAATTTGCCTCCTGCTCCTGCTGCTCCTGCCAGCTTTCCAGGGACCAACCCTAGTATGTTCTGTGGGAAGCAGGCCAAATCTAAGAACATGAATTTCTCATCTGTTTATATTTCTAACAATACCACCTTTCTGACCAGATCACCATGATACAGTTAATCCACGTGGAAAAAATACACTAAATAGTCACTTGTACTTCTAGCTCCCACTTCTAAAGTCTCTCAGCCAATGACTCTCACTGTAGCACAAAGGTGACATTGTTCTCAGATCTTCATCCAAGGAAGATTTAAAGCTCATGGAAAAGAAACCTCAGCCAGTTTTGAGAACAATCAGTGAAGCTGCCTATATCCACTGGAACATGCACCACTCAAACCCAGACGAGATGACACAAGTGACAGTGACCAACAGGGCTGCAAAAGCCACGTCCCACTGCCACGTTCAGCTTTGCACAGCTGGAAGTGGAAGAGGGAGCTACTCACTCCCAGCACCTCATTTTCTTTGGCACCCCCTGACAGGAAAAGCTCTGATTTTGACCGTTCCACTCTGCTTGGTCCTTGCAAATTTGCTGCAGCATCCTTCTCTAAAATAACAGCATTACTCTGTACCCTAACACTCACAGGTCTGATGGTTTTCAGTGTATCTTAAAGATCACAACACACCCTTACAGGAAAAGGATTAATATACAATTAATATAGCTAAAGACACTTGACCGTAGAGCTGCTGCATGGCCAGGTATGACATGACATGCTGAAGTTAAACTGCAGCAAAATTTTAAAATGGCAAAATGAGAAGATGTGAGAAATACTGAGAAATATTCTTACAAGGGAAAAAACCACCTCCAGAAAAAAAAAAAAAATCTGGATTTTCAGCATGGCTAACAAAGCCAAGAGTGTTGTTTTTTAAAATTCTTGAACATTATAACAGGGGAAACATCTTTCAAAAAGAGGCAAGTACCTCAAGAGGAAGAGGCTCACTTAGGTAAAACATTAATAACCTAAGATAAAGTCACAAAATCAACTACTACAAAACATAAACATCTCCCTTTAGCCAAGTAACAACCTGTGTCCTTTCACTTTTCTTCTGAATGAAAAACTGCAAAACCACAGCTTTGCTATTTTCAATTTGTAAATGACAATGTTTTACCCTAGAAAGCACACATTACGTATGCCCCTTAGAACCTCCATCCTACAAACAATATCCAAGTATATATTAGATTATATGGGAATTTAAGATAAAATCTGAGGCAGATCTTTCACTCAGCTAAGCAGAGGAGTGGTGTGAAACAACAGAAACTGAGACTGCTTTTATTTTCACTGGTACTACATAAGTTCAGCCAAGCCTTTTGCCCAGTGAATGCCCAGAAAATAACTTAAATGAGAAGTTTTTACATTGGAGTGCAACATTTTCCTAAATCTGAAATCTCTTCCCAATAATGTCAAAAGGATTTTTAGTAAAAAAAAATCATACATGCTGCTTCCCACTCCTTTTGCTACTTTTATCCATAGTTTCTGTTAAGTTTGGCTCATAAAATGTTTTATGTTTTGTTCAAACATATTGTTTAGCTAAACACAGCTTTTGCTGTGTTCAGTTGAGGCTCGTTGCAGGGGGTGGTGATCAATTGTTTTTTAATCTGCAGCAGTATTTTACATCCCCTCCTACTTGTTAACAGAAACTTTTTGTAAACCACGCCGAAGAAGCCTGAAAGTGTTACTAAAAACATCAAACCATGTGTTCAGCCAAGCAGAAATCTGAAGGAAAGAATGTGGTATATTGATTTTCCCCCGCCAAAACCTTCTTAAGTATATAATGCAATTATCGCCACTGCGATTTGGCAGTTCTAATCAGCCCAGCTCCCAGTACAGTCAGGGCTGCTGGGTGACACTTGAGATCTGAAGAGTGTGGGTAAAAATAACCTCTGTTCAACAAGACATGACGAACACCAGACAGCTGAGTCACCTTTAAAACCGACTCTGATTTTCTGTATTAAAAGGAATTATCAAAGAGAGGGGGAATTATCAAATGAGAGGGGATAAAGGACGCCAAAAATGTGTCTGAAATGCATCTCTCAGTGCATATTCTGTAATGTAATGAGCTTCCTTCTGATTGCTGCCACTGACATTAACATCAACATGTAGTGCTCAATCACCTTTGGGAAACCTCAGTTTCCTGTGGAGAAGCAACTTTTAATAAAATTTTCAACCTCTTTTGAAAAAGTCTAATTTCTAAGCACCTGCTTCTTACGAAGTACTGCCCATTTATGAAGGCTTCCAATACTAGCAGTGGAGTTAAAAGATTGAGTCAGGCCCCAAATCTGCCATGGAACACATGCAATCTGTGGAGCTGGGGGATGTTTTGTAAGACACCATAGAAATAACAACACAGAAAGTGTACTGCACATGAAACATTCATCTATCTAACAGCAAACCAACCGAGCTACTGGGGAAATACTACGAGTTCATTGAAGTTCAGTGATGTAACTGAAACCCTGGGGGAGAAAAGTGTTTCAGGGGAACTTTCACGCTGATTTTCAGGATGAGCCTTTACCTTGGAAGCTTTCTCTGAAGATTTTGAATAGAACGAGCACCGAGGCAGTAGGAAAGCAAAATAATTGACATCTGCTCGCCAAGACACACCAACGAGAAGGCCATTACTCTCCCTTTTTTACCACCTCGGTGTGAAAGCAAAGCAGGGCTCCGGGTGGAGCTGACAGACCCCGACAACCAGAGCAAGCAGGGAAGTTTCCCCAAAACCACGAAACCCCCGTGTCCAAGCACGCACTCCAGAGCGCCTTGAAGGAGGAAAATAAACAAACAAACGCAGGAAGGACCGGCAGCGATGTGCGGGGAGCGCCGCGACCGCAGCCGCGACCCCGGGCGTGAGGAGCACCGGGAGGGCGAGGGGGCCGCGGCAGGTGGAGGAAGCGATCGGGGGGATTCTGAGGGCTGAGGGGGAGACGGCGGCCCGGGGAGGGGGCGAGGGGCTGCGGCGGGGAAGGGGAAGGGGCCGCGGCGGGCGGGGGCGCGGAGGCAGCCGGGGGGTGGTGGTTCGCTGCACTCACGGGCGAGTCGTAGGAGAAGGCACATTCCGTCTTGTAGACCCGGTCCCCTGACTTGGGCACCCGGATCGTGGGCATGTAGGGGACGAGCAGCTCGCCCAGGTCCCCGGCGGCCATCTGCGCATCGCCGCCGCGGAAGAGCGCGGCCCGCTGCATCCTCCTTCCCTCCCTTCCCTCCCTGCTCCCCTCCCTCCCTC
Source organism: Phylloscopus trochilus trochilus (assembly GCA_016584745.2). Classification (NCBI taxonomy): domain Eukaryota; kingdom Metazoa; phylum Chordata; class Aves; order Passeriformes; family Phylloscopidae; genus Phylloscopus; species Phylloscopus trochilus. Next base: position 12,649,103 of record WQNJ02000041.1, read on the forward strand.
CCTCGCTCCCGCCCGCCCTCCCCGCCGAGCCGCTCTGCGCGGGCGATGGAGGCGGCGGGCAGCCGGGCCCGGGGCAGGGCGGCGGCGGGAGCCGGGCCCGAGGGAGGGCAGGGGGAGGGATGATGCTATTTTTAATCCAATGGCAGCGGCAGCGGCACCAGCTGCGGCGGCGGCGGCCCTCGGGGGTCCCGGCGGGGGCGGGCGAGGGGCAGGGCAGCGGGGCGGGATTCCCGCCGAGCCCCCGCGCTTCGCCTCGGTGCCCGGAGGGGGAGCGCGGAGAGTTCGCTCCGGGCCTGCCCGGGTATCCCGGGGCAGCTTTCCCTCTGAGCGGTGATAACTGTTTTATACGCTCTGCTATTTATTTTTGAGCTTTTAAAGACTACACATACATATGTAAATACACACACATATACACATATATATATACACATATATTTATACACACATATATGTACACACATATATTATACATATATATGTGTGTGTGTATATATGTATATGTGTATATATATGTATATGTGTTTATATATAAATATATGTATATATGTATATGTGTTTATATATAAATATATGTATATATATATATGTATATGTGTTTATATATAAATATATATCCTTTTAAGTCTATGTGTATGTGTGTATGTATGTATATATGTTTGTACAAAATGCAGAGAGTAAAAAATCTCAGTATTTTCATTCTCAGCCCCTCCGTGCCCAGTGCCGCGGTGCCGGTGCCTCACATGGCTCTGCCGGGCTCCCACCGGGGCAGAGCTGATGGGTGGGATGTCCCTGGTCGGTGTGGGGGATGCAGGGCAGGAATGCCCAGCCTGGGATGCTCGAGCAGCCTGTGGCAGTGCCAGGAGCCAACTCCCAAATTCATGTCTTCAGGGGCAGCACCTTTACCTTAAAATGCCCTATTTTGGCCTTTGCTGTTTCTCCCTGCTCTTCGCTTTGAAAGAATAATGTCAGAGAAAGGAGAAATAAGAGTGAACTTTGTAGGAAAAAAAATATTGCTATTGTTTGCAAGTAGTATTTAATAACTACATATGCCTGGCAGCAACAGCATTGAAGAAATGACCAGTCCATTTAAAATGAAGATGCATAGAGCAGATGAATTGCCTTCCACTCATCACCCACAATATATCCAAGGATTCATTGAGCACTTCCAAGAAGGTGATGTGGCCTTTGCTAGAACCACCTTTTACCTCAAAAATAAAAGTTTCAAAAGGCGGTTCTGGGAAAATCTCAGAAACAGCATTGAAGAATGTTTGTACATTCCATGGGCAGACTGTGAGGGTGAGCAGGGTAGCACAGTCTGTTCTCAGCAATTTTTACTACTGAAAAATCAAGTGTTGGGAACAATGTGAAACAGGGCAGAATGTGATGTCCATGGAGTGGTTTTAGACTTACTGAAAAACAGACATTACATCATACTTGTGAGCATCATTAGATGCTGGATAAAAAACACTAATACAGGGTCAGATTTATTTTACATGAGGAGACTTTGTGCTTTTTTTAATGGCTTCTCTTATGAATAGCTCAGCATTTATAAACAATGAGAGCCATAAGACATATGAGCCATCTAACCTGAAAGATTGATTCTAACAAAAAGGACAAGCAAAGCACTGATAGAAAATCAATGTCTTTCTAATGTTTGGCAGTGCCAGGAAACAGCAAACAAGGCAGTTTTTGCTTAAAATAGTCCAAGCAGTGTTGCCTAATGTAAAAAACCCAGAGTTTTAAGTTTCAAATCACTAGATGATATGGGTTTAGTAAAGGGTTTGGGCCTATTTCCTTTAAAATGTGAGGATCTTGAATATGGAGAGATAATTCAGTCACAAACTGTAAGAGGCACTTTCCTGCACTCTTGAGAAATTTAAACACAAAGAGTACCGTGGCCAGTAGAACCTGATGAAACACATCCCTCTAGTGGCAAAAAGCTGCCAGGTGATGAGAAAACTCTTCCTATTCTCTAAAGAGTTGCCAGAAGTGGTGTAAAAGAACAGCTGTACAGTTCTGAAAATGCATGGCAGGTATGTATGAAGGCACTTTCCTTGATGACTTCATCTCCCACCAATTACCTGACACAAAGCACTGAGAAAGAAAAAACCCTCAGCTTCTTTATCTTTCACTTAAAACTATAAATATGAGAAATCACAAAATGAATACTGATGTTATCAGCTTGTTTCATGCACATATGTTCTGAAGGAAAGGAGTGATTTCTGGCAATTGACATAAAGCATTTTCACTGATTAACAGCTTTAATGGCTGTATGAGCTTAACTGCCCCAGAGTTTCTTTCAAGATAGCGGAATCAACACAAACACTGTTTATTCATTTATGTATTTCAGCAAACAGCAGGATATCTGTCCCATGGTGCAGTCACAATTTGTCAGTATGCATTTAAGACCTTGCACACTGCCCCAATAATTATTTAATTGTCAGGTGTGGATTTCATAGAATTGTCAACAAGATTTTTGTCAGGCGTTTCATAATGGTACCAAGGTCCATCTCCCCGGTGTCTCATCAGCCTGCGTGCCTCCAACTCCAGCAGCCTAAAAAAAAAGGCAACAGACACCCTCAACATGAAGTTTGTTGATGTTAAACATAACTGACAAACCAATGACTTTAGCATCAATGGTTTATAAATACTGCTGAAACATAGGTACCAAAATATGAAGGGTTCAACTAAGACATGAGCTATTAAATCTTTCTATTTTGGTTGGGTTTTTTTTCAGCAAATCATTCCACAAAGGAGTAATAAAAATACTGGCAGTTTTATCACAGGTTCTTCTCTAAGCTGGGAGCATTAGCAGGGGCAAAAAGAGCTCCATTTGCTGACTCAGGAAGACAGAGCTACATCTTTAAAAATACCAAATGTTTCAAAGACCCCTTGCCCTTGGATTGTTCTGGTAACCTGAATCCTGAGAGGGCAGTGACAACAGATCCTGACTCCCACACTGGCAGCAGCCAGTGCAGGCAGCACTCAGGGGATACATGAAAGCACTTTATCTCAGCATCCAGCTCGGTATGTCATGCAAAATCAAAGAGTCAGCTACAGCACAGATCAGGATTTTAACTCCCTCCACTACAAAACATACCTCAGCTCAGCTTTCCTTGCTTCCACATCAAGCAGGGCCATGTCCTTCTCATAGTTCTTCTCAGGGGGGTCAAGTAGGTAACGAGCTATCCAGCGGGTTATGGGGTGCTGGAAAACATAACAGCAGGGATTATCTCTGCACTTTCCAGGTAGAAATGTCATCCTAACTGAATCACTCTGAATAACCACAGTCCTGAAAAGATGTCATGGACACCATGAGTGCTGCCATTCAAATCGTAGCAGCAAAGTTACAAACATGCACAACTGCTTGTGAGATCAGAACCCTAAAAAGACATACTGCTTCTGCAATTCTTAATGCCAAGATAACCTGCAGATGACTGTTCTATAGCAAAATTAAAATTTAACAGAAGATCCAATTTATTTTCTTTCTGGTAAAGTTCCTTAAACTGCCACAGTAATCACAGGAGTGGACTCCAAACATTTCAAAATTTTGCTTCACATAGAAAGGCATTTCACTAGGAACAAAAGTCTAAATGAGTTGAAACAGTCACAATAATATTGCTGAATTCAATTACTTCCTATCAGAAACAAAACTGTGCTTGCAGAAGCACTGCAAGCCAGGGACTAATTTTAAGAAAATACAATTGAAACCATACAACCTTGAGTTTGTGACTGCAAAAATCTTCAATTCTAGATCCAAAAGTGTGTATTATATTGGACTTAAAAACAATAGTGGCAAACAACACAAAAGAAAGAAATGTCACTTTAAACTCCAGTCTCTTAAGACATTGTAGAAAAAAATTAAAGACAAAACCTGCATGCCATGAATGCAGAGGACTTTTCTTACTATTTAGAAATATTATAGAAAAATTCTTGGCATACAGCTTCAGCAGTTTACTGCATACAGAGCATTTGCATCTGCTTGTGTCAATGAACAGATTTCCTACAGTCTTTCATATGTTCTGTAAAGCCACAAAAAAGTTCACCAAAATCAGAACTGCACTATTTGAGTTTTACTACACTGACAGACATCATCATACTCCACACATTTTACACCCAAAAGTGTTATCAAGAGAAAGGCTGTCCATAACATGCCCACCCTTTTCCATGTTGCACTCACTTTGTAGTATTCCCAGTGCTCTGGAACATAACCTTCAGGAATCTCTGCAAGTTCAGCTTCACCTGACAAGGAAAGGAGGGGAGGAATATTTAACTCTGTGATTATTTTCCAAAAATACCTTACATTCTGCCTTTCAGATAAGGAAAAGATTATTCCACACAGAGAATACTAAATCTCTCAGTGTGAGCTCTATTCAGAAAAATTGAACTTGCAATTTTTGCAGACACATCACACTGCAAGTATCTACACACAGATTTTAAGTTACACACCAAAAGGGTAAAATTAGCAGCTATAGAGAAGAAACAACTTGGATCAAGTCCAAAGAAATGCCCTTTAAATTATAGGAGCTGAAAGCATGGACTTTTCCTAATTTCTCTATTAAATTAATTACATATCATTAATGCAGTAGATTTAACACACGTATTGCCAAGCAGAATTTTGGTACCTTTGCTAGATAAAAAGTCAGAGTTGCAGTCTTGTTAAAGCAAGTTACTAAACTTCACTGATGTTTGAAAGACTGCCAATAGAGGGAATGCATTTTTTTTATATAGTGAAAAACTTTTTTTTAAAGCAACAACTAAAACTAACCTACTGGGAACATTTCCTGTGTACTTATACAATATCACCATATTTGTTACACCTATTGCACAGTCTTCCAAAGAGAGAGCCCTAAAAGAGTCCTTTTTCTTTATCCAGCATGCTTAATTCCCATTTAATAATCAAAAAACTTTGACTGTAGCTTAGCCCTGGCAGGGCACTCACCGATGAAGATGTTGATATATGTCAGGAGCACAGCCACTGGTATTCCTGTCAGGAATAGATAGAATCTCTGCAGAGGGGATAAAAACAGTCAGTGTGGGCAACTCAGAACCCTGACAAAATTTACACGAGATCTGAAAATATCTGAAAATAGTGGAACAGCCAGTAACTCTTAGATTTGCATTCCTAGGTTGGAAGGGGATGTTGTATGTAAACACTGCTGATTTCAATGAGTTAATTAATGAACCAGAACACCCAAAAGTGATGCTGTGTCAGCCCATGAGCCTGCTCAGGTCAGCTCCCAGCGAGGCCAGCCTGTGCAGCAGCAAACAGCAACACCTCCCTGAAATCTGCCTCAGCCTCTTGGCATGACTGGCTCCAGCACTCAGCTGTACTGAGGCACTGACAGCAAAGCCACAACCCAACACCAATGCAACCACTGTGGGCTCTGTAGCTGTGGAAGTCAGATAAAGGAGCCCTGATCACATGAAGGGAGTTGTATCAAACTGGCTGTTGCTGCTTATAATAGGATTTATCCAAAACCTGACTTTGGAAGGGTCAAACTCAGGCCAGGTTTCCTAAACTCACCTCTGTTGTTAGTGATGTAGATAAGTGAAGGCAAACCCTGCAGAGAAGTAACTGATATGCTTCAAAGAGGAGGATGGAGTAGAAAGCACTTGTGGGTCATGCTTATATGAACACAGACATGTAATTTAAGAATGCTACTAGAACAGTAATTTAAGTACCTATCACAACCTTTGCTATATAGCCAGCCTTTGAACTTCATCTGGCCCTGATTTTACAGCATATGACCAAAAAATTCCTGTAGAGGACAGGAATGTCTCCTGTAGAGAAATTCTTCTTCATGTAACTAATGCCAGCCACATTTTAGATGCTATCCCATAAACAACAGAGAAAATGGTATTTTAGACACTCTGACACCACTTGCAACTGATGTGTTACGCTGAATGCAATACGTTTGATTTTTAACTCACCAACAAGCTCAGAAATCGAGAATCATAAAAACTTGTTGCTTTGATGATAAACATTCTCTTCCCATGGCCACCACCGTGTCGCACAGGAACTGAAAATTGAACCAGAGAATTACGGTTTTGTTTGATGCGTATGCCAAGACAAGGTCAAACATATGTGGGGAAAGAAAAAAAAAAAAAAGAGTGTACAACAGCGGCTGAGTTTTCTGCAGTTAGCCTGAAGTAATTTCCTATTTTGTTAGTATGAACCTATTTTTCTTCTAACTATAGACAAAGATCTATGTCTACCTGTAAGCACCAACACGTGAATCAGTGAATGTCACCGTACAGGGCCAAATAAATGGATAATCAGAACGCCAGGAGGGTCGGCCTCCCGCCCGTTTCCATCCATTTTTCACCCAAACCCGGCAGTTTGTCACAGGAACGGGGCCACAACACTGCACCCGCTGAGCCCCCGGCCCTCCCGCGGCCTCCGGGAGGGCACCTCTGATCCCGCTCCGCAAGGTCACCTCGCCCCCGCCGCCCCCGGCCCGCCGCTCCCCCGCCGGGGCCGTACCGAGGGTGCCGGGGAGGCAGGGGGCGATCCCGGTGATCCCGGTGATCCGGGTGGTCCCGGTGGCGCCGGCGCCGCCCGCCCGCCGCGCCGCCCAGGCCGCGGCCGCCCGCAGCACCAGGCTCATGGCCGCCATGGCTGGGACTGGCACGGGGCGGGGCCGGCGGCGCCGCTTCCCGCCGCGGGGTGAAGCCGACGGCCGCCATCTTGGGAAAGGGCAAAGCCCTCCCAATGCCCCCGGCGCAGCGGGAGGGCATGGAGGCGAAGTCGCGCGGGTGCCATCTTTGAAAAGGGCAGAGCCTTCCCCGCGCTCCCTGTGCAGCGGGAGACTGCGAGGTGAGGCCGGGCCAGCGCCATCTTGGAAAAGGGCAGGTCCCGCCCCGTGCCTCCGGCGCTGTGGGAGGGCGCCGGGCGATGGCGGCGGCCGCGGCCATGGCCGCGCTGGGCCGGGGCCTCACGGCCGCGCTCCGCCTGTCCCGGGCTCGGCCGGGACTTCCCGGGTACGCACTGCGCCGGGGGAATTCGGGCTCAGGCACGGAGAGGCGGGCGCGGTTCCCGGGAGGAAGGAGAGCCTTTGGCGGGAGGCGGGTGTCCGTGTGTGCCGGTGTCCGTGTGTCCCGGCTCCGCCAGCCTGAGGGCTGTAGGGTGGTGCCTGGCTGCAGGCAGCGTGTAAGGGTAGCGCAAAGCGGTCCCCTGTGCCTGTAGAATCCTGCAGTCATTGTGCTGGTGCTTCCAGCATGAGTAGGGTTTGTGCTTTTCCCGTGTGTGCACAACTTTTGCCATTAAGGCCACGGCAGAGGGCGTGGAATTCTCTCCTCTCTGGGGACACCCCAAATCCACTGGGATGCGTTCCTATGTCACCTTCTCCAGGTGACCTTGCTTTGGCACGGGTGTTGGACTGGATGACTTCCAGAGACCCTTTCCAATGCTAAAAGTTATGTGATTCTATGATGTACTCTTGTACAGCATAGCTCGAATTTAATTCCTTAATTTTTTAATTGTTATTTACCTCTAAGTATAGAAAATTGATAAATAGAGGAGATGAGGGGGAAGAGAAAACACCTACATGACATTTTTTGTGACTAACCAATCCCCTGCTTTTGCCCCACAGGCTGTGGTCTATCTGTAGGACCTGTGCCTTTGTGAATGAAACAAACATTCTCATTTAGCAGAATATTGTTTTTCTTAATATACACAGTTTTCTTTTTAACTTTTATGCAGGACAGCACTGAATCTGTACCACAAGAACCTACCAAAAACTGAGACCCTCCATCAGGTGAAGTTCCTGCACACAAGTGTTTCTCGGAGAGGTCTGGAGGAGTTTTTTGATGATCCAGGAAACTGGGGGGAAAAAAGTGTAAAGTCTGGTGAGTTATATTTAGCATTTCTGATAGTGATCATTGAGCTGAAATCTGACCTGGTATTTTTGCATCATAGGGAGCATTCATAGCTACATAAAACTTATTTTTTTATGTATATGTACATACATCCAGTTGTGCGTTTTTATGCCTGTTAACTTGTGCTGTGTGTTCAGTGTTTATGGAAGCAAAATAGCAATTGTGCAGCAAAATGTTCTGCTGTAAATCCTCTGCCTTGCTCTGAAGTGAGAGTGTACCACAGAAGAGATGTGCTTTGATGAAATAGAAGCACTATGGAAGAAAGCTAGTTCAGTGTAAAGATGCATCTGACAGCTTTCAGTATTCCCAGCCTTTTACAAACACAAATAAACACTACCTTTAACACTGTGTGTAATTGCCTTTCTGTATTGTGTTTAAAAAGCAAAGCTGAATATCCTCAAGGATGGCTGTCCAAGCAGTAGTATTTTAAAAATGGTTTTCATACTGTTGTGTCAGCTGGGCTTAACAGAAGCACTTATTTTTTCTCCAGAATAAGAGAACTTTGTTCTATTGAATTAATGGTGGGTTTTTTAATCTTTTACAGGGGATTCATGGAATATAAAGCAGCTAAGGGGCAAGAGTAGTGAAGACTTGCACAAACTTTGGTAAGTAAGTTCTAGTGAAGAAGCTTCTCTGCTTTCAGAGCAGCTCTGCACTTTTTAATAAAATGTGGCTGGTGAACTTATGATCCAGTAACTTTAGTCTGCCACAGAGCTCTGCAGACTCCAGCCAGCTTTGGGCTTGGAACAGCCCCAGTCCTGGCCCTGCTTAGAACACAGAAGCTGCACTGCAGGTGGCTGTGGGACAGTTGTGTCTAATTCAGAGGGCTCAGGTTGGTACAAACACTGTAGGGTTGTTTGGGTGGACAGACTTGGTTTGTCAGTGCCTTCTGGTGGGACGGGCACTTCACTCCATCAGGATGCTCAGGCCTGCATTTATTCTGATTTTGGAAGTTTCTAAAGCTGGAGGTTGCATTGCCACTTCAGGCTGAACTTAATCCTTGCTGTGAAAACAGCTTTTTCCTTGCTTTGTCTTGTCCTTTTCCTGTGCACATGTAAGAAGAATCTGGCTCTGTCCAGGTAGTGGAAGACAACTGAATGTTAGACTCTTCCCTCCTAAGCCCTCTTTATTCCAGACTAACTAAACCTGTCTCCCTCATTCTCCTCTTTTGTTTCTATATGTGAAGCCAGCATGTACAGCATTTGGAATGACAGTAAGTGAAAAACTGCTTAGCTGTCCCAAAGTGACTTTTGAATTACTGTGCTTTCTGCTCTAGGTATGTCCTGCTGAAAGAGAAGAACATGCTCTTAACTTTACAGCAAGAATCCAAACGACAGCGCAAGGCTATGCCCAGTCCAGAACGATTAGAAAAGGTAACTTCTTCATACTACATAAAAACTACAACTCTGAAGTCAAATTGCTGAAAGATCAAGTATTTGTAAACTTGTTAAAGACCTTTTTTTAAAAAAGTATTTCCCTGATTTTAGTGTAGGCACTAACTGCTCAAGTCATCATTTGGTGAAGGCAGCTTTCTCATTGTCCACTGGGCATTGCTGGGGCTGTGACCAGACTCCAGTGAAAACTGAAATGACCAACAGCCACTACAAACCATAAGGAAATCTGTTTTGCTTCTGCTTCCTTCTGAGCCCTGCCTCAGAGCTTCCTCTACTTGTGCATCAGCATTGGATCTGGCTTTATGCATTGGATCTGGCTTTATGCATTACCCAGCTGGTCTTTGATCAAAGATCAGACTGCCAGTTATTTCATATCTGCCCTGCTCTCCAGTTAGTTTTTGAAGTACCCGTTCCTTACTGTTCTAGTGCACAGGGCCTTCTGAGAGAGAACTCCGCTCAAACTCCAGCACGTTTTAGCTTTGATTTCCCTGTAAACTTGGTCTGAAGTCTTTGAGATCTTTTAAATGTTCAGCATTGTTTTTTGTTGGTGCATCCTGAAACTTTTTTTACTGTTTCCAGGTAGAAACATCTATGAAAAATATTGACTTGGTTGTCAGAGAAAGGGAAATTGCTCTGAGGCTTTTACAAACGGGCCATGAGAAGCCAGTCCCTGGCGAGTGGAGACACGACTTCCTGGGACGCACCTTCTGGTATGGAGAACCTGCTGTTCAGTGGGTGAACTTTTCTGTGTCTCTCTCTCCCAGAAAATCCTTCTCTAGTCAGGGAAGGATGCACATGCTGAACAGAACACCAGAGAGAAACAGAGAGAAACCAAGCCAGCAAGAGCTGCAAAGAAATACCCACATAGAAATCCTGTGCTCTCCCAGACCATTTTATCCCTGGACCTGAAACCAGGAGAAACTGGTCAAATCCTAGAAGGAAGACAATGTGTACATTCTGTAAGCATTCTTCTCTCTCTCCAACAGGTACAGTTACAAGGAATGGCCAATACCATGGCACTTGAACAAAAAACACAAAAAGAAGAGATTCTATTACTTGCCTCATGTGAATCACTTCATCAGGTAAAAGGATTCTTTTGGCATTGAAAGTTCTCTTTTGATCTGCTTATATCCTTATTCCACTTGAAAAGGAAAAAAATAGCTGCCATCTTTTTCTTTTCAGCTACTAGACTGCAAATTAGGCTTTTTCAAATTACAGCTTGCTCTGTAATTTCTTTTTTTTCTGTTCCCACCTTAGTTCCTAAGGTACAGGGTTCTGCAGTGGCACTGTAAAAGTAACTTCAAATGCAGACTAGCTGAAATCCTCCCAGAAGTTGAACTTCTGTAGAATTCAGAAGCAGAGTAAAAATATTACTTGGCAGGCTTTTTTACTTACCAAAAGCAAATGAATGTGGAAGTTGTTCAGCCCTGAGAGCCTCTGTCTGACTGGGGGGGTGCTCATGCAAGTGGTCACAAGCTGGCTGGAAATGAACCACACCAACTTCTCTGTTTCAGACTCAGACTTGAAAAAGCCTTACGGAAAAGGGCAAGGCAGCAAAGCCTGGAGAGGACGAGGCAGAAGGTCTTGGGAAGAAAGTTCCCTGAGGTTGCTGTGAAATCCCAGAGCCAGTAGCGTGCTGGAAGAGCACTGCAAGCTATTGATCAAGTGTCTATGGAACATGAATCATGTTCTGGAACCACAGACAACTCCACGGACCATTCCAGAGAGTCTCCATCTTTTTGTTTGTTTGTTTTTAATACCACATTGGACTTTAATTAAACTTGTGATCTGGAATTAAAAAGCAGCTTTGGTGCCTAACTCCAATCATGCCATTTCTCACGTTTCCAGGAACAAATGTTGTGCTAGCCAGCTGTTACAGGAGTCAGACACACCTTGGGAACAGTGCAGAGCAGCCCCCGAGTGGCAGCTGACAGTAACAAGCGTAGGGGACACATTTACCCGGTTTAGTTGAACAAATGTGCAGTAAAATCAGACAGACATGAAAGCATCTGAAGCTTACAGATGAGCCTTTCCCCTGGTCATGTTTTTCCTGCTACTTTACTGAATATTTTCCCAGAGTTCCAGGTAAGCTACGCAGGGTGCATTTGCTTTCTGCATCAGTGCACTTGTTAGCAGTCAAACACACAATCACGGGATGATTCTATGCAGGTGCTTTTATTGAAGAGCTCTGGGAATCAGGGCCACAGACCCAAATCTGGCTCCGACATTGATTCGCCATGACCACGTTTTTATGCCCTTTTGTTATATCACTATATATTAATTATTAAACCCGTATTGTTCTATTGCATACACTGATCTTATCCAAGCATGGATTCTTGTGATTTTGGTCAAACAGTAATCATATTCAATTACTAACAATCCTTTCATTTAACAATGACGTGATGATTACTCCTCCCTATTTTATTACCTGGACAGAGTCACACCTGCTCGGGTTAAGGCAACAGCCAGAGCTACAGCGAAGCCAACGAGGCGGGATCTGTGTGCCTGCGCCTCTGTCAAATGGTTCCGGCTGGACACAGTGTCCCCAGGCGGCGCGGCGCGGCCGGCTCCCGCTCCACAGGAAAGCGCGGTGACGGGCGGGGGCCGCGGGCGGGGGCCACGCCTGCTCCGCCTGGGTGAGTTTGATCCTGCAGAGAGCCCCGAGCCCCGGGCGCCGCTCGGTTCGCAGCTCCGCACGGAACGCGCGAGCTCTGCGGACGGCAGGACCCGGAGCACGTTTCCTGCTCGCAGCTCCTCCCCACAGCTGGCGGTTCCCGGGCCGTTCCCTGCCCGGCTCCGCGCGGGCTCTTCCACAGCCCCGGCGGCCCTGCCGGCCCTGCCCGGCACCGCTCGGGCTTTTCAACAGCCCCGGCGGCCCTGCCGGCCCTGCCCGGCTCCGCGCGGGCCCTTCCACAGCCCCGGCGGCCCTGCCGGCCCTGCCCGGCACCGCTCGGGCTCTTCAACAGCCCCGGCGGCCCTGCCGGCCCTGCCCGGCACCGCCGGCCCCTCTCTCTCCGCGGAGCTCCGCGGGCTCCGGAGCTGGGAGCCGTGAGCGCACCTTTGTGTCTTTTGAACCTTGGACAGAAAGCTTTTCTCCCGCGGGTGTTCGCGGGGAGGCAGCAGCCCCGGGAGGGCTGTGGCGGGCCGGGCCGAGCCGAGCCGAGCCGGGTCCGCACGGCTCCCACCGCCACCGCTGCCCGGGCACTGCAGAGTTCAGGACCGAATCCCTACGGATGTGAGAACACGGCGCCCTTTCTTTTTCCCTTTCCCCGCGGCGGCTGCAAGGTGGCAGCGGCCGGAGTCTTCTTTTTCCCCGTCCCCTCCCCCCCTTTAATTGATTCATTAACTTCAAGAGAAGATATGCATGTTTTTATCAGCAACGGGTTAAAAGTAGTCATCTATTAATTGGATTAGGCATCAGTTGCCTCTGAGAAAATGAGGCAATTGGTGTGGCAATTGATGAGTGAGAAATGACCTGATAAAGAGAGGCCCCATCCAATCAGGGCCACAGTGAGCCTGTCACCGCTTCTAAGTCATCTGCGAATTGCCCTGCGAAAACAAGAAGCTTGGTCTGAAAACTCGTCAGGTTTCAACCCCACCTATTGCGGGGTTGAAAACCAAATGCACCTGTAAGAGCAAGGCACTTACCCCGTGAGAATCAGTCCAGAAAAGATGTAACCAATCCAGGATTAGATCCAAGATGGACAAGCAGAGCACCTTTTCCTACCCAAGAGAGTAACTGGCAAGAAAGCCAGGAACCAAGCTCATAGTTGCACACGAGGCCTGTAAAAACTGTATCAAGGAAGCGATGTGACTCAGGAATTGCCTTTTCCTGCATGAAGAAAACTTAGAAGAAAGGAAAGCTTACAGCCACCACCCACTGCAGTGTGCTGAGGTAGTTCAGTTCTGTTCCACGTTCCACTTGAAGGGAAAGTGGACGGAGTCTTTCCCTTCCACAATGCCAAGAGCCGGTGACTGGCATCACTCGGTACAGCTTTGCAGTTTGCCTCATTTTGCAAAATGAGAAAGATGCTTTGTCCAGGGCTTTGAAAATCTGATCAAGCCACTTTGTCTAAAGAGCACCCTCGAGATTCTCATGATAAGACAAAAGCAGATTGGTTTGATAAATTACTTTATTATTTGGAGGTCACGTGAAAGTTTTCAAATAGAGGCCTCATGATTCTTTACCCACAAGAGCTTTTAGGATACAAAAATGTAGCAGTCCTGTTTCTTTGTTTCAATCCCTTCAATGCTATTTGGTTTTCCACAGCTTTTGAGATAAGGAGCAAAACTTCATTGTGTCCCAAAAGAGACCACCACACCGTTGCAAGTTCAGCTTCAAAGCAACATTGAGCTGCACCTTGACAGCCGATTCCTGCCGAAAAAGAAAGTCATCCCCATCCCCGTGACCCTGAGTGCACCTTCCCCCTGCAAACACAGGCACTTACAGACCCTGCTGCTGCTGGGAGGCACTGGGGGAGCCACAGCAGCCACGGGCACACAGCACTTGGGGCTCCCTGCAGCAGGGCCAAGCCACGCACTGACTCTGCTCCCAGGCTTGGAGGGGCAGTTCTTTGCCTCAGCTCCACTGTCTCCAAAAGGTTTTGCTTCTCCCCAACATCCCAAAGGCATTCAATACATTCTTAGACATCAGGTGGAAAGCATTGCTTGCTCACTGCAATGAAACTGCTCTGTCATAAAAAAAATGAGCAAACCAGTGCTTCATATAACATTCACTCCATGGAATGTAACGCTTCTGTGACACAGTAAAATTTTACACTAAAATAGATCACTGAATACAAACTTTCAACTTTTAAAACAGCAGAGTCACTTTATCTGCAAGTACTCACAAGCTTGCTCAAATAGAAAAGACCACGTTTTATTTTTTAAGGGAAAATAAGAGCAATTTAAGGCCAAAGTACCAGCGAGGAAGACTAGTGTGTGAAAGTAGACAAGAAATCATTAATAAATAAGCACAGGCATTGGCAAGGTTATGCCTCTATCTATCAGCTAACCTGTAAAGCTGTTCCCAGGAAAAGAGACTAGAGAAAATAGACATTTATACAAAATTATAAAATGCCTGTTACATGAATTATTGCTTTACAAGGAGCGTAAACATCCTTTTTCTATTACAGTACCAATCAGGTCTCTCCAAATTTCTAAGGTTTGTTAAAATGGAACTTGAATGATGCAAAAAACCCAATAGAAATTTCCTACAAAGAAGAGTCCATCCCATTCCTGAGTATGCTAAAGCTAGAAAATAGAAGGAGCACCGAGCAGGCAGCGGTTTTCACAGTAGAGAGCTCTAAGGACATTTTCTTTCTACACACTGTTTCCCTCCTTCTTCATATTCTTGTTTAGAAATCCACATCTGCTGGAAAGTACCCTACAAAAAGAAAGAAACAAAAGCAACATACCATGAAAAAACAGCAGAGCACAAAGGATGGGTAACTGAAACACGATCAGCTTTTCCGAGGAGGGAAAACAAGCGAGTCCAAACACTGAATGAAGCATTAGCACTTGATCTGCTTAACTGTCTCTTCCTTGAGTTTTATTGCTAAGGCATTCAACTCAAGACAGGAAGAGCAGCACCACATACTGATTCCAGTCTCCCCTTCCCACGATGACAAATTCACCCCCACCAACCATTTCAGTGCTCAGTAACTTGTAGAATTAACCTCAGGAACATGATGCAGAAACTGGTTTGCTACTTGCAAGGTCTACTAGATACAGTCCAGAGAAAGTGTGTGGATGGCAAATGGAATACCATTTGTAACTTTTGGTTACATACTGCAACCCAAGACAAATGTAGTCACTGGAAATGCTCACACCTCTTTTTAAAACAGATTCTCTTCCCCTTACCATGAGGAATAGCCAAGTTGAGGATTATGCAGCACAGACTCTGCAGTGCACACTTCTGGGCAGTCACGTTTCTGGGTGGCAGAGCTGTTGAGTACCAACAGTAACTCAGGTTTACTCACCAGAGAAGCCAAAATGGAGCCCCCAATCCAGGAGCTGAACCTCCGCTCCACAGTTGTGTTGTTGGCTATCAACTTCAGGCGCATGCTCTGCACAGAAAAGGAGCCAACACCAAATGTCACACAAACGGTAAGCCCATGACCTTTGGGGACAAGCAGCACAAGGAACCTGGTGTCTGTGCCAACACACAGCTGAAAAAGGTCCATTCTAGTCCGTCTGCAATGCTGCCCTGCATTTACAGTTCAAAACAACCACAGTGAACAGGAAATGTGGTTTTTCCCTTGTCTCCCAACTGCAAATGGTTAAGGCAAGGAATGGGGCAGGTGGAGAGCAATAATATCACAGTGTACAGTCTCATCTCCAACATGCACTGGGATTAAAATGACTTATGGTGCTAGACTTAGTCTTTTTTGGACCCATTCATTCCTTTGGCTTTCAAGATGCCTTCTCGCAATAAAATCTTGGAATTCCAATGGGCCCCTCCTCAGCTGTTCTAAGCAGTGAATACATTTCTCCGTTTCTCCTAACGTTCATCAGTGCAGAGTTGTCAGAAGCAGAATATTTTGGCTTGAATATGAAAATTCAAGAAGTATCATCATCTATATCTACTCTCAGATGCAAGGTATCGATACTTTCTTCGACATCAAGTGATTAAAAACTATGTCAATATGTTACTCCTAGACAAAACCTGGTGATTTAGGTTGTCAGCAGAATCAAGGAGAAACAATTGCCACAAGGAAGTGACCTCAGGCAGAATGACTGAATGTGCCTCAAGTTAGTGAGCAACACTTCAGAAGAGAGACCATCAAGAGATGGCCACTGGCTGTGGCTTGGGGACGATGACAGAACTTAGGATCACAATCTGAAAGCAAGAGTGGAACAGTAAACTACTCAAGGAATATTGGAACTTAATCTGTAAAAATCTCTTCAAAAATTCTTTCTTTCCTTTAGAGAAGAGAGGTTTCTTAAGGCAGCAGAAATCTGTTCAGCTCTCAGGTTCCTAAGAAAGTCAGCACCATGATATCCTTGTGTGCTTATGTGGCAGAAAAGTAAAATGTTAAGTACTCCATGCAGTCATGGAAAGAGATCTTTTACCGGTGGGGTTTTCTGAGACAGCTCCCTGTTCAACCTGTCTGTGAAACTCTGTATTAGAGTGTTTCCTCCTGCTACAATCACACTGCCATAGAGACCCTAAAAAGAGAAAAAAAACAACAACTGGAGCTTTACCTCAGAAATCATTCTGAAAACAGCTCTTTCTCACAATAGAGGAGTGGCACGAGTATGTACAGACAGCAGCAATAACACACCACTTGATGCCAACAGTATTACCTCTCCCAATTCAATTCATTATTTCATCACTTCACAATATTGCAAGGCAGCTTAATATTAAAATATAACAGGATGGCAGAAGCCATATGTTCTATATGATTTCACAGAACAATTTCTACTATGGAGAGCCCTCAACCTTGTAGATCTCCCCTGTATCCAACCTGTTGGCTTTTTACAGCTGAACACAATCTCAAAAGAAAACCCCACAGCCCTGCAGCAGTTTCTATCTCACTATTGCTGCAGTTGGTGAACACACCATCTGGCCCAGCCCACTAAGCCCTCCCCACACACTGGTTAACAGAAAAAAAATTTTGAAAGAACTCTCATGCAATCTCTATCAAATTGACACCTGAGAAAGACAGCACATTAATTTTAAAAAGAACGTTTTTCTTTAGAACTTCTCTTCCTTCTCCTCCTTATAAATTCCATGTATGTTCTAAACATAACGAAATGAGTTTCGTTATATATGAAGCACTGACAATAACACTCAAAGTTACAAATTTAAGTGCTTCTCTGAAGCCAGTCCCATCCAAATTATGCAGGGCCAGCCACAGAATCTGTACCTCAGATCTTTAAAGACGAGCAGAAAAACTAAGTAAAAGGTCCTGATTTAGCATTTTGTAAGACAAAACACTAATGATACATCTTCCTATATACAACTACATAATACTTACAAAATTATTCTAACATATTTATTATTATCTTAGGAAGTGCTAGAAAATTTCTTCGCTGTGGCTGTTTCAGTCCCAAAAACATGTATCAGCATAAAAATCTGTGCCTTCAAATACTGCCAGGCTGAGTAACACTTACCGGCCTGATATCTATGTCGCACATTCCAACGCTTGTTGTGACAACGTGGCTCACACCCAACATCGTGTTACCAGATAAACCCTGCAGGGAAAATTAGGAATCTACACATCATTGCTCCAAGAGAGCAAGGCAGAGAAAAGCCCTGAATGAGCTGAATTTTGCAAGTGTGACTGGAGAGAGAGGTAAGGATTTTGTTAGGGAAGGAACAAAAGTACCTCTCTTTTTCCAGTCAGCTCATCACCGCCCAGTCTGAACATTTCATCCTTCCCTTCCCCAGCCCTTAATTCAAGACAGGCAAATTCTACCCCCAGGAGAACCCCACAGTGCAAGTACAGCCAAATCACAAAATTAAAAAGGTTACACAAAAGAAAGCCACGTGGCAGCCTCGTCATGCAAGCCTTCCAGTCACAGCTATCACTGTGATTTTTACCTTTACATTGGAAGGGTCAAACAATCCCTCGGGAATTTTCAGACGCTCAGCACCGAAGTCACAGTTGTAGCCATTGGGGAACTCGTAATGAACTGTTGGCATCTGTGCTGCCACCCTGGAGCATCAGACAGAAAGCAACACATTGAAGTGCTCTCTAAACAGGATGTCAAGTTATCTCAGCAGTGTTAAAGACTACAGTTCCAATGGGAATACTGTGATTCATAAGACTTACACTTCCAGTAATATTTATAACGGTCTCATCTTGGAATATTAAACACAAAGCTATCACCTGGGTAAATGCACTACTCCTACTTTCATAGATCATCAATTTTTAGATCAAACCTTCTTCCATAACAAAACCAGCCAACAACAATGAACAGGCTGAGCACCACATGCACAACTGATAACCAATTTTACAAGAAAGAAGAAAGTAACATACTGTTCATCATAGGTTGAATCTGATACTTGGAGGACAGAAGCCTGGAAGTCCTGAATGACACACTGTGGAGTTAAAAGTAACATGAATTTATATTTAGTCCTCAAATTTATAAAATTTATAGAATTGGTACTAACTTTTCCAAGATTTTCTCATTCTTCAAGAGAAAACACTGATATACTTACAAACAAAATTTATTTATGGAACACCTAGGGGACATGAGAGCAGGAGGAATGACTTACTTACATTACACATGTAGTTGTGCCAAGACCTGGTGACTTGGGGCAACTTCTCTTTTCTCTTCCAGTTTGCTGGCGACCCCTCACGAACTGCCTCCTGAGATTGTAGGGTACAAAGTCATCAGGTAAACATTTAAACCTCTCCCCTAGACAACACTTACTAAATAAAGTTACTTTCCCACCTTTGAAGCAATCATATACGGAGGAATTATCTCTATGTTCATTTCCTGAAACAGTTCCCGGCACTGCATAGTGATAAAGTCTCCTGCAAGTGGTGATTTTACGATACCTAGAAGGCAAAGAGGGGATCCAAAATAAAAACCAAAACAACCAACCTGGAAAGTATCCAAATCATGAATAGACTCTCCCAACTATTTGTCAGTGAATACTCTTAGGTTTTTTTTTCCTTTTTTAAGGGGGCATGCAGGTGCAAAGGCAGTAACCAAACTGTACAAGCAGAAATCACGCTAACTCGACCATGACACTGCAGTGTTGTTATGCATGAAAGTTTGTACCCTGCTGAAGTACATATCCATCATGCACTGGAATTGCAGTGGTGTGTGTTGCTCCACTATCCAAGATGAGTCCTGTAGATCTCCCATTAGCAAAACTGGTCAAAATGATTAAGGAAAATGTTGTAATTTTCACTTTAGAAAAAAAGAACTGCTGCCATATAATTAGATCGTAACTAGAATGACGACCCCAACGTATTATTCTTTGCCTCTACAAAGGGATTTGTCATTTTCCAGTGTGTATCATCTTTCTGTGAAGTGCCCAATCTCAGAGACAGATCAGCATTTAACTTCCATCTGTGAACTAGCTCACGCTTTGGATGTACAAGGGTGAGACTTCATGCAACTACTATGCAGCAAGCTCTAAGTACATCCAACTCATTTAGACTTCAAGCTGGAAACCTATCACTAGTTTAAAATAGATACAAATGTTCTTAAGGCTATGAAAACTTTAAACTCTAATTACTGTATTTAGTAGCGTGGACACCAACATTTCAGATATGTAATATTCATATCCATAGTAAACAATGGAAAAAAATATTAAAAATAATTACTTGGACCCCAAAGACAGAGTCAGATTGGGAGAACATCAAAAATGAGCTCTAATGCCTTAAAGTTCAGAAACTGAATTTGTTTACTTCTTCCCTGGATGTTTATGGAAAAAATCAGTTTGAACAAACTTGGGCATACTGTTAAACTTGGAGTTGCTTAGAAAAAGATTACCATAATTTCCTAGGGGGAGGAAAATAGAACCATGCAGTGAAACATTTCAAAGGATACGCTGTCAGAACAGCAGTTTTACACAAGAAAAAGGCCGGGATGTTGTAGTGTTCAAACATCAATTCCGTCAGTTTTTCACGCTTTGCCCTGGTATTCCACTAAAAAATAATAAATTCAAACAACAAGTGACCAAAAGGAAGCTGTGTTTGCACACTAATAGATTGCTAACACAATAAAGAAGTGATTAGAAAAATTGCAGCCACAGTTTCAACTTATACCAAAATTCTACAGAAATGGATTTCTAGTAATTTACTTCTTTAAAACGTTTTTTTAAATTCCATTTATGCTACAATACATTAATGCTTATCTATCACACAGAAGCGCTACACACCTTTCATGTTACAATAGATTTCTTTACACTTCTAGAGCCCTTCCAGTGTCGGGCTCCCAAAGAACTCTCTAAAGCAAGCACCCTGCCTTCTACAAGGGGAAAGATACATGAAGGAACTTGCCCAGTGGGAAGAAAAATAAATCCAGACTTTCCAGTTCCCAAAGTATCTTTCTACAGTTCCCCTGTAACTGTGATTAAGCCAGGATATATCTCAGATATTCAACACCTTATTGAAAATGTGAAGTTTTTTCTAAGCCAACACAACAAAGTAAGATGAGGTTTGTGAGGAGAATGTCAATGGGAATGTCTCTATTCAGACACCTACTGAGCCATCAAACATCCAACAGCCATTGCAAATTCATCCACACTCCACAAGCTGTGATTCAACACAAGGGAATACTGAAATTCAAGAAAATCCTTTTCATAAGGTTTTCTTAAAGTAAGGCATCACTTGTGTATGGCATGTCCACCTTTTCTACTCTGACTTCAGGATCTGCCCTTCAAATGCTGAACACTTTAAAACGACAGAAACCTTGTCCAGATTTTCCCAGAAATTTGTATTCATCCACTTTAGCTGCCTTACTGGACCACTTACAGGAACAAAGACAGAAAAATTAAAACTTCTCCATTATAGATGTTGTTCTGTGTCACATAATATCACTTGTAAGGCTGAATGAAGCAAGATTTTTGATGGCATTTTATTAAGTGCAACTTAATATATAAGACATCCAAACATCTTTTCCTTTTTATTCTAGGCAGTAAAATTTCTTTTTTTAACTTCTGGCTTCTTTTCACTAAGTGAAAAACAATAGCATATTGTAAATACTTTCTAATACAACTCATATGAACTATTTCAAATCGAGAGGTTTTTAGACATTTTCCAGAACCTGTCCAAGTATTTTAAAATTGTCA
Organism: Phylloscopus trochilus trochilus; assembly: GCA_016584745.2. NCBI lineage: Eukaryota > Metazoa > Chordata > Aves > Passeriformes > Phylloscopidae > Phylloscopus > Phylloscopus trochilus. The sequence continues at coordinate 12,670,136 of WQNJ02000041.1, forward strand.
TTTCTGTAGCTAACTTGTCACCCACAAGTCATTGTCAGACTTATCCAAGATGAATGTTTGCAGAATCAGCAAAAAGACTTATCAAAATGCACAGCTGCTTTTACTCACTGGTGCTTCAGACATAAGGACAGGATGCAAACTGGCTTCAGATTTAATATGCATCTTGTAAGTGTGATCCAAAATTGCCTGGAAACTATCCCAGTCTTCAACTGTAACAACATTGAGACAAACAGATTAGTTACTTTTAACTTTTGTTTCATTTCATAAACACATAAAGGTTTTCCAATTTATTTTTTTGCACAGAGATCTTCAGTCAAAAGCTATCCTCAGCAGACACACACCTCCTCTAAGAGCTCTGCAGAGCTCCTCCACAACCACTGTGACTTCAGCAATTATGCTGAAAGTCCACTAAGAGTGAAAACCAATGCAATTTGTAAACCAGGAATCTGTTCTTAACAGCCTCTGTTGCTGTACATAGCATCTGTCAACATGACTATGACTTCCTGCAGCCTGGCAACGCTATTTTACAATCAGGTAGAAAAAGACAGAGCACCGTACTCATTCCATTTTTTAAAGGTGAAATGGCTTCCATATGCTCCCTTGGAACTCTCAGGGCATTGGTGTCTATGTAGTAAGTCGGGCCCCCTTGTTTGCCTTTGTCACCATCTATCTCCATCAGAGTGCTGCCATTGTCCCTTTCTAGCACCACACCAATGGCTGTTGGAAAATCGACCTGCAAGGCAAGAGGCAAGCAGTACATGAGGGTTAGTAATGTTTTGGAAGTTGGTGTTTTGCTCATAAATTCAGAGGTTTCTTTATACAGTACAGTCAGAACAAACCCCAATGTATTCAGAAGGGTTGTAACTTGCAAAGACCTAAGGCATGAATTTATGCTGAATTCCCATCGAGGCACAGATTCTCTCACCTTTGGGCAGTCCTCGCCTGCATAGCCTGCTCTCACTGTGTACGAGCCAATGTCAAAAACCAGAGCCCCAACTTCATCTGAAAAGATTGTTAATAAAGACAACGAATGGTTATTGTGCTCTCCTGCAACCCTGAGCTTTCCCTGCCCACTACCTGCTTTACTGGCAAAGGAAGACAGGCAAATCAAGGGATCTTGCACAAAGCAATGGGAAACTTCTCTATTTAGAACTCCCGCTACCAGACAGCTATTGTAAAACTGCAGGCAGGCTTTAACTGGGGCATTGCAATCCCTCCGTATGGTGGAAGGAAGAGAATTTTAGCAGAAGGAAAACGGAGCGGCTAAACGGATCGCAAGATAAAACTTCCAAAAAGTTCTAATTTAACAGTCACACGAAACCAGGCGCGCCCAGAGCCTCCGGGGGTGATGAGGATGAGGAGGGTGGGACTGAAAACATCGACTGTGTGAGGGAAGAGGTCAGAGCACGAAGTGCCCATCCCTACGGGCCCGATCCCCGCCGATCTCTGCATATCCTAAAAGAAACTTGTTGGAAACGAACGCCGGTCACGGGGATGTGCAAAAGGGCTCAGAAGAACCGCACTGGGCTCCCGAAGGGCGGGGACCTTCTCCGGACCTCGGTATTACGGATCCTGCCCAAGGCCGCGGTGCGAGCGGTCCCCGGCGGAGGCACCTCGGGGCCACCAAGGACATAAACAAGGCCCGCCGCCGCCTCCTCACGCGTGGGACACGGAGGGGCCGCGGCAGCGCCGGCCCGGGCTGAGGGAGGCGGGAAGCGCCCGCCGGAGCTGCACGCGCCGCCTCGCGGGGCGGGGGAGGGGAGGGCGGCGCCGGACTCACCTCCCCCGTACACGCCGCCGCTCATGGCTGCCGCTGGGCCCGGCCCCGCCGTCCGCCGTGCCCGCGCCGCACCGCCCGGCCCCGCTCCCCGCCGGCCCCGGTGTCTGCGGGCCCCGCGCTCCCCGCCCGCTCCTCTCGCCGCCGACCCAGCAACAAAAGCGGCCCGGCCACGCTCCCCGCCCGCGGCGCGGCCCGACCCGCAGCACCGTCTCCCGCCCGCCAATGGCAGCGCCGCGCGGGCAGAACCGGCCAATTGCAGCCAGCGGGAGGCGGGGCCTTGCGCAGACAGCCAATCCTGAAGCGGGACGCGGAGGGCGGGCAGGCGGGGGAGTGCGGGCACGGGGGGGGTGTGAGGGGAGCGGCGGCGGGAGGGGACGGGATGGGGTGAGGGCAGAGGACGCGGGGCTGAGAGGAGCAGGTGGGGAGGTAGGGACCGTGAGAGGAATCACAGAATGGTTCAGGAGGGAAGACACCACAGTGGATCTTCTGGTCGCACTTCCCAGAGTCAGCAGGGTCGTCCCAGAGCACGTGGGACAGGATTGCGCTCAGAGGGTTCTGCGGTAGCTCTAGTAAGGGCGACTCCACATCTTCTATGGGCAGTCCTAGTAAGCGGTCATTGCCCAGGAAAATTCTTTCTAATGTTCAGGTGGAATTTCCTGTACATCAATGTATGCCCATTGTCTCCTGTTGCTCAGCACCACTGAGAAGGGTCTGATCCATCCTCTGACACCTCCCTGCAGACATTGATGAGGTCACCTCTCGCCGAGGCTGAAGAGGCTCTGCTCCCTCAGCTTTTCCTCATGAAACACTCCAGTCCCTTCATCATCCTTGTTGTCCTCTGCTGGACAGGTTCCGGGAGCTCCATGGCCCCTCGTGTTGAGGAGCCGGGAACGGGACATGGGGAAGTGCTGGGTTGCTGGGGTGGGGAGAGGTGGCCTGTGAATCCCGAGGGCTCGCAGGGTGAACATGAGGAGAGGGATGACTCCAGAGCATCGGGACTGTGGAAAGGAGCCTCTGTCCCCGGGCCCTCCCCAAGTCCTACCCGACAGGAGGCTGTAACCAGGTGGGATCAGGCTCTTCTCCTGGGCAGCCAGCGACAGGACAAGAGGATATAATCTCAGACTGTGCCAGGCACAGGTTGGACTCGATGATCTCAGAGATCTTTTCCAACCTGATTTTGTGATTCCCCTGCTGCTGTCACTGCTTTGTTGGACTCTTCCACTGAGAATAAAAAGCTGTTGAAGCCTATCTTGATAGCCCTGCCTGGTGTGGTTCCTTTCTTGCTTGGGGCAGAGCCCTTGGTCGCCGAGGCTGGTGTGTCTGCAGAGCTGGGCAGTTCAGCTGCCAGTTTTACAGCTGAACTAGTCAGGATTTCACATCGCCTTGTTTGGTGTGGGAGCGCACAGCCAAACCTTGTGTTCAGCCAGAACAGCCAGAGATGGGTAACTATAAAGCTGTAGGAATTAAACAAAAGAAAGACCTTAGGGCTAACCAGCAGTTAGCATCAAAGAATACTTAAAATTTTAGCTGGAGAACAGGGGAATTGGCTTAAAGGGCAAGTGTTCCTGGTGTGCACCTTTCTGAATTTTTGTGTGAGGTGGTTTTTTTGGAGGGGATGGGAAGCTTTGTGTTCTTTTAAAGTTTACATGAGATATGTAGCTTTTTTTTTTTGTCATACTGCAACAAGGATCTTCAAGTGATTAGATTTAGCCTCCTTAATGGAATATTTTACTTTTTACATTTACATTTGACTATAAAGTTTCAGATAGCACAATGAGCAATCTTAATAGCGCCTAATTATTGGACTATGAATGATAAAAAGAGGTGTTTCTTGTATTTTCACCATAAAACAAAAATTAATGGTGTGAGCTCACTTTGTCTTACTTGGATAGGGAGTTCAGAACTTCCTACAAAACTTTGAGGTTTTTTCCTAACTTGTGACTTGAGTTTCAGTTGCACCTCCCTAGTTACACTGAATTTAATCAGAGAGGTAAGAAGAGAGATAAAACTGACATTTGGTGTACCCAGTAGTTTTGTTCTGGAAGCTGTATAAATAAGCTTGGTAAAGCTGTTGAAAATCAAACGAATCACTGCAAATCTCAGCAAATTTTATGCTGGTGAAGAGGAAAAGCAGCCTGAATGTGTGTGTTTGTACTGCAGCTCCCAAGATGCTGCAGTTAATATTGGGCTGGTGAACAGCAATCCCCCTTTAAGGGGGAGGGTGGCAAAACAGGAAAAGCAGTAAAATCCAACAGTTCCAAGGGACAAACACTTGAGTGAGGTTTTTAAAGCACAATTATGACAGTACAAAGAGGTGATTTGATTTACTAACTCTCAAGAACAAGGAACTTAATTTGACACACAGTTTGAGTCTCTGTTTCTTTAAGCAGCAAACTTCATAATTTTATCATGCAATTAAGAAATTCTGTTGTAATTTATAGTACAATACAACTACAACATATAAATGCTAGAATTAGAAAGATAAATCCTGCTGTTTCATCAGCTATACATCATAAAGCCAGTGCATCTTCATTTTGTGTTATGAAATATTTTCAAGTCAGTATGTTATCATAATTTCCAGTATGTGGCACTAATACTCAAGGCAGAGTTCTTTGAGGAGGAGGGCTTAACTGCAGATGGGAAAAGCAGTTCAGAAAATTTGGAATTACCATGCCAGACGTTCTTCATTTAGCTCCTTCTTTATTTTGCAGTGATGATTCCTTGTTTTCATCTGATAAGTGACACATCAAGCCAGATCCTGCTCTCTGCACAACAGCTGCTTGACTGATCTACAAGCCAGAAACCAACACAGCATTCTGCTGCTTTAGTTTTTCTTCAACATTTCTTCAATACAAGAACATGACCTGGAAATCATGTTGGTATCTAGAAGCCTCAGGATTTGATAGCCGTAAGGAGCAATTCACAAGAAGTCTGGAGTATAAGGGGAAGGAAATATAGACTGACAACTCTCTACTTTTGTCTTCCTTGTACTGTTCCAGGTGTTTACGTCAGTGGAAAGTGTGCAGAGCATCATCACTGTGGTTTGAGAGGGTTCTGCAGTGAATTTGCTTTGCAGCAGGTGGATAACCCTACACTGTTCCATGCACAAGAGAAATAGACTTGAGGCGTCTGTTTTCAGCAGAGTGCAGCCTGACTTAGAGAGTTGCAAATTTCAGATTATTTCAGTGAACTCCTGCACATCATCCTATGTTTGCATAAGAGCAGGTGAAATCTGTAATTATGCTACCACTTTCCATAATGAACCCAAATATTTGGGGGTCTTTTAACATTTTTGCTTAGCTTCATCAGAAGCAAGGGTTATAAAATCAGGGTAGGTAGAAAGAATAACTGTATTTTATCTAGGTTCCCATATTGGTACAAATGGCCATAATATCTTGGCAGGAGTTGTGGATGCAGGTGTAACACAAACTGTGTGCTTTTCATGGGAATATCACATACTGATTTACTGTATGGGACATTATACAGTAACTCCAGAGCCAGACACTGGCATAAACTGTCCATGGGAACAAAGAAAAGAATCATTTAAAAGTGAGGCATGAACCCAGACTTCAAATGATGATGCTAACTCATAAGCAAAAATTACTTCCATCAGTGATAATCTGGAGAAACAGGAGTTTCCTAATTATTGCCTGGAGATTTTTAAGATGTCATTGTTTCAAGCGTGTTCACCTTTTTGATAACATAAAGCAATGTAGAAAGTAACGTGCATGTCAAACCAAAACTGAACAAAATGATTTGTTTCTCAACAAGCTGCACTTCCCCGTGGGGTGAGTGATGGCCTGCTGCTTTTGAGCTGTGCCATACAACTGCCAGCCAGTCTCCCAGACTGCAGTGCCAGCAGACTGGCTGTGACAATGGCTTATTCATCATGTCTGCGTTCCTCCTTGCTTCTTGATTGCAAAATGCATGTTAAAGGTTTTATTTTTCCTATTTTCAGATGAGGTCTTAAAATGTTTATGTGAACTGGGAAAGCATCTGTAGATGAAAAAGTAAAATAATCATTACTACTTATTCACTCAAGAACTTTGTATGATCTCTCAGCTTTCCACTTTCTTTGCTAAAGTACTTGGGTGCTTTGTCAATTTAAATACCTCCTTTCCTCACAGGGATGTTGAGTATAAATGTGCTATCATTCTCCTTCTGCAGAAAATGAGCAAGAAAAGAGGTTAAATGCTGGGCCTCACTAAGGAGCCTCAAAATTGGCACAATGGCTTTTAGGTTCTTATCTCAGGCTGAAGTCCAAGCACTGAATTCTGTTTCATATAAAATGTGCTAAAGACAGACACACCTTAAACCTAGATAACCACTGTAGAGGCTGTTTGGTCTTAGCAATTGAAAATTCTGAGGAAAGGAGATGTGTCTGAAATCCCTCTGTGACTCCAGCAAGGCAGTCCTGAGGCTACATGTTCCAGAATCTTCTTTTGGAGCTGGTGTGTTTAACTAGTTCTGCAAATGACCCATGACTCACTCTTATTGTAGACCATGATTGAAGGAAGAGGTGATGGTGGGTGCCATCAGTACACAGTCAACCTTCCCTCACCAATGGATGGCCTGACTAGATTTCAGAGAGCATGCTGAGATTCCATCTGACTGCCTGGAATAATAGTGGCTAGGATATGCTGGAGAATAGGGGGGAAATCCATGTAATAACAGAACTACTTTATAGTTCTGTACTGTAAGTAGTTCCTGGGAAACCACATTAGAGGCCTCCAGACCCTTTCATTGTTTAGATCAGGCAGAGTAAGGAATGACAGAGCCAGATTTGATCAGCAATGTACAGCAATACTTGCCTGGAACTGGTTCTGAGGTAATTGGTCTTCTGGGCTGAGCTGGCCCTGGCCAGAACTGAAGTGTGCCTGTATTGCCCTTCTCAAATGAGTCTCTTGTGCACATATGTCTCACTTGGCTCAGATCTGGCAGAACTCACTGTTTCAGGCTTACTGCTTGGTCTGTAGTCGCTTTGGATTCTTGCAGGGCTTATTTGCTTGGCAGCTGGGCCAGCCCTGACCTGGCTCAGTACCTCTCATCTGCAGAAACAGAGCTCCTTACAGCTGGGAACCAGCTTAGCCTGACAAACAGATCTTTGTGTCAGCTGAGCCCTGCCATTAATGAGGGCATTGATCCCCTGCGCTTCCCACTGTGACACTGGGGTTTGGTTAAGAGAGCTGAGCAGGTAGCATGGAGCACTGATCTACTTCCTGGCCAGCTGCAGCATGGCAAGGTTCAAATCCCTATTCCCAGCTTTCCAGTGCTGGGGTCCTCAGTAGCATTTTCAAACTGTGGTGCTGTGCAGCTCAGAACCATGGCTCTGTGTGGAGGGGAGGAATCCAAAAGGGAGCCTCCTCCTCAGAGAGAAAAGCCCGAGGCTCTGTGAGGGAAATGAGGCAGTGTGAGGAGCAGAGCTGTAAGGGTGTGCTCACCACTGATCTTACAGACCTTTAGTGTCACCTTTTTGGAACACCATCAGGCTTGGAATCTTGGCCTGGCTTACTTTAGAAAGCTGTTTGCACTTGGCATCAGGAAATGTTTGTGGTGCAGGAGAGATTTTGGTGTAACCACTTCTGTCCTGTGTGATGTGTGCTCTGCCACCAGGAGAGGGCAGAGGCAAAGCAGGGGCAGAGCCACTGGCAATCCACACAGTGCTGCAGGGTTTGGAATACAAGTGAGAGCAGTATTATTTCTGCTGGGCTTCCAAAACCAAAGTATTGGCTTGAGGGTTTTAGATTTATGCATTACTATATCACCAAATATATATATATAGTTGTAAACTAAATTATTAAACAGTAGTGAGGAAAAACAGCAGTGTATTTTATGGATGGGCATGTTTGCAAAGTGATTGTTGCTTCTTTCTTGAACTCATTCAGGTCATTACTGTGACAAGTAGGTACTCTGCCATCCAAAATGGGCATGTAAAGCAATGCAATTGCATTGCAGCGAGAAGCCTGATGAGAAAAGGGTTTGTTTCTATTAAGAATTACCAATTTATAGAGAGAAGCTTCAGATTGCAGTGCTTTATCTGAATATTTATTCACAAAAGATCTGTATTGTAAGGCAGCCATGCTACAGCTGTTCAAAAATCAGCTGCTGAATTACAGAATCAGCACACATCTGTATTATTATGTTCCACTTTAAAAAGTATTGGGATAGCATATATAAGGTCTTTGCATTTGTTGATGTGTATTGTTTGATGACTATTTGAAATTGCTTTAACAGATACATTCATGGCATTTTTTATAACTAATGTAAGAATTCTGACTTTTATATCACGTGCACATTTGTAATGCCTTTTTCTTCTGCTTATGTGGTTCTCTTGGAGACTGATTCTTCTCTCTCACCACACTGACACAGTGTCTTTTATTTCAGTGCAGCAAAATTGTGTGCATCAGGCCCAAGACATCTTCCTTGCAAGTGAAATGGAGAGGAATGAGTGTTTCCAAGTGTTATCAGAAAAAGATGTACTACAGTGGAGAACCTGATCAGATCTAATGGATTTTCCTTGAGTCCTGGTATGTCAGCTTACATGTGTGGGTAGTCTTCATTATTTGCTCCTGTGAATGAGAATTAGGTGTGGCATAGAGAATCCTGTCTAGGGGGGTGGTCAGGGATGTTCTTTCTCACAGGGCATAAACAGCATATAAGAGCAGCACTCCATGAAGATTTTGGTATTTTGTATTTATTAATTGCTTGATTTCTTTGTGCAATCAAGAAAAATAGAGAGAGAAAACTGTCTGGCACTGTGGGATGCTTATGGTAGGGGGAACTGATGTAGGCAAGTCTCAGGTATTTTTAAACCAGTGTTTTTAGGAAACTGGGCTCCTGCTACCTTTTTGATTGCTTCCACAGATGATAAGGTTGCAGCATAAGCTGCATTATATTAGCTGGCAACAGATCATCATCTACAACACAGACTGCATGAATATCTTCATCCTAGTAAAAGCTTTGATCAGAAATTTTTGCTTTTTTGAGACACACAAAAGAATCTAAACATGAAACACAACTGGAGGAAGCCAGGCCTTTTAAGCTGTATTTCCCAGAAGCTGCTTATTTTCAATGGCTTGTTTAGATCTGCCTCAGTCAAAGCTGCAGACACAGTTTCTCTACATGTGTACCAGGCTCACGAGTGCCAGCCCAGGGAGAGCCAGTCCTGGGCACCTCAGATCTGCTGCTTACTATGAGTTGTAGTCCAAGCTGTGAGGATGTTGAGGCTGCAGCACCTCTCAGGACTGTGGTTTGGTTGGCTGGGTAGCTGATGGTCAATCTGAACCAGCAGCCCTGAGAGTGAGCCAGCAAAGCCTCTGCAGGTGTCACCTTGCCTCTGTCATGTGTTGGAATGACTGGACTTGCTGTTGTCCCCTCTGGTCAGAACTGCTCCAGTGTTCCAGCCTTCCCCATGACAGTGATTGTCACCCACTGGAGTATTTTAGCACAGGGTTTGTAGGGTCAGCAGAGGTGGGTCTGGGTCACTGAGGTGCTGGATGACAAATGCAGGAACTGGGAAAAATATGGAGTCAGAAAATGAATTCCTGTTTGGATGCATCCGTGTTGAAATGCAGACTGTGTCTATGGATTTGATTAAAATGGGGTAGTAAAGGATACTGCTTTGCAGCAGTGTGTTCCTGTTCAGATGTTTGCATTTTCTGAAAGTTAGTACTTTCTATTCCTTAGTTTATCTCACTGAATTTCAGTGTAATAATGTTCCCAGATAAAGCTAAATTGTGGGAAAGCCAGAGAATGCTAAAAGGCTGTAATTTCTCCTCCTAAGGAATGTTGTTATCTTTCAGCATGAACACCCTTGACATCAGCTGGTCTTGCTGCAATATTGCTAATGGAGAAGTGCAAGGACACTAATAATGGGTTTGGCATCATCTAGTGAGGCACACGTCTGTCCTTCCTCTAGAAGGACAGAGAAGGAAAAAGAATATATTGTCCTTACTTAACAGGGTATTGTTCAGAATCATATCCATAGCCTGGGAAACAAAAATCATCATTCTTCCTTTGATGTTTACAATGACGTGACAGTGTAAGGGCTTTTGGAGAGATAATATGTTCTGATAGGTTTGGGATTTTTTCTGTAACTCTGTGGCATAAAGGACATTGAGCCTGCTAAAACCTGAGCTCGTTTTTTTTTTCCAGCTAATATCCATTTTGAAGTAGACACGCCTAAGAGAAAAGACAGAATTTGGAAAGTATGAGAAGGTGTGATTGTCCTTTACACCAGGTCACTACAGATGTTGTTAAATGAATGGGTTCTGCAACAGGATGTGCTTCACAAGCATTTACATGGCTGAGCCAGAAAAATGCTGAAAACTTTTAATTTCCTCTCACTTGAGTGAGCTGATCCTTTTTTGTGATGAATCACTTAAAATCAGTAATAATTTACTTATTGAGTGATTCCCGTCTCCAGTCCTTTTTAACATACTGATGAATTTTTAATTTAATTTGCTAATGCGTTGGCAAATTATAGCAGTGTATAGAAAGGGTCCTTTAAGGACTGGCAACCCTATTTTCCTTTGTGCCTCTTCCTAAGAGTGCATTAAAACCTTTGTTTCCTGACTGCAGCTTTGCACCAGTGTCTTGCCCATCTCCCCACTCATTGACTGGTGCTTCCCACAACATTCACGTGTGTCAGTCTCACATGCTCAGACCCAGGCAAGGTGACAGGACTGAATATGATCTGAAAAGATGAAGGTTTTGTTAAGACCACAAAACACAGAAATCTCTGTGCAATCTGTGTTGCAAAAACACACCAAGTTTTTGTATGTTCCATTACTTTTGGTCTTACGTCTACTAACATTTCATACAAAATATTTCCATCACAGACCACACTTGTTCTTACAAAAGCAACTTTGGGAACACCAATGGAAGGGTTGGTTTTTTTTTTAATTTTGGTAATGAGTAGAAGGTTGGTGGGAAGTTTGTAGTTGGATCTAAATTTCTGCAAAGAGTATTTGTAAAAAAAAAAAATGGGAAGCTTAGATTTGCACCATCCGGGAGAAGATTTATGGGAACATAGAGCTTTCATTGGCCATTCACAAATGACTAAACTTTGCTTTTTGTGGTTTCTAAACACAAAGTAATCCTTGTCCTCCTGTCAGGAAAAAGATGTAATATCAGAGGTAATGTTATTCTGAGATTTCACTTTGCTCAGACCAAGATATTTGTCAATTACAACCCAGCAGAGAACATTTGCTAGTATGATGTTGCCAGAGTTTAAATAATTAAAAATGAGTTGTCTTCAGCAAATAAATAAAGTACACCTAATGGAGCATTATGGAATATCCTTTCTGTTCATTACTTCTTTGGTCATTTGCAATGGCTCATTCAGGCTTTTCAGAAAATTGTCATGATACAAGTGTAACACCTTCCTCCTGATTGCGATGGGGTAGCAGGTTTGGAAAATGATAAAAGTCTGAATTTCTCAGAGTGCTATATTTTACTCCATAAAGCTGTAACTAATTGAATTTAGGCAGCCAGGGACAGAAATATCCTTGTGGAAGCTGCTGGTTACTTCCATTTCAATTCAGGTTTGGAGTGGGGCAGAGTTCAAATACATCTAACGTGTTTTCATCAGTTCAACAGGAAGCTCAGTTGTCATGGTAGAGCCATTTCCATCCAGCTTCTACATAATAGTGAAGTGGTTAGAGCAGCCACCTCACCTCACTTACTTCTTCAGTTCTTATTTCAGAGAATTGTGCCCTTTCCTTTAGGTTATAAAATGATCTGAGTGCTAATGCTCTCCAGTATGCTCTTGGAAAGTTGTTTTTTTGGTTTTTGTGCATTTAGGAATCCAGAAATCCTGAGGTCTAAAGAAGAGCAAGGAGAAGGAGAACTGATCCTGGACTGTAATTGGTAACACATGCAAGCAGGATTGGAAGATGCTTTTCTTGGGTGTTGTACCCAGAATTCCTTCAGTTTTACTGAGTTGTAGAGTGGTGCAGATGCTAAACAATCTCAAAGCAGATTTCCTTTTTATCTTACTTGTGCTTTTTAAAATTTAATTGTGGAAGAGGTAACCACACCCAAATTCATCTTGCTCTGTGATAGACAGATCATAGTATGATCAAATTCACTGTGATCATTCTGTGCAAAAATAGCAAAATGCTTTTTATTTTGTCCCCTGGTGTTTGGCTAGAGCTACATCTTCTTTAGGCATCAGTAACACTAAATAGAACTGCTAGTGTTTTTAATGACATAAACATGAGACCTCTTGTACCATTTATACAAATGAATTGTTAGGGAAAAATGAGGATATGAGACATAAAGGAAATAAATATAATAATAGGTAACTTTATGTAGCAACAAATAAGGTGAAAAGGAATAATGAAAAATATATCCACCCTTGTCTGTATATGACTATGAGCTATTCTAATGGGAAATTTTAACAGAATTGGGAAAAAAAAATACAATAAACCCAGTGTCTGAATTATTAAAATAATCAACCCCCAATTTACTTCAATTAAATACTTAGAGATGCTCCAAATGTTTTGATTAAGAAAAAATTAGAAAGTTTCTTATTCACCTCAGCAGGCAGCTCTCTAAAATGGAAGGTCCCTGTGCTCCTCTGAAGCCATTTAATGCATATGTGAGCATGGATTCCCAGAACTATGTATAATGCATATAATGCTTTCTGCTCCCAGTGGCTTTTTTTCCCACTCTCTTTACGTCATTTGCCATTTGTGAGGGTTGCCAGGGTAATGACCAATCATCCCTGGAGAGATGCCTGCTAGTAAGGACAACATAGGCTTTCTCTTTTTTGGTATTCTGCAGTATGTATTTGAGAGCTATTCTAGCATCGAGATTGCAGAACTTTTGTTTAGTTAGCAGGGAGGGAAAGTTTACAGAGTATGAAATAACAGCTTACAACTGTTGAGGTAAGTGAGGATTTTTCTATTTTATTAACTATCCTGTCTCAATTTATTCAAAGCATTGAGCATCATTACTTTATGTTGCTGTTGTTTTTGCAGTTGTTGTTGTTATAAATGTAGCTGACCTTGAAATGAGAGAGTTTTTTCCTAATGTGAACAATGAAATCTTAGTGGTGCTGCATATATGCTCTTTGTAATCATGAACACCACAGCCTCTCTCAGCACTGCAATCACCATATACATCTACTCATCTCCAGCATATTTTCAGAAGAATTAATTAAAAATAAGAAACTCACGGATTGTTGTCATGCAGATTTCAGAGCATGAAGTGTGGTTGCCTCTCGGGCAAATGGGGAGTTCTGAATACTCCTCATTGTGTTGTATGCATGTATTAGGCCTCATCAGCTGGAAACTGAAAATCCAGAAAGGAGTCCTGTCCCATAGGAGGCTGAAGTGCTGAACTCCTGTTGTTTTTAGATGTTGTCTATTGAATAGCCACTTGCAGGCTCACAGGTGACTCTTTGCTCACCTATGGACAATGAGAAAATAGAGCCTTCAGCCTGCAAACCATTTCTCAGGCACTGGGATCAGTAGTGTAAGCTGGTGGTGGTCATTGCCTCACAGAATGGGCCCAGATTTTGTTCTTTTGCATGAGAGGGCACCTAAATAATACATGAGAAAGGAGGCAAAAAAAAAAAATCTATTCAGATGTTCCAAATGACCTCAGAAGTATTTCCGTGTGATCTGGGTTGTGACGGGTGTGACTGAAGTGGTTGGTTTGGGATGGTTTCATTGGGGCTTTGTTGTTGTTTTATATGACTCCCCTTAGAATTACTCTGGCACAGTTCCTTGTTTGTGAAGGCTTCCTGGGAGAGAGGGACAATTGATGAGGTGGTTGTATTGTTTTCCTGTAGAACTGCCAATATATCAAAGTCCAAATTAGTAACTGTCTCATCAGAATTACTGTTAATGTACATGCACCTCCTCATGTGCTTCACATCCTGGCAATCTGGCCTGTCCTGATGGGCATGGTATATATAAACCAGAATAAAACATATTTATTTTACTCTATTTTCTGCTCCCTGCAAATATGTACAGAGTGTAATTTTGGCTCACACTTTTCCCCAGTAGGAAAATATATTGGGGCATTTAATTTAGTGTGGTAAAATCCAGTTGCTAAATTTTAGATGTTGCTATGTGTTCAGTTGTGTTTATGATAGCTTTGCATTATCAAAACAACTGAAGTGCAGCAGTGAGTCTGGATGTGTGTATGTGAGAGAGAATTCAGAGTGACAATTTTTAAAGTCTGAGATGAAAATTATTTTTTCATCAGGCTGTTGAGAAAATATGTTTGTTCAGAAAGTTTCCCCTTTCTAAAAATTGTTACTGTTTTTTGACATCTGTGTGTTGGGTATCACTTTTAAGCAGTTTAAGATATGAATAATATTAAATGCTTGCACTGTAGAGGGAAAATCAGTAAGCTCAAAGAAAAATTATTGTTATCTAATGTTTATCAGCATTCCATATGATTCCACTATTTATAGTAATCTGGGAAGCAGAACCACAAAATGAGAGTTTTGTATTATTCTGGGTGGTGTCTTTTGACAGAGAAATAACATGATGACATTTAGATAAGGCAAGTATTTAGGAAAGTAGGTTTTCAAATGAGAGATTCAGAGGTAAACCTTCCTGGAGAAGATGGTGGGTAACAAGCCTCAGTCTTTATATTTTTGTCCACCTTTTTGCTATCTATCTGCTTCTTTCTATCTTGCTATCATCTTTCTTTCCAACTTGAAAATGCTCCATAGCTGTATTGTGCAGAGAATAGCATTTACTTCCAGGCAGTGGGACAGAGGGAGGGAAGCTGCAAGGAGGAAAGGGGAATGAGCCTGTGCTGTGAAATGTTCACAGTGTAACTGCCAATAATTAGGGCAAGTATCTGTGGCCCTGAGAAGAGGAATAATTAACAGCACACACTGATCCACTGACAAAATTTAGGCTTCAGACCAGGATGGGGAAGTATGGCACAGGCTGAAAAACAAGGAGATGCTCATGAAAGGGGTGTCAGGATGGTAAAACAGAAGCCGAAAGGAGAGGTCTCTCCAGGAGAGACTGAGACAGGCTGGATAAGTTCAAGAATGTCTAAAAACATTCAGTAGCCCAAACTCCTCATCCCTTGAGAAACAAAAGGCAAAAAATAAATGAAGGTGAATAATCATCGAGTGAACAATCATTTCTAAACATAGTGTATGACAAACCAAATCACTATTGATAACAGGATGAGTGCTCTCTCTGCACTGGACAGCTCAGCCTGAACTTGTGGCCTTTGCTGTTGGAGGTCAATTCCCCTGACCTGATGGATTATTTTATCTGGTAGACGTCATCTATCCATGATCTGGCATTGATTACTTTTTTGGTTGGTTGGTTTGTAGGTTTCTTTAATGAACAGTATCTCTCTGGGTCTATATCTCACAGGAATACTGTGAGTTTTAATTTGTGACCGTAGTGAATAATGAGACCATCAGATGACAAACTTACTAATTCATTTTTTTCAAACCAAAGCCAAATGGTTTTGTATTTTGTTATCACTTTGGAATCCAGGCTTTATTTCATTACCTGAGCCTGACTGTCCACTGCTATGAGTAAGCATAGCTCTGCTACTTCTGGGATCAGGTGTTGTAACTCCAAAACTCTGGTGTGAAATCATGGTACGTGTGTATTCAGAGCATTACAGAATAATTTAATTGCATGAACTTAGTTAAAGCGGCCCCAGAAGGCACAAAATAGTTGCAACATAACTGCCTGGTTTTAAACTGTCAGTTACTGGCATTTTTGAAAAAAAGAGTGGTGAAAATGTGCTTTATCATCCAAAACTGCTATTCAGGAAGAAAACAAAGGCATGCAGAAGGAAAGTTACTGCTGCTCGACCAGCAATAAGCATAATTAGGAAAGGCTGAAATTTGGAAAGTGTTACAGCATTTCCAATGTCTCTTTTAAAGTGTGTGGTAAGGTTCACTTTGAGCAAGTAATTAGAGAGAAAATGTCTTGTGGTTTAAAACAGGAGTGGTTGATAGAAGGCGGGCATTTTAGAGCACTTTACTAAAAGCTTCCAATTTATAATTTTAGTCCTATTTTCTAAATATTCAACTTGAGTTACATTGCACATTCATAGGCTCTAAGTTTCAAAGAGAGATGCTTTTGAGAACCACACCACTTATTGTTGAATTGTTACATAGCTGCTGTGTGATGCCAGACAAGTCCATTAAACACTTCAGGGCTTGTTTCTTCCCCTGGGGATTAATAGTATTTACCTTATAAGCCTATGGGTGTTC
The DNA here is from genome assembly GCA_016584745.2 of Phylloscopus trochilus trochilus. Taxonomy (NCBI): domain Eukaryota; kingdom Metazoa; phylum Chordata; class Aves; order Passeriformes; family Phylloscopidae; genus Phylloscopus; species Phylloscopus trochilus. The sequence goes on from WQNJ02000041.1 coordinate 12,686,134, forward strand.
CTGTTATTCTTTGTATAGTATTTTGAGAAGCCACGTTGTTCAAGGCCTGGTTACTTAGATATGCAAAGTACTGCAGCACACAGCCCTCTGAGACCCCCTCAGTTCATCCTGTTTTTCTGTTGTAGTTACAAGGTCAAGTTGAAATAATCCCCATGATTATAAGAGCGTGTATGAAAAACTTTCCTGGAGAGCAACATCTGTTATCTGGTGGTAATAGTGATTCAAAGGAGCTCTTTGGGAAGAGAATTCAGTCTGTCTCACATGAACGTGATGACTCAGTAATTCACATTGGGAAAGGGAAACATTCTGCAGGCCTCACAAATGTGATGCTGGAGACTCATTACACGCATTCTTGTGTGCCTTTGTGAAGCGCCTGACACAGCGCAGTGCGAAGGGTTTCTGGCAGCCACGGCCCTGTCTTCCAGCAGCAGCAGTGATCCTAAACCATCCCCAGTGCCAGGGCTGCACACAAACCCTCCTCCCCCTGCCCTTCCTCAGGGGCAGCACAGTGCGGCTCTCACTTCTCACAGCTGGGGCTAAGGCAGAGTTAGGGTGCAAGAGCAAAGGACAATATAAACTGTTCTGTGCATGACAGGGCTCTGCCACACAGCTGCCTGCTTACTGTTAAGTAATTAACAGCTCTGACTACAGCTTGGGTTTGCTTGTTCAGAGAAATGGCATTCCTCCCATGGGCTCTGGACACGCACATCAAATTTCATGAGGATTTAATTTTATTTACCCTTTTACCTAACATTTGAGCCAAATTCAGCCCCCATCCATACAACTGCCCTTGCTGCTTGAGGCTTTCACATGAGAGAGGGCAGCCTCATATTTTCACCTGGATATGTGAACAGGCACCCAGCCAGAACGTGGTGGGAGTTGGTGACTGACACTCCACACCCAACCTTCCTGTGCCTGCTGCAGCCCTGCCTGCTCTCACAGAGGCTTCTGAGCAAACATTGCCCTGGACAGATGAAAGAACTCATAGATGCCATGTAGTAACATTATGTAAAAAGCTCAGGACCTGAAATATTTACAGCTTAATTGACTGCAGTTCCTATTGACTTCAATGGGCGTTTTATTCAATTAGGGACTGCAGAATTTACATCATTGCCTCTGGCTTACATCATTGCAAATATTATTGATGCTTATAAAGCTTTTGGGGATCTTTCAGGCTTTTAGTCCACAAAGTGACTAATGTGAAAGTCTTGCTCGGGGGTAAGAGGAGTATTTATATCCAGCTCATCTTTCATTTACTTATTCCTGAGTCTCTCTGTGCTATTCCTTTGGGAATGCTCATATAAAATCTGCAATTTAACAAAGAGGGGGAAAGCAGAATTGTCTCAATACAGGAAGATTCAAGTTTCACTTTGAACATTAGAAGTGCACATTTCTTATTTTCTTGTCTAAAAGGTAAAAGTGAATCTGATTAATTTTAATCTCATGAAATGACGAAATTAAGGCACAGTAAATTTAGAATGAATATTGAGGAAAGTTAACAGTTTCCCAGGGGTGAGCATGAATACAGGGACTGGAATTTAAAACTATGCAGATTGGAGCACCAGAAATTCTGACAAAAAGAAGTAACTTGAACTGGTGAGAAGGGCTAAGTGGCTTGAAAGGTTTTTTATCTTTCTAATCCACGTGTGCTATAAACCAGTGTTGGAGTTACCATGTGAGTAGCACAGGCAGGCCCTGTCTAGCTTAATTATGACCTCTCAGCTTCTGACTACAGTAGAGAATATGGAAAATATGGAAATCCTTATGCTGGCTCTGTGTTAGGCCTGGAGAGAAAAGGGATACAGCTTCTTCTCCTTTTCATTCAGTGCTTTGGGGAAAAGTGGTGAGTAAACCATTTCACATATACTGTGTGCAGTTGCATTTCATACTTCTTTTTATCCAGAAACAGCAATGAAACATCTAGAAATTAGTATTTATATATTTGTATATTTATATATATGTGTGTATGTGTATGTAAGTAAATGAAAACAAAACATGGCACAAGCAGTTTTAGGACATGTGATAGAAATCTGAGTGTATTTCAGACAATATTCTTACTACAGATCTTCCCAGAAAAATCTGCAGGAAGATCTAGAAAGTCACACATCTGTAAGATGCATAGTTTTATGTCTGTTTTAGCAAACTTGGAGAAATGTATCTGTGGCAAAATCGATACAATTCCCAGGTAGAACACTGACTTTCTTTAGTTCTGTCATGGTATGTGAAGTGAAATTGGACATAAAAGGAAAGGCAGACACCTTATAGAAGGCTTTTTTTTTTTTTTTTTTTTTTTTTTTTTTTTTAGCAGAGAACACAATAAATGTTATCTGTCAGGGAAAGAAGCAGGCAATTTAAATTCAGGCAGCATAGCATCTTCAGTCGGAAGGGCTATTTTTAACTTCAGATGTAGCTTAATTTAGAAACTGAGCAGTCCAAATCCCTTTTTTTTTTTCCCCACTTCTCCGACTGGAGATTTTTTATAATGATTGTAGATAGCCTTGTGTGATGATGCTGAATAGAATAAGAAATACGTTATCCTGAGCTTCAAGGTCATGAAAATGCACATCTAAACAAAGCAGCTTTGTGGCAATATTGGCATACACGTGTAAACACAGAGACCAGATGAGATTGATGCACTGTTTTCTAAGCATAAGGGCCACTTGGGCAATTTGCCAGGAAGTTGCATAGAATTTTCATATCCCTTTATGCAAGATCTTACCCAGATCTGTGTTATTTTGTGTAGGAAGTGCTGTAATTGCATATAGTCCTATACAATGTGTGATAAAGAGAGTGTAAATTCCAGTGGTTTCTAAGGCAGAAATATTTATAAGAAATCTGGCAGTGATTTCCTGCATTGATTTTTGCGAGGCAGCTTCTAGTATTTGGCTTTGTTTGCAAGTTAATCACAAGAATTGAGAAGCTCATTTCGTTATAGAAGATATTCAGAATTAAGAATTGCAGATTTGACTCTATTAAGTGATTACAGGCTTTTTAATGTATTCAGATTCAGAATATGAAAAAAATCCTTTCACAAATGGAAGTACTTCCAAGATGGCTTGTTGCAAACACTCTTCTTGCATAATTGCATACTCTATGTCACTCAGCCTTCATCGAGTGAATTGCAGTAGCATTTCAGCATTAAGCTCAATTCAAGCTGGATTTTATAGTTTACCTGTTCAAGCTCAGCCAGGAGAGATTCTGAAAGCTGTTCCAGTTGCATAACAATAACAAGGAGTGGAGAGACATGTGCCATTGCGACAGAAATAATGGGGTTATTAATAAGCTGAATGTGACATGGGGAAGTTGGCTCTATTTCTGAGCATAGTGACACCTTCACCATTAACTCCTGAGCACACACAACTTCCTGCAGTTCCTGAGATTTTGCTTGAAGGGCTGAGCGTTTGTGCACGTACAGAAAAGAGAACTTTTTCTGTAGTCACCTAAAAATCCTGCAATTATACGTGAAAGCTTCAGCTGCCATTTATTCTTTAACTTATGACAGCTAAAATTAGAGGCTTTCATTCCATTGTTTTTATACACTGGGTAGTGTGATGTAATGTAGAAAGAACACCATAAAACAAGTTAGAATGGTAGAGTTATAATCGTTAATGTTCAATGGAGGCTAAAAGGAAATATCATTTAGAGGCTGGATTACTTCTGAATTGCCTGCTTTGGATAGGGATTCTTCCATCTTCCTCTGAAACATTTGTTTTTGAGGAATGCTCCTTTCCCTGGCTACATTCTATGTGGAGGAAATATGGGAGTTAGCACAGAAGCTGTTAGAGCCAGGAGACCCTACTGTGGGTCTCCTTAATTCTCTGCTGGCCACACAAACCTGAATTAAGGCTGAATTTAGCCTCTGGGAGGCATTTTAGTGGTGCTATCAGACCAGGAAATTCAGACTGTGACGCACACTTTGGATTGGGAATGTGAATTCACAGCCCTTTCTTGAAGAGGCTTTTCTTTAAAGTAAAGCAGATATATTGCAGCAGTATTTGCTGACGTGTTTCAGCTTTCAAAAGAGAATGTGTTTTTCTCGTCAAAGACTTGATCTGAGGCTTGTAGCAGAAGAAGCATTCAGCACACACACTTTCTTGTTTTAGGTATGTTGGTATGCTGTCAAGAGGCAGGATTCAGTTTGCCTGTTAAAGAAGTTTAAAAAAAGATTAAAAGCCATCCAAAAGGAGCAGGGGGGTTCTCAAGAAAAAGCTGAAATCTTACAGAATTGAGGGCAATATTTTTGGTCTTACAGAAATGCAAGGCATACTCAAGATAAATTTCTGAATGGCTTTACCAAATCTAATAGCTAGACAATAAAACTGTCCATTTGTGTCTGCTTTGTTTTCATTCAGTTTGTAGTACAGAGGAAAACAACTGGTGTGAGAGCAAATAGTAATTCTATTTTCAGGCATTCAGACTCTTAAACAGCAAATTTCTTTGAAGAAATATGGTAACACACAGGTGATGAGGTCAGTTTCAAGTAAAGCTCAGATTTGTCACAGAGCAGCACTAAAGCACTCTGTGACATAAATGAAGCAAGGTGGGTGTTGGTCTCTTCTCCCAAATAAGTGATAATAAAAGAGGAAATAGGCTCATGTTGCACCAGGGGAGGTTTCAATTGGGTATTAGGAGGAGTTTCTTCATGGAAAGGATTCTCAAGTCCTGGCACAGGTGAATGAAGCGCAGTGGATGAGTCACTACCCCTGGAGGTATTTAAAAGATGTGTAGATGTGGCACCTGGGGACATGGGTTAGTGGTGGACTTGTGCTAAGTTAAAGGTTGGACTCAATGATCTTAGATGTCTTTTCCAACCTAAATGATAATAATTAGTTTTTATTTAGTAGTTTTCGTCCACAGATCTCAATGTGTTTTATAATGAAGGTCAATCACCTGCATAATGTACTGACTCTTTCATAAGAATTTTATTGCAATTTTTCTGTTCAAAAAGTTTAAGCCACTCTTCTGTGTCACTTGTTACAGGAAAATGTATCAATGTGTTCTATGCCCACAAATCACAGTAGGAAGGACAAGCAGTAGACTGGAGTTTTTATTAATCAGTGTGCTGTCTTCTCAGAAATGGGAAATGATTTTATCAAAGTGTGACAAATTACAAGAAGTAAATAAACTGATGTTCAGGTGAAGTACAGGAGACTAGCAGTCACCGTGTGTCTATAAAAAAATGCAGTGTGCTATTCCTGTATAAGGATTTCCACAAATTAGGATGAAAGCAGTGCACAAACATACGTAGACATCGTTCATCCCATGCTCTTTCATCTTGTAGGAGATGGTCACAGGCCAGGAACTAAAAATAGTCAAATTTAAGAGCGCATGCTCTCGAGAGGGGATCAAAGACTGAGATGCTGTTTAGGCATGCAAACAACCAGAAGTATCAGAGCAGGAAGAGTGTGGTTGAACCAGTTACTGCTCTGATAAAATCTGCTACTTTAGCTTCAGCCAAATTTGTGACAGCAACAGAAATGGGGTGCAGAGGCACAGGGAGAGAGATGTGTAAGGCAGTTCCTGTTGCCTAACCTTGCATGCCTAACACAGGCGCCTAAATGAGGAAGGCAATTTTTCCTGGACTATTGAAAGATTAAATACCAAGGATTTTATTTCAGAAAGTAATTCAGAGCCCACAAGAATAACTTCTGCTCTGAAGCACCTCTGGAGGAGCCGGACACCCTTCAGTGATTTTGTGGGAAACTTGGGTAAAGTGCCTGCCCTAAGCCCCAGGGTTGGTGTTAAACACAGCCCACGCAGGGCCACTGCAAAGGCAACTTTGTACCCAAAGTGATAAGTTTTCCTTGGGAAACTTCCTTTTTCTCCTCAGGCTTCTCTTTCTGCTCTTTAAATGACGCACAGATCTCGTGTGTGGAGGCTGAACCATTTCTCTGAAGGACAGAGTTGATCTTAGGTCTGTGCATTGCACTTTTAACCAAGTCAGAGACACTCCTCTATGTTCCTACCTAGACATGGAAGGTTATTTCTCTAATCAGGGTTAACTTTCATAAAAGCACCTGGCAAAAACATAACTTGTCTTGTTTAGTTCCATAACATCTCTGAAAAACAGGGCAAGGTTCATAACCAAACCAAGAGCAATAGTTTTTGTGCCATATCTGATTTAGTAAAAAAGCAGTATTTACTTGAAAAGGAAGACCTGTAAAACTTGGCTTTTCATTAAAACAGATTTTTATTAGTTTTTTTAAGTCAAAAAAGTTTTTTAAAATTTTTATTGTTAAAAATACAGTTTTCAATTTAAAATTGAAAATTTCACATCCAGGGCCTAGCTTTGGAAGTTCTTTGCTGCTGACTTGCAGCACTATTAACACTTCTCATGTTTCTCTGTTGCACTTGTCTTGTTTAATAGCAGACAAGGAGCCATGTGGGTGACAGCTCTATACCAACAAATCCCAACAGACAGATGCTATGATTTGATCCTGATATTCACTGTATGTTTTACTTAATGCTGCAACCAGGAATTAAAAATATGAGCACATGCTTTTTTTTCCCTGTATATGTGTCGATAAAAAAGCCTGGTCTGGTGTAACATACTGGTGATAGGAAGCTATTTTTAGACCAAACAAAGCAGGGGAACAATGACAATAATATGTTTCATGGTACAAGAAAACTGACATTGGCTGGCATTCATCACCAGATGTTGCATCAGCATTCTCCATCCCTAAATAAAGCAGTCAGAAGAAACTTCCTCCTCCCATTAAGTGGCCCTTTATACAGAGGAGATCGAATTCAGCTGATAATGTCACCAGGAAGCGAGTGCAGTATTTAAAATCTGGTTGACAGTGTAAATACTCAGTCATGAGGCAGCTGTGGCAGGGGCACCTCCTGTGCCTGAGCACAGGCTCCAGGTGTGAGGGGGGAATCCCAGAGCCAGGGAAATCCAAGGAAGAGCAACCTTGGGGGATTGCTGCTTTGCTGGGAGCACGAGTGACCAGGGATGCTGTGGACAGGGATCAAGGGGGCACTTTGCAGAGCAGGGCACTGCTCACGGGGCCCCAGCCCAGGGATTGCTCTGGGTCCCACACAGTGATGGGCACTCGTCCCATAGTTGAAAACACTGCTCCTTCCTTGTGAAGTTCAACAAAGACAAATCTTGCACTTGGGAAAACATAATCCAGGGTGAGCTTCCTCCACTCATCCAGCAACTGATACCCCCATAGGAAGTTGTTCTTGAATTTGGAAGTGAAGGTGGTGAGCACAAGAACTGTGAGCTGGCTAAAGTTCTATTCCAAAGAAAGTGGCAAGGCTGGAGAAGTGTTTCTACTGGTGTTTCTCTGGGGTTAGTCTTGGGACCTGGTCTATTTAATATATTTACCAGTGTGGTGAGGTGAAATTCCTAGGTAAGACACTTAGGGAGGCATTGCCAATGTTGAGGAAGACTGAGTTGATGTTCAAAAAGGATCAGGCTAACTTTTTTACCAGCTTGCTGGTGATGTCAGATAAATTACTACTGTACAAACCATATACTCTGGGTTCAATAATAACCCCACCTGTAACCTGGGGCTTTGTGAACTGGAAGTAGCAGAGGTGGAAACAAACCTGAGTGCACTTACCAAGGGAAGGATGAATGTGATAAAACATTGGAATATAGTTGGGGTAGAAAACATAATGCAGTCCTGGAAGGTGAGAGGTTTTTAAGACTTTGAAGGAAACACTGGTACCGTCTTACAAGGAACTTTAACTCCTCTAGTTGAGTGTAGTTCTTTTCAGAGAAATTAACTTAAGCTGTGAGAGGTGTAAAGAACTGTAGCATGAGCAAGGGAATGGAGCTTCATCTTTTGAAGGGAAATTAGAAATGTCTCATGTAGCCAATCAAATGGAGGTTTCTAGGATGATCAATCATTAAATACACTGGAAACAAATGCTGGTGAGTGGAAAAGTTCAGTGTCCATGATCACTGTTGCCTCTCTGCTGAGATCACTAACAAAGCTGCCATTCGTTGCCTGTTCAGTGGCTTTCTTTGTGATGTGGATAGTGGACTGCTGTTAATTCCAAAACTTTTGCATGTGACACTGACAAGAGGATGGCCAGTAAGGCTGTGCTTTTATTAGTACTGCAAAAAGCACTCGGCAGCCTCCAAAAACATATAGCATTTTTCAAATCTTGGCTGCAGATTAATTACAAGAGAAAAGGATTTCTTTAATTGAGATGAACTTCCTCCCTTTTGGTGTGTTTGAGCTGGGCTGTGGTGGTGTCAGTCCCTTAGCCCTGCCTAAGGAGCCAGCTCACTGTGCTGAGCTCTGGGTTTGACTTGGGAGAGCTCTGTAAGTGCAGAGTGCTGACATCACAGTCCCGAGGGTGGCAGTTATTAGCTGCTAAGAATAGTTACTGGCAAACATGGAATAGAAAAATCAAATGTCTGCTTAAACTACCAGTGGATGGGGAGGCAAAGAGCTTCAGCTCAGCTGAGGGGCTTTCTGTTTGAATGTGAGGGCAGCAACGTTGGGCATCATCCTGGTGCAGGTGATGCTTTAGGATTCCTGAGCTGGGAGATCTCACAGAGACAAATTCATCCCTGGTGCAGTTCCAGAACTGTCATGGTAAGTGAGCTTTTTATGTTTATTTCCCACTGTTTAGGTTATCTGATCTGAGTGATCTGTGTTTTGCAGTCCTTAATGTAACTATGGGATTCACGAGAGCCATGTCAGTGTTACTGCCAGTATAACCACAGTTCTTTTAAAAGATGATGCAAAAAGCAATACTAATTGTATTGCAAATGGATTAATAATAATTGTATTGCAAAATGAAGTGTTCAAGGTTAAAAAATAATGTACGGTAAAAACTACATGTGGGCAGAGATGGTGCCTCCAGTCTCCAAGTTCAGGGAAGTATCCTGCTCATCCCGTGTTTTGGGGCTATTTGGATAAATGTTACAACCTTTAGGCCTTGATTACAGATTTAGGAGCTAAGAGGTCACATTTTCAGGTTTTAACTTACCTCTGGTTTTGTAATGCAAAGTTCTGTTTAATGTTTCTGTGGTATTAATAAGGTGTTTCAGATATTTAACTGCCCCAAGTTAAAGTTGATCTATTTAAAAGAAAACACATATAAATACAGAAGCAATATAAGATGAAAGTTAAGAGGACTGGGTGTCTCACAACCTTTAAAAATCTCATCTTGGCTTTTTTTGTACTAATTAGGCCATGGACAGAAATATTCAACTAGGTTTATCAGTGCTCTTAGGAGATCTTCTAACCTGAGCTACTCCTAACAATATTTTTTACACTTCTTAACTTTACTGTATAAAAGCAGCCAGGGGTGGAAATAGAAAGCTGTGACTCTCCCAGACAAACACCAAAGATTCTCATTCCAAGTCACAAATTGGCCTGAAGCTCCCTTGGCCAAAGTATAATCTTTGTCTCACCCCTTCGTGCCCTCCCACACCAGCTTCATGGTGATTCAAAACCATCAGAAATCCCTTGTAACCATCACTGGTCCACTTAGCAGGGAGAACAACCTGCAAATTTGGCAGCCTGGCCCCAGCCTCCCTGGTTTGCAGCCAGTGCACAGCAAAACCCACAAGTCTGCTGATCCTACAGAGCCTGACTCAGGTCTGTGCCAGCCCCTTGCAGGAGCTCTCCCCAGAGGGAACGAGGAGCTTGATGGATGTGCTGCTGCAGGATGTCAGAGCGTGCTAATGAAGCAACAGATCCATTACAGTATTTAGCCATTTTGCAAGATCCAATTACAGGAACTTTGTGAAGTATAAAATAGCTTGATTTTACCCTGTGCTTAGCCTGTAAAAGATGATGTCTCCAAAAGACCCTCCCATCCTATCATTATTTCCGTGTGCTGATTCATCTATGTTCAGATTTGTTTAGAACTGGGATTTGATTCTGCCCTATTGCTTATCAGTTTTTTTGTAAATCTGTTTGATAATTGTTATGGACAAAGATGAAGAATCCCTGGGTGTTCTGCTTGCAGGGTGTGACATGTAAAGTAGAAGTTTTTCTTGCAAATCAGAAGGCAGGACTGACATAGGAATTATTGTCTAAAATTACATTGTCTCTGTTATGTAGGATTTCAGACAGTGATTGTGATAGTCCTTTTTGTCCCTTAAAAATGAGAATTTATGACTCAAAAGGTGCTATGCTGTCAGTCAGAAAATTTTTCCATTATACTGAATCTTACTTTTAATGGTATAATATCCTGTTCTTTTAGGTGCAGGTGTGGTGTTTTGAATACAAACTGATTTACAGTCATTTTCTTCAGTCTGGAAAGCAGGCACCAAAAAAAAAAGAAAGAAAGAAAAAAAAGATGTAAGAAATTCTATATACAGTGTTAGTGTCCAGAGGGGTAAAATATAATATAATAAAAAAAAAATTGAAGAATTTTTCCTCATTCCACGGGTTTATCAGTTTTATTTATTTTAGGAAGAGGACTCTGTTTAGGTCCTGCTTACCTGAAGTAGTAGCAGCTTTAAAGAGAATTATAATAAGAAATAGAAACACAGGGAATCTTTTATGAAATAAAGTGCATATGGCTCTTAGCATGTGGCCAACTTCTTGTTTAGGAAGATTTCCTGCTGCATTCGTTTTCCTCGCTGTATCCCCCGAGGGCTGAATGTCGCTGTCTCCTGCAGACAATGCAGCAACGCCCTGGTTTTGTGCTGGTGAATGATTTTTACATTCACAAGCTGTTTCGGTGTTCCAGAGCATTGCATTGTTCTAGCATGGATTTGTCTGAGTTTTCTCATGGAAAGATGATTCTCTCTGGTCTGGGGGATGCCATCAGGGGTAAAGGCACATGCAGTGGCACAAACAGCTGAGATCTTGTGGCAGACTTCATGTCTGCTTGATGCTTTCCCTGATGGCCTTGACACCAACTATAATGTCAGTAGTGTAAAACAGCCTTTGCAAAAACGTGATTTTCTGTTGGACTGCTGGCAAAGTAGTGCTGATGTGACATAAACTTCCATAGGTGGTGGCACTCTCTCATACATTTTGTTTTCAAGGTTAAATACAGAGGTGGACAAAACACTCCCAGCAAAAGGCAGAAGTACCTCAGCCTTGTGGCCTCTGACTTCAGCTGAGCAGTCAGCTGTTCTTTGCTTTTTTGTGTGCCCATGGACCTGCCATGGACCTGTATGGAAATAATCTCAGCTGAAATTGAAGCAGTGTAGAAAACAAAATTGGGTAAATGTCTGTGAATGGATCTACTTGATTTTTGTAGAAAATATAAGAATGGTGGATCTAAGCACTAAACAGAATTAGGGTAAAAGTCTTTGTAAAACACCTGTGGAAGTACATATTAATCAGTTTTACATGTCCCAAACTCTATGGCATTGAAATGATGAACAATTGAACAAAATACATTCCTGGAATGTACTTAGATCCAACAGCAGGAAGCTGAGTCCAGGTAGAGTCAGACTGGAAATGAGGCATGTGTCCATTTGTGTTGGTCACTGGCATATCTGGAGAAGAAATGTGATGTTTCACATGCACAGTAAGCTGAGCATTTGTCCACATAAGACTACACTTGTGTAATCCAAATTAATATTGGCAGGTTAAGGGATCTGATGCACAAACTTCCCAGGAAACACAGTTGACTGTTGCTGTAAAATGCCAGACTGAGAGATCAGAATAATCTCTCTGGCTGGAAAATCCACTGATCCATAGCAATAGCTCTGTTCTGTATGTGCACAGCAGACAGAGAGAAAAAAAAAAGGTTTTAATTCTACTGCAGAATAAAATATTAATGGTCCTGTCTCACCACAAATTTTCAGAAAATTAGATAGTTAGATTGTGTCAAACCTTGGCTCACTACCAAGACTACTTGCCATAAAATTTCTGACATCAGAAGAGGGACACCTGTATTAAAGTGAAATTTGAAGATTCTCTAATATACAAGTTTGTGAGATGGAGTCCTTATCCACAGCAATCATGTTGTCAGCAGTGCTGTTTGTTGGAATTAATGCTGCAGATTGGATCTGGTCGTTGATGCTGATCTCAACTTATGTAGGACGTAAACTGAATACATTATATTTTCTGCCCAGCCAGAATTCTCTAATGCAAACACCAAAGCTGAAGTAAATGGAAGCAGGCAGTTCTCAGCCTGAGCTGCCAGGCCATTAGAAATTCCAGGTTGCTAAATGTAAATGTAGTATGGATATCCAAGCTGAAAGGTGTCTCAAAAACACAGCTGAAGATTTATATTATTTTGACAACACACTGGAATCAGCTATTGCTGCTGACACTGAGCCAAACCCAGCCAAGGAGTCTTTTGATGTATTTCAAGAAACATGTTTAGTGTCCTGTAACTGCATCTGTCACCACCATCCCCTCAGGAAAAAAAAACCCCAAAACCCTGAGAAGGTTGTTTTTGTTTTTTAATCGTTAACTCCGCACTGCTGTGCCTTCCTTCCTCTCTGAGCTTCCCTTTTGTGTAGATGAAACCTGGTGATGCAGTGTTTGCCTATAGGCGTCCTTTTTCCTGCAAACACAGAAAACCCTGAAGAACAAATAAACTGTTTAAGTTGCTGATCCTGCATGTTTGCAAATTCATTGGGAGATTTGGCTCACATGTAAGGACACAAGGATCCGGCTCCTAGGGAATAAACGTCAAAGGACATGAAAAGAAAAGCCTTGGTAGGCACTGGGACTGTAAGAACAAAGAGTGCTTCCAAACTGCAGTAGTAAAAACCACTGGGAAATGTGGCATAGTCTGACAGAAGTGGTAAGAATGATGGTTCTGAGTCAGGCACTGAATCAGAAAAAAAAAAAAAAAAGGAAGAAAAAAGAAAAAGAAAAACAAAAAGGAAAAGAAAGAGGCTTGATCTAAGTGAATTAAAGCCACTTATATTCCTGGAAATGAATTATTTCCTCTTTATCAAAAAAAGAAAAAAAATACAAAGAGATTAAGAATGTAATTATAGGTCACAGAAAGAATTATGTGGCAATTTCTGTCTCCCAGGCTTACATTCAGGGTACAGACCAAAACTCTGGTACACTGCCTGACTTCTGCAGTGTCTCAGCAGCGTTGCCTGTGCTGCCTATTTACTTTTCAGCACTTCCTCTCAGAGGCTTTCTTTTAGCCCATGTCCTCTGCAGGCTTTCAGAGGAAGCTCTGGGTATTATTCTGTGTCCAGAGTAAACAGAAAGCACAGCGCTGTCTTCTGTGCATAATCCCTCTCCTTCCCCTGTGAATTTACAAATACTGTAGAAAAACAGAATGATCACAGAAATAGCTGTTTTAGAAGATCCCTCAAGCACTGAGGACTTGGTTCCCTGCTTTGTCAGGGAGTTCAGGCCTATCTGTGACATCATTTACTGTTTATCTGGCCGAGGCTCCAAGGAAGTGCCAAAGCCTGTGAACCATCTCCCCTCTTTCCCATCTCAGAATATTTTCATTCCATCCATCTCTGCTGGACACAGAGTGCCTGGGCACTGTGGCAGGGGGTGTTTTCAGTGCACAGTGATGTTTTGCCCAGTCATATGTCAGGAGGGAGCATCCTCCCACTGGTATGAACAGCGTGACCACGAAGGAAGATGAACAGTAACTGCATTATGTCCTTCAGAAGATGGATGGAAGTGAGAGGGAATATGGTTTTGTGAGCTGTGTTTCAGGGCCTTGCTCATCAGTTGCATGACATTGCTGCATTTGTTTCCCAGTGTTTACAAACAGAATAAAATCAAGGTTGTAAACCAGAAAACCATATTCCTGTTCTTTGTAGATTGAGGACAGACAGCATAAAATGCTAAAAAAAAGAGATCAGCTGCAATTAGTCTTTAAAGAACCTAATCACCAATATGAAATTGGTGACAACCAAGATTTCAGATAATTAACCTCCTTCTGTCTTATATGCTCACTGTCTTTTTGTGTTGTGTGGTTTGGTTTTTTGTTTGCAGTTTTGTTGTTTTGTTTAAGCTGTTTGGAAATAAATATACTAAGATTCAGTTATTCCTAAAACTTTATCATTTAATGACAAAAATCCATTTGCTTATGAGTGCATTGAGATTGCTGCACTGGGCATATCCAGACTCTGCCAATCATCAGAGAGGGGCTCATTCATTCTTAATTGGCTGAAGGGTAGAAAAGGAGTGGGGCAATTTCCTACAGACATTCTTCTGGCTCTCCTGGTATAATGCCTTGAAGTAGGTGATGCTGCTATATCACAGAGACCATCAGGTTAAATGAAGGTTATAAAACCAACCCCAAAACTTTTACGGAGTTGCAAACATCATTTTCTCACTATCCCAAAGAAAGTTTATTTCTCGCCACTTCCCTTGAGAGAAGAGTTAAAAATTGCCCTTTTATGGGAAGACAACTGCCCAAAAATCCCCAGAAAAGGCAATCAGAGCATGGACAGGGCTGGCTGGAGCCCAGGCAGTGGGACTGGGACTGGCGAGCCCCTGAAACAGAACTGTGCAGCAGAAGCTGCTGCAGAGCTTCCCTGGCAGGTGCTGCTTGGAGAAGCCTGAGACAGCCTGGCCTGTGGGAGTCCAAGATGAAGCAAAGTGAGCAGGAATGAAAGAAAAAAAAAAAAAAGGCAGGGGAACAGTGGGGAAAGGAAGTATTCTTTACTTTGTATGCTGGAAAGATAAAACCCCATTGCACTGGTGCAGGGATGTTTTGTCTTTGGCCCTGACTGTCCCCAAGCCAGTTTAAGTCAGCAGTTTGACACACAGTGATGCCAATAAGCACCAACCCCTGCTTCTCTCCTCACACAGACACACAGTTCTGCTGGATTCTTGCTCTTTAGCACAGTGGTGAACCAACACTTCTAAAACACCATCTGTTTTGCTGTGTCAAGGGAACCAGCTACCACTGCAGCCTAGTCACTAAATCACATTACAACCCTAGGTCTAAAGACATTTGTATAGATCCCCAGCTCTACTACTTACCACTAATAAGGATAGTCTGAAGATAATCATGCAGGGATATTATCCCAGTTCTGCCTTAGCTACTCATTTCTGCAGTGCACATATGGGCCAGCATGGCCTGACTTCTCCAATTCCTCTTGCTATATTTATCTTTCTTTTAGCAGAAATAATTGAGGGATCAATGAGGTTACTGTGCCAGGTCTATTGCTCAACTCTCCACTTCCCTGTTGTGGTGGGATCTTGCAGGAAACTTAAAAAAATCCAAAGAACAGCCAAACCTCTTCTTATACTTGCCCTGAGATGCCTACCCTGCCTGTGTAATAGGCATTGTTGAACATGATTTAGCCTTAAATTATTAAATATTTTTTGCTACATCCCAATGGAGACAATCTAGGGTCCATATTAGCACTACTGAGTGCTCATTTGTTCTTTCTGTTTTAGCATTGCAAAAAAATTAGGTGAAGTTTCTTCCCTGTTACAGGTACTTGAAACTGCAATGAATTTCATTAAATGAATTTCACTAAAAGAATTTAACCAGCCATCTTAAAACTATTGTATTTATTTCTAAGATTGAGAATGTTATATTATTAATTTAAACAATTGTAGGGAAAATCCTGTTATATTGACCTTGAAAATGCTGCTAAACATAGTAAATACAAAACATTTGCTTTCTAAAATGAAAAGATAAAATGCTCAGTCACTTAGAGCTTCACATGGAAATCAGGAAAACAGCTCCTGTTCTAAATGGAGCTGTCAAACTGACAGGTTGCAAAAGAAACCTATTCCCAGCTATTCAGTAGTAACAAAAGACCAAGATGATCCAGTTTCATCAGACCATCAAAGAGGGAGACTTGAATTTGTTGAATTCAAATCAGTTTTCTCTGTTTGCTCACTTAGGCTGGTCCTAACTTCAGGATTTAAGAAATTCGTAATAAACTGAGCTGTTACTCATTCCAGGAACATCAAATAGCTGTCAATTACAAGGTGGCAGAAACTTGAACAAAAATGCAACTGCCTTTTTTGAGAAATACTTTGGGTTGAACTCAGCCACTTTGACGTAAGATTCTCTGCATGTGCAATTAGCAACTCATTCTGGCAGTTTCCTTATGGGAATTTTTCCAGGGATATTTGATGCAAATGTCTCTGAGAATCAGCTGTGGGTGCATTATGAAGATCATTTAGAAATCTTTTCTGGAAAAGACACCTCTGTGTCTGCTGTAGTTCAAACGAAAATGTACAGCTTTATCAATTCCTGACCCTTTGTCCCTGTCCAACGCTCAGCTCCACCACTCTACTCCAGCCTTTTCTTCTTTGGAGCAGTGGAAACCTTGGGGTTTTTCCATTTGCTTGTTAATGTATTTGCCAAGACACTTGGGGCTTCTTTGCAAAGGTGCTACTGCTCTGGGGATTGACATTCAGCATGGGCAGGCAGAGCAGGCCAAGGAAAGAAGCAACAAGCCAGCAAGGAACAAAAACCTTTCCATCCTGAGTTCTTATTCCAAGTGTCTTTGAATCAGCAGCTCTGGGCCCATCCCAGCTCCTGAAGGAATGCCAGTTCAGAGCCGTGAGTGAATAAGGTGTGTGCGGGGGCGACTGCTTCCCTGTCATTTGTCAGAAGCCTCATTTTAAAAAGTGCCTCTTCTTTTGCTGCCTTACCGGGGCTTGAATGGCTCAGAGGAGCCGGGAACGGCTCACAGGCCTTTTGTTCGTGGCCTGTTGCCCAGCCCAACCCCGCCCGAGTGACCAGGAGCTGCTCCCGTGTCAGCGCAGCCTGATGGATGGTGTGAGCTGTGCCTCGGTCCGCTTCCAGCAGAAGGAGCAGCACAGAAGCCAGCACTGCCCTTGTCCCCAAGTGACTCTCTCGCAAGCCAGGGCTGTTTTGGGGCAGGGCAGAGCCGAGGCTCTGGGGGAGCAGCTGCCTCCTGCCCCACATCCTTCCCTGCTCTCAGGGGGGAACACCAGCCTGTGGAGACGTCAGGCTGATGCCTTCCCCAGCACTGGGATGACACTCACTGAAAACAGGCTGGCAGCGGGAACAGAAATCAGGAGCATCCTGGGTTAGGAGCACGGATATCTGCTGGTAAAAAAATACACACAAGAGCATGAATGGTTTCATTCAGAGTTTTGGACCAAAGCCCTCAGTATATGAGGGAAATCATTAGCACACCATTAGCTCTCATGCCTTAAAATGAAAATCACTTCTCTATTGTAATCTCTAGATTTGTTTTATAATGTTTTTACTCTCTCTTCTTTGCAGTTTGCTTGTTTAGTCTCTCACACTGGTCATTTTCACTCTGCTTATATTTAATTTCACTCCTTTGTTTGCTCACTTGTTCTTCCATCTGAAAACCTCACATGATGGATAACTTGTTCAGCAGCAAGGATAGAAGGAAACAGGTGGGCAAGCAATCTGAATTGCTTTTGGCAATGCAGATTTTGGCTCTGTCACTGGTTGCTTGACAAGCTGTTTACACCACTCTGTGCCTTACTTTTCCATAGAAATGGATTCGTAGTTGAAGAACTATGTTGAAGTTCAAAATCTTTGAGAAAAAAGAACCGTGCAACTACTTAGTGCTATTTACTGAAGGAAAACACACATAAACACAGGTGTTTTATTCCATGTGCTCCTTAAAATATCTATCAGTTAAACCCAGTAAGCCTCTGTTCTTCGTTTTCCTTTCTGAATTAGTTCTGAATGTTGAGTCATCTTCATTGATGCACACATGCAAACCACCACAGACAGCTTAGCCTTCAACCTGCAAAAAGTCCCAAATGTTCTGGGTCCTTCAGCCCATTTAACAGGTGTGATGTGCAAGTAGCAAATCCTAGTAACTACTGAGACACAGCTACAGTACAGATCTGCACTGGCACTGCAGAGGGTGTAAAGTGCTCTCTCCTTAAACTTTAATGTTCTCTCTATTCCCTCCCTCCCCAGTTTAATTTGGATAAAGTGTTTACCAGCAGGGCACAGCAGTTTGTAAAGAGCACAGTTGTTACATAACTTTATATTACTTACAGCCCTATAAAAGTGTTGCAGATAACACCAGCGACAGTGTCATTCCTCTACCTTGTTCCTCCACAGTGCCATTTCCAGTATCATTAATCCACAACTGAATCCCTTTTCCCTCAGGAATGGCTGGGGTCAGAGCAATACTGTCGATGCTGATGGAGGTAGAGCCAGCAACAGCATTATGCTGAAAAGCTTCATAAAAATGGTCTCAATCTCCTTGCTGACCTGGAAACTCAGCCTCTCGTATCAGATTTCCTGATTCATGACCATAAAAATCCTCGGGTACCAGAAGTTTTGTAAGTTAAGTGGCAAAACTTCAAAACTACAAGCTTGAGTAGCACTGCTGACAGCTTGGTGTAAACTCAGCTTCCAAGCCCAGGGGAAGATGAAATACATCTGTAATTATTCTGAACGCAACCCTTGACTGCAGTGAGTGTTTCTTGCTGCACTGCACCCCAGGGTTAACTTAGATTCCAAAAGTGAATTTGTGAACTTTAATGCAACTGCAACTCACAGAGTTAATTTCTTGGTTCGTTTTACTGATCTTCACCGAAGCATTTGCCAGTGTGGCACCTGGGAGCTTGGTGCTCTGCAGCCTGCAGGAAGCTGCCATGAGCTGTGCTCAAGGGGACAGCGTTGAGGTTATGTGCAGCAGGGCTTCGGATGTGAATGTGTTTGTGGGTGGCACTATGTGGATATACATCCTAAAAAACATTGCACCTGTGATTTCCTGAGATTGGGTAGCAGTGGAATGCAAGAATCTTTCATTAAAAATGTGAAAAGCAGTTTGGTTTTGTTGTGATTAGAAAGTGCCTTATATTTGTAAGAATTTCTAAAGGTAATTAATGTACCTGATCTTGCTTATTCAGTTGGCTTCCTGTCTTGTTCCATGAAAAGATCAAACAATTTCTGAACAAACTGAACAAAATAATAGTCCTTTAATACTCCTTTCTTCCTAATTCCACATTTTTACTACCCATGTCAGTTACTGAATGCTTTGTTAAGCTCCTTTCATGACTATTCATTTTGTCTTTTGTCTCCACTCTTTACACTTTATACCTGGCACACAACTTTAATGTACATTATACTCTTCGTTTGTTGAGGAGGGAACTGAAAACTCACAAAAAGCAATCACTTGCTGTTCTCTGTTCAGCAGATTATTGCTTGTCTGCTCCCTACTGCACACACTGTAAAATTCGGGGGGATAGGATTAGGTTTGGTATATGGTAAAGTGAGTGTAATTTCCAAAGCAGGATTAGAAAACACCATGCTCAGAATAGGTGGGAGAAGACCTCCTTGGCGGAAAAGGACCGGGAGATTTTTCAAACTGAGAGTTAAAAAGGGATCTTCGTTGTTTCTGCCCCTCCCATCTGCTGTTCTCTGCAGCTGAAAATGGGGCAGAAAGCCAACATCGTGACATTTGAGCAGACAGCACTTTATGGAAGTGTGTCTCACAATTCCACACCCACACCCACGGCAGAAAGCAGCCTGCTCCCTGGCCAGGGCAAGCAAAGGTGCTGCCAGAGTTACAGCTGATGTCAGGCTTCCTTCCCCGAGTCTGGCATTTGTAGGCAGACTCTTACATTTTTCTGTGTGGGTTTTAAATAAGATTCCCCTTCCTCTGCTTGCTTACTCCTCTCCCCCTCCAGAATGAGTCGGAGGATTTCTAAAACACACTGTGGAGTTCTCTCAGCCCTCACGTGCCTTCCTTGCCAGTGGGCTGGGCTGCAGCAGCAGAGAACGTGCAGAGGCACCGAGACTGTGATGAGCTTTGCCTTTGCCTCACCGAGTCATCGCAGACAGCCGTGAAGTACCCTGCAAATCACATCGGTGAAATACCCTGCAAATCACATCAGTGAAATACCCTGCAAATGACAGCGAGCACGTGAAACCCACGGCTGATCCCGGTGTCAAACTGATCTTGGAAGGGAGCATTACAGATCAAAAGGCTTTTTCAGCCCCTTCGATTTCTGCCACTGTTCTTTTACAATGAACGCTTTCAGCGGTTCCACGAGCATCCTTCCTCATTTCATCTGAAAGAAATACTAATATATCCAGAAATACGTGCATATGTATAGGCTGCACGTAAAGCATCTATCCTTATAGACCCACTCCCCTTTCTTCTATTTAAATAGTGTTCAGTAATTGTTCAGTTCTCTTAAAAGGATGAGTCACCTGCAGCTGCACAATGATCCAGCTGTGTAGCTTGATAGATTATTTTACTGGACCTCAAGAAGTGAATACACTGACTTCTACTGCCATTATTTTGGTTTGTGCTTACATTATTTTTCCTTATTTTTTAATTCGAATTAAATATTAGAAAATGAGCATGAGGGTATAAAAGGAACTGCTGGATTGGCAGCCCCAGAAATTGAGATTCCCTGTTTTTTGGTAGCACAGGGACACTTGTAAAATGCAGCAAAGATGTTCCCCTCCACCTGCCCCATTAAACAGGGATCCATGGACCAGAGCTGGGGGTGAGCAGCCAGTGCAGGTGCCTTACACATTCCTTCTGGGAATTCTAGACACACATGGACACAATGTGAACTGAACTTCCACCTCAGGTGCTTTTCATGTGGAGCATCACCTGGTTTGCAGAGAGATCACCACTCCCTGGTGCTGTGAAAGGCCACTCTGCATCAGCTGTGGGGTGACAGAGGAGGATCTGTCCCACTCCAGCTGTGACCTGAGAAAGCAGAGGAGTCTAGAAGGAAGGAGTGAATGTTAGACTCCTGTGAGAGTAAAACCAGGAGATTGAAGGTAAAGCAGGAAAACCTTTGCTGTGATATTTAGGAATGAACTGAGGAAGGGATCTGAAGGAGGATCCCTTTATATTCTGTATATAGAATATAAAGATAATATGTGCAATCCTGCTTAACAGAGTAATTAGATCAGTAAATTAAGTGAACTTTTAAATCTCGTGCTCTTCATAAGGTTTGAATAAAATGAAGTGAGATTGCTCACTTATTAATAAGGGGTTAAGTGCCATTTTAGTTCCTAGATCTGGAAAGAAAGATGCAAAGTGAGGGAGAAGAGATGTAGATTAGCACATCTCACCTGAAGAGCTGCAGACTGCAGTGGCAGAAGAGCTGTCAGACATTAACAAAGAAAGAGGATAAAGCAAAGGCAGTGGTGCAGCTGTGGGGAGGACAGTGACACAAATAACTCTGAAAGGAAACCAGCCTTGCCACCGTAGAGGTGTCAAGGAAGCGGACTGCCCCTTCAATAAATCAGTTCTGAAGTCAGAATGAGCAATTTATTTTTTCTCTTGTTTTCCTGCATCATTCAAAGGGGTTGTGTGATTCAGTCACACCAGTGCAGGGGATTCCCTCTGGATCTTATGTCTCTGAGCTATGGGTTATTTTTTTTTGGGTTTTTTTTTTCCTTTGACTTGTCTCCTGAGCAAACATGACACCTCCACGTGTATCCTGAAGTGTTTTGGGAAGCAATTAGATAATGGGCTAATGAAATGTGGGGGCTTTCTGGTACAGGCAAAGTACCAGGCTGACAGTGAACCCTGCATTTCTCTGGAACCAAGAAAAGCCATGCAGTGGTATTTTTAGTCATTTAGATTATACATGTCCCTGTCCATCTTTGTGCCTTTCAGCCTCAGCCCTGCCGAGACTGCGAAGTTTTTAGAAAATGTCTCATTGCCTCCTCATACCCACTCATTGATCTAACTCAGTGTTTCACAAATTTCCATTGAAAGGGTGTTTGGTCAGGGTGCTGCTGGAGCTGTCCTGGCTGAGGTTTTCAGCTGAATCAGCACCATCTCCAAACAGGTTCCCTTCCCCTGCCTTCCCTTCCGAGGTGTTTCAGACTCACTGGGCAGGAATCCAAGCACCGTAGGCCTCCAGTAGCATTTAATCTACCAGAAACCAAAGTTGCTGTGTTGGCTGTAGTAGCTCATAATTCAAAGGGAACCTGTTAGAGAAACTGATCTGGATATTGATTTTAAAAACTAATCTGGCACTGTGTCCCAGGATTTCTCTTTCACTGCAGAACAAATTGATGCCTTATATAAATTCTGAAGTAATACAAAGCATATTGCAGAACTGGCATAAGAATGGCTCCATTAGGGGTAGCTCTGATTTTGCAGAGTGGGGTTTGGCACGTGAAACCAGGGATCAGAAGCCGAACTGGATAAAAACTGGTGGTAAAACACTGCCAGCAGGAGAGCTGGGGATTTCTATTTCATTAGGAATTTGTAACTTCATCTAATAAATGACTAAACTGACTACCCAGTGAGTGAGATGAGTTTTAAAAAGAGGGGCAGTTGCTGTTATTTGTATTGGTTGGTACAAGA
This sequence comes from Phylloscopus trochilus trochilus, assembly GCA_016584745.2. Taxonomy (NCBI): domain Eukaryota; kingdom Metazoa; phylum Chordata; class Aves; order Passeriformes; family Phylloscopidae; genus Phylloscopus; species Phylloscopus trochilus. The sequence goes on from WQNJ02000041.1 coordinate 12,708,290, forward strand.
CAAGATATTCCTGTTTGCCTTGGGCCACCACAGCCACATCAGTGCCACCCCTGCAGGATGAGCTCCCCTGTGGAGAGCCCTGTCCTGTGTGCTTCATTTTCACTGCCTGCAACTGAAGAATCTTCCCTGTCTCCCAAATGAGTCATAAGGATAAATTATGTAATTGTAAGTGTTTTAGTTAGCACTGGAAGGACAAAACCTGATAATTGAATAACATGTAACTACCCAAATACCATTTGAACTTTTCTAGGGCTTTCCTTGCTGCCTGTTATTTTCCAGAGTTGTTTGAAAACAGATGAGAAATGGTGTGCTCATTCTGGGATGATATCTTGTCAGTAATCACTCCTCAGGGTTCTGAAGACTGTATTAGGAAGAATGTAAGGAAACAAGCATCCTTTAAGGGAGTACTCTCCTTGCACTAGTTTCTTCCCTTTATGAAAATTTAAGTTACTTATATGGTGATACCGTGACTCTGAGACAAGAGTATTTTCCTCAAGTCTGGTCCAACAAAATCCAACTCATTCCTTGTTGATTTTTGCCGTGTGATCACTCATTAAATGCAAAGTAAACACATGGCTGAATGGCATCTGTCCTTTGGATAAATGGAAGGCAGATGTATTGCAGTGCAGGGAAGCATAACACAGACTTTGCAACCAGGACAGAGCTATTAAAATCGTAGGCTTGAGTCAGTTAGGGAATGTGCATGTTTTTTCAGACTGATTTAGGGTAAGCAACGAGCTGTTTCATTACAGTATGTACTGTATGTTCCAGCACGTGCTGTCATTAATGCTGAGCTGTATCAGTGACACACTAATAGCGCAAAGATTGCTTTACTCACAGAAGTTTTGGTACTCACGTAAAATATTTTGCCAAAAACTGACAGTTTGTGTTGTTGAGGGTGTGGCAGACCCGTGCTGAGAAGATGGATGGTGCAGGTGTGCCATGGTTGGTGCTGGAGGACTGAGCAGGGCTGCCTGGCACTGGCTGTGACTTCTGCACAGGTGCCCCTGTGGCATCAGGGTCAGTGGAGCAGGAGAGACTCAGAGGTGTGGCCAGAGAATCCCACAAATCAGCTACCCCATATCTTCCCAGGTCTCTGGTTGGAGTGGTTGTAGTTTGGCAATTTGATTGCAATAGGAGCATCAGATGTGTCAGACAGATCCACAACAGGACTGACAAATCCCTGGCAGACCCCTGATGGTCTGTCTGTTTGTGTTCCACATGCTGGTGAGAAGAGGGCTGCACCACTATGGGGTGTGGGATTGCAGCTTTGTGAGGAACACACAGGATTTGAGCACCCATTCAACACCTCACCTTTCCCCCCCACATTACTGATCTGTGAAGTTCAGTGGAGTCAGTCCTTGCTACTAACCAAGGAGAAACACCACACCCTGCTGCGTGCTGAGTGGGAGATAGGACTTTAATTGATGACAGAATCAATTAGGTTGGAAAAGACCTCTGAGATCACCAAGTTCAGCCTATAACTGAACACCACAGTGTCAACCAGACCATCCATTGAGTGCCATGACCAGTCTTTGCATAAACAAAGGGATGGTGACCCCCCCACCACCTTCAACCCCTTTCTTTGAAGAAATTCCTTCTAATAGAAGGAATGTCCAACCTAAGCATCCAGTGCCTTGTGACTGTGTCCTCTTGTTCTGTCACTTGTTCCCTGGGAGCAGAACTTGACCTGCCCCGGCTGCACCCTCCTGTCAGGGAGTTGTGGAGAGCAGTGAGGTCCCCCTGAGCCTCCTTCTCTCCAGGCTGAGCCCCTCCAGATCCCTCCCCTGGCCACTCCAGTGGAGCATCAGCCATGGAATACTGGGGCCAGCAGAGGGGCTGCCTGCCTGTGGGGGCTCAGGAATTGAAGGCTTCATGGAAGGCAGTGCTCCCCTTGGTTCCACGGGGTCCCCACATCCCACACCCCCATCCCCACTCCCACCCTTGCTCTCCACAGGTCTCTCTTACTCCCTGGACCCCCATCTCCATGTGGGTCCCTGATGTCCCCCAGTGTCCCCATTCCCAGAGGTCCTACCCTCAGCTGAAATCTCTGGGTCCCCAAATCAGCTCTCCATTCCGTAGTGACCCCATGCTCAGTGTCCCCATGCCCTGGGGTCCCACCACCACTCACGGTTGTCACCCAGTGTCCCCATGCCCCGGGTCCCGTCTCTCACGGTTGTCACCCACAGTGTCCCCATGCCCGGTGTCCCCGTGCCCGGTCCCTCACGGTTGTCACCCACAGTGTCCCCATGCCCAGTGTCCCCATGCCCGGTGTCTCCATGCCCGGTCCCTCACGGTTGTCACCCACAGTGTCCCCATGCCCGGTGTCCCCGTGCCCGGTCCCTCACGGTGCCACACGCGCGGTGACAGAAGCGCCGCCCGCAGGGGGCGTGGTGCTGCGCGCGCTCTGACGTCACGCGGCGCTGCCATGGCAACGGCCCGTCACGTTGTCCGGTCCATGCGGGCGGGGCGGAGCCGCTCCCGCCCCAGCAGCGCCATGGCGGCGGCTCGGTGACACCGCGCTCCGCGGCCGCCCGGACACCGCAGGTACCTCCGCCCGGGGATGTCCCTGCGGCCGGGCTCTGCCCGCGGGCGGCTCTGCCCATCTCCCGCGGCTCCGCGCGGCCGCCCCAGGGAGGTGGCCGGTCCCCCCGCGGCTCCGCTCGCCGCGCCGGGACCGGGGAGCCTCGGCCGGGCGGGGCCGCGTGGGGCCGCGGGCCGCGCTTCCCGGCGTGGCGGCAGCGCCGGCCGCTCCTGCGGGACTGCGGCCGGGCGGGAGGCTGCAGTGCGCTCCCCTCCCGGGCCGCGGAGCCCGGGGATGGGCTCGGCCCCGGCGGGGCGGGCTCGGGCTCGGCGGTCCCGGGGAGGGTCCCGGTGCCGCGTCCGGCGCTGCCCCCGCGGGGCCGCCCGGGAGCGCCGCGCCCGCCCCGCCCCTTGGGCGGCCCCATCCGCGGCGCTGGGGGGGGCATGGGCGGCACCACCGCAGCGCTGGGGGGAGCGGGAGGGAGGCAGTGCTCGGGCGGCGCCGCCGGCAGCGGCCCCAGCGCCGTGAGACCCCGGCAGGTGAAGCCCCCGGCAGGGCGAGCCCCGCGGGAGAGGGGCCGGGGCGGCCGCGGGGCAAGGGCGCGGTCCCCGGCTCCGCCGGCAGCGGCGGGATGGGCGGGCGGCATCACCCGGTGGCGTCCCGCCCGCCCCGGAGCGCGGGCACGGCGCCCGGGCTCCGCGGGGAAGGGAGGGGCCGGGGCAGGGCCGCGGAGGGTGCCCCGAGGTGGTGCCGGGGACGGGGGGTGCGGGAGGGAGGGAGGGAGGGAGGGAGACGCTCGGAACCCCGGGCTGGGAAGGTGAGGAGCGGGCGGGGCGGCGGCAGCGACCCCCGGAGCCGCCGGGTCCGGCTCGGTGCCGGGGGTGCCACAGCCCGAGGTGCGGGGCACGGCGGGGCCGGGGAGGAGCTGCTGGGGACAGGGACAGCCCGGGCGGGGCAGTGCCGGCCGGGGCCCGGGGCGTGCTGCGGTCCGGCCACCCCGGTAGCATCGCCTGGACCGGCGCTGGGGTCCGGAATGTACTGCGGGCAGCAACAGGCGGCTCCGGGCTCGGGGAACAGCTGGGGAAGCTCCGCTGCCGGCTCTCTACCTGATTAGAGCAACCCGACCCTCCTCGTCTGGGTTTCGGCATTCCGTAAATCGGCTTTGTGGCGAGGGGCTGTGACTTGCACGCCTGGCGTGACTCTTGAGGCAGAGGTGGTTCGGGAGGTGCTCCCCGTCTTTAGGAAAAAGTGCAAAGTCATTAGGTGCTTTTCGTGTCATTCTTTGTAGGTATTGCTCGTTTCCCCGTCCAGATTTATTTTACTTTTTTTTTTTAAATCTGCTCTTTTATGTTTACACTTGTTGCTGAGATTATCATCTATCTTGATTTTTAGTTTGATTTCTGTTGGAAGTTGTGAAAAACATCCAAACTCCTACCAGTTTTAGGTGTGGTAGACTAGTTTGTGCTGTAATATTATCTGAACTAATGCAAAATAAGCCTCTGATCCGTTCCCTCCTGTTAATTATACAGTTGAGGATGTTGTCTTTTATTAGACTGGTTATTGTAGCTTGGAAAGTACATGATTTTCCAGGATGGTTTTCAGTTCTGAAATAGAAGCAGGGTAAGTCTCAAAGCTAAGTCTGAGCTGAGGAAAAAAGTGCTTAATTTAATTAGGTATAATCAGTTTCTGAAGCAACAGAGGAGTGGATGCTGGGGAGAGAGGAGAGTACTGGGGAAGGAAGGGGAAAGAATGGCAAAATGGTGCAGAGAGAGGAGACAGGTACCAGCCTCTAAAACCTGCTGTGAAAGCACGGGGAGAGATGGAAACTGTTCCTGTAGGAATAGCAGGGACGTGAGTCTGCAAAGTCATGGGAGTGTTCAGAGGAAAACCTGAAGCTGCTTCCTGACTTGTGTTAGAAATATGGGAAGTGATGTAAAAGATGGTCACGAACCTGACAATGAAGTGTCAGCTACGGGAGATGCAATGACTGCCTAGAGCTGGGGGAAGTCTGAAGCTTTGCTAACAGGAGTAATAACTATATCAACAAATTAAGATGAAACAAACCACATGACAAGCACACACAGTCTTGAAAGTCTCTTAATGGGTTGGGAATCTTCAGTGGGTTTTTGCAGTGTTTGTTTGTGATTTTCAGCAGGATAGCTGTGGTGAAGTTAATTTGTGCTTCCAAAGAACAGACTGATGTTATCTTGGAAGAAGGGGGCTAGGGAAATGAGGGAGATCATAAGTACATGGATGTGTCTCGCTGTGTGTCTGCTCTGGCAAACTGTGTTTTGAATTACTATTTCTCTAAAATGGGCAGCCTTCACAGTGGATAATGTAGATGGGTTTTATAGATTTAATAGGCTGAGAACTAAGGCTGCTACAATAGTATATAGTATATACCTTTCACCTGTTAATCATGAAAAAAATTGAGTTTCAGGTTACAGATGCATTTTTTTCTCTCTTCTGTATTGTTGAAGTGCTACAGCAAATAGCTGCTGCTCTGTCTTTACCTCAGCCCTTTCCTGAGTGCTTGGAAAGTTGGTCTTGATTAACTGCTCAGGTCATTTAAATCTTACATAAAAAGATTGTTTGCTGAAATGAGGTGTGTTATATTTATGTTGGATAGTGAAACTTTCAACTGTAATTTCATGTTGCTTAGTTGAGGGACTAATGCATCTTGTGTTTGTCCATTTCAAGTTTCTAAAGAGAAATGTAGGACTCAAAAATTTCACTAAAAACCTTGGAAAAATATTTTTTAATACAGAACTGTGTAGTTCTCTCATGGACCACTATGTTACTTTAAAAATGGCACAAAGTTTATGAATATAAGATTTTGAAGGTGAAAAGGAAATACAAATTTTAAAAAAAATCCCCACAGTGTGTAGACACATGATCTTGTTCAGTTAATCTCTTTTCTGCCAGTCTTTAATTTATGACTGTTGTGTTACAGAAGACAGTAATTTATATTTTTTGGTATCTCAGAAGTCACTTTGAAATGTCTTATCTAGTGAGAAACTGGTAAGAAATTCAGACTCTCTGAGCTTGACGTGCAGTACATGCTCCTAGAATGTAAATACTTGGGGACAGTGATAATGCAGTGATTGTGTTTTGTACTTAACACTGTCTGGCAGTATCAATGCTCAGATTAATGCAGCTCCCAAGTGCCTGGAACAGGCTGTTTAGAAAGTATGTGTAGTATTGCTAGTCAAGAGAACATTTTTTAAGTTCCACCAAACTTTTTCTCTTTTCTAATTGGATGCAGACCTGTCACTTACTTCATCTTCTGAAGTATGTAATTAAATTTAGTTGTTATTGTTTCATTCTTGTATGAAACTTCTGTGTTTTGCAACCCAGAGTTTTGTAATAGAATTTACATGAAAGATCCAAAAGAGAACTAAAGCAGATGCTCCTGAAAAACACAGAACGTGTGCTGTTCTCTTGAGGCTGTGCTTTGGTACCTGATAGTAGCGCAGAGGGCTTCAGGGAGCTTTCTGGGTAACAGGAGGCAGGGCTGTACTAAACTGCAGCTTTAATTAAAAGGATGGCACTGTTGTGGCTTGGAGTCAGTTCTGCAGTTTGAACAGCAGAACTGTCTTTGCAGAGAACCTGAAACAGAAGAGCAAGAGGGGAGCTTCTGAATGCTTTGGGTGGATGGCAGCTTGGATGGCAGCAGTGACACTGGATGTGCAGATCGGTTTGGGGCAATGCTGTAGAGAGAGCTGGGCTGAGGGTTTGTGCAAGCCAGAGTTAACACAAGATGGACATTGCCTGGCAAATACTTCTGCAGTTCATTGAAGATGCTTTCATTTCCTTTAAGGTGTCTCGGCTTTGTGAAATGAAAGTTTGAGTTTGTGAAATGCTGACACACACTAAGCCAAATTTTGATTCAGTTGCTGTAACTCTTGCCTTCTAAAAGGGTTTAAACTGGAAAGAAGGGGAAAGATGGAAATGCCTGATTGTATCATGGAGCAAAGGCACTCTCAAGTGCCACCTATTACATAAAATTAGTTCTTTGGGGCAAAACAGGTTTGGCAATTTGCAGGAACTGTTTTTGCCCTCCTTATGTTAGATCTCAGACAAATATTAATCATATGGATTTTCAGTGTAAGCCAAATGTTTGAGTCATTGTGAATCCCAGTGTTTTGAAACATTAAAAGAGCTGAGTAATGTTAACATTGAAATTATTTTATAAGGTTTTAATTTTCAAATGGGGTGGGGAGGAGAACAAAATGAAATCATAAAATCAATCCCAGGATTGAATGTGCTTTTTAAATGAGATTGGTCTTGGAGCTGCTTTCAGTGACTGTCTTGGCAGCTTTACAAGAACAAATCACCTCATTGCAATCAGCAGTGGGAACTCTTGGACCTGCCTGGTTTGTGTTCATCATGCAGGTATTAATTCAGGTGGTCAGCATCTAGTCTAGCAAAGAGCATCCAAGCAGTTTCAGAATAACCTGATGGTTTAATTTTGTTGGATTTTTTTTGTATCTGTTTTTCCTGATATATATATATATATATATTTGTAGTAATTATTTCTAACATAAATTGCACTTGTGTAATTTTATGTTTATATATTGAAATGCAATTCTTTTGGTATTTGTATGCATTTGAAGTTTCGCATTAAAATTAAAGATGCTCTTTTATGATCTGTTGTTGAAACATATTTAAAATTGGTTTGTTCAAAAGAAATATTTGGTCTGAGTATTTTCCTGGTGACTCTTTGTTTCATAATTGATTGCTTTAGGTGGTTGTTCATATAAAACAGTTTTATTCCTAGCTTGGAAAAGGAAGAAGTTTTTCTTCTTTCACTTCTTGATTTAAGTTGAGCTTAGTTGTTACTGAGCTGAAAAAAGTATTCAGATTCCATGTATAGATGCTTGTGAAAATCTGTTTTCACACACTAAATTTAGTGTGTACCTAGTGATTTTGATCAGTGTTGATGATTTGACTTAAAGATTTTGACAGTGCAATGTAATGTCATGGTACTAAAAATTAGTAAATTGGAGTACACTAGGTTTTAAGCAGTTAACTTCTATAAAAGCTTTCTCTCCCCCCAAAAAATATTAATTAGGTTTAGGACCACGTATTTGTGTTGCTGTTGAGGAGGCAGATGTGAGCCCTGCTCTTTGCACAGTGCTGATGGGAAGATCAAGTTTTGTTGTAATCTCAACATTAAGCACCATAAAACTGAGTTAAATAAAAACAGCACAGCAAAGTTTCCATGACAGCACTAAGTCCAGATGCCCTAGAATTTCAAGAAATTAATCATGACGTTAGTTCCATTTTCCTTCCATTGAATGGTAGGAAGGACATAGCAGGGGGGTTGGGTGCTCCTGACAATCTCAGGGGAGAGAAGAGTAGTGGTCCACAGGGAAGTGTTACAGTTTTTTATAGGACAGTGAATGCCAGTTTTCAGTCTGACTGACTGACACTTGTTGGACAAGAAACTTCTTCATTGCTTTTTCAAGTAGTTTTAATATCAGGTGTCTAAATACAAAGTTAATTGAAAGTATGGAGAATGAGATGGCCTGGAAGTTAAACTATGGCTTTGGTGCTACAAACACAACTTTAGTTTCGAAGATGTGCACCAGAAAAGGGGAAACTTCTTTTTTGTCTTGGCAGCATCCCAGAAAGAGGAAGCTGGATTATTTATTTTTATACAGAGAAAAAACGAGAAAACAACAACAAAAAGACCCCTCCCCCCCTCCCCCCAAAAAAACCCAACCAAACAAAACAACACCAAAAAAACCCTAGTCCAGAGTAAATGTTTGTAAATGAGTATTTGATTATGTGAGCACTTCGCTGCAGTTGCCCACACTTTAGGAAAAAGCAGCTAATTTGGAAGGTCAGGTAGCTGGAGATGGGAAGTCATTAAGGCATTTTTTTTTTCCTGCCCATCTGTTAGACATTCTTACAAATGCAGATAGATGGGTATCAAAAGCCAAACATGCACTTTGAAAAGGGATGTGAAGTGAAGAGAAGAAAGTTGTCTTTTCCAAAGGCGGTGCTGCTTCAGAAGCTCAAGGAATTCTCTGTTCTCAATCTCTACAGAAACCTCATGGCCCTGAATCGTAGAGCTTTGGTAACTGTGACAGGGTGAGAGCTGAAAGGCCAACAAACCTTAGCAAACAGTGGAATTGCTGCAGAGTTTCAGAGCTGTGGCTCTGTTTGCCTTTTCATTGTGTCAGGCATCTCTGTGCTTGGTGTGTAGCTTCTGGAAGCAGGAGCTGAGGAATCTTAAGCTGTTTTTACCAATCCATCAGTCACCATTGCTGAGAAAAACTCAGGTGGTGGAATGCATATCTCAAACATTAAACCCAAAAGACTTCCAAGAGCACTGTCTGCTGTGTGGTGAGGGCTAGAACAGACAGGGATTTAGCTGAGCTGCTGTCCTGGCTCACCATGTCTGAGACATGTAGGGAGCACTTAGAGCAACACAAGTTCAGTGGATTGGAAAGACCCTTGAGCAAAGCAGGTTGTGGAGCCATGGGCTCTCTCCTGGCCCTGGTGCCTGACTGATTGTTCCTGTCTCTAACCTTAGGCTTTGTCTCCAGAGGGGAATTCTGCTATTTATAACCTAGTGAGCATCATGTGTTCATAAAAAAGTTTTCATATAAAAAATAAAGAAGTTATACTTTGTGGAAGACTACTGCAGGTGGGAATCAATATTGTATTTGCAGCAGTAGCAGCTTGTTTATGTTTTATCCTCTTCTTCAGTTGGAAACTACATGTAGGGCTATTTTCTTTCCAGGCAGATAGATAATTTCTGACTTTGGACCAGTTAAAAATTACTGCTACAAAGACAGCCTTTGTTTTGAGAACCCTGGGAGTGTGGAGATAGTTAGGAACACAGTGCTACGATTTCCTTAATGTAACTTCTTTCTTTAGTATTGGATGTTGAATCTTCTTTAGTAAGCAATTGTTTGAAAACAGACATTACTGCTTGAGAAACATCAAAAGCAATTCCCAGGAGTATAGATTAGATATATCAGTCTCATCACAAGTGGTACCAGAAGTAGGTACACAGTCCATGTGCTCCTAATCCCATATTTGCAGTAATAGGGGTGAAAAAACAGTACATAAGGTTTCTACTTTCTAGCATTGGATTTCTGATCATTGTGTAGTGTGAGGCTTTTGGTAGTTGTTTTTTTTAAGTATGTGCATCTCATATAAAAGTGAATCTCAAAAAAAAAAAAAAATTTTTTTTTAGAAAAGCCTACTAAGGTAGCCTGAACTCTAGTCTGAAAGAGAACTTAATTTTCATGGCTTCGAATCACAAGTGATTGACCAGAAATGTATTGTGAACCAAAAGCAAAATTAAAATTAGACCTGAGGGCAGTAGTTTTATCTGACCTTTAGATAACTGATATTAAAAAAAGGCACAAATGTTTCTATTCCTTGTTTTGCTGTGCAAGGGTGCAGCTGTAAGCTGTGTTCAGCTGGCTGGGGATGTGCAGCACATAAAGCCTTGCTGTGCCTGCGGTACCAAGGGAGCGCCTGTGCTGCTGCACGGGGAGGAGGGAAGGGTGCTGGGGACCAGCTATCCATCCAGGGCATGGCTTCTCCCGAGCTGATGGTACATCTGAAAGGGTGCTGTGTGTGTGTAACTGGTACTGCTGGGCTTTCTGCTCCTCGAGTCAGAATGCTCCACTTTCAAAAACTGAGCCAGAAATTATTGCAGGCGAGTGAACAGCCATCCCAGCTGAATGGAGGCACTTTTCCTGTAGACATTGTAGCTTCTCTTAATGTGTATCTTCTCCACTGACTTTAAACCTAAATTTTTCTGTGCACTTGGTGCTTTTTATGCACGTTGTGCAGTCTGCTCACTCTCAAATGACAGGGTGCTGCTTCAATAATCTTTTGTGCCTGTAGGTGCCAGACCAGATTTTATATGCATAGCACTGCTTGGCCCTACATGATGCCACTTCAGTAAATACCAGTGCATTAGCCCCTTAAAAAAATCTAAAGTCAAACTTGCTTAGAGATGGACTTAAATGTAAATGAGGGTCTTTCAAAATGACTTTGAATTGTCACTCTGCAGTTCACTTTTCCTACTAAAATGTTAAAAAGCTTCTGGGTATTTAAAGAGACAAAAGCCCCCAGCTCACTCCATATGTGTGTCCACCTTTCTGTCCCCAAGGAAGAAACTGGACTGGAACCATCTCTGTTTTCTTACTTAGGGTTGTATCTTTCTGCTTCATTAAGATCTTTTTTGCCATTTCTTACATGTTTTGAATTGCAAAACAAATAAAAATTTTCTCAGTGATGGAGTGTCCTGAGGTCAGTGAACCAAGTTTTTACTAGGGAATCATTATTATAATCAGTTAAGATAATTTGAATTTTACATGAAGTTCTGTTTTGCAGAGAGTGTGATAAAAATAAATCTGTGCTTATATACACCAAAACATTTTGACCTGGAAGCGAACATAATGAATATAAGATACAAGAATGTTAATTTTGGAAAAATCACTGTTGGACTGTGAAATATTCATGACTAAAAAATTCCTTCCTTCCTGTGCTTTTCTCAGCCTTATGCTTAACACTGAATTTCTGAAGGCTTTTTTTCTAGAGCCTAGTGTGTGTGGGTTAAGAAGAGTAAGGCCTTTCTGGATGTGTTTTATGAATGTACTTGGCTTAGGCTTTAGCTGGGTCTTAGAAATAAACTCTCTTATCTCTGAGCTTAAGACACCAGTCTCATGAGCTGTCAGCCAAATAAAGGGTAACAGTCTCAAGTCAGCGATGTTTTTTTAGTAGTAAACTTAAGAATCACTTCACTTTAGTTTCTAAACCGATTTCCTTTGTCTGTTTTGCGACCGCTGTCAACAAGGTCAGTGTTTGTTGGTCTGTTTGTCCTCCATGGAAACCGTAATCAAACCAGTCACCAAACCCAACGTGGGCCGTGCCCTGGTGTGCTGGGGCTGGTCCCTGTGGGATCACAGAGTGGTTTGGGTTGAAGGGGACCTTGAAGATGACCCAGTTCCAGCCTGGCCCGTGTGGCTTCGCTCTCAGGGAGCCAAGTGATGCTTCCAGACGCGGCAGCACTGCAGGACGTGCCTGAGCTGCTGCTTCCCCTGCTCCTCTCTGTGCCTGAAAAACACTCAAGGGGGATGTTTACAGTGCTCAAGTCTGAAGGTGAACGCAGAGGTTTATATTCTGTTCATAACTCCAGGTAGTTCTTGTGGTAGATAGAAGTGTTTTGATGTGTCAGGATTTATTTCAAAGTCCTGTTAAAATCCCGGGCTGCGTGTGTACATGTGTATAAAATGGCACATATTTCTGCTCTTTGTGATGAGTAGGTCCCAGGTGTTCTGGCAGAGGGAGGAAGGAGGAATATTGTTGTCTTGAAACTGCTTGTGCCACCCGGTTGGTGGGTGAGGTTGTGTTCCTACTGTAGCTGTTGTGGGCACACCAAGCGGCCAGACTTGAATCCCACTCATTTGCAGTTTGCTTGAGTCTCTTGAGACCTCCATTCCAGCTGTCCGTGGAGTTTTGAGCACACACTCATTCACTGGTCCCTTAAAATTGGGGATGGTACCTCTTAGAAGAATGGATGTTTAAGTAAGTTCTGCTCATACCCTTCCTCTGGAGAGGCGTTGGTTGATTATTTCCTGTTTTTGTACCAAAGCTATAATGGAGACATATCACTTTAAAACACTTCCAAAATGTGCAGAAGTGCAACAATAGCACTGACCTCAGCCAGCGAGGTCACACCCAGGCTGCTTCCTGTTTTCTTCTTGGGGAGACCAGAGGCCCAGAGCATGGGAGAACTCTCCTTTGCATCTGCCTGGGGATCGGAAATCAGTGGCAGTTAATTCTTTCTGACAAAATGAGCATTTAAAACATTAAGGAAAAGATTCAGTTAGGATTTCCAGGCTTATTTCCTAAATTGTAACCATTTTTTGAGGGGTAACCATTATTTTCTTACTTAACTGATGTGTATAAGGTGTTCTGCAGTTAGTGCACTCCTCAAAACATACATTAAAGATAAAGAAAGGAGGGAGATGCACTTAAGAGGCTTGAGAGGAGAGATAACGACCAAGGTACACAATGGGGCAATTACAGCCCTTAGATACTGTTATTTCAACTTATCCCAGCATTATTCTCCTGGTATTCAAGTATTAGTTGACCAATATAAAAGCTCCTTGCTTTGTTGTCTTTGTGTATTGATGCAGTACTGCTACGAGTCAGAACAAAGAAGGCTTGGGAGAATGGATAGCTGGAAAGATCTCTGTGAGACAAAGGAAAGGCAGCTTAGGGCCAAGGTATAGTAAAAAAAAAAAAAAAAAGCTATTAAATGTTTCATTTTCCTCAGTGGAGAGCTGAGTGTATGTGTGGGTCTCAAACAGCTGTGTCATAGAAAATATATTATGTAAAATTCTACCTGAAATAGTTGCTATATATGAAGGTATGTAACTGCAGCACAGTATTAATGCATTTACTTTAAATGACTGTTGTGCAGGCAGACATTCCACTTGATGTAAGGCTTTGTCCACTCTGTACAAGTTTGTAGATTCTGAATATGTCAAATTCATTCACTTCAGGCTGTAAGGGATAAAACCTCTTTCTTTCTGTTCTTCTCTATTCATGGCTTTGGGGCATAATGACTGGGCAAAGCTGCCAAAGTCTTGTTTAGTGTCACTAAATGAAAAAATGTTTTATCAAAATCTTCTGTGGCACATCCTGAATATATAAAACGTTGGTCTGTGTGTGCGGCCAGGGTTCAGCTTCAGAGCCAGAACCCATTGTCCACAGCCTGAGTGTCTGTGGGATACCAGTGTAACCTGAGAGAGCTGGAGTATTTCTTGGTGTCTTCCCCTCTATTTACTGAAGTGCTATGGTTGGCATTCCTTACGTTTAGCCACCTGTGTGATCTCTAGTAGGGATGATCACATGAAAGCCATGTGGAACTGGAACCTCCTTTCTCCTCCTGTCTGTTGATCACTTTGAGATCTTGTTGCATAGGAGTTGAAAACCAGGGGTTGATATGTGTAGGTAAGCACTTATTTCAGTTCTAAAGGACTGATTTTTTGATACAAAATAAAATTCCTACTTAAATGACTCTCTGATAGCTCTTAAGAATCCAGGCAAACAGACTTCTTTCTGCAGTCCCTTTAATCTCTATGTATTCGGCACAAAAATAGGAAACCTTTGTTATGGGGAGGGGCATATTTACACTTCTCTCACAGAGAAAACAGTGTTTTTCCAGCCACAAAGTTTTGTGTCATGGGGTTGCAGAGAGAGTACTTTAGAGACGAGACCCTGGGGTAATTTGTCACTGCCTGCCTGTATAATGAAGAATTAAACTCTTAGCAAGTGATGCTGCTACTGAATCAGGAATAGTGTAAGGAGTAATTTATCTGCAGAGCACTCAAGCCTGGCAGTGGCTTTCTTGGCACTAGATATACTGTGGAATCTGGCTTAGTTAATTATTTTGCCTTGGGAGGCACTTTATTTTGGTATCAGTAAATTCACTTGTGCAAGTCCTCTGAGGAGGAATTGCACTGGGGTGTAGTTCAGCCTACAAAGGGCTGAGGGCAAGGATGTGCCCCCCTGGCACACAAAGTCAATGCTCACAACAAACTCCCTGTGCTGTGCTTCTGATGGAAGCATCTCATGTCCTTGGCTCCATTTCCTGCTGGTTTGGGTGTCCTGCAGTGGCACACCCTTGGCTACCAAAGGTACTAAAAGGTTCTTCCCTGCCCTCTTGCTCTTCCCCTCAAGGCCTCAGCAGGTGGAATTGTTCATAGTACATGGTGCACATTGTGAGTTGTGTTTGAAAAGAAGCATCTGACCTCTTTCATCAGAGGTGCTACCTCTGAGTGCTGAAAAGCAGATACCACGAGTATTCTGCATCTGAGCAAACTCAGAATATTTTTTCTCTGATTCAACATCTGTTAAAACTATGAATAGGTCAGGGAGGTAGACATCATGTTTTCCTGTCTCCTGAGATGGCAGGAGGAATCCTCACTCACACTTTCTGCCTACCCAGGTGCAAGAGCTGATGGCTTTGCTGTGTATGTGACTGAGCATGACACAGCTGGGCTCCTGGGGAAATTCATATTTGGAATAAGGATTTTTCCAGGCTGTACTATTTTGATCTTGGAGGAGAGAGTGAACAGGCATTGTGTCCTTTGTAACCTAGTACGAGTTGGTGATGAATCCACTGAGGTTTTCAGTAATTTGTATGAGGAAAAATTTGCAGTACAGAGATCACCTCTATTCTTGCCAGTCCTTGTAAGCCCTGCCAAAGCAGTCCCAGCATTTAATCTGATAAAACCCAAGTTGTTTACCTGATGCCTGGTAGCACACTTCAAGGTTGTGGTGGTGTTTTGCTTCTCTGCAGTGAGGACAGGCTTGGAGGATGCAACCTCTGCTTTGCCAGTGCTGCCAAGCATCTCAGTTCTGTGTTCTGTGCCTCACTGGTCACCTCACTTAGGCTTAGAAACAATATTCCAGCAAATAAATCTAGTCTGGGTAATGGTCTTTGCACTTAACTACCTCTCTTTAACCCTACTGCTGGAGCATCAGAAGTATTAAAGCAGACACAGATGCATCCATGGGCTCCAAACTTCCAAGCATGTGCTTATCTTCCTGTGTAGCTGTTGTGAGTCTGGTGACATCAGTGAGATGTTCCCACAGGAGTTTGACAGGAGTTCAGAGATGCTGCTTGTAGAGTCAGTGTGAATCTGGAAATGCATCCGTGAGAGCTTCCTCCCTGCCCACTCAGTTTCTGTAGCTTCCTGTGGGTACACGAGAACAGTGCTTGAAAAAACGTAAAAATTCCAAGTGGAAGCATCTTTCTCCCAGTTCTGCTAAATACTTAATGGTGGGTGATGATCTGAACACACAGACCTTTGCATTGGGAGCTGCTGCCAGGCAGTGCAACACTGTTGGATACACTTCAATTTAATAGTTGAACTGCACTTAGTTTGTTTACTGTAGTATCTTGGTGTTTATACATAGCTTAATATCTCAGAGTTAGCTGTTCAAATGCTGTGTACTGGAAAGGAACTTTAATGCCTAAAGCTAGAGTGAACCAGTTCTAAAGTGAACCTGGATTTTGTGGAAGTGTGTGCTGGTTTGAAGGCAGCTCTGCTCATTGAGGTATAGCTTGACCTTGAACCACTGACACATTTCTAGTGAGCAGAAATGCTTAAGGCTTTGCAGATTTAGAACATGCTGGTACTACTAGGGCTCTTCCACTACTAAAAAAGTGTCTTTAAAAATATGAAGGATCGTTATCCTTTTATTCGCTTCAGAATTATTTTTTAACTGGAGACATGTGGGTGAGTGAGGAGGCTTCTGGAGTTTGTCCATGTAGGAGCTTGGAGAAGTGTAACATGATTTAAAGCTGTGAAGTTTAACAGCTGTGCAGCTGCTGGTGCAGCCTGGTGCAGCAATGGGATTAGTGGTGAGCAGTGCTGATACGAGTGACAATAATTAACATTAACTTTATGTGCAGAATTGTCACACTGATGGTCTTTGAATGCCAGTGCAGTGCTACGGCTCATTCTTAAATCTGCTCACAGCTTTACCTATGAATAGCAAAATGCCCTAACTTTGGGTGCTTGTGACTGGCCATGCATGCTTCCAGTTGTGAATAATGTCACTTTCTTTATGATCAGCAGTTCTCTGTGAGAATTTGAAGTGACTGTCTACAGAGCACTGAAGTGTGTAGCACATCACAGGGCAGAAGCTGACTTCCCTTCTCAGAAAATTGGAGATACATCAACTTCCCTGCTAGGAATCTTTATCTCTGTTAAAAATAGCACACAAGACTACTAACCACGGGCAGGCAGCATGGCTGGCTGGCTTTAGACCTTTGAGACCATTGTTTTGTCTGTTACCTTTGAGCAAGTTCTGGAATAAAAAGGGAAAATCATACTGAGAAGGTTAATTTGACATTGTCAGACCTGAAAGTGGGGCTATATTTTATAGAGGTATCCCCATTAAAGGCATTAAGGTTGTCATTAAACTCGATAGCCTGTAAAGGTATGTGATTAATGTGTGTGCTAAAGTCATGTTTTTAATGCTTAATCTTTAAAATTGGACACGAGTGTTGATGGCTTGTATGTTATGCCTGCTGTGCATTCAGCAGTGTTAAATAGTCTGGGCTTCTGAAAAAGGAACATAGTAGGAAATGGAGAAGTCTCCTTGAGAATTCCCATGTGAATTACATCATCTGTGTAGTTGAACATAGCACAGGTTTAAGGAAGGGAGATGTGTGAACCTCACAGTTTGCTTACATATATCTGGAAATACTGGTTAGAGCTGAGTCACCATCCCTCTTACTGATGAGGATGTATTTTGATTTGGAGATGATCCAGCTTAATGTATGTTTGTGAGTTGGTCCTGAAATGGACTTGGACCTGTGGGAAGCACAGAGATTGAAAGGAAGTAGATGGATAATTAGTGGATACTTTTCTTGAGCAGCAATAAACTTTGTAGCTCTCACTTGTATAAACTGTTAGTCCAAGGATGATTATTTTATTGCTTTGAACCAAAACTTCTCACTCTTTAAAATCTGTGAATATGGTGTTTTATAGATGGAAAAAAAACTTTCCAGAGTCAGTCTTTTAGAGCACATCACATCACTGCAGAGAATCAGTAGCCAGACCAAATAAAGGGGTTTCCCCAGAGGTCTACATCTTACCAGACACACTGTGACCTTTTTTCCTCTGTTTTTTGGCCATTTTTCAGTGGACGAAATAGGAAGCGTAGACTAACATTTTGAATAGGTTCTTCTTCCTGCTTCTTTTCCTTCCTTCCTCAATTTTCATTTTGTGAGTAGTAGTTTGACTTGTCTGTCTTCTCCTACCAGCTAGATGTGTTTTGGCTTTTTATATAAAGTCATGGGACCACCATCATCACCTTTCTAGTGTGCTTTTTCTGTCATGAAAAAATTACAAATAAGTGCCTAGCTTGTCTGTGAGCAATTTACTTGCTGATGTTGCTTTCACTGCAAGGATTTTGAAGTCTCCATGTGTGTGAATAGACTTAAGAGGTCTCTAGAGGTGTTTGGCTGCACTGCTGTGCTGGGGATAAAAACCCTGAAAATTGATCTGAGGAAACTTTGTTCAACACACTGAAAAAAATCGAATGCAAAAATCTGATCTGAAAAAAAATTACTAGCCTGAAAGTGTGCCCACATGTGGTCTTACTGTCAATTGGTCTTTTTATTAAGGTTGCTCTGAGCCCTTGTTCAGATGACATCTGCTTTAGGGAGCTGAGGGCTGTGCCAGCACAGGGATGCTTTTAGGGAGGGCTTGGCCTTTGCTATCCCTTCTCCCTCCGTGGGTGCTTTTGAAATGAAAAGATCATTGTGGCTTGCTCCCCCTCAAAAAAGAGAAGAAAGTGGAGATAATCTGCTATTTCAGCTATAGTCTAGGATTCAACAATTTCATCTTTAATTAAAACCAAGTCTGCCCTGGATGTCCTGTGCAAGGTGCCTGCATCACAGCCCTGTTGAGCCCAGGGGTAAATACTGGGGGCACCTGCAGCCTCTGCTCTATTGCCATCCCAGGGCACACAGTGACAGAGATTTCTGGGTGGGGGAGCAGGGAGCTGCTACAAAACAGGTTTATAAAGTGCAGTGGGTGGTTCTGTTGACAGTTGCTTTTATATTCAAAATAGGCTTCACTTAATTCTGTTTCTCGTGGTAATTCAGGAATTGAAATCACTTAGGTCTTGCCAAATTCATTAACACAGTGTACTAAAGGGAATGTCTATTTGGAAACCTTTCTAAAAGCAGAATAAAAAACTATATATGCACAGATTCTTAGGTTTCTTGTAATGTTTTTTAAAGAGGAGAAAAATAACTCTTAGTATCTCTTTCTTCCCTCTTCTTGGCAGGTTTTCTTCACCAGTGGAGCGTGAGAAGCAGAGGCTGAAGAAGATGAGTGAGCTGGAGCAGTTACGGCAGGAGGCAGAGCAGCTGCGAAACCAAATCAGAGTAAGAACTGTGAATTGCTTATTTTCCATGATAAAAGTTCCTCCTTTAAGGGAATAAACTGTAAAGATCTATCGGTTGTTCCTGTTTAGCTCATGCAGAGCTTCAAATATTTTCAGAATATTTGAGTATTCTTGAACAAAATGTTTTATTTCCTGTTGAAGTTTGCTGAGTGTTGGTGCTAGGGCTGTGTGTGTTTCTGCACGTTTTATGTTCTGGGTTTTTAAAAACAGAAGGGAGCAGCAAACTTCTAGAACACAAGCACGACAAGTTTGGCTTAAGGGTCTCAGAAGAGCTTGGTCCTGGGCTAAAAGTGACCCCTGAGAAGCCTGAGGTTAAAGCAGGGAGTGTGAGAGAGCCTTCCAGGCTGGATGTCATTTCTGCAAGCACTGTTTCTTGGCTTCCTGTGGAGTTTATTTTTATTAAATGCTGATGCCCCCATACAGGCCATGTTTTTGGTGTATTTACTCAGTGAAGATAAACCAAGTATGAGCTGTCATGCCCAAAGTCAGTTTTCCAGGAATCTTTTGCAATGTGCATTTATATGTCAGTGATGCAGTTTTCAGTAAAGTATAATAAAGATCTTCAAAGTCTGTTTATTTTCATCAGAATTTTCAAAGCATGAAGCATTCATAAATCTGATTTATATGGGAATGGCTTATTTGCAAACATTCCTATCAGTGAAGAGTACAGGTTTCTTGGAACATGCTGCATGCACAGAGGCTTTTTTTAGCATGGCATCTGCTGGCAGCAGTTGTTCTGTGGTGTCTCCTGCGAGGTGTGAGGCTGCTGGGTGGTGTCAGCCATGTGCTGAACACATTTCATGTCTCAGGACTGTGCTGGGGGCAAATGCTGCTCATTCAGTGCCATCCAAGGAGAGCTCTGTGTCCTGTTCTCACTTAACACACTGTGGAGAGACAAGGTGGGGATCAGTCAGTGCTGTTGCACTGGGTGCCCCTTCCACCAGCTCTGTAGAGGATACAAATAATTTTTAGCTTAAAAGACTATTTTTTTAATCCCAATTTAAGCTTTATTACAGAATTACACTGCTAAAAGGGGTGCATAATGAATCAGTTCTTCCTCTGTGTGCTGATAATTTATCATTATGTTATGCTGAGGGAGCCAATTAAGTCTTTGTTCAGTCTTAGTAATCAGTGAGTCTGGTTTTGTGCAAACTTGTGGGAAGAAAGAGCCACCAGGCAAGTTAGAGGGCTTAGACTGTACTGCAGGAACATTTGCTTGTGTTTTGAATTTTGGAGCATAAACATCTGATTGACACTTGGGTAATGTCTCCATTTTGTGGCTTTAGATTGATTTAACATTTCCTGTGTAACTCTACCACCCAAAGTTGTAAGTGGATCTCTCAGATGGAGCTGAGTAACCATTGATATATTGCCTTTGGAGTCCATTGGCTCAGCAATTGGTGATTGGCTCTTGGCACCTGAGTGCAGGCTTGGACACCTTGTGCTTAATTCTGACTTCAGATGAATAAGCAATTAAGAATGCTCCTGATGACTTAATGTCCATGAAACTTTCTGATCAAATAATTCAATTTCATATTTGTACAGATGACTACTTGTCTTGCTTATTAAATCATTGCACAGTTTTTGTTTGGGATGGGTAAGAGGATAGATACAGGATCTGAAAAGTATGGGGTTTTAAGTCAAGAATATCTACCAGGCTGGTTATTTTCAGGAATTATTTTTGATGCACTCCTAAAAAGAGATGAGGTCACTAACAGCATATGATGTTTTATGTATAGCTAGCATTTTGCTGTCTCAGTTGTTGACAGCTCTTGGGTTTTGTCTGATATTTCCTCTAACAATGTAATCACAGAAAATCACCTTTGTGCCTAGAAGTGAGGTGCAGATAAGATTGTACCTCACAGCATCCTGAGGTGCAGAAACAGATTCCCCAATGGGACCAGTCTGCAATATTTTAGAAGTGTTTCATGAGTTTTAATTTTATTTCTGCAGTATCTGAGTGATGTGGGCTCCTGTGTCTCCCCATGCAGCTGGAGCTCTGGTCTGTGCACAGACAATGTACAACCTGAGACTGCAGGAATTTCTAGTGCAGGAAGTTGGAACACTGAACAATAAATTGTCAGATATCTGTCAGCTGATTTGATGGTTAAAGTTAATTCCTTGTTCTGCCTGTAGTGAAGTTCCCATGTGATACATGTGTCCTCATTGTGAGAACTGAAATTGAGGATAATGATTTTTAGAAGTGTTGCTTTCTTGGTACAGTGTCATTTGAACCAGACATTTCGGACAAATAACTCACTATATTAAAAAAAAATACATGTAGTTTGGGGAAAAAACTGCAGTCTGAAGTGTGTGCTAGCAAAGTCTGGGGCCTACACACTGATCAAGCAGTTAGATTTTTCTCACAAATTTTACACTGTCTACTGCATGAACTGGGGGAATTCTGCAGTTACATAGAGGAGCTTTTTTATGTTCTGACACTAATGATTCTGTTATGATGATGTGTATGTAGAAATACAGTTTCAGGGTAAGAATTAAAACAGCCTGTTGAAACTCTCCTTTTCCTGCAATTTTGCCAATTGTATGGCAAGTATTAGACAGCCTCAAATACAGGAGTTGCTAATAGCTCACTCTTAAAGAGAAAAAAATGCTTTGTTTCATTCAGACTGCATTCAGAATTCATTTTATGTTGAACATTTTCAGCTATTTCAGGACAACCAAACAACTAGTCATTTCAAATCCAGTGTCTTTCTTCCTGTGGATGAAATAAGTCCTGAGTGCTAAGGGATTTACTGCTCTGGTATTTTAAACCCCTCCTGATTCCAGACGTCAACATTTTATAAATATTTCTACAGTTCAGACATTATAAAAATAAGTTGAGATGACTTAATCCACTCTCAGGCTTGCTTTTTGGGAGGAGAGCTATAAAGGGTGGTCAAAATAAACATGCACTTAAGAAATGTTGAAGTTGCAATGTCAAGTAACTCTCAAGCAAGAGCTGGAAAAAAATTGAAGATTCCAGCCAGAACGTGTTGAGGCAGCTCCAGAATGTGCGAGCTGATGTTTCTGTTCCTGCTCTCCAAGGGGACGTTGCCATTCCTGCACAGACTGAACTTTGGAGGGACACACGAAGTGCTGGTGAAGAGGCACCACTGTTTTTGGGTGGCTGCTTCAGTGGTTGCACAAGCTGGAGAAATTGCCAGGAGTTGAGAGGGTTCTTGTGGCTGCTTCTTCACTATGGCTGTGGATGGTTTTAACTTCAACTTGTGCTGTCTAACTTCAAGGCAGTTTAAACCATTTTCTCAGAAGGAAGTGCTGGCCATGTGCCTGTTTCTGTGTTCTGGGGACGGGCCCTGAGCTGCAGGAGAGCAGTGCAGTCACAGCTGTGACTAAACCAGGTCTTGCACAATCAGCATTGCAGGTGAGGCTCAGCTCACCTGTGTCAGGGGTTCAGTCTGGGACTCAGAATTATGCAAACAAAAGTCAAATCTGTTTTCTAGGTCAGGTTGAATCATGTAGGCAGGAAACAAGTCCTGTGTCCTAGAGTCTGAGATAAGGAAAAAGCCATGGAGTGTCTGTGTAGAGATCTGAGCACCACCCATTCCATGAAGTGGGTGAGGGTGTCACTGGGCCATTTTTTCCCCTTCAGGTTGTGTCAAATACACTGATCACTAAGCTTTGGTAATCCTGCTGTCTGTCCTGCTCCCTGGATCCTGCCTGCTGATTTTCACCCTGCTTCTCCCAGCCAGCAAGGGGATTAATTTGTGCAAGAGCCTGGTGTGGCGCAGAGCTTGCTAATCCTGTGTAATATGTGGTTGCTTTTCCAGGTGGATCAGTTCTTCCCTTGTGCTCAGCACACCCTGAGCAAGCACATCCACCCCAGGGAAGGAGTACAGGGAAAAGGGTAGGCACTGGGACTTCAGGATGGCTCCAAATGCCTTTGAATCCCATAGTCTGTAGAAAGGGAGATTCAAAGGCTCTTGGTGCATGGCCCTTCTTAAGTCCCTCTTCCTCCACTACCCCTCCTTGTGTGCCATTGCTTTTTAGATTCCTTGAACAGTAAAACAATTTAGGGTGACAGAAGGAATACTGGCATGTCAGTTGGTGGTGGTGTGTGGCTTTGAGTGTGTTGAAATGTAGCTCAAGAGTTACTTTTCCTTTAGACCCTCTCAGCTGATGCACAGTATTGCCTTTCCAATTCAACTTGTTCTATTTTTTGTTCCAGGATGCCAGGAAAGCCTGTAGTGACACAACTCTTGCTCAGGTATGTTCCTGTTCTTTGTGTAGGCTGTTACTTGAGAGAGAAAAAAAAAATAAAAATACTGGGTTTTGACTCAAGCACGTTCCTGTTCAGTAACTGAAAGAATAAAGTGAAAGAAGCCTTTGGAAATGTACTTTGTATTTATACAGTTATTTAAAACTAAACAAAGCCCCACCAAAAAAACCCAAATAAACAAAACAGAAAAAAAAAATCTAACCAGTCAAAATGCCCCCACCATCATAATGGATCCTGCTTCCACTTTACCTTTTAAGTAGAGTATGTTTATTGTGTTAAATATATTTAGAAAGACCTAAATAAACATTTTTAGCATTTTTTTGGAAACAGAATTATTTTGCACGTAAATTTCTGCCATGCTTTAAAAAGTAACGGTGCAGTAAATACTGGAGCATTTTCTTTCATTGGTTTAAATTGAAAACTTTCACATTTTATAATCTGAAATAGTCTAATGTAGAAGTATTTTAAAAGAGCTTCCTGAAGTTTGATTGTAGCCATTGTGAAGTGTGTTATGTCTGTCTTCTGCAAAATCTGTTTGTGTCGGTGTTGCTGGGTGTACACCAGTATCCTATCTTTTTAATGGTTTTTGTTGTGTGCCAAGAGAGATAATATCCTATCAAAGTTCAAATGTATTTTTGTTATCTTGTGCATTAAAAATAGTTCCCAGTATCTCAGGGGTTTGTTTTGTTTATTTTTAGATCACAACAAGTCTGGACTCCGTGGGTCGAATCCAGATGCGAACCCGGCGCACGCTCAGAGGTCACTTAGCCAAAATCTATGCCATGCACTGGGGATCTGACTCCAGGTTTGTACAGGGGAGGGAGCCTGGGGCCTGCCAGGGAAGGGCTGCAGCTCACACTGGCACCTTCAGCTTAATGTCAGGTCCTGGGAGCCTCATGGAGTTGGTGCCCCTGCAGGGGATCACAGACCTCCTCTGCTGGGGCTTCACAGAAGAGGTGCTTTGCCTGTTCTTGCCATAGAGATTTTGCCTTCTCCTTCTCTCAGTTTTAACTTAAGTTTTTGAGTCTGTTTAAGCAAGAGGGGATATATGATGAGGCATATTTTTTGGAATGTTGGATATTGTACTTTCCAAGATGTTGAACAATTATGTAACTTCTATGGTAGGGATTTAAAAACTTTCCCTACAAATTTTTATTTCATTGAGAAAAAGATCCTCTTGTACATAGTGGGAAAAGTAATGTAGAGTTTTGTTTTGCTGCCTTTAGAGCAGCTGATGGTGAGGTGTAAACACTGTCTCGTGGTCTGCTCTGTATCATGTCCTCCAGAGAGGAATTCATCTAGAATCTGTTCTCAAGATTTATTTTTGCCTGAATTCCTTATTTGCTTTTTCGTAATTGTGTGGTTATATGAATAATGAAAGCAGTTGTGGAGAGAGTTCATAAAATGTGCTTTGAGCAAGTTGTTCACTTGTGTTCATTTTTAATCATGAGTCCCCATGAGATTTGTCAGTCAGATGATATAGAGATCTAGATCTTTGCAGACTTTTTCCAACAAATGCACCCCTCCAATAAAAATGAAAAAGCAGAGGGTAATAAAGAAATTATGAAACTTCTGAATCACTTGATAATTATGCATGATGTATGTTTGAGATTTTTTTTTGTTTTATATTAACATATTGTATTTTGTGTTCATATTTAGGCTACTAGTCAGTGCTTCTCAAGATGGAAAATTAATTATTTGGGATAGTTATACAACAAATAAGGTAGTTATTTATAATCCTTATCAATAATTCATGTACAAGTTGTGTGTTTGAATGGGCTTGTGTGTGTTTTTTACCACGGTTGCAAGTCAAAAATCAAAAGCAATCTTTCTCATTCAGACAATCTCTTTTGGTTCCTTTCATGGCTAGGTGAGCACTAGTGATGTGTAGGTTGTGTCTGAAGCAATAGTTAATTAATTACCTTTGTAATGTGTAACATTTTCACTCCTTGCTAGTGCAGTAGCTGTAGCTCTCTGCATGTGTGGTGTTGCTTCTAAAACTAATTTGGTTTTGAATTGTAGAAATACACAGCCTCAGAATTTACAAGAGTGCTTTGGGTTTGAGGGCAGAGGAAGGAGAAGGAAGAAAAACAGCTGTTAGGGAAAAGCTTAGGTAGTGTGGAGTGGAGCTGTGCTTCTGTAAACTGTGCAGTCTCCATGGGGACAACCATCCTGCCTTAACAACCTATAGTTTAAGGATGTAAAAAAGTTGCACAGAGAAATCTTAACCAGAATAAACAAACATTGTAAATGTTCATGTTCACGATAGCTTTGCTATGGAATAACCTACTGAAGATCTGTAAATCTGCCCTGCAGACCCTCCTGGTGTCTGCCACGGCAGGAGGTGTGGGTGTGTAAGGTGCTGTGAGGTGGATGTGATGTGTTGTAAACCCAGGCAGTGGCACGGGGGTGTGTGTGCTGTGACCCAGGGGCTGTGTCTCTGCAGATGCACGCCATCCCCCTGAGGTCCTCCTGGGTGATGACCTGTGCCTACGCTCCCTCCGGCAACTACGTGGCCTGCGGAGGCTTGGACAACATCTGCTCCATCTACAACCTGAAAACCAGGGAGGGCAACGTCCGAGTCAGCCGGGAGCTGCCGGGGCACACAGGTCAGCTGTGCCCCTGCTTCACCTGCTGTGGGACTGCCCAAGGGAGACAGTCCTGCCTGGGGCTGGGCAGGGCTTGTGCTGCTTATGGACTGGCTGGGGGACAACCTGGATGCTGTTCCTGCATTTTAACCTTCAGTCATTACTCCTGCGTCAAAACCTTACACAACTGTTTTGTTTTTAGGATACTTGTCCTGTTGTCGCTTCCTAGATGACAACCAAATTGTCACTAGCTCAGGAGACACCACTTGGTGAGTTTTTGAGCTCTGTTGGCCTTCCCCTACCCTCCCCTTTCTTCCTTTTTTTTTTTTTTTTTCCCTCTCCAGTGCCTTAATTTGTATTTAAAACTTGAACTCTGAAATAATGACAGACGTCGTGTTAACTTCATCTGCAGTGCTTTGTGGGACATTGAAACTGGCCAGCAGACCACCACGTTCACTGGGCACACTGGAGATGTGATGAGCCTCTCTCTGAGCCCAGACATGAGGACTTTTGTCTCGGGCGCCTGCGATGCCTCCTCGAAGCTTTGGGATATCCGCGATGGAATGTGCAGGCAGTCGTTCACAGGGCACGTGTCAGACATCAATGCAGTTTGTGTAAGTGATCCTCCTCTTTCCAGGTGGGAGGGAAGGGGGAGGATAAAGGCTACATTTGCATGAATTCAGCTCAGAGTCTACTGAGCTACCTTGATTTAAAATCAATTAGTTAGGGTAGAGAATGTTAAATTGTATCTAATGGAGAAGGTTGTGTAATAATTTACAATCTACTTTGTAACTGAATTAATATTGCCATTATCTGTGATGCACTGCACTGTTCCTGGAATAGTTTCATCTGTGTTTTTATTCAGTAACTGAGACATTACTTTTTTTAAGAAGAATGGACTAGGGAAACTTTCTGAAGCGTGGCAACGTGTTAAAAACTGAAAACTGTAGATAAATGCAGTATGCTGAGAGGGTGTAGCATCTTAAAGCATCTTAAAGTTTTTTTGTTGAACGAAAAGAGCTTTCAGCGAAATATTCTGGAATGCAATTAAAATCGGTATTGATGTTGAATATTCCCTGGAATAATTTGGTAGTATTTAGAAACTGGATTATATTTCCCCTCTGTCATAGTAACAGTATGTTCTGATCTGCAAGATCCAGGCTCTGGTAAATAGAGAAAGAAGTCTAAGTCGAAACTGCATCTGTTTTTGATAAACATGAAAAATTGTTAAGGCTGAGAAAATACCAAACACATGACCAGTACAAAAATGCAGTTCCTATACTTAGACCCAGACCCTGAGATGTGCTGGGCTCTCTCCATTCCCGTTTCAATCAATATTGCTGTTGAGACAATAACTCTCCTTTGGAGTAGACTTTTTTAGGAAATTGAATTGCTTGTTTGCAGTCTTCTGTTTTGGCTGAGCCAACCTGGCTGACCAGCTCAGGATGGAACGCTGTGTTCCACTTCAGCCAGGATGTGCAGAGCTGGGGTTTGCTTCATTTTGTAGGAGTCAGTGGCATCCCCAGTGACTCCTGTTACAGCACACACAGGAACTGCCTGGCTACCATTCCAGTCACACAGGTGTCCCCAGCACTGTTCCAGAGGTGTCCCCTTGCACAGCTGTGTACGTGCATTTTCAACATGCAGATACTGCTTTAAAATAAAACACTCTGCCCCTGTCTGGTAAGATAATCCCGTGATGGTGTTGGGCTGACCCGTGCCCGGTGTATATTTGGGTGTCACACCCCGGTGTCTCCATGGCCCCTTGCAGTTTTTCCCCAACGGCCACGCGTTCGCCACGGGCTCGGACGACGCCACGTGCCGGCTGTTCGACCTGCGCGCCGACCAGGAGCTGATGATGTACTCGCACGACAACATCATCTGCGGCATCACCTCCGTAGCCTTCTCCAAGAGCGGGCGCCTGCTGCTCGCCGGCTACGACGACTTCAACTGCAACGTCTGGGACACGCTCAAAGGGGAGAGGGCAGGTGAGGGCACCGCTGCTGGCACCTGCTCCCGGCCTCGGTGGCCCTGCGCTGCCAAAATCTGTGCAGAGTGCAGAGACAGGGCACTGCCGGTGCTGATGGGGTGGGATTGGTTCGATTCCCTCTAACGCTGTTTTCTCTTGAAAATCCATCCTTCTGTTGCATTTGGCTGTGTCTTTCAGAAGTTACACTGCACTTCAGTTCCATACCAGTGGTGTGAGCAGTAAATGAGTCAGGAGAGCAGGCCTGTTCTTGGGCTTTACAGATCTGTGTGCTGGGAGATCCCAGCTCTTGAGGCTGAGGAATGCCCTCTAAAATTGCATCTACAGAAAATGTATTTCACTGAAGTGTGGAACTAAGTAGTGCAAAATTACACCTTTGCATTGATTTTTGCACCCGTGAGTGGCAGTAATTCAGATGTAGCTACAGGAGCCTTTTTGGCTTTGCATTCCCTGCTGTTGGGAGAGAGGCAAAGTGGAAACTTCTGGTCCTTGAATGAGTCACTTTTGTCAGGACACAGCATGTTTATAGCACAGCTATTTCTTTCTCACTTCTTACAGTAACTTAAATGCTTGGGCCTGGTTCAGTTCTGAGCATCAGTTCTGCTGTTCAGACTGGAAATAGATCCTTTTCCTTAGTTCTACCAGGCCTGGATGGGGAACCGTGGAGAGCAGGCAAGGACAAGAAGAGATGGAGAAAAAACAGAAACAAAGCAGGGAAGAGGCAGGCCAGTGCTGCTCTTCCATTTGTCACAATACAGGGGGGATTTGTAATCCCCAGGGTTTGCAAAACTTGGGAAACTCAAGGTAGTTAATGCATCCTCTTTGTCAGGAGACATCACATTGGATTTTGGAAGTGCTTGATGGCTGAAATTGTGGACAACACTGTAGAAAACAAGGGAAAACCAGTAGAGAGCCTGATGAGGGAGGAGGACATCTATGGGACAGGAAGGAGAAATCATAAGGGCAGAGAGAAAAATGGAGGCAATACTGTGTGCAGATATTTTTACACACCTATTGTTGGTTTCTTTGATAAGGCTGTTACAGTCTATGAGGTTCCTCAGAGTAAAGACAAAAAGGACTATTAAGATCTTGCATGGCATGTTTTTTAGTACATGTAAGATTTACCTGGGAGAGCAGAGTAACAGCTGAAGTCCTTGACATCCTGCAGACACTAACCTTCCATTGCTTCTTCTTTTCCAGGTGTCCTGGCTGGCCATGACAACCGTGTCAGCTGTTTAGGTGTTACTGATGACGGCATGGCTGTAGCTACAGGGTCTTGGGACAGTTTTCTCAGAATCTGGAATTAACTGGGAGCCAAACATGTACATTCTCCATTTGAGATCTGGAGAGATCAATGCTGCAGCCTATAGCTGTGAAATAACATTTCTACCTTGTATTTGCAGGTGAAGTTTTTCTATTCACTGATTATTACACAAAAAGGCTTTCTGTAAACTAGAAAAAAAAAATCAAGTGAAGAAATAGGGGAGGGGGGAAGAAATCACTGACTTTTTAAAAGGGGCCAGCACACATAATCATGGTGACCGACAAACTAAGAGCCAGTCTTTTTGTTTTTGGTGGTTTGGTTAGATTGTCCTTGAAGGGTTTTTGCTTGTGCTCAGTCTGCTAATCCTGTACTTTTTTTTTTGTACATAACAGAATATACACATTATAGCAGCCAATCATGTAACATTTGTCTGTATGTAAAGAAATACATTTGCATTTTTTAAGGAACTACATTTATAGCTTTGCTTTTAACCCAAGATGTCACTTCTGAGTTTTGTAGTGGGTGAACTAGATTGCTGTTTTAAATGTTTTTGTGAATTTACTGTAGATAAAGTTAAGCCAGTGGTATGTATGTGTTTTTTATAATGGAAGGCATTTGAATTTTTTTTTTAAGGCCCTGGAGACTCCCAGTTAATACCTACCGCCTTATTCACTCACTTCTTGACCTGCTTGCCTATTTTTGATCAGGGGGGTTCTTCCTTCAAGCCAGTGGTTCCTGGTTCATCCATTGGCAGTCATGCCCTCCAAACACCAAGGAGTTAGCGCCAGGTAGACTTGCACCAACAGCAGAAATAATTGGAAAATAAAAGAAATCCAGACGCTTTAGCTTCCTCCCTGCAGGTTTTTGCATCAGTTATTCCATGCAGTCTGTGGGTACAGAAGCCAAGTGGCCAAGTGCTGTGGCCAGCTCAG
The DNA here is from genome assembly GCA_016584745.2 of Phylloscopus trochilus trochilus. Lineage (NCBI taxonomy): Eukaryota > Metazoa > Chordata > Aves > Passeriformes > Phylloscopidae > Phylloscopus > Phylloscopus trochilus. The sequence goes on from WQNJ02000041.1 coordinate 12,737,797, forward strand.
CTGTGGCCAAACGTGTGGCTTGGCTCCTCACAGGCTCCAGCTGATCTGCACTCACAGTGACTTGGCTGCTGCTCAGAGCCCAGAGCAGTGTCTGCAGAGCTTGCTCGTTTCACACCAACTGAGAAATTCAGGAGGGCTTTGCTTAAATTCCTAAAGAGGATTTAACTGTGCAGTTAATTGCTTGTAATTCCCCTCCAAATTCCCCTTAAATTCAGGGGTTGCCAAAGCACAGCACAGCCAAAAGTGCTTGTTGGCAATTACCAAAGGAATTGTGTAATTTAACTGCACCTGTGTGACCTCTGAAAACTTCCCAGGATAACCGTGAGGATATGTGCTTGTTCTGTGTGGTCACTGAGGGCTGTGCCATGGGGGTGTCGAGATGCCAGATGTCCTGCAGCTCCAACACTGTAAACAGCCATTTCTGCTCCTTTCCTGATTCTGATTTTGATGGCAGTTGCTTGGAAATACAGCTCAGTGCAGAGACAGGAAAACCATGTGACTGATGCCCATTTGAAACTGCCCAGGGAGGTTGCTTAACTTTTTGGTGCCTGGCAGCATGTCTGCACTCACAGTGGATGTTCCCTTGGGAAGCTGAACATCTGTGGCTATTTTGGAATGTGGGATTAAGTCTGTTGGCTTCTCTTAAGTGACTTATTTTAAAATAATAATGGAAGATGGTGTTAGTCATCATTCATTGGAACTGATGGGGAGTCTGGGTGTCTCTGGGTCAGGCAGGAAAGAGAGGGGCCCAGAATCCTGTAGTATTGCCAAATGGGATTTCTGGCTGAGATGACTTTTGTCAAATTTCTGACATTTTTTAATCCTAACTTTCAGTACTTCCAGACTGTGCCTGTAAACTCACCATGTCTATAATGGTGAAGGTGCCAATAAATGTACCAGTCAATCACGGTAAATTCACTTTTAAAATAAGAAAAAGGCATTTCTTATACTGGAGGAACATTTCCTAACAGCAGCCTGTGGTGTAGGACCAAAATCCCACTGTATTGTGTCTCACAGGAATTCCTGAGTGTTTTGCTTTGTGATATGTCTGCATTTATAGAACTACTATGGAATTCTTGTAACTCGTAAGTGAGCAGCTCTTTGGGATCTTGCAGACTCAGTTTATTTTTTAGTGGTGCACTTGATTATTTTTTTTTTAACTCACAGCTGCCTTGAGTGAATCATTCTGGAAATTTGTTACTAAGGAATTTTAAGAAAATATTCTTTTTCTAAAAAAATTTTTTTCCATAGAAGTGTGTTTTGAACCAATTTCCTAGTCAACACCTTTGCCGAGACAGGTGCCATTTTTACATTCTGGTATTAAAACTGGTTTCTACTTGTGAAACTCCAAAACCAATTTTACAGCTGTATATAACTTTTCTTACCAGTTCAGGTAGCCTTTAACAGTGGTAATGGCTCTTGTACAGGTATTACTGCAAATAACTTCACTGTCACTGTTGGATGGCTGTTGCCTCTTGGATTCAGCTGCTTTTAAAATAAATACTAAGGAATGCCAACTACTTGCTGAGGTGTCCAACAGCATCAGAGAGCTCTGCCTGCCTCTGCTCCTTGCTCAGCCCAGGTCTGAGGGGCTCTGGTGTCAGCACACGAGACCTGGGAGAAGCCTGAGCACAACGGGGGAATCGGCGTCTGCTGCGTCTCTGGAGCCTGTAGGAAGCCTGTGATAGATCCTGCCCAGGTGCCATTTGCTGTTCCATTACTGCCCTGGCTGTGGGTTGTTTTCCAAGCCTGCAGATTCCAGTACCACAGGTACTGTGTGATGCCACAGAACTGCTCAGGCTGTGGCATTCCCTTCTTCAAATAGCTGGCAGGGACCTCTGGAGGTTGATGCCCCAGCTAAAGTGGAGGTGGCTTTTACTGTGAAAGCTCAAACTCCTCCTAAAAGAAGGAAGGTAATACAATGACCCTTTAGGTTTTTAAAGGTTTTACCCCAGCTTTGAATTTCAAAGAAACTGGTGAGTACCTGCAGTTGATTTGGGTCCAGGTGTGCAGCTTCTGTGACTTCTGATTCTGCACCATGACAGCAAACTTGCCTGCAGCAGGTCTTGCAGCATGAGTGGGCACATCTTCACTGGCTTTAAAAGCTGGTGGCCAGACTACATCCTTAGCTGAATTTCAAGTAAGTTGTGTCATTACAGAACTGGAGTAACCAAGAGCATTGTGCCAAACAGTGGCAGAGTAACTCTTGCCCAGCCTCTCTTCTAAAGGCAATCTGTTACGGCCTGGGAAGCAGAACCACGTGCTCGGTGTAACAAGATTTATTTTATTCTGGTAGAGTATGTCAGCATTTTCTAATGTGATTTAACTTTGCAATATAGAGTTCTCCCTTCAGGCAAGTGCCCAGCCTGGGCTTGTTCCCATGTAGCCTTGGATGGCTGTTTATTGGTGGGGAAAGTGGTTTGAGATTCTGGAAACCACAGAAAGCTGCTGCAGCTTTGTGCTGATGTTTGCTCATGTACTGCAGTAATGGGGCCTGGTTCCATCTGTCTGCAGCCCTTTTCTTCCAAACACTGCTGTCCTCTGCTGTGCTGAGCTGCAGATCCATGGCAGTGCTGGCAGAGCTGATGGCTCTGTGTATGACAGGATGTGCACCACTCCAAAGGGAACGTGCACTAAAGAGGCTTTTCCTGCCCCAGGACAGGGCCTGACCTGGCCTTGGCAAAGCTGAGCTGGAGCAGCAGCAGGTCCCAGGGTGTCCTTGCTGTAATCCATGGGGTGGAAGGAGTTGAACCCTTCCTTCAGTCGTGTAACCGCTCATCCCACGATGAAGTTCACATTAATTACTTTAGGGTGGAATGAAGACATTGTGAAAACATTCCAAGAGTTGTAGTCTGTCCTCTCTGGGGACACTGTCACCTCCACTAGGTTTAGTGCTGTGCTTTAAGATGTTGGTGAGAGTTTTGGCTAATTGGACTAGTTGGTATCAATGGTTGTGTAGCAGAATGGCTGGTTTTGAGATAGCATTTCCTGTCCAAGTACTTAGCATGGGTTGATGGTGCACTGTGTATCCAGTACTCTGGCATGCATGCTGGTCACACTCCTCCTACACTTCAGAGGCACCAGAGCCTTTTATCCAATTGCTGGTTATGTAAAATACATGCAGAATGTTAATGCAGTGTTGTTATGGTAAATGTGTGAACAGTGTTACTAATTGATATAACTGATAACAGATTACATGTGCCTGACATTCTTATACCACACAGTATGTTTAGGTTTTAACTAATATGGACTTCGGTGGAATAGTCTTAGGTATTTCAAGCCTTTGTTTTACTTACACAATGGTGCTCTCTTTGTGTTTTTCTTTTTTTTTTTTTTAAATAAAAGCATCTGAACACTTGTAGTACATATTACATCCAAAGGAGTCCAAAGCAAAGTGCTTTTAAACATGCTTAATTTTACTTTGCCTTTAGTTCCCAGCATCTCTCATCAGCTTTTCTTGTTTTGTTTTTACTTGTTGCTGACTACTTTGGAAAACTTTGGTAATGTTACCAATTATGAAGTGATTCTGCACTGCCTTTGGATTGTGTATGTATTCAGAAACAGTCTTAAAGCTTTTATTTAAGCTATTAAAAAACCAGGGACTTGTGCCATTTGTTCTTTACCAGTGCTGTTGTAAAAAGACTTCCCTGTGACAAAAAAATCACTTGCTATGAACTTTGTTTATAGCTTTTTTTTTTCCACGATGGATCTTTTTCTTTGTATTTGTACAGTGGCTCAGTGAAAGATGTTGCCATGAGTTGATATTGTAACCAATAAACAAGTGCTTTTAACCAGCCTGCCTCAGCTGTCAGTGTTGTATTAGAGCAGCCCCTGGCCTGAAAGTGTCCCTGGGATGGGGATGGAGCAGCCACAGAGCAGCAGCTGGGACCTGTCCTGGAGCTGCATTACCTGTGGGAGTGATGTGCAGGTCTCCACCTGGGACAGAGCTGCCAAAGAACTTACTAGAGCACAGGGGTAGGACTTTTTTTTTAATAAATAACTGTAGAACACATGCATTGGAAGTTTTATCTCAATACAATGTCAATACAAATGCTCCACAGAGCATTGATACACAGCCGTGCCCCCACCAACACCCAGGCTGGGCTGTTACTCAGGGGTGGATGCCACAGGTTCCCTCAAACCCCCAGGACTCCCCATGCACAGTCAGAACAAACACCTGAACACATTGGTGTTGTCTTCCTTTAACACCTTTAGCATTACACCTTACATCTATATCCTGATGAGACAGCATTTAGTTACTGGAAAATAGCAAACTCCTAGACCTTAGAGGTCAGTCTAACTTAGTCAATGTTAACACTGCCATAAAAATATATAAATACTCTGAAAAGGCTTTTCTTTTAAAATAATTTTAAAAAGTCTAGCTAGAAAAAGTAGATGTTGAATGACTGCAGACAGCAACAGCAGGAAGTTTTTAAAGAGGCTTTGCTGGAGGTGAGCAAAGGTGAAGGACTCCAGCACAGCTGCCTGGAGTCAGACCTAGAGGAGACCTGTTGTACAGCAGAGGGACTGGGCAAGGAGAGATGGAGTTTCACCATGTCCTGCTCCCTGAATGCAGCAGCAGGAGCTCCAGGTCCCTCCTGGCACCCTGAGCTTCCCTACCCAACCTGCACCCATCGTGCCCAGACCACCTCAGCAAACCCTGCTGTGCCTGGCTGTGACCCTGGGGTGGTGACACACCTCAGCTCACCTGACCGTGGTTCTTTCCAGCCTTGTGCCCACAGGCAAAGGATCACTTCACTGCTCTACCAACTGCAAGAAATAGGTTCACTTACATGTCATCAGTGCCCTCTTGGCTCGAGGGGGCCAGAGAAGCCTTGAGCCCACTGCATTTCCATAGTGCAGTTCCCCCTCATCTTTTGCTGCCCTCTCAAGGGGCACACCAGCACCTGCTTTCCAAACATGTCAGGAGTCCTTACCCATGCCAGAGTTTGCACTTCCCTTCACTAAACAAAATCACACCCACATGGAAAACCAGCATCCTCCATCCCTGGACAATTCTAAGCAGCAAAGCAGGAGACTGGGCTAAGCTCTTTCCCTGCCTAAAGTCCTGGATGCCAGGAAGTGAGACTTGCCACTGCTACATACTCATGAAAACCAGTGAGGATTTGGGGTTTTGTCAAGTGCCCAAAAAAATTTAGTGTTTAAAGGTAATTTTTTAACCCAAAATCTGCAAAATGAACAGAACACTCAAAATCACAGCTCTTCAGTTTGGTTCACCATCGTAGTCCAAGCTTTACAACAACTGTCACCAGAGTAATATTAAAAATATAAATTATTTCAAGTGACTCCACAGAATAGAAGTGTCACCTGTAAAATTTCAACTTTGCCCTACAAAGGAGCACCAGGAAGGTTCACAATGATGTTTTATTTACTCTTTTGAAGAAACTGTTTTGTGAAGCGATCTAGTTCATTCTCAAGGTGAATGGCTTTATTTCTGTAAAACAAACAAAAGCAAGGGATTTACTTCAGTGCCTGAACATCCCAAAGGCAGGACAGACATCAGTGTTTCATTCCTATTCCTCTACTGCCACCCTCAGCACTAAGAAAATTTCAATGCAGGTTTTAGAAGGGGTGTGTGGGGGCAGATGTTCACCTGACAGTGGTGGATGTCTGAGGCCAGGAATCAGCAGCCCAGAGCCAGGGCAGCCTTTCAGCAGGTGGAAAGAACAGGAAACTACAGCCCAGGCTGCTTCCAAGTCCCTGAACCACCAACTGCTGGAAGTTCCTCCTCTGCAAACACCTACCACTGGCAGCACCAGTACTGCACTGGATGACTCAACAGCACAGCTGCTCTCCTGCTCTGCTCTGGGGAGGGCACTTTGGGAAGGTGCCACTCTCAAGTTACTGAGAGGAGACTAAAATTCTGGTCAAAGGCCTGTCTCCCACACAAAGGTAAAGATGATCTAAGAAATAATATTTTTGGGGGTTAGCTAATTCACTGAGGCAACAGCATATATTTATTTAACTTACCCAGAGCTATTCAGGGTATCTTTGCATCCCCTTCTGCACCTGAACTAACCTCAACTCAGAGCAACAGCAAGAACTGCTCACTCTGAAGTCAGCAGGGCTAAGAGATGCTTGTGGCCAGTCACACCAAGACTTACCTCAGCTGCTTGGAGCTGCTCTGTATGCTCTCCAGCTGATCTATTTCTTTGGACAGCCTAGCTATTTCTTTTTCCAGGTTCTTCTCAGTAATATCCACCTGCTGACAAAGCCGAGCAAAAGTAGTGGCCATTTCCCTAAAGAGAAAACAGGTTTATAATCATGATTTCCAAAACTTTATGCTAAAAAAAAGTAAGAAATAAAGTCTCATGGCATTGCAGTGTGCAGAACACAGCATACAAACCTCCAGCTGTTATGGGATTACAGAACAGCAGAAAGCAGAACTGGGTACTTTTTAAATTAAAAAAGAAACCCTCACACACCAAATGTACCTCAGTCTATACCTACATTGTGCCTGGCCATTTTCATACAACATTAACACTTCCAAGTCTGAGATGGGGCTCTGGCTGTGGCAGGAGGTGCCAGAGCAGCCCCACACTGCCAAGCTCAGCACCCTGTGCCACCCTCAGTGCCCTGCTCACAGGAACACGAGGCCCTGTGCAGGGTGAGGAGTGCTCCAGGCCCGCCCACTGAGGCTCCCCATCCTACATCCCTCCTTAGCCACATGCTCCCAAACCCATTCCAAGACTTCTCACACAAAGGGAAAATAAACCCAGTTACCAGCCTGGGCACAGCACCCAAGCTCTCATGCAGGACACAAAGCACCCTCTCCTCTCTACTGAAGCACTGGTTTGAGTGCAGCTCTTCTATGTCCTCCCAGAGCTGCTGGACACATGGATGGATCTCTCCTTTACTGAGGGTTAACTTTTTACTATTCCATTTTTTTTGTTTTCTCTTTCCAAAACACTTTCCCACCTGTCTCTGCTAAGGAATGTCTGGCTGATTGTCTTCCTTAGTTTCTGGAAGTTCTATGTGTTTTGACTGAATTATGATTTCAGAAAATGAGGGCTGCTAATGTGCCCTCTAACCCCCAGGGTGCAGAACACCTCTCCTGTGTAGCTCAGGGAATAGTTCAGAAAGGCTATCAAAGTTCATCTCCTGCAGTGCAGAAGAGGCAGGATTGGCTGCTCAGGACTTGCCCACAGCAGCCCCTGGGGCAGAGGCTCTGCTCATCCTTCCAGGGACTCCAAGGGCAGAGCAACTCCACCTCCACTTGAACGGTCTCTCATGTCTCTACTGTGAGGTGCTGGACAAAGAGTCACCATCTTCAGAGCCCCACACATGCATGCAGGTATTGGCCTTTTCAGGTGGGCATTTTAAACTCTCTTCAAACCCCCTCCCACTAAGTGCCAAGGGACTCTAGAGCTGCCATCCTGCAGGGCCAGTGACAACGTGTGACACTTACTGCTGCACCTGGTGGCTGCAGTTGGCGCTGGTGAGGCTGACGATCATCTGCAGCTTCTCCGTGGCGTAGTTGACAAACTGCTGCTTGAAGGCTCTCTCCTTGGCCCGCGTGGTCCAGGTCAGCCTCTCGTACAGGTACAGCAGCCCGTACATGCTCAGGGACAAGGAGATCAGCCTCCAGCCTATGGTTTTCCAAATCTGAAAAACAAAATCTTCATTAGCTTAAATAAGCTGCCCTACAGAATAAAAGCTAATTCTACCCATTTTTAAAAAAATCATCTCCACAGCCTTTTCACTGGACTTGTTGAAGAAAATAAACATTTTCCGCATTATTACTGCAGAGCAATACAGCTACATTCACATGAGCTGATCCCCAGTGGCACAGAGAATGTGCAGTTTACAGAAGCCTTGCTGCTCTTTCATGAAGGAAGAAGCAAAACTCCAACTAAATTCAAACAGAAGGAAGTACCATCAGATCACCATTTAATTCAGGCATTGAACACAGATTATGGCACAGAGAATACGCCCAGAGTGATCAGCCTGGTTTCTCACTAGGAGCTGACTGTGGGTATCCAGGGCACTGCACGTGCTCATCTGGCCCAGTGTCAAGTCCATGGCACGCTCTGTGTTACAGCCCAAGCAGGACAGAGCAGCTCAGCCCCTGCCATCCCTTCCAGCAGGGAATGTTGCCAGTTCTACTTGCCACTCCGCCAACAATGATGATGCTCATGGAGGTCCGGGATGTCAGCGAGGCTAAACCCAACACCAAAGGAACCACAAAGTCCTCCTCGGGCGCGTTCTCGGGGGTTAAGGCGGGAAGGCTGGCGGCAGACGGGGTGCTGGCTAAAGGACGAGGGATCTAGAAGATGGGAACATGGCAGCCTGAGTCACAAGCAGTAAGGAACTACACAGATGGGTTTTATTTTCATATATTCAGGCTTTGATTTACTTGAAGGAAACCCTTCAGCAGAGAAATCTGAACAAGACTCCTGAGGAGCAGTGGAGGCTTTGAGAGTTCCTCCAACAGAGAATAAGGGTCTGTGTGGGGCTGGTTCTGACCTAAGGATCCAATGTTACAAATAGAATAGGTTACTCAAAGGGTTCAACCCAAAGGAAAATCAACTTGTGTAACAGCTGCAGAAAGTTTAAAAGAAGTTTTTAGTTCCATTCTTACCCTGAATATAATCCAATAAAAACCCTCACCTAAAATATTTCACACAATGTATCTAGGGAAAGGTAGCGGGAAGCAGGTAAACAGCACTGGCACAGAGTAAAAATCAATATATTCTCACCAAGGTAAAACAAGGCAGCCCAAGCTCTGAAGGACTCACATGTATGTTTGGATCTGCTAATCCCAGGAGTACTTTCTGAGCTTGTTTAGGACCCAAGAAACGGTTTACAAGAGAAGTCCATCCCAAAGAGAAGTGGAACATGATATCCTCTTGAAAATCTGCACACAGGCTATGACAGTTTAGATCGTAGCTGAGGTCAAACTTCCTGCATGGAATTAGCAAGTGGAGCTGATCCTGAACGCTAGAAGGCAACAATGGTTTCACATTTTCTAGAAATAAGAACAAATAGTAAAAATGAGTTAACATCAGAAGAAGAGCATATTCACAAGCAGTATCTCTGCACTGCTGATGAGCTTTGTCAAGTTAAGAGAATCTAAACTGACCAGTTCAATATTTATTTATTTGTAAAATCAGTGGCATTTCAGCAAGATTGACCCTAACAGAGCAGGGAATTTACTGCTCTGATACAAGAAAACAGTCATGAAAATCAACACACCAAGGAAGCACTTCTGGAAAAAGACTCAAATTAACTGAAAAACCTCTATCAGTGGTCAAAAGACAGGGATGGAGTAAAAGAAACCCTGATTTATCCATCAGTTCTGTGGTGCCACATAGAAAAGGCAACATTATTACATAAGAGGACATAAAGGTTCACGTAATTTCATGATCTTGGTCTGAATCTTTTATTACCAGGAACAGACCACCAGAGATGGATGTGCAATAAAGTTACTACTTATAAAGAAAAAAAAAACAAAAACAGGGAGTGCACAAATCCTTTGTGAAATGAACTGTTTTGCATTCTGCGTCTGGAGGGACCTAGGGAAAGCATTATACTGCAGAAATATTTTCTATTAATTAGTGTATATGGTGCATCTCTTGTGGAAGCCAAATTTTAAATGGGTTTATAAAAGGATTAGATGAGTTTTCAGAGGACAGGTCCATTACTACTTGCTTAAGCCATTAATCCAGATGCAGTGTATCAGCTCAGGAGTTCCTAAAATGGAGAGGGAATGCTATATTTACCCTGGTTCATTATTCTTCTGCCCCAGCATCTGTTACTGGTTAGTATCAGAAACAGGGGACTGAGCTGAACACTCCGTCCTGGTCTATCATGGCTTTGCCTTTATCCATCAATACTAAGCACAATCAGAAGGAAATTCTTTTAAAACTGAATTTTCTTAGATTGTCCTCCTTTAAATGGGAAGTGTTAACATTCCTCCTCCCTCCTCCTACCTATTATCTCCTGCTGGGACTGGTGCATTGACTGGTTGACTTCACTGGAGCAGCGCTCAGCCAGGTTCTTCCCCAAACCGTCTTCTATATGTTTGTTCAGTTCCTGAAGTGTTATAAAGAACACAAGCTCATCCATTTGTATTTAGCCAATCAGTTACATTATATGGAGCAGGAATATGTTACACAGTAAGCACTGTTATTTACAGTGGGAAGAAAAGCATGTTTCCATGGAAATACCATGCTTTCCAACTGCACACTGGGACTGGAAACCTAACTAAAGTGACACAGGACAGATTTCCCTAGGACTGTAAATATCAAAAGGCATAAGAGTCTGTACTTTCAATTACCTGTGACAGTGAAAAACAAACCACTACCCATTGCTCTGCAAAGCCCTTACTGTCATTTGATGGGAGCCAATGGCACTGCTCTGCACAGGGACAAACCCAGCCCACCAACTCCCATGGCTCAGGATTCTCTGTTAAGGTGAAACAGCACAGATTGTCCTGCAAATGCAGCGCTGCCAGGTGATCAGGCAGGCTGGAGCAGCCTGAGATGAGCTTGGCTGGTTGGAGCGTGGTGCTGTTAACACCAAAGTTGTGGGTTTGATCCCCCAGGAGCCATTTGTTGAAGAGTTGGACTCAGTGATCCTTGTGGGGCCCTTCCAGCTCAGAACATTCTGTGACTCCAGGGGGGAGTATGGCAGTCATCACTACCAGCAAAGTCTGAGCACAAGAGGCAAACAAAGGTATATGTGTTTTAATTTAAAGCACTAAGTTTGAGGAGGAATTTATAAAAGTTTAAAAAACCCAAACCAGTTTTTATTATGGGTATTTGCAAGCTCATTTTGTTTTTTTATCTGACTTTAGGAGTAGCAAAAATTATTTATGCAAGTCTTATATACTGGAAGTGAAGACTTGAAATTAGGAACCACTCCACTACTAAAAAGATGCTGAAAAAAATTATTTATTTCTAAAAACAAAGCAGAAAATATTTTCAACCTTTTCCAGTTTTGGGTAGATATGCACATGTCAACAAGCAAAAATCCTGCAATACTCAGACAAAGTCACATAAAATCTGTGCAATTTATAAAAATACAGAAGTAGAAATTAAGGGGAAGACAAGGAGCCTGGCTTCAAACCATTCAAAAAAACTTACTGTCTTATAGAGCTTCAGTACTTGAGGAGAAGGGTGAAAATCAGAGTAAAATTCATCAACTAAAACTGAAAGCCGGCAAATCTCATCAGTCATGGCAGAGGAGACCTGAAAGAACACAGGAAATACACAAAATGTTTCTGCTACCTTTTCCAGGCAGAGTGAGAACAGACTACTGCACCAACTGTCCCAAGAAATCATTCAATCACCTGACAGGTTTTATGACTGATTGGATCAGGAAAGATTGCCATTTTAAGCTTTGGGTTTTGCCTTATTTTTTTTTTTTGTATTGAAAGAGAAACATATCTCCTGAGATGGGTGGGCTCCAAAGGGAGCTGCCTGAGAGAGGAGGCAACACCTGGATCTGAGGAGCTGTTCCTTTACTCACTTTGTTTTCGACCTCCTCGGTAACACGTTTGATTTTTTCCTTGGTGTCTTCTGTCAAAATGTTCAGCTGATTCCGAACAAAGTCCAGCCTGTCCTTCCGATCTTCTCGCTCTTCCATGGAATGGACTCTACCTCAGCAGAAAGGAAATCACCATCACCACCATGTATTCCCCCAGGAAAGGAACAGACCCTTAACCAGGCATGGATCATCCAGCTGATGATTTCTGAGCAGGCAGGGGCAATGCCAAGTGACACTGGCTGCCCAAAGCAGAGGCACTGCTCCACAAGGGCAGTTCCACGTGCACGAGCACTCAAAGGCTGTGCTGAGCAAACACAACTCAAACCCAGCATTTCAAGTCAGAATTTTTACCACTGTATTACCACAGAATTACAACTAAAAAAGGTGTGGGGAATTGGAGGCCTTTAATAACTTGTCTGATTGTTAACCCTGATTTTAAAAAAATGGGTGAACCCAATCAAACTGCTGCTCACAAAGAGCACTCAACCACTCCTGAACAGTGACATGAGTCTGATGACCCTGCAAAGCAAAGGGGACGGGGCAGAAACCAACCTTGTCACAAACAAGGCTCTTCAGAATTCCTTGACCTATCACTTAAGCAAAAATTCTGGAAAACCTGAAGCAATTTCAATTTGATGGGGCAGCAGAAACAACAAACAGCAATTCAGACTAAGAGGTGTCACCACAGACATTTTGGTTAAGTCAACTGACAGAGAGAAGCAGAATATCAGAATATTTTCAAACACTTCACAGCATGTTTTCATGGGATCTGACAACGTGAGACAAGTTAATATGTAAATAAGCAGTCTGTAAAAACTGACATATTCAGGGGTATGAGTGTGTTTGACAGCACAGTGAAGTCTGCTGAAACACAAAGACACATTATTGACAGGCAGGAAGGAGATGGATGGGAAGGATTAATCCTGACAGCAAGTTCACTGGGTACAAGAGACACAAGGCGGCAACAAAAGTGAGGAAAAACTGCACACATATGCAAACCTCAAAGGATACATGAAGCTACCAGACAGAGCAGATGAGCTGCTATCATTAGCACTAAAGGATTACATGAGTGAAGAGAGAATAATGATATTTAAGGATGCAATCTGGAAAGAGCCAGAGGCCAAGCTACTGTTAGCTTGGGCTCATCTCATTCCTTACAGTACTCTAATCACTTGCAAATTAAAAACATCTACATACTTCCATTTTTTTCTTTACTGTAACTGTTAATGGAAGTAGAGCAGGCATAAACATCACCTCTGACATGCTGGATACCTCTAGAAAAACTTAACATTTTAAATATTTCTGAAAAAAAGGCTGGAAAACACACAGATTGCAAGTTGGTAATGAAGAACACCAATTAAACCAAGATCCCTGCACAGAAGTCAGAGACCAAGAACACAACTGAGTGGGCAAGTGAACAATGGTAAGACTGACATATTGACACACCAGGGAAATTGTCTGTTTCTTACCAACCAGAAAAAGTGAATTTTGAAGTCCATAATGGCCCAAGAAAATTACCAGCACAGAACTGGCTCCTCAGATGATCTGGACAAACCAAATCCAACCAGCCCTCCAACCCACCTACCTTTTCTCTGCTGCTGCCACGTTTATGGTGTCCATAATGTTTTTCACAGTGTCTATTATCTGTTTAGCTCTGATAGTGTGCTGTTCAAACTTGGTTTTCACGGCTGACTGCGAGATACACTCCTGCGAGGGGCCCAAGCCACAACACATTACTGCAATTCCATGCCAACACAACCAGGAATTTCACTGTCAGAAAGCACATGCTGCCAATTTTACTATGAACTTAAACCAGTGGAAAGTAAAAAGGGATAAAGTATAAAGAAAATAAAAGACAACAGAAACTGAAATCTCAAATGAGTCTGTAGCAGCAAATCTGCCTTCGTGTCCATTCACAGTAATGTGCATAGGTTTTCAATCTTTTAAAATAAAAGAATAATGTAAATAAAAAGAAAAGAAAACTCAGATGAATACATAAGATAAATCTATCTCTTCATGAAATTTTCAAAACCATATATTTGGAATTACAAATGTCAAATATGAATGCTAGCAATATGGCCTGGCTTCAGTTTTCCTTGTATACTTTCAAGAGGCAATTCTATCAATAAAAATTGACATTCTCACATCAATACTGACCATCCAGGAACAAAATACACAATCAGGAATAAGAAACAAGGGTTTTCTCATGGGATTAAGTTAAGTAGTCCTTAAAATATCAGCTTGTTTGCATATTATTGAAATGTTAAATGAGTAAGTAGAAAATGCTCTAACAATACAATTTCTAATCAATCTTAAATATTAAACAGCAATTCAGAAATACAGGACAGTGACTGAAGAACTCTTGTGTTTGAGGGGAAGAAAGTGAGCAGCTGATTTCCTTAAACCAGATCGATGGGATTTTTAAATTATTCTCCATCTGTGGATTCACCTTTTGTGGCGCAGGTTTAGATTGCTTTTAGAAGCCTTGCCTATGGCTTTAGCATATGCTGTAATTACCAATTTCAGCTATCTAAAAATAATAGATGAAAACAAAATAAACAAAATGGTGAAAACAGTCCCTGTTCCTCGACGAAGCAGATCTAGAAATCAGCAATGAAAGGCCAGAGTTTCTTAAATATCAGCACATTGTAAGAGCTAGACTAGGCACAGAGCAGAGTCTTCCCAACGTTAGTATGTGGTAGATAAAAGGATGACAATCACTCACAACACAATCAGAAAATCCAAGTTAGAGCACTAGGAAAAACACAAAGGTTAGTTAAACGACGGGGAAAGATAAGAGGGGGACAGCAGCAGTTGTGTTGTTAGTCTGTATGTAAGTATTTACTGAAACCAAGATAAACTGTGTTTCAACAGTCTAACCAAACCCAGGCACCTTCCAGCCCGCTGCCAGGAGCACAGGACAGTCCTTAAGTGCCCAGCCTGCTCTGAATTCCATCCCCAGGCAGTGCTGGGGAAGGGCTCTGCAGCAGCTGCCTCATTCCAGCTCTGCCTTCACTCCCCTCTACAGCCAGGAGCACTCCTCCACCCTGCCTCCCCTTCTGCACTGCTGCCCACACCACTCCTGCTGCCAGTATTTTTAAGAAACCTGAGAAGCACCCCAACCTAAGGCCTGGTGGGGTTGGTTTTATATAGGACATCCTCTAGGCACTACTGCACACAGTGCAGAGTCCAGGCATTTCTTTGCTGTACCTCACTGTAAAATTTCAGCAAATACATTGACTAGTTTCTATTATTCCCCAATATAAAAACTCAGAATTGATCCAAGAATTCAATGCTTTAAGACTGCCTCTCTCCTTTCCTTTGTTGCAATACAGCTGACATATATAGTAGCATCACTTTTTAAAGCTACTAAATGAAATCTCTAAAATCTTGGTTTCTCTACTGCTTACAAGAGTTTCTAGTAATGCCTGCACAAGTTTTTTTTTTAGCAACTTCAACCATCCTGTGCTTTGCAGACAAATATGTTTCATCTAGTTTCATAATTATTTTTGCCCTCACACAAAAGTCTATATAAATAATCTTACAAGCCTTTCAAAAATAATCCAAATTTTTCTTATACCACAACTAACTAGCACTGGTGGGTTGTTTCTAGGGTTTTTGTTGGTGTTTTCTTTTTTTTCCCTAAGATTCTATCTATACTGAGCTCATATCAGCCCTGGAATGAACAGGCTTTCCCATCAGGGAACTGATACTAAAATCAGGAATGTGGAAGTACTAGAGAAGTAACAGTTCCTCTTCTCAGCCCATATGGAAAAGAGAGAAAAGCTGTCCAATTTTAGTGAAGACAAAAACAGGGTGAGAGAATCCAGGAGGAGCAAACCCAGCAGATACAGCCAGGGGGAAAAAGGCACACGTGGACCGGTCTGTGAGGTGACAGATCTCCTGAGATCTGAGAGGTGTGAGCTGGACAAAAAAGTGAGAGATGTTTGGGAAGTCTGAGGAGGGCACCTGCAGAGGACAAGGGAGCTAAAGGCAAGACAGACTGAGGCAGGGGAGGACTCAGCATTTGATGAGGACAGACAGAAGCATCTGTGCTCTCACCCCTTCCTTTTCACACACTGGAATGTAATCCAAGATGCTGGGACTTGCAGCTCCCTCTGTCAGGAAACAGAGAAACTGCAAAGTGCTTTAGGCAGAAGTGCTTAGGCTGTACCCAGGGCTGTTCAGCATCTGAGTTTGGTCTGGCAGTGCACAAGGCACAGTACCAGTGAGGATTTCACACAGAAAGTTCTCCCTGCAGTCTGAGATTCCTCATTAATACAGAGCCTAGAGCTGGCAAGCAGAACTGATGACAACAGTATGCTGATGTCAGCTACTTTATCAGCTCAGGTGACAGTAACTTGAGTATTAGGTCTGAAGACTTCAGACCTGGTAAACCACTTCAGTCTCAGCCTTGCTTTAAAGGCACAAAAACTGCCAGTGTAACTTAGGAAACTGCCACAAAACCTGAATGTGAAAGAGGCTGCAACAGCAAGCACTCCAAATTTAAATTGCTTTGCAAATCTTAATTCAGCACAGTTGTCATTCTCTTTAAATGATGGGATCACACCCCTATTCAAAGCCATTAATAATGACTTTAGGATGAAACACAGCTGAACAGGGAAAAACACTACAGAATCCACTCTCACTGTTAGTCAGGTGTGCAGCAAATGTATAAAACATTGTGAAAAAAGAAAAAATGTTGAATTAAGGCCATGCAGTGCTGTCACAGAATTGTTCCTTGTCCCAGTCTCTGCCACAGAAATTTGTCATGGTTGTGATCCTGTGACAGATATTTCTCCTTGTGGTGGCCAACTTGAGTCTCTGACATCTGATTTACAGATGTGCTGAGCACTCACAGCATTACATCATTTAATAAGTCATCATCCATCTTCATATTGTAATATTCTAAGCACTGAGTGCTTAACTGTAATTATAAGAGATTTTGTCAAAAAAGCTTTGGGTACAGCAGATGGCAAAATACAATAAAGAACAATAACTGATTTAGAAGCTCACTTTCCATGTTTTTTCCTGCTGGCTCAAAGTTTCCTACCATGGTTCTGAGGATGAAAATTGCAAAAAATATGCACGTTTTAGTGCTAGTGACACAAGAAATGTCATGTCTCATGGAGCCAGGCCCTGCCAGTACCCTGAACCCATCTGAACCCATCATTTCAACACTTCAGTCACCTATCATATGAGTGTGGATAAGGATTAAATTTAGTCTGACATTTCCTTGCTTATGCAAAAACGAATCAAGCTATTATTTTAAAACCTTTCTGATATACACACAGCACCACATAATTCAGTTTTGCTAAGGTTAAATGGGTTTGTTGTAATGCAAGAACAAATACTTGTCAGAGGCAGTTTGGTTTTTTTTTTAAATACTCATTTACAAAACCACTGTGGGATACCCAAGAGGCCTCCTTAAGATATCCAAGAAAGGCTTTAGTTAATTCCAGTTATCAAATTCAGCAAGTCAAATGGATCCTATCACAAAGAAACCACTCAACTGTCTAGCCAGTCTTACTTCTGTAGAAACTATGAACTCCAACTGAGTAAAACTGGCTAAACTGAGGTGAAAGGGTGGATTCTGTACAGCACAAAGGATGCAAGGAGAGTGTTAATGCTCAGAGGAACAGAGCTAAGAGGTACATGACAGCGATAGATTCAAAACTCTGGCTTTAGAAATGAAAGCAAATTGTTAGATTTACACTGATGAAACTGAATTTCTTACTGCAAACACTCACCAGCACATGGCTGTAAGCAATACACGTTTCAAGACTATAATTTTTTATAGTTTTTATATATACATAGACTATATTAGTCTTGATATCTCAAAAATGAGCTAAGAGTTTTGGTCCCTTCCTTCACTGACAATTTTCCTTTCCAACAACTACCTGCTACTTAAGGTGAGAAGGTTTGAACAGAACCCACAGAAAAGGCAAAGCTGCAGATGGTTTAAATACCTTACACTCCTCCACTTGCTAATATGGGTAATGCTCAGTATAATTAAGCTAAGCATAAGAAAAAGCTACCTTTACAATAAAAAAACAGGCAGTCTAAAAAGCCCATCATAAATACCTCAAATATCTGCTCAAAATGCTGAAATTCCTGGAATCTTGTTTGAAATCCTTCAGCAAGTGCTCCACCTGTGAAACAACAGACCATAAGGAAGACAGCAGTACCTCACAGCAGGGACTGCATCTTAAATATATTGATCAGGTTTTATAGTGTTTTTCTGTATTTGAGGAAAAGCAGGAATTCCTACACACCACCCTCTGGCATTCCTTGGGCCTTTTGTCTCCTGGCACTCAGAACTTCTTTTGCTGAAACAAAAAAGATGCGATTCCTTGCTTCTACAGGATCAATAACTTTGAGCTCATCGACCAAGAAGGTCAGGCAGCGCTCCATGTGCTGCCTACGCACCTAGGGGGGAAAGGTAAAAAGCTGATGAAGGAAAGGCAGAAACGGAGCCATCAGCACATCACAACATCAGAGCCAGAAACAGATGCTGAACCACCCCTCTGACAGCAGATGCCTGCCAACCCTACAGAGGCAGCAGCTGCTTTTACTCCTTTAAACAGACCTGGACACACAATACTTGCTCCTACAATTGTATTTACGTAAGTCAGAGATCTCAGCCAGTTACTGGGGTAAACCCTTCATTCCCCATACATGGAGAAATAATTCTCACTGCAAGCTGGCTGCTGTTGCGAAAATCTGAAGATCCAAACTGTTCCCATCTAATGCTGCACTTTCCCAGCTCCCATTTTATTACTTGCCTGCATATATTGCCATTTGAATTTCAGGTTGCTTTTCAGTCAGAACGAGGAGTAGTTTATTTCCATTTTCTAACCATGTAACTTAGCCTTTTATTAATAAGACAAAGCTGGTGTTTCCATATTAATACATCTTAATTAACTGTCAACCCATGTAAGAGCCACCAATTCACTCACATCTTCCATGTATTCTGGTTCTGATGCAGAGGCATCCCACCTATTATTAAGGATGAAGATGTTTGGCTTGGAAAGTCGTTCGTTCACTTTATGGAAAAAATGTTTCTCCTAAAAATTAAAGCACAAACAGAAAATTCTCTAGACATCCAAACCTTGAATGTTTCAAGAATTTTCTTTCTCTTCTGAATCACATCTCTTGTATTTGACTCTTTGTGGACTCAGCTCAGAAGATGGAATGCAATGTTTTTAAACTTACATGCTTTCTCAGACTTCTACCAAATTATTCTAACTTGCCAGAATGCAAAGAAATGGCTGTATTTGCACACTCAGTTCCTTATTGTATTAAAACTTGTCTCAACAGTTAGAAAGTTCAGACCTTTCAGGTCAGAACTATGCTCAGAACAACCAGAACCTATTATTTGTCTGCAGTAGGCTTAATAAAAATCAAGAATTTTCTCAGTAGCATTACTCTGTATTCTGGTAGTCACACTTGCAATAACTTAGAAACCTTTTATTCTCAGCATCCACAATACTTAGTTTAGTCAAAACTGGAGTTCACTACAAAATTACACCAAATTTCTGGTGTTGTATTTTGATTATCACAACAGCTCCTCTGGCCACCTTAAATATTCTCCTTTTAAAAGTGCTACAATATTTAGACTGTAAGGTTCAGAGAACCTGCCTCTCTCCTGAAACAAGACTTTACAGAACAAAGACACTAAAATACCTTCAGCTCTTCACACTGCACAGAACTCTTATTGCTAACACCTTCTTCAGAAGAAATACAGCCCACTGAGGGGAACCTGCAGCACTCATTCCCAACACAAGGTGTGTCAAGGGAATTCACCCTCTCCTGAGAGAGGAACAAGACAGGAACTCACCTCCACCCAGTTTGTGTATTTTACTGAATGTGCAGAGTATTTCTGGATATGAAATACTCCAGAATTTCTTTGATAATACAAGTGTCTCCAGGTAACAAATACCAACAAATTGCAAGGCAAGACAAGCACTGTCAACACAACTGAACTGGGAAGGACAATTAAGATGCTCAAGGCAGAGAAAGCCAAGCCAGTAAGAAATTTAAATTTTGTTCTCCTTTTCCTAGTGAGGGATATACATTATGTCTTGTCTCCCACTTCCAAATCCTATTCACAAGATCTAAGCACTGTGATTCACCTTCTGTAAAGGTCTCAGCTATTCTGGTTATGGAACTGCTGAATATTTAAATGAAGAAGTAGCACAGAATCATTGTACATCATACCGTGTTCATGAGAGTTGATTCAGAATTGGCAACCAAGACAAACACATCCGCATCTAAGCAGAACTTGTCAATCCAGCTGTCCAGTTCTGTCGTGACATCTGTGCCAGGGCTGTCCAAAACAAAAAACAAACTCTTACTTACACAGCAAAGAAGTAGTTGATTTTTATAAACTGATAAAAATGGAGTGGAAATGCCTAAGGTCCTTTCAAGAAGTTACAGAGGTTTGTATCTTGAGGCTGATGCCTACTTCAAACTTAAGGTAAACACTGCACAAGCCAATTCCCACCTAGAATTTATCAGTCACTTGATCCTTACACTACCCACTCATTCCAAAATGCAATTTCTGATTAGTAAATACGCACATATCATTAATTGCCAAGTGAAGTGATAGGCAGTCCATCTGAAACCCAAACAGCCTCACACAATGGTTCCCTTCCTCAGTCCTAGTTTTAATCAGAAGAGACTGTAGTTCATAAAATATTTTTTTCATTAATAAAGTCCAAGTTTAAAGCAATATGCTATGAAAGCTGTGCATATATTTAAGAAACCAAAATGAACTTAAAACTATAGTGCTATCCATTTTAAAAAAAATCAAGAGGAATATGAGCATTAAGTCATGTTTGCAACTTAATAATTTAATTAGCTTATAATAAAAATCTAATAAAATAATTTAATGATTTTAATAATAAACTATTGCTGGCTCAAATTTTCTCAATTTAACAGCGAAAGGATGATTTGCTCTTTTCAAGTACCTGCTCTCTCACAGTATATGCTCTTTTCTTTTCCCTTTATTTTTTATCTTTAGCAACAGAGGCTGTGCAGGTCCAAGATCATGAACCCAAGAGAATAATAACCAACTCCCAGTGATTTCAAAATACAAGACAGAGATGAAACAAAACCCACTGCAATTTATCAGAATACACACTGAGTGTGTATTAGAATACACACCAAAGAAATCATACATAAAAATCAGTGACACCTGTGTGAATAACTCTTAAATTCAGTATTTATTGATTTACACATCAGGTGCAGATTACTTGAAGGTTTGAAAAGCTACCACCAGGTTAGAACGCAGTGGCAGAAATAAGGGCATTTTGCATGGACAAAACAACCACTTCCAGAATTCTTTAAACATATGAACACATAGGAAATGCCAGCCTGATACAGGGCACACACAGCTGACACAATCACATCTACATTTTGAGGTCACCAATTACTTTGCTATGCAGGCACTGCAACTCTTATCAGAAGCTTTTAAAAATGAAGTCCACATTGTTTATACTTCACATGATCAGTCTGAAGCGTTTCAAGAAAGGAAATGGGCAAAAGGTTGTTGCTGCAACAACCCTATTCACACTTCCATACTGTTTGTTTTAAAGGTAGAGTACCCTCAGCCAAAAGCTATTCCCTTTTTCAGCTCAGTCACAAGACACTTGTCTGTTCCAACTGCTACAAGGGCAGAATCAGGAGGGTGATGACAAGCAGTGTACAAAAGAACAAACTCTGTCCTTGCAAACAAAAAAGCCTTTCGAGAATTTTGAATCTAAACCAATCTCTTCTAAACATTGTAATGGCTAATGTCCTTAAGAAAATATTTACTAAAACAGAAAAGATACCTGTCCACTATAACCAAATCATCTCTCAGCAGGGCACACTTTGACTTGGGCCAAAAGACATGGACGAGACAGCCAGCCTTCAAATCTTTATCCATGTGAAGTGCATGAGCCAGCTGATTGACTGTCTAGAGAGCATTAAAGAGAAGACAAACGTGAATATGCACCTCAATCAAGTCTGTAAACCAGTCTAGTTCTGTTCCCAAGCAAACTTGGACAGGATCTATCTTGAAGAGGGTAACAGAGTTCATACTTTGTTCTGGTGAATAGCTGTGATTTTTTTTTAAGCTCTTCAACTCACCAGCATCTAAAGAACAAGCTGTGCTTTGAAACTCAGATGAGTTTCTTTTGAGGCACAAGGGTTCCCCACAGGCCTGGACTGTGTGCTACGGAGCATCATCATGAATTTGCCTCAGAGGTTTAACACATCAGTGTAAGCAGTTCAGTAAGATGAGCACCCTAAGTCCAAATGAAGAGCACATTCCAAATCCTTAAGCAGTAACAGGACTTACTTAGTCCTATAAAAATAAATCACTCAACACACGCCATGCTACAACGAAACACACATTACTTGTATCTCTAGAACAGCCAAGTAAAACTGAGGAGCAGAGCACTTTCATTAGTTCCTTCTTCCCTCCTAAGTAAGAACTTAAAAATGCAGAACTAGTGAGCCTTCTACTTTTGTTGGACTTAAAACTGTTATTAAAAGAGAGACCCTTTGAGAATCAGTTCCTGTGAAAATTGGCATGAAGTCATCCAAGAAATGTACCTTGACGCTCTTCTTTTCATCTGATCCTTCTGTCATAAGATAAGCCTTATCTCCATCAGTCCCTTCCACGCTGAGGAAGCAGTTTGTTGTATGGCCAATCCCACTGGGAAGTACCTTATCCCACAGCATTGCATTAATGACTGAGCTTTTCCCACTGCTTGTTCTGGAGGGATAAAAACAAAAGCACTTTGAGCAGAGCACAGCAGCATCAAACACACCTTTGTGCTGACCTGAATG
Organism: Phylloscopus trochilus trochilus; assembly: GCA_016584745.2. NCBI lineage: Eukaryota > Metazoa > Chordata > Aves > Passeriformes > Phylloscopidae > Phylloscopus > Phylloscopus trochilus. The sequence continues at coordinate 12,760,147 of WQNJ02000041.1, forward strand.
CATCCCCACTGGAGTGCATCAGCCCCACGAAGCACAAGCTGGTTTGGGTACAGGGCTGCAGCCAGGAGAGAGTGGGGAGTGCTCATTCAGAGGAACTGGTCACCAACTCCACTTTCTGCAGCAGCCTGAAGTCCTCAGCAGTGCCCTACTTTGCACAAATCCTCTACCCCTCACCCATAAATATTTGAGGTTTAACTATTACACAACAGCATGAAGTTACATAGACCGTAACTCGTTTTTGGGCTACTTCCAGAAAAAGTTCAGTGCTCGCTGTGTAACAGTTCACAAGTTTATTCAAAATGCCAGAGGGAGAGTTGAGTTCTCTTTTTCCTGCTCAGAACTTTTTCCCTTTGCAAAAGGGAAACTTTTACCACACATCACAGTTTGTATCCAAGTTTCAAACTTCTTGAAATATCAAGACTGAGGTATAACTAATTTCTTTATTCCAGAACTTTTTATAGTTTCTCTTTAAATTACTAAATTACTTTTCGCAAAATGAAGGCAAGAGCACCACTTTACACGTTTTTTCCAATATTATTACAGAATTTTTAGAACTATGAAGATTCACACTCCAAAAATACGTAGCCACATGACTAAATGTAAGCACAGAAAAATCAATCTCCCTGAAGCAAATTGTTACTGCTGTCCTTAAAATCATCACAGAGATGTGTCAGACTGCTGTTACAATCAACCAGGCAACCACACCTGTTTTTATTCAGCTGCTTATAGACAGAAACATGAATAGATTCAAGTTTAGTTCTTCAGCACTTCTGATCAAATACAAAAAAAAAAAAAGTCCTCAACAATCCAGAACAAAAACAATACATTAAACAAACCACCCCAGCTTTAAAAAACCCCAAAGCCATTCTGGAGTACAGGACAATCTCCAACCCTCACAGGTCAAAAAAAAAAAGAAATTAAGTACTGGTAATTTTGTTCATTACCTGCCAAAAAATGCTACTTTCATATGTCTCCGTGAGAGCACCTCTCCAATGACTGCCAGCTTTTTTTTATATGCTTGTATTTTTGCTAGTTCATCTTCTGTTGCTATTTGATCAAGCTCTGGGTTCTTGTGTGTGGCTATGCACAGAAAGGAGAAACACAAAAGCAATCACATACAGAGAATGTGTTCTGTGATACAAGGTGTAAGTAATCAGTACTTAATATGCCAACTGCAAATTTTATTTAGTGGTTAAACAAAACAAGCAAAACCCCACTACAGACAATGATACCAGCCCTTATCATTTGACAGCTCTGCCACAAGCACTGGTGAAATCACGACATAAATCACTTCAGATCAATCACCAATCCAACCACTGAACCACTAACCCTGTGAACACAGCCTGATGGGCTCACTTGCCCAGTTCCTTGGGACACCTGTTTCCCCCAGAAAGGAAAGCCAGGACCTCTCATGGATACACCAGCTAAGTGGGCTGTGTTCCCCTTGCAGAGCTCATTGGGATGATGAGCAACCCACTCTGTGTGGCCACACACGTTCCACGCTGCTAAACCCTCTGACCAGTGGTTCCCTGCAGTGCATCACTGATGCACCTTTCTGCTGAAAAAATGGGAGAACCCGTTTGCCCTTCCTTCTATGCAAAAGAAACTTTCACCCTCATGGAAAGGAGACCAGGCTGCCAGCCCAAGTGACTTAATCAGCTTTTCAGGTATGTAGCCATGCCAGGCATTCCTTCCAGCACAAGCTGAAAAAAACCCTAGTGTCAAATGAAAAATGTGACTATTTCTGAAGGTGCATGTTTATACAAACAGCACAGTAACAGGTAACATAAGGTACATTATGCTGCTGTAAAACATACTCAAAATAAAGCACAAGGCTCTCATTTTTTTATGGAAAATCTCACCTTCCACAAACGCTGCTCCCTCAGTGACATAGTCCAGCAGCTGGTCGAAGATGGCAGTGATGGTCTTTTTGGCCAGCACAAAGTGCTTCAGTGGAGAGACAGAGGCTTCTGCCATGCTGCAACTGCCAGGAAAGGTGCATAAAGTGACCAAACACTCGGTACCCCCAGCTAATTAAAACTCATACACTGCTCACACAGCCATTAAGACAGAAAACAAAACCGCCTGAAGTCCCAAACCAAAGCTCTAAACTCCGAAGGGCAGTAAGCTCAGTTTGCGCTGTTTACTCCGATCTCCTCTCCTCACCACAAGCGCCAAGAGCGGCTGGTGAAACTCGGGGACAGGTTCGAACTGATCTGCTGTTATCTGTCCCGGAAACACGAGGCTTTCTCCTCGCCAAACACGGATCCCGCCACCTCACCGCCCTCGGGTCAGCGCAGTCTCGCCGGCCAGCGAAGACGGGCCCCGCTCCCTCCCGGAGCCCCGGCTCGGCGGGGTCAGGCCGAGGGGCCGCGGCGGCCCCAGTCCCTCAGGGTGCCTCACTCAGCCGTGCTCCCTCACGGAGCCTCGGCTCAGCGCCAGTCCCTCACAGAGCTCTGGCTCGGCCCCGGTCCCTCACGGAGCTTTGACTCGGCCCCGCTCCCGCATGGAATCCCGGCTCAGCCCCGGTCCCTCACGGAACTCTGGTTCGGCCCCGATCCTGCGTGGAGCCCCGGCTCAGCCCCGGTCCCACACTAAACCCCCGCTCGCCCCGGTCTCTCACGGAGCCCTGGCACAGCCCCGGTCCCTCACTAAGCTCCCGCTCCCCCCAGTTTCTCACAGAGGTCCCGGTGCCGGCCCCTGTCCCTCACGGAGCCCCGCCGGCCCCGGCCGTGCCCGTCACCGCCGCCGCCGGGACGGGGGGGGGGGCGTCACTTCCCCTTCCTCCTCCCATGACCCCGCTCCGCGCCCGCCCGGGCACCGCCATGTTGAGTGCGGGCTGAGGGCGGCCGCCGCCATCTTGAGCGCGGGCAGGTCGCGAAATGGAGCCGGGCGGGAGCAGCGGGAGCAGCAGCGGGAGCAGCGGGAGCAGCGGGCAGGGGTTCGGCCAAAGTCTGCGAAGGGACGGCGCTCGGGGCCCTCAGGAGTTAAAGAGCACCGCTGCCTCATGCATTTGATACAGGAGCAGCAGGAAACGAGAACCAAAATGAAAATCGGCGACAACAGCATTCTAGAGAACACGTTATTTGTGGATTACTAATCAGCTGTATTTTAAGGTCTTGCAATAATTTGTGGGATGTAAACTTTTGTTTTGAAGTCAACAATCTTTCACATAAAAAAGAAAAAAGGTCTTTTGCTCAATAAGAAACATGATCGAGGAATCTGACACACAGAGATTTGTTAATCTTGGAAAATACTTCTAAAATCGAGTCACACATCGAAACTATGGGTTCAAAAGTCTGTAAAGCAAAGAATCAAATACAGATTTCTCACAAGTACAAAACACTACCAAAACCAATCTCATGATTTTGCATAGCTTCTGCTTGGAATGCTGTTCCTGAAACAGCTGAACCTTGCAGGTACCAGCGAACCACCAGAATTTGATACTTACTGCTTTGAATAAAACCTGGCACAGTGCTGGTCCCTACAGTTTATTTCTGCAGCTCCAGGCTGAGATGAGCTGCTCAGGCTCCAGCCTGACAGATCTGTGGCAGTACCAGAGCAGCTGCACTCAGGTCAGAGCACTCACCTTCCACTTACATGCTTCACCCAAATAACCCAAACGTTCTTCCCTGTCCTTGGCATGCTCAGCCATGCCTTTCAGCCTTCCAGGTTCTAGACAGACTCATTACCTATTTTTCCTACTACTTAGTAACTTTCTTTCTTTAACATGCAGATCACGTGGAAGCCAGCAGTGTACTTGTGTTCCCTTCTAAAATGAGACATACTACTCCTGTACACTTCCATTTACTCCGATAGATATTAAAAAGAAAATGCTAATATTAGTCCCTCATTTATAAAATCCAACCTAAGATGACCTTGGATACATTTCCTGTTTAGACGCTGTGTTTTAGTTTGGTATGGTTTGGCTTCACAACATTCCTGTGGGGTATTGTTTTGATTCCCAGTTTAGAGATCAGAAATGACCCAACTCAAAGACAGCCCTGAACTAAAGCCATGTCAACAAGCAAGTTTGCTGTGTCACAGGGCTGGCACAGGACACCACCTTTCCTGCTGGAGACACAGTGCTGGTCTACACAAATATACACACTTCTTAAGCCCCTTATTTATTTTGGGGATTTTTAAATGCCTTTTTCCCACTTCTTGTCACTGTCTCCCATAGCAGCTTCCTCTCCAGAGCTCAGCTCTGTGCCATCAGCAGGAGCAGAGTTTTCAGAAAACCAGCATTCCCCCTTCCAGATATATGAGCAAAATTAATTTTCCATATAGAAAGTAATTCATCTTAGTGTTTTGTTAACAGTATTATTGCTACCATTTTAAGCCAGTCAGGAAGAATGTGTTCAAAATAGGAAATCAGCAATTCTACCACACATACTGTCATTCTCTATACAAGGGAATAATAAGGTACAGCAAGACACCCTCGGGCTGCCCTTTTCAATGACAGAACACAAGATCTAGTAGTAAATCAGCATTTCAAAGTGACAGAAATGGTCTTGACTCCCACAACAAAATAAACACTAAGTGGTTCACAGACCTTCCAGAAATACTTATCTGGAAATCAGAACTTCCATTAATTAATAACATTCAGCCAAGTTTTATCCTTAGTGTTAAAAATCAAATCCAAAGACCCCCCTTGCATGCCTTGAAGCTGGTAACACCAAATCTCACTGATCGAGAAATGTTTGATACATTATCTCTATACAAAGCTTGCATTAGGCAATCTTACATTACAAATTTACAGTCAGTGAATAAAGAAATGTAAACTCCACCAGTAATTTATGGGTATTTTCACTGTGGTATCTAGCATAATCTAAGTGACTCCACTCTTGTTTATCTGTTCAAGTATTCACTTGGAAATAGAGCTACAGAATTTTTACAGAACTGTAAAAACTTACTTCCAATGATTACAATGGCAGGATAGTGTTATATATAATATAAACAAATGTGTGAAATAATTTGAGAGTGATTAGTAAGGGTTTTGTAATGTACTGGTGTTTTAAACCCATATATAAAAGTTTAAATTTTACAGAGTTAAAATAACATTCCTCAAGTTACTAGTGGTGGAAAGATAATTTTAAGTATACAGAATTATTACAATAATACAGACTACTAGAAGTTTGCTCTAGTCAGAGGCTGGTGACATACATAATTTCAGTGAGAGCCAAATTAGGATTTTACATAAGAAATTCATTTTGTACATTCTCAGCAGGATCACTGCAATTCCTCTTGCAATTAGAATATGATCCAATCCAAACCCAAGCAATGTGTGTCTCCTCAGTGCATTAAAAGACAAGAATTGAAGTAAATAAAGGGAGTATCATGTGGGAGTCGTGCAGTACATGTGTGGAAGAATGTGTTGTACATGTGTTGGACAGTCCCACAAATGGGAATTAAACATAGAACAAAGTGATCAGTGAGGTCAGAAAGGTATCCCAAGAGAAAAACAGGACAATTGAAAAAGCTTATCAGGAGCATGAGATGGGAAATGAAGGCTGGTATGTGAATCTGGAGATGTCCATGCCTGGGAACTTTTGGAACACCCTTATCTTTGGCAGGCCAGTGCTATTGCTAAACACCAGTGCAATGACCTGCTGCCACACCGGGTAACATGGGCTAGATGTGGAACTGAGACCAGTATTGGGTTATTTAAACATAGAATTAAGTATTTGCTTTGTTTTTGTGCCTTTTTAAACTGAAGAGAGCTGGCCTTGTACACTAGACATGAAAGATCTGGGTGACCATCAGAACTGGTATCACAGCATGCAATTATTCCCACTGTCCCTTCCCCCAAAATCTGATCCATCACACTGTAAATGTGATTATTCCTACTGAAACGCCTAGACAAGGAAATTCACAACACCAAGTGCTATACATGCTTTACTGATATAAAGATGAAAACATTAGAAATGTACAGTTGCTGTTAAAATTGTATTTCATATCACATTCCAGTGACTGGAAATTAATTCCAATTCTAACAAATTGATTACAGGGAAAGAATGCAATCACACCGTCTCATGTATCTGAAGATGACTTAAAAGATCTTTTTCATTCCCAAACCTCATTAAACAATCGGTACACTTATGAGGCAAATCTGCTGAATGCCTGAAATCCAAATGAGTTTTAAGGTCTTCAATCTGTCCCGTTGAATATTCACAGTACTGACACAAATAAATCCCTTCAGATAAATGAGAGCTTAGGTGCTTGCAATATTCCAACATACCTGAAAATCCCTTCCCACAGTCATCACAAACATGAGGGAATATTTTGGTGTGCTCAATAGCTACGTGCCGGTTGACGTTCGTATGCAGCCTGCTCCTAAAGCCGCACACCTGGCACACAAAGAAGTTTTTGCATTTGTCAAAACTGATTTTGTTGATGAGGCTGTACTGGCCACGCTCCTTGTTGTTGTAGCTGTCGCTCAGCTCGATGAGCCGGCAGGCGTGCTCGTTCACCACGTGGCTGTGCAGATCCTCGGGGTCGTTTGTCTCGTGCTCACAGAACTGACACAGGTACTGCTCGTCGCAGCTGTGCTCCTGGAAGTGCAGGTACAGCTCGCTGCTGGAGGAGAACTGCACATCACACTGCTCACACCAGTAAAGGTGGTCGTTGAAGTGAGTGTCTGCTATGTGCTGACTCAGATTCTCAAAAATCACCGTTTTGTAATCGCAGTATTTACAGATGTATGGATCCTCCTCGTGTAGTTTTACGTGTTCAATGAGCTGCACTTTGCTGGAGAAACTTTCTTTACAAACTTTACAGACATGAGTTTCTGTACATGTCTTATGCTTCAGGATCATATGCTGCTTCAGATCAGAGAAGTACTTGCTGTTGAATTCACAGAGCTCACACTTGTACAAGCCGCTGCTGTTGGCTCTCAGCAAGGGCCATTTCTGTTGAGCTGTGATATTCAAAGCCTGGTTCTTCTCAAAGATTTTACAGGTCTCCAGAGGGATTTCCTCAAGGTCCTCAGCTTCCAGCTTCTCAGGTGATACAGTCTGTGTTTCTATATCATGAACTTCTACAGCATTCACTTCTGTTGTAGAAATTTCTACAGTTTGGATATCTAGAGGTTTCTCTTCTTCTGTGGGGCTGTCACTGAATATAGGCGAGTCACATAAGTCTCTGCACATTCCATTGTTAGTACCTTTATCTGCAGGAGGAAATACATAATAGAAGGTTGAAAAAAACCCACCACAAAACAGCTGGGCCCATTTTTAACTTCAGCCAGCTGCAGCAGCTTTCAAATGCAAAACCAGTTATTTCTCCCTTGGCAGACTACGCTGTATTTTCAGCTAGCAAAGCAACACAAGAAACTACAAATCCTTCACCATTTCTGTCAAAGTAAGGAAGTGACACGAAAAGCCAGCAGCAGCTGTGCTCTCCAACCTCCCAGCACCTCATCTGCAAACACACTGACCTTTACCTTTATCCCTCTTTTTAGGGTCTGTGCAGTGCATCCCAACGTTTGAGTGTGCCCCGCTCCAGTGAGAGCTGCCGGCATGCACCGGGCTCCCGTCATCATCTGTGTCCAGGCTCTGCACAGGACTGTGGAATCGACCTGCAAAGGGAAGGGAAGCATCTCCTTGCCATCATTTGTCCACACTAGCACCATCCTGATTCCTTGATTTAGTCAAGATCTTATTTACTAGTTATTTGTTCTACTTATATAAATTTATCTTTATCTACTAAGCACATCGTAACCTACATTTAAAAAAACTAACAATAAATACCTTGAAAATAATTTCCATACATGCAGAGAAAAACAAAGGAATTCAAAAAGTAGCAATTCTAAAAAATTTCAGCAGAAAATAGTCAGCTGATTATACAGAAAAAAAAACCCTTAAAATCCTTAAATGAAACGTTTGATTTAAAAGACACAACTTAAAAATATTCTTCAATATTTCTGGACATTACATTTTAAAATATGATATTTTCTAAAACTTCTGCAGACTTTATGGTTAATTATTAAAGTGAAAAGAAAAAGCAGTAAACTAAAAATCCAGCATCATATTTACTCTGCTAACTTTCAACCCACTATTGGATGTTTTATAATAAGGCATTTTGTTTTGCATTTTGTTTCAATGCAACTGTTTCCATCTGAACTCATCAACTTTGTTGCCTAGACAGTAAGTATTTGAGGTAGTTTAATCACCATTATAAATGTAAAAATGAAGGATCTTTTTGTTGTCATTGTTTCTACTTTGAAAACTATATTTCAGTTGTAACAACTGAACAACCTCCCACCAGTCTAAGGCCCATCAGATCACAAGGACACTCAGAAACCACCTGCTGTATATTGTGGATTCTACTTGCTTGTATGAATAGGAACATGACACATTAAAGAACTGCAGAACAAGACCCCAGAACATATTCTTACCTCTGTTTATATCTGGCTGTCTCATGGAACAGACACTATAGCAGTGGTCAGAAAAAATGCCACTGTTGTCTATGTATCTGCTTGCACCTGAAGAATCTGAAAAAAAATCAATAAAAAAAAGTTTAAGTACTCATGTCTTCTTGTAGCTACAGATGTATTTCGTGTTCATCAAAATTCTTTTCACATTTTTACTCGTTTTGGGAGAATTCCTGTTGTGACTAACACCTTCCAGCTGCTGCCCTGATGTTTGGAGTACCAGGTCTCTGCTCCCACTGAGGACATTGACAAGTGTGTTGTCTGTTCAGTGCTGAACACTTCTCTCTACCCCCACCCCAATTTTTACAGGATTCCTCCCCTCTGTGGAAGCAGAATCACCTTCATCTGCAGCTAAAGCCAGTTCCCCCACGTGCAGGGAGTACAGAACAAACCCTTCAGGTCCACTGGCTCAAAGTGGCCCAACAAAGGAGCCTGCAGAATGGGTTCTGCCTATTCAATCCAAGACTTCTGATCTCACCCTTCAGGTCACTGCTTTTCCACGTGTTGGCACGTGTGGTCCATTCTTGTAAAGATATTATTCTGAGAAAAAAGATTAACTTACTGAAGTGTACATAACTCAAGCTCTAGACTGACCTGAGTAGCGAGAAGGATGCAGAGTCTTCCTTTTCCTCTTTTTAGGATGTTCATTCATTTTGAACAGTCTACATGAACTGTAAAGTAAAAACATTAAAGAACTAGTCTTGTTTGTATCTAGTTTACCTTTCAGAACCTTATAGAACAATACAAGCATTTTGAAAATCTGCATAACAAATACAAAAGTACTTTCCTACTCCCCCTTCTTGCTCCTTAACTGTATTTTTATACAGTTAAGAACCCACTAAATGCATACAACTGCTGAAGTCCAGTTTCACATTCCTGGAGCAAAAGAAGGTTCACCATAAAGACAGACAAGTCAGAACTCCCCAGGTACTCCAGCACTCAGGGTCATCCACAAGCCTTCTCTCCAGCACCCTTTTTGTCAGAGACAGGACATTCTGAGGCAGAGCCCTTCAGAAACAAGTTTTAGTGTTTAAAATACTAACACAGTCTCTTACCAAAAATCCTAGACTCTTCAGTATCAGGAAGCAGAGCAGCTAAGCTGATGGCTGTACAGCTTCCAAATGTAGTGAATATATCAGCTCAAGAAGATTTCACCTACGGAGTGACAGCATTTTAAACCACTTAAAACTTTAGCACAAATCAGAAAAAAAATGCAGAATCCGAGACAAGTGATACAAATACTACAAAGAATGAATCTATGGAAACTGAAGCTAGAAAGCAATGTAAGAGGTTGATATTAATTCCAGTTTAGAGCATCAAAATTAGTAAGGTGAATGCACTGGTATATTTCTTTTTCTTTAGTCTCAAGTTAGTTGGCTTTTGCTGCACTTGGCAGCTCCTGAGAGCAGAAAAATATTTGGAAACGAAACACAAATACTTGAGCTATATATGGGACAAACAGTCTTGAAGAAGAAAAGGCTGCAAACAAGGAATGTGATGTGGGTTGCCATAATTGAAGAGCACTTGCAGGCCCAGGATCTTCTGTAATCAGTGCCATGCACCAGAGGTGAAAGGAGGGAAAAAAAGTCCCTGATCAAGTTAACTATGTTCCCCTGATATTAAATATTTTCCGAACTAAGATCCAGAAAGGGATGGAAAAATAACAGATTCTAGCGTTATATCGTGACCTAGAAGCATCAGCACCTTCACCGTTTTCTGTGATTGCAAGGGAAGAACCGACAGCGCACTGACACCGCAAGTCTCACCCCAGGTACGCGCTTGAAAAGCTCAGCCTTTTCTCAGCGGATCTGACCGCGGGGAAGCAAGGCGGGTTGCTGTATTCCAGCGGCTTTTCCTGGCCCTGAAAAGCGGGATCCAGGCCGCGAGGATCGGGATGCCGATCGGCCCCGGGGAGGCGCGGCCTGCGCGGAGGCCGCACGGGGAGCCTCTGGCGGGAGAGCGGCAAAGGCACCGCTCCGCCCCGGCGGCAGCCGCGGAGCCGCGGGCAGGGGCGAGGCCGCGACCCCGCAGGGGCGGCGGGAGAGGGCCCGGCCCGGGGCCGCACCGGGAGAGCCGCGGGCCAGGCCGTGAGTCACAGCTCACCTCCCCGGCGGGGCCGGGGCACGGGCGGCTCCCGCCCCGCGGCTCCCCGGGCGCTGCCGCCGGGACTCACCTGCCGGCCGCCAGTGCCGCTCCGCTCCGCTCCGCTCCTCCGGGCCCGGCGCGGCCGCTCCGCCCGCCCCGCTCGGCGCGGGCCCGGCCCGGCCCGGCCGCTCCGCGGGCAAGGGGCGGGAAAGGGGCGAGCGGCCGCCGCCCGCAGCGCCCCCTGCCGGCCACCGGCCCCTCCGCACCCGCCCGTCGCCATAGCGACGGCGAGGGGCCTAAATAAACCTTTCGTTTATATTTCATCTGCACCCGGCACCGTCAGCACAGCCACGCTTTCATCTACAGGCCTCGTAAGGCAGCTGGCGGCATGTAAGCCTGCTTGGGAACAGTGTCAGCGCTCAGATTTTACACGACCGAGAGGGTGAAATGTCAAAGCCGGAACCTCGTAAAGCTCAACTTTTTGTGTCAGTGCAGAAGCTGTCCCTTACAGCTACTGTACAGGAGAATCAATATAAAGTGTATCATAAATACATACAGGACAAGAAAGAAATATGTACATACAAGAAAGAGAAGGAGTTATTGGAGAGGGTGCGGTGGAGGCACAGAGTGAGGAGGGGTCTGGCACATCCCTTGTGAGGAGACTGCAGGAGCGGGCCTGGTTGGTCTGGGGAAGGGATCTCATCAAAGCACATCAATATTTCAAAGGCAGGGGCCAGATGATGGTGCCAGGCTCTTTTTGGTGGTCCCAAGCAACAGGATGAGGAGCGATGGCCATAAACTAAAACAGAAGAAGTTTCTCCTGGAGGAAACACGAGGAAAAACTTCTTCACATTGAGGGTGGCAGAGCACTTGGACAGCTGCCCAGGGGATTGTGGATTCTCTCGCTCTAGGGAAATTCCAAACCCACCGGGATGGATTCCGGTGTTACCTGCTCTAGGTGACTATGCCTTGGACTGGACCTCCAGAGGTCCCCTCAAAAATTAACAATTCCAAATGATTCTGTGAAATATGTATAAATAAGGGTTTGAAAATTAAAATAAGCAGCTCTCCCTTTTCAGAATTTTTAATCGTGTCCCTTTTTGCTGATTTCATTTTCACTTCTTATCATGCCACAAATTGTACTGGTTCACAAAGCAGAACACTTCAAACAGCATTTTACTATTTTAAAAAATACCTCATTAATTTTGAGAACATGAGGGAGGCCACTACAGTCCCTTATTTCCATGACTTAAAATAACTTATGGAATTTTGCTAAGCATTTCATTCATTGAACTGTTTTGCTCTGGCTCAGCCTGAATTTACCTTGTTCTAAGAAAAAGTTTTGAATTAGCAAAGAATCCACAATATCCCTAATGGTGTAGCTCCACTGATTAGTAAAAAAGGAAACTATACCCTGTTTCTGGCCTTAGTTTTATTCATTATCTTGCAGATGAAACTGGACTTACTCTCTATAAAATCCTACTTTTAGCCTTTGTCCTGAGGCTGGAAACATGCCTTCAGGGTGATGTGATTTGCTTAGAGCCAGATGGAAAGAGCTTCATCCTATGATCACACAGGAGTTTGGGTGGTAAGCAGCAAAACAGGACTAAAGGTGTCGTTTTGCTGGCACACTGCTCAGCCCTCAGACATTAAATAAATGTTTTATGTCTATGATCTCCTGCGCTGAGTTACCAATCAAGCAAGTTCCTGGTCTCACAGTTCAGCTTGTTCTCTGCTTTTTACTCCAGCCATGGTTGCTGAGGTCTCCCCAGGACAGCTTGTGTTAAAGGTCTCATAAATTGGCAATAGACAGCCAAATGGGCGGATGCTCACATACTTCTCCCTCTATTCACCAAATTTTTTTTTGTTTTCCGTGTAAGTGTTCCAGGAAAGCACTCTCCCCAGTTCCCAGCGGAGGGCAGTGATGAGAACCTAAAATCCATACATAGCAAAGGGAGAGGAAAAAAAAAAAAAACCAAACCCAAGCCGAAGCTTTTGCTTTGAATTCAGTCCTGCTTGTGAGGCAAACTCAGGCGGACCAAAGCATCTTCTGTACCTTTTGAATGATTTATTCTCCACCCGAAGCAGCACAGCCCAACACCACTTATGTCAGATAAAAAGACAAGGCTTTAAGTGAAAGAAAAACATCTGAGGAGGATCCCCTTTGAAGCTGCAGATCCAGTTCAAAGTCACACGCATCAAACAGAGCTATCAATGCTTTAGACAGAAAAGCCTAAATGAGTCTTGTTTTCTAAACCACCACGTGCTTGGGATGTTGAGAGAGCTCTGGGTGAGGTTTTAATCAGTCAGAACAGATTCCAACTGAAAATACAGAAAAGCCTGTGTGACATTCACATTCTTGTTTAAATGGGCAACATAGATGATGCTCATTTCAATTGGTGGGGATGTATCCTGACCAAAATAAGCATGGGGTAAACCCTTTCTTCAATGAAAGCAGTTAGCATAGCTCATGAGGATAACCTTCACTGGAGGTAGATTTGTTAGTGTTTAAAAGGACATGTAGGAGGTACTTGGCATATCTTGTCTAGCATCAGCTTCTCAGCTCTTTTGTCACATGGACTCAGACTTCAGATTGAGTCTTTCCAAGGCAGGTTGGAAAACAGACTGATTTCTGACTGTAAAATCAGGAGGGCTTCCTGAGATTCCTAAGCTGAAGCAAACTGCCCACATTGCAAATCCTTCTTGTTTCACCAGCATTACTTTGCAAATTTTATGTTATTTTTCCAATGTTTAGACTTAGAACTACCACAAAAATCACACTAAATGGCAATAAACTCTAAACTTTGTATTTGAACAGGAGCTGATGATCCTCTTATCCTGACCATCCTGTGCAACTAACACACAGTTGTAGCCACTAAAAAACATTTTATAGTTATTAGGAAAGATAAAACTCACCTCATGTATAATAAACACAACCTGTTAACTCAGGTTGCTGAAGTAGCTAGTTTCAAACCCCCAGCCATGCTTTTCAGTTCTGCTGAAGCTTCAAAATAAATATAAAAATAAATTATGATGTCCATCTTTTATTATAAAGTTGATCCAGCACAGACTCAGCTCTTCTCAAAGCTGGGCAGTGTGACCTGAAACAGAACTGACCACTGTATGAAGTTTAGAGCTCACTGGGGGCAAATATGTTTTGAAGTGGCCCAACTAAAAACCCTGACACTTGTCTCATCCCTCCAAAAAAAAGTGAAATCTTCACAAGAGAACTCAAGTCCTTCCCAGTTTGTTAGCAACTGGAGTCCAACATGTCCACAGGAGGAGTTCCTTTGCAGCCTCATGCTCTTATACTGCCAGTGAGTAATTTCCCCAAATATGTTTGTCACGCTTTCAAAATTAGTTTTGGATACAAAAACATAACCTTGTTTGTTTGTTTTTTTCAAATTATAATTTTGGTAATGAAAGCATAAAGCATATTTTTCAAAACCAGATTGATTTAGCAGGGACTGTAAACCATCCAGCTGAAACACTTCAATAACATCATCTCTCTTGTCACAGCTCTTTACAGCCCACGTTTAAAACTAAAATAAAATTCCTTATTTTGAGGATCAGCGTTTACAAGAATAAATGCCACATGCATATTGGACTTTTCACCCCTAAATAATGCAAATTCTATTTCTGTTCCCCCCAAATTAACTGAGGTATGCAATTTCCATTTCTTTTCTTCTAGCCTTTTTCGAAGGCAGAGCTGCAACACCAAATCACACACCAAGACTGAATATTTCTTAAATTCTCGCTTCAGAATTCACAAGTGTACCAACCATATCATTTTAATTTAGTTGTTAGTATATACATTGACACTCAAAAGTGTGATAAAAACCAAACAAAAGTAGTTTTTTTTTTAATAAACAGCATGATACAGACCGCGAAGATAAATAAAAAGCAGACTTTTTACAGTTTCCCATGAACATGAACTACAATAAGTATCATAGGCCAAACTTTTGTTACTTGAGTAGCACAGCAGAAGGGTTAAAAAAGGGGTTGTGGTATTTTTTTATTTAAAGTACTGCAAGACTATTCTCAGTATGACAACACATGCATCTTGCTGCATCTTAAATACTTTTTGGCCCATTATTACTAAAAATGTCTTGCTTTCTACCTACTTTACCACAGACCTTTACCACAGAATGACACACACACGGCAACACTCCCCCCTGCCCCAGTAGTGGTTATTTCAAAGGTAATTGTCTCATTTTTAAAAGATAATTGAAGCACTGGTGGGGGTTTTCACTTTCCCTTTGATGCAGACAGGTAGCTGCTCCCAGCTTCAATGAAGTTACACAGAAGCACTGAGAGCTGACACCTTCCTGGGCTCTATTTCCCCAAAATGCTGACAGGATCCTGGGCTGCCTTAGGAAGAGCAGGTCAGGGGAGGTGAGCCTTCCCCCTGCCCCTCTGCTCAGCACTGCTGAGGCCACACCTGGAGCACTGGGATGGGTCCATGAAAAGGGCTATAAAGGATAGGAGAAGAGGCTGAGAGCTGCAGTTGGTATCCTGGTCAAAGAGAAAGCCCAGGGGGTATCTGGTCAATGTACATAAATACTTGATAGGGAGGAATAAAGACAGGGAAGGCTTTTCTCAGTGCCCACTGAAAGGACATCAGGCAATGAAACAGAAGATATTTCATATAAACATGAAAAAAAAAAAATGACTGCAGATTCCTCTTTCTCAGACAGACTAAACCCAGCTAGACAATGTCCTGGGCATCCTGTTCTACTCTGCTTTGAACAGGGTGTCTGGGTTAAATGAACTCCAAAGGTCTTTGCCAACCTCAATGATTCTGTGAGAATTCTGCAGTTGTGTTGCCATTTACAATGACAGCAATACTTACAAAATTTCAAACCCAAGAATCCAGGACTTCAGACTGCAGCCATATACATTTAAAGCCCTTTTCTCCACCAGGGAAGTAGACTTTGATAGTGTAGTGGATATTCATAGTTAATACTTGAAGAGGTGCCAGGGGCAAAGAGAAAGGATGATACTTCCAGATAATGAATTTATCTGGAAATTTATCTTCACATGAGAAATAAAGAATTTGGACCACAGCTCCTATAAGACAAGAAGAATTATCTATTCCTATTCTTTTCCCAGCCCCAAATGAAACAGCAAGACAATTTTGGACAGCCTGGGGCAGTTGATAATTCAGGATATAGAACATTATTAATAAAGCCTGAAAATGGATTAAAAATAGTTAAAGAAACAAGGCAGAATGAAATTCCAACTATGAATATCCACATTTTGGCTCACAAGAATTCACTAAACTACAACAGACATAAAAGTTCTTGAAAAGAACCAGCTCCTGCCTGAAGTAGGCTTTCAGTAACTTCTGTAATACAATTAAGTCAGGTTTAGCTGTGATTAATTTTATCACTGGAACAGCAGCCTAACAAAATGGATGCAGTTACACTGAACTGAATGGCTCTTGAAGCAGTTTAATACTACTACTGGGAATCAGGCACCAGAATTTCAAAAAGAATCAAGACAGAATGGTGTATTTTTTGCCCTCCTTCTGCCGCAGGAATATTGCATCACATACAGAAGTGACAGTAAGGACACTTAAAACACACTTACACAAACCAGTGGGGACACTAACTTCAAAGTACAGGCAGAACATTGCTTCAATGATCTTCTCTTACAAATATTTTATGATTTTCTTATGCTCTGGGCATGTCCCAGAAGGGTGTTGGAGAGAGAAGGGACAGAGGGATTCACCTCTGGCTTGGAGTCAGGAGCACTAACACAGAAGACCTCAGACTTTTCAGAGTCTATCCCATAAAGCTCAGAAGTCCAGAACACTGTATGGCAAATGAAGAACAATGATTTTTCCTGAGTGTGAGTTCAACAAGTCAGTATGCTACAAAAGAGTAGGAAAAAGAAACATTTAAGCTAGCAAGGAACAAAAATACTGAAGTGTCAAGAATGAAAGAAACTGTAGACAGGATTACTGTACTTTTGGAGAGCTGAAAAGGCTACTTAGTCAATAAAGGCTATTTCAAAGTAAAATTATTAAGTGTTTAACTGGGCTGCTACTAAACATTCCTCTCCTTATGAGAACCCTTCATACTGAATCATAGGAATAAATAATCTGGAGCTCTGATATACATATAGCCTAATTCTGATTTCATATGCTGCTGCAATCCAGAGAGATTCTGATGAAGTGAGTGTTGTATCAGCATGAAGTAAAACCAGAATTTCTCAAAGAGCAGAGCACCTATAGGTTTGGTTAGTGTATTCAAATGGAGAACTTCTATAGCCAGTTTCCAGCTGGCTTCCCTTCATTAACACAGATGGAAGAAAAAGTAAAACTAAACAAAGAAAAAACCCAAACCAACACCAGCTGCAGGGGTGGTGAGCTACACATCACTTTGGACAGATAGAGCCTTGCCTAAACTGAGAAAACTTCCAGCACAGAATAAAAAGATGCAAATCCATTATTTGTATGAAACATGTATTGCAAAATTAAATTGGGATTCAACAATCTGCAACAACATCCACAGCTATATAGCGTTTTTAAAAAACAAGTGTGGTTCTTCCATTCAAGTAAAACTAAAACAAGTGAAAGAAGTTAAAAAATATCCTAGAAGCAGCAAGTTACAATTCTTTCTGTAATACCACACCATTTTCATTAACTTGAAGTATTTTCAAGATGCCAAAGACATCAACAAAAATAGTAATTTCAAGTGGCTTTTCTGATATTTGTTTTTTGAATGGGTCCAGCCCAGGTCTGCAACCTGTACAGACATGCAAAACAGGAGGAATTAATAATTACTATTAAGAACAGACATTTGAACATGCCAGTTATATAATGACAAAGCAAAGACAATACCTTCAAATTGTCAACAAACATGGGCTACTGACCACTGAAGGGCATTTAATACTTTACAGAAAAAGAAAAGTTGGCATAAAAACCCACAAACAACTTGCCAAACCACCACCAGCAGGGTCATCATATACAAAATTCTTACAAACCTGGTGATTTCTATATTGTCCTCAATATGCAGGCTCATATCTTTTCCACAAGATACCAAACCACTTACAATTTTGGTTTTATTTAAAAGCCTTCTTAAAAAAATTTAAAAATTATACTGGAAGTCTGTTTCACCTATGAAAAAACTGCACCCTTTCACCCTTTCAGATAAAGAAGTATGCATATGTAAAAAAGTACAGGTACTTTTTCTGCTACTCTTAGAAAAGCGATGCATGTTATTCTAACTAAAACTAATATGCAGCAGCCTGTTCTGTCATCATATCAAGCACAGTTTCACAGCTGAAAAAGTTACTGGTTTTAAATTTTATTTCACTAAAACTTGTGATAAAACACATGGCCCAGTCCTGCGCTCCTTGCTCTGGCAGTCTTACAAGGAAGTTCTGCAGGAGCAAGGTGCCCAGATTCAGTTCAAGCCCAGAATAAACTGCTTTAGTATTTTGTGCAGCTAATTCCCAGAACAAAGGGAGAATTTTCAAATCGCCGTGAAGTGGGAATAGTTAAAAATAAACCAAATTCCAAGTTATTTCTGTAAAAATCTAGGGCTCAGTTACAAGTGCTTTCGTGGTGTGTAAGCAGATCTTCCTTCTGATACTGAGAGCTGATGACATCCTCTCATTCCCACCAGGGTAAGCAAACAGTGCCTCCACTATCCTCAGTGAAGTTACATCAGCACGGAACTGCCGTGACAGGATACAGTAATTAGGGTTCAACACTTCGAAGCTGAGAAAAGGATTGTTGTTTTCTGTGAAACACTGGCAGAATGTTTTTCAAATGCCCATCCTGGTTATGCAGAGAACTGGTTAAAGCCCAGGAGCTTTTCCTACTTTTAAAAAAAAAATCTGTTGAAAGGCTACAATTACCCCAAACTGCACTATGTCTGTACCACTCTGAAGTTTTCTTTCTTTTACTATTTGATTCTTATAATAACTTCTACAGCTTATGCACAACATTTAATTGCAGTAGCTTCTGGAAACAGAAGCTTGTCATACTTCTGTCTGGGCAAAAAGGGTGTAGAATACTGTGCTTGAACTGAAAGACATTTATGCTCATATTTACAGAAGGGCTAGGAAGGGGCAAAGTAGAAAGAAATTTGGCCTCATAACATCTAATAAATTTGAGTTAATCTTTTCACCCAGGCTGGAAAAGGCTGACCATTTCTTGCATAAACGAGGTAAAGCATCGTTTCAACACCAGATAAATACGGATAACATAGCACCTAATGTGATGTCTGTGCAACAGTTTTACTCAGTTAAATTAAGGATTATAGCCAACAGGGTTTCAGATTTTGTGAACTAAACTCAAACTGAAACGAACCCATTTTAAGAGCTAAACCATTATTGTGTGTTGACTGCAAAGTAATAGATACAAGGGTAACTTTGCTCTAGAAAGACAACCGAGCTTAGCAGGAGTTAAAATATTCATATGAACAAAAAGGAGTATGTAACAGTCAATAAAAAGAGCAATGGGAAGTCTATTGGACTACTCCAAGGTATTTCGTAGAACTAAGGAAATAAAACTTCACATTTCCCATACTGTTCTCGGAGCTTCTGTAGTTTTCACAAAACCAGGTTTCCCCCCACAACATCAAGTATCCGTGAGTGCAGTAATCAGCTGCAGGATCCCGACTTTCAAAGTGTCTTGAAACACCAAAGCCTTGGATTTACAATCCCCAAAGTCTTTCATACTGTAATTGATTGCACATTTTTAATATATTACAATTTGCTAAATGAAGCCAACCACTCATTACCTCATCAGTACAGCCTGCACGAAGTACAGTTTATTTATATGCTTATATTCTAATCTAACACCAACTGTCAGCATATTTTATATTACACGTGGTATTGCACTTTCTGAGTGGCACCTCGGTGCGTGTTTGCAAGTGAACAAGCTGAACCCCCCCCAAAAGCCCCAAACCTTTGGAATTCAAGTGCTGCCAATCTAGCAAGTTTAAAATGTTAGGGTGAACATCACCCGCAGAACTATTATGGGCTTCACTAACTTTTAAAAAACCTGTTTAGGAATTAGAAAAACAGTCCTACCCGAAGTTGTGCATGAGGGCAATCTGAAATCCTCGGTACTCTGAACAGTTTCAAAACATGGTGCCAATTTCATTGATTGCACACATTGTAATTGTGATAAAGGACAAGAACTAGATAGATTTACAAATATATATTACACACACGCACAAAACAGACAAAGCTATAAAATGTTTGGTAACTCCACATGCTTTGAGCTAGCCAACATATCTGTCTGCTGAACTGCTAATTATTGATCATATTGAAAATCTAAATTGCTATTTCTGATGTATCTTACTGGATTCAACAACCACTTCCAAGGGAGGAAGAAAGAGGAGAAATGGTAGACCCGAATTTGGAGGGTTTAAATGAGCATTCTTGGAATAGCCAACATATCACTTCAGTAATGTGAAGAGTGATTCCCAAAAGTTTTTTAGAGACTTAGGCCAGGTTCACCTCTGGC
Source organism: Phylloscopus trochilus trochilus (assembly GCA_016584745.2). NCBI lineage: Eukaryota > Metazoa > Chordata > Aves > Passeriformes > Phylloscopidae > Phylloscopus > Phylloscopus trochilus. Next base: position 12,780,153 of record WQNJ02000041.1, read on the forward strand.
TTTAGTGGGTATATTCCCACTACTTCACTGGTACTTGTGTCCTCTTTCACTGGGGCTGAATTTGGTCCTAGGAGTATGTCTGGTCACCTTCAGTGACGTTAATGAAAACGGGAGTTTTGGACAGATAGAACTGGGTTGCAAAATTAAGAGAGTTAATATTGGACAAATCATGTAAATAAAGAATATATATTAATAATAGTTCCTATTATATAAATAGCCTTTATAAAAAAATAATCTTTCAATAATTTTAATAACTCACCTTTCTTTAGGTTCTGGAAAACATGTATGAAAAAAATCTATTCAGTTCAAGTTAGATTAAAGCAAACCTAAGATGAACACTACAGCTCTCTGTTGCACTAAACCCAATTCTGACCATTCAATTTCCAGGTTAGTCAGTTTTTGGGGATGATAAGGAGTTTCTTTGTGAAAGTATGAATTGCACCCCTAGAAATACTGAGCAGAAGAAACACCATACTGAGTGGGCCTATTTCCTACTGCTTTCAGAAACTGTGCAGATGATGGACCAAGAAATCGAAGGGCCACCCAAACCCCAAAAATGTTCATGCCTCTGAGCACATTTAAAAGGCACTGTCCTCTCACTGTTGTTTTTAGATCTTTGAGCTTCAAACGCCTTCCCTTTAAACTATGCTACATTTAAATATTTGCTATCACTTGAGTTCTCTTTCCATTCTTCACAATCCAGCATAGTCTCTGCCTGCTGTACCAAATCTAAGGTAAGATGTGATGGACTCTTACACCTGCACGAGCACTATTTTCCTTTTCCTTCTAATTTATCCTATCAAATGAGAAAAGGAAACATTCTCCCAAGTTTACCTTTTTGAGCTTATGGTGTAACACGAATCAACGACTCACAGAATATGCTGAGCTGGAAGGGACCCACAGGGATCATTGAGTCCAACTCCTGGCCCTGCGCAGGACACCCCAAGAATCCCACCATGTTTCTGAGAGCATTGTCCAAACACTCCTTGAACTCTGTCAGGCCTGGGGCTGTGACCACCTCCCTGGGATCCTGTTCAGTGCCCAACCACCCTTTGGGTGAAAAACCTTTTCCTAATATCCAGTCTGAACCTCCCCTAACCCAGCTCCATGCCCTTTCCTCAAGTCACCAGCCACCAGAGAGAAGACATGGGTACCTGCCCCTCCACCTCCCCTTGTGAAGGAGCTGCAGAGCCTGATGAGGTCTGAGCTCAGTCTCCTCTTCTCCAGCTGAACAGACCAAGTGATCTCAGCTGCTCCTCATACAGCTTCCCCTCCAGACCCTTCACCATCCTCGTGGCCCTCCTTTGGACGCTCTTTAATAGCTTGATTTTTTTTTTTAGACTGTGGCACCCAAAACTACCCATAATATTCAAGGTGAGGCTGCCCCAATGCAAAGCAGGGTGGGCCAATCCTCTCCCTGGCTCAGCTAGCAATGCTGTGCCTGATGCCCCCAGAAGAGCGTTGGCCCTCCTGGCTGCAGGGCACTGCTGGCTCATGTTCAACTTGCCATCAACCAGGACCCCCAGGTCCCCTTCCACAGCTGCTGTCCAGCCTCTCATTCCCCAGCCCATACACACAACCAGGATTGCCCCATTCCAGGTGCAGAATCTGGCACTTGCCCTCGTTAAGCTTCATAACACTTGGTGATTGCCCATCTCTCTAATTTGTCAAGGTCCCTGCACACATCGTACTAAAGCTTACGTTTTGAAGTTTATGATTTTAGTGCTATCTGAAACCCTGTTTTACATTATTTTCCAACAGTTGTCTGAACAATTCGTTTCTTTTCTTGCCATAAATTCTAATGTTGTTCATGGTTTGTGCAATTCCTATGCAACCAGTCTTAGCTGCTAACGGGTATTAACAGTGCAGTACCCACAAAGCTGGGTATCAGTTCTTGTTTTCTTTGCTGTCAGTTCAGTTCAAAGCGTGTTGCTTTATTGTGTGGAAGATCCAGTCCATTTTTGTTGTCCAGCCACCGTGGTGAGCATCATTCATTTGCTTCATGAAGTACTCAAGAGCCTCCTGCTCAGTTTTGTCCAATGCAAGGGTCTTTCGAATGTAGGCAATATCATCAAAGGACTGCAGTTCTGGCATTCCTGAGCCAAGCATCATGGAGAAAAGATTGATGAAGAGATTGGCATGCTGCCGAATTGCTAGGTAAGCCTTATAACACATCTCCTGAAACCTGGAAGAGACCATGGGAAAAAAGCTCAGTGCATTTCTCTACTGGATGCATATTACTGCTTCAGCTCCAGAACAGTTTTACAGGTACTAAAAATGTGGACAGTCTTAGTTAAGTAGGAACACCATAACGTAGCTGAGAAGATGCACTCATTTTGCTGCTTAGTTTCTCTTCATTTGTGTAAGGATTAACAGTGGTCAGACTAACACAACATTCAAAGACAGGCTTTCTAGTCTTAAACCCCATCTGCAAGTCATACAACTGCTCAACACGAATTTATGTGAGCTCACAGGGCCATTTTTGTCACTGCTACTGACATTTCAGATTTCAAAAGATACTTCCTGATACACTGCTAAAATCAGTGCTTTCCTGGTTATCTTCAGAGTTACATTTCTCCTGTAGTTTTACAAGGGCAGCAGCTGTTGCTCCTTCGGTACTCTGAAGAATAGGCACTGAAAACAGGAGCATTTGATGTATCACACTGGATAAGAAATACCCAGGTTAAAGGAAAAAATGTAAAAAATCTTCACTGCAGTGTTCAGACAGACAGTGTAATTCAAAATCTGTCTTCTGTTGCCATCAACATAATGAAATAAAGTAAAATTGAAATGTCTCAAAGACTGGATTGCTGGAAAGAGATCTTAAGAATGACTACAGCAAGAGATTTATTTCTTTACTGTTATTAAAGTTCTTGCTCAGCAGGTTCTGGCCATTGTCACAAACTACACAGGCCAGCTGAAGAGCTGATATCAGAGCAGCTGTAGGAAAAACAAGTATGGCTGAAAGACCAGCAAGGCTCTGATGCACACAACACTCAACATTTAAGAATTCTCAGTAGCTGTAGTTCTGCCATCTCAAGAGGATTTTAAGTGTAAAGCCAAAGAAATTTCAGATGTTTGAAAAATTACCATCTTTATTCACATGTATGCTGACTCTGCAAATCTCAAGTGAGATTTCATGGACCAAAGGTCATGTAAGTGCTAAGATTACCCACTGACTTACAACTGGATGGCTGATCTACAACTGAAGAGCTAGAACATACCCACTGCAAGTCAATTAGAATACTGCTGTTCAGTTAAAAGGTCTAATTGTTGAAGGTCACCAGTAGTAAAGTGCATTTTAGGTATACAAAACACTCTGGAGGTTAAATGCTTAAAAGAAAGCTCACCTTTCAAACTCCCTCGTTTTGGTACATTCTTGGGCTCCTTTACTAATCACTATTAAGAAGTCTTGTGTTAAGACAAATGGCACACGCTCTCTTTTGTAACCAAATTTTTTCTTCTTGTGATCGAGGAAGTGCCCAAAGTCAATGTGAAACAGCTTGGAAAGACAGAAAGGTATCTTAAGATTAATAATTCCTTGTTTAAATGAAGTCACAGCAAAATTGATCGTTTACTTATAGTTCTGATAATTTTTTCCCCCCAAAACAAACTCACACCAAAGTGAGGATGACCTTAGGGTATGATTTTAGAAAAACATCTCTTACTTGTCCATCATCTTTGACCATGATGTTACTGTTGTGGCGATCACCAATGCCCAGGATAAAGGTGGCAACACAGTAGCCAGCACAAGAACGTGTAAACAGGTCAATAGCTGCATCATACCTATTCCAACAAGAAAGGAGACACTTCCCTCAGATATTCCAATAACACAGAAGTGCACGTTTTTCTTTTGCAAAAGAGCTACCAGGCAAACAAGGACAGGTAAAAAAGAAAACAAAACCAAAACCAGATGGACATAATTATGGACATAATCTCCCACTTGATGAACTTTAGTTCTCTTCAAGTTTCCATCAAAAAGAAGCATATGGCAAAGAAAAACAGGCAACAGGGAATCTCACATGTCTCCTTTGTTCTTGTCCTTGAGCCATTGGTGCAATGTGTGGCTGTTGAACTGCAGTGCTCCTTTTAAACCCCCTTTACACTGAATCTGCATGATGGTGTGAGAGCTCCTCACGACCTCGATGAGTCCCACACAGTCACCGATGGACAAACAACCATAAGGCAACATCCTGAAAGACAAAGGTTCATTGTGGGTTTTGTTTTTTTTCTTCCTTAATAGAGAATGGTGGCAAGAGGTGGGAGAGGATGTATTTTTGTAGATTCCTGTATCTGGCTACTCTTTAAGCCATGGGGAACTGTAACCATTCTGCAAAACCATTCTTGGACAAAGGCTTAATTTGTTCACTCATTACAGTATGGAGACAAGACTGTGACCCCATGAGAGACAATACAGATCAACAGGTCCTTTTGTCCAGATAAGGAAATGAAAACTGGGGGTTTCTAGACAGTGCACAGGCAGCTCCTTTGTTCCCCCCTAAAAATGTACCACACAGCAAACACAAATTTGAAGGTGTAACCTGTCTAGGATGAGTTTTCCAGAAGCTGAACAGTTTATCCTGAATGCCCTGCAGAAGCTGCTGCACCCACAGACTGTCTGGAGGTGGAGATGCTCACACAGACTGGGCAATATCGACTGTGTGGACTGAAGTGAAGATATCAACCACAGAGTCACTGCTTGGCAGGGCTGAGGGTTTGGCACCTTGTTCAAAGCCAAACCTACAGACACAATCACTTGGCCACAGCTTGGCTATTTGGCCTTAGCTCTTCATTCCTTGTGCACACCTCACTCAGACCCACTTGAATGAGAATTAAGTATTTTTCAAATATGATGTTTATAAAATCCAGTAGTTTAGTTAACTGAAAAAATTAAATATTGCTCTAACATGCATAAAAACGTCTATTTATAGCATTTAATTTCTAACCCTTGGGAAAACAGAAGCAATCTCTGGGAACAAACCAATGCCAAAACCATTAAGATCAGCATTACTTGGGAATGACCTCTAATGCTTACCTAAGATCAAGACCCTGATTTTGCCAGATGTTTTCCATAATTCGAATTATCTGAAGTGTCAGCATGTCCTGACGCAAGTCTGGAATAGTCAAATACATTAAATTGGCAAATTTTGTAACATCAGAACCTTTGGTTAGATCTTACTTTCCTTTTCCCCAAAAAACTATGTCTAAGTATGTCTAAAGGTAATGAGGTCTGCATAGTTTAGTGCAGATTTTTGCTCCCTCAGTAGAGAAAAGCAGGTTTTAAATAGTAAAAAATGAATATAAACTTGTGGTGGTGATTTTAAAAACATACACTAAAACCAGGACAATGGAATCATAGTTTACACATCTGTTATATCTTGAAGACATTTACAAGTAAAAAGAACAAATATTAAATAGTATCATGTTCCATCTTGACAGACTGAGCATCCTAGAACATGTAAAATTTGTACTTGACTGAGATAAATACTTATTTGTCTATGTTTAATTTTTCTGGAAAAGAAAATAGCTTTGCTCAGCTGATTTTTTATATATATATATGTATTTTATAAGCTTGTAAAAAACACTAAGTAGATGGTTAGGAAAATAAACAGGTATGTAGTTTTTGAATTAAACTTATCTTTTCTTACCATCTCCATTTTTAAATATTATCTCATTGTTCTGAAATAACAATTCAGACATAATATCTGGGTTTTCCCAGTTCAACCACAGCGGCCTTTTTGCAGATGACATTATCCTGCACTCCTCGAGCCTAAAAGAGATAAGATTTCTATGAAATAGGCATAATTTGATTCTTATACTATGTTTCTCTAATACTGCTAAGTTCTCCCTGTTTTGATCAAACTCTGAACTAGCACCAAATTAAAGATGCAAAGATAACTGACAATCCACCGTTTTCACTTTCAGACTCAAATTAGTAAGTGCTACATTAACCATTTGCTAGACCAAAAGAAGAGTTGTGTTTTAAAAGAATATTGTAAATATTCTTTTGGCAATATGAGCACCTGACCACTGGAAAAAGGACTGCAGCTCCTGGCACCTTAAAGGAACAACTAAAGGTCACCTTGTTCCCTGATTTGTTAAACCATTAGACTGAAAGGACTCTACTCTTTATGGATTACTCTGTTACAAATTCTATTCAGTGCAGTTTGAAGATACTGACATTTACTAAGTTAACAAGTCAACCTCAACACAGTTATTGTTACCCTAACTAAACATTTACTAAAGTATCTAGACAAACTTCAAAACTGGATACAATACCGAAGGTTTCCCAGTTGATGTGCAGGATTAAGAGGAGAGATAAAACCTTGCAAGGCATCCATAAAATCTGGCCGCCTCATTTGTTCAACAAGAAACTTCATCTGTACCTGATAAATAAGCACATTCAGGTCTTGAGAGCACTATTTACATGTAAATGAAGGTATCAGATTTTAGCTTTGGTTTTCAAGCATGGTTTTGCACAGTTCTAATGTAAGTACAGCTCAGCTACATATTACACAAATTGAAACGTTTAACTTTAGTTGTATTGCCTTGAGAGCCAGACAATGGCATTGCACAGAAAACACTGCAGCTCCCCAGAAAACATGCCACCTACTGAAATTAGCATTAACACTGTCCTCGTTGATCAAACAGAACCATTCTAAATAATTCCTGTGACTCAACAGCAGCAGTTTTAACAAAAGGATGGCTTTTGATACCTTCTGGGTCTCATCCTTTTTTTCCTGCTTGAGAATATCTGTGAGGTTAATCAACTTCTCCATGGCCTCCACCTGCCTGCTCAGGTGCTTCAGGTACATCCCACACGCTCGGCAGTAGGACTCCAGAAGTAAACCAAACCTCTGACTGACAGTTTTGTTGTGCATTTCAGACCTACACAGGGAGGAAAAACAGTTACAGCTCAGAGACGACCACTTAGAAGTGCCAAAAATGAAGCTGTACTTGTGACATCTTCATACAGTCCTAAAATACATCCCCTCGAACAATCCCCTCCCTTATCCTTGATGACACCAAGGCAAGTAGAAAACTGAGAGCACAACAAAGATGCCTTGCTTCTATTCCTGTGTCTGATTACACCAGCTTAGAACAGAATTTTTAGGTGACCTCTAGGTACAACCCAGTATGTTGCAGACTGGGCTATCAAGCTTTTAATAAGGAAGTAAAAATAAAGGTTTTATTAGTCTTTTTCAAAGCTTTACCTTGTTGAATTGAGTGGCTTTCTTTAGGTATCATATACTTGTAAAGTTTTCTGGAAAAAACTGATGGGGCATCAGGTAGCTAACCAAATGGGAGGCCTTCAGAATAATCATAATTAGATAAAAAGAAGTGCAAGTTTAAGTACTATTAAGTAGCTTCTGAAACTGCAAGGCATCATTTCTATCACCAAAGTATGTATTCAAACTCTTAACCAATATAACCCAATCTTTATTTTAAGTGGTAATATTTTTCTAAGAAAGGACATTTAGTATGTCAAACCTTTAGAACAACTAATTGTTTACAGCTAATAGGAAGCCCACCACCCCTTAACATGACAATAAGCTTACTTTAAATGCCAAAAGAAGAAGTGTCCTATCCTTTGATTGGTCAGTGCCTTCTTGAGTAAAAATCTCACAAGCTGATTATCTAAATACTGCTCATATTTCAGAACCTAGTTAAGGATAAAGAGAAAAATTAAAAAACCAGATGCAGTTATTATTTCTATGAACAATATACAGATTAAAGGCAGTTTAACAAAAAGACATCTATGTTTTACATTATTTTTTCTGGAACGACTGATCTTGGTATTAATATTTGCATATGTTAGGCTCTGAACAATATATGCCAACTGTGTACTGGCTGCCTCTATTTCAGGAATTTACCATCTGATGCTTGCTTTACTGTTACCAAATATTTTAGCCTCAACTTGCTCAAAATTTTGAGAAGATGCTTCTGCTCATCCTTCCCCATATGTTAGGACAGCTGAAATAGCTGCCTGTTCCAGTTGGTGGAACAGTTTTGCATCTCTGCAGAATTCTGACATTTAGTACCAACAAGCAAAACCACAGCACTACAGAAGAACTAACATTTCATCTCTTCCTAAATAACCCACGAAGCAAACACAACTTTGATGACCACTTTTTCACAGCTGAACTTTTGCTGTATTTTAAGCCCCTGTGCTCGTTGAGCACACACAAGACAACAGACATGCCAGAATCTGTTCAGTACCTGTACCAGCTGGATTAGGTACTGAGACAGTTTGTCATCCGTCAGGGACTTCTCCAGACACCGAACTGCAAAAGCTCGCACCATTGGGTCTGGGTAATTGCAGTCCAGGAGCTCCATGGCTTGCTCTGGTTTGATTGAGGGCCAGTCCTTCACCAAACAGTACATCTGTGGGCAAGAAGGCCAAGCACGTTACACCTTTGCACTGGTTAGGAAGAAGCTGTAGCACACAGCCATCAGAAGGCAGTGTCAGGCACAAACTGCAGATGAGTAGAAGCTGTTTACTTGCTGGTCCTCTCAATCAACAATCTGGCATTAGTTGCCGGTTGACTTTGTTGTTTTATCCACTCTAAAAAGAATGAAAACAAAACCTCACATTTAACTGTAATTGACAAGTTGGCAACGTAAGAGGGATTCAAGAAATGCCAGCAAGAGGGAATCTTAAGACCAGACTGAGCTAAAGAACAAGAACTATGGACCAGAGACATCTGTCAATCATAGTGGCAAGTCCAACTATTCATTCAATGTATCATGCCCACACAATATGTTTTTAACTTGCAGAAGTTTCCTTTAAAACAGCATATTTTAAAGCTTCTTCAAAACCCAACACTTCTTCAGTGCTTTGTTACCTGAGCCACTTCATCTCTAGAATTCCACTTGACAGACAAAAGTAATTTGGGTAGAATTTCTGGAGTATTTACGCAATAGTGTCTGCAAAAGAGGAAAAGGTTGCATGTACAAAACAACACCTCTGCTTTGATAACCATCAACTATGCCCCCACAGCCTTGCACCTTTTTCTTCCTTTGTCAGCAAGGTGCTGTCAGGGTCCATCCATGCAGGTAAAACCACAGTAATAAAAATGGGAACTCATTTGACAATTTACTTTTCTTCACAGGATTATAACCAAACCACACAATGCAGAATGCTTTACAAGCCTTGTCTAAAACACCAACTCCTCAGCACGGAAGAAAAGGGAGCAAAACCCATGACAAATTTCAAATGAATGGGGTGAAACTTGATTATGCCAAGAAGGGTTTTTTCTTTGGTTTGGTTTTTGATGTGCAATACCTGTGTCTCCAGAGGAAGTCCTTCTCTTGCTCAGTGATTTCAGACAAAGGGTCTCGGGTACAAATGGCTCGCAGTTGCTCCTTGTCACTCTCTGTTAATTCACTATCCCGAGCTATTCTGTTACTCTGCAGAGACAGTGGCACATCAGCCCTCCACACAACTCCTTCTATTGCCAAACCACACACATGAAATACACTATTTTAACAGCACAGCAACCACTACAGCCTATGTCATGCAGTACTGCCTTGCTGTATCCACTTGTTATAACTGAGAGATTAAAATTTAGAAAGAAGATGAAAGACTAGGCCTTTGATCTCTGCAACTGCTTTTAGTCACTGCTGGCACAAGAAGGAGCACATTTCAACTAAATCAGCTGTGAAGAGAAATAGCAGCAGTTGACATCTGATGAATGACACAATGCAACACAAAGTGAGACTGGTCATTTCTGACCCCACCTTGAGATTGCTGAAGGCTGCTCAAGAGCAAAAGGATTCAAAAGCAGAACATGAGGAATGAAAATAGGTAAATAAGGGGTAGAATGCTGTAGGAAAGCCTGAGTAACAGGAAGATGGAAAATATTAAATCTCAATTAGTATCACACATTCCCCAAAGAGCACAGAAAACTGAACTGCTACAAGCAGAAATTAACTACGTTGTCAATGAAGTGAATTTATCCTCCTAACCATTTTTAATTTGTGCCAGATGGAGCAAAACAACGAGCTAAGAGTACAGAAGCCCAGGTAAGAGGCTGGGTAATGTTATTCACCAAGAAGACAACTGTGCTTAGGCATTTACTAAGAGCCCTGCTCACTCAGCATAAACAGCAGAAATGCTACTCTGTGATGGACATCCTGCTGAGTATCAAGAGAAATGGAATGCCCACAACCTGTTGCTCAGGATACCCTGGGACAGCACTGCTGTAAACACCCCCAGAAGTGCCACCCTGGAAGCTCCCTGCCACCTCCACGCTCTCGGCACAGCCAAGCTCCCAGCACAGCGCTCCTCTTCACACAGACCACAGAGCTCTCTTGGGCAAACCCAAGGCTTTGAACCAGCCTCCAGAAGGAAACAACACCAACCAACTGCACAGCCTTGGCTTTAAATGAAGAGCATTTTTAGATTTACTGCTTTTCTGTTTTTACTTCCTTTCATCATCCAAAAGAGTGCTTTGAAGAAAGCTCCAAACCTCACCAAAAAAAAGTCAATTGTAATGCACAAGTTCTGTTTGTGGAAAAAGTGAGATAAAGGACTACACCCATGTGTATGTCCATCAATTCCCTTAAAATTCCCTGTGCTTGTGGTCATAACTAACCCATAAAACAGACAGGAAAGAGTTCTAAGCACCTTTGGGTTACGCAGGAAAGCCTAACTAGAAACAAGAAATTGCAACAAAGAAAAACAGTATCCTTGAGGAGAAACGCAACTTTTGAAAAGTTAAACTAAGTAGCTTAACACCGGAATTGGTGATACAAAAATGTCAAAAACACAGTAAAACAGTTTCTCTTTGGAGTATTTTGGTTGGTCAGTGAAGCATTAGGTCACTTCACTGGTAATATAAAGAAAGGAGGATATATCGCCCATTTTACCAGACGCACAATAAAAATTTGATTTTTTGATTTTACAGTAAATGAGGATGTAAAAAAAGAAGTTTTGTCACTGACACACTGAGTAAACTAAAGCAGTAAATAATACTTTAATATTCGAATAGTTAATCCTGGAGGGGGAGTTTGCCTTACCTGCCCTGCATAGCTGTAGTTGAATCCCAGTTCCCGTGAAATTGTCCAATTTGCATGTTCTTCAATCACTGTCATATCTGGAAACTTTACAGGGTTGCTAAACCAATCAAATTCCAGCTCTAAGCATGGAGTTTCCTAGGCCAAGGGAATTCAAATTACTTTTTCTGCTGAATGATAGCAACCAGAAATACAGCATATTTTGAAAATGTACTCTTAAGGGGGAAGCTGGCATGCAAATACCTTATTTGGATTTGATCCAGTAACACCAATAGGATTCAACAAATCCTCCAGCCCATGAGGTACTGCCCAAAGATTCAAAGCCATTTTCCCAGATACCAGAGTGTCTGTGTAATCGAACATGTTTATATTTCCCCAAGCCAATGGACAGTGCTCCTTAAAGAGATTAAAATACGATTTTTTTCAGTGTCATCTATGGATTACTGCAGAGCGAGTCAGGAGAAACAACATTTTCACCCCAGATCAAGTTGTTACATTCCCAGATTAGCAGAAAGCAAGTTGTGGAAGCTGTACCATGTTTTTCTATGAATGGTTGCCACGACAGTCCTTTAACAAAATGATCCTGAAAGAATTGTTAACACATGCACATATCTTCCTCACACCAAAATAAGTCAGGATGATAGAGAAAGTTTTTCTGACAAAGAGATTTTTTTACCAAGTTCTGTAGTGACTGAACAAGGGGCAGCAGTTTTAAACTTGAGGCCAATATTTTTAGATTGGACAAAATAAATGGTTTTTTTATGATAAAGGCAGTCAGACACTGGCACAGGTTGCCCAGAGAAGCTGTGACTGCCCCATTCCTGGAAGTGTTCAAGGCCAGGCTGGATGGGGCTTGGAGCAACCTGGGCTAGTGGAAGGGGGATACAACTGGATGATCTTTAAGGATCCCTTCTAACCCAAATCATTCTGTAAGGTTCACAGACCTGCTCGTGGACAAACACCCTATATATTAACTTTGACACACACTCAAACATAATGTAATTATGCTGCTGGCTAAAAATTAAATGTTGCATGTAGATTCTTAAAAAAATGACTATTTGAGGTCTTGCATTAAATGCTAAAGGAATACAAAATTTCTTTACTTGAAAATTCAACTCTAAAGGTACAAATAATACTTTAAAATTAAATGTTCTTTAAAAATAAATAGATCAGTAACACAGGTTTTAAAAATTAGTTTTAAAACCACCTCCACCTCAAAACACTAACAGTGGTCTTTGTGTCTGGCAATGCAACACAGGCACGATTTACAGTGCTGAACTGACAACCTTTTTTCTGTGTTGTTTCATTTCCAAACACACACAAAAAAAATCCCACAAGGAAAGAAACACCCCTATTTTAATCAGATTCAAATCAAACATTGCACTAAGACTCATTGCCAGGACAGCATTTACCAAATATCTTCTCAAACTTGATTTAAGTAGCTTTGGCTCATGAGTGCAGTAAGTCCATGAGGTATTTTACCTCCTTAGCGCCCTTCCGGCCTTTAACAGAGCAGATGGAGAGGCAGAGCCGAGCAGCACGTGGGAGATCAGGAATGTACATGTCATACAACAGCCACTCATTCCATCTGCAAGATTCAAAAGGCAGAATTTAGACCAGGTTAAAGGAGACATCATTCACTCAACCAAAAGGCATCTGTTACATTCCTAAACGGTGTATCTGCATACAGAGCACACTTTCTTACTGAAAAGGGTCCCCACACGTGCATTTGACCACATTCACTGCTCTTGGGAATGGAAACTTCCCCAATAGCCTTCTAGCCCCAACACTCTTTAAAAAGCCATGCAAGGTTCAATTCCTGCAACCTAAAGATAATGGATTTGCATATGTGCTACACTGATGTAAGGTTTTGCTTGTGAAACAGTTTTCCCTTCAGGGGAAAAAGAGCTTTCAAAATCAAACTAAACTTGAACTGTTGGAACATAAAAAGATGTCTGCAAGATGGGGATAGAATGTGGAAATCCAAAGCAATATTCCTAAGTCAAATATTTTTTTTTTATTTACTATAGTAATAATAGCACAGATTGGTTCTACAGGAATAGTTTGATTTTGTTTTCATGAACTTCTCTAAGAAGAATTTAGCTCTCAGTTGGTAGAGCTGTGCTTTTGAAGAGCAACTTCAGATCCAGTTTCTTTCCCTAAGCGGATTGTCATACAGAATTTTCTCAGTTGAAAGAGACAGCAGCTTCCAAGGACAGCATTAATTTTTCAATGTATCTGTAGCTACTGAAAGCAATTTTACAAAGAAATAACTGTGAAAGCCCTTCTCTAAGAATAAAGAAATTGGCAGATAAACTTTAATTCACTTTTCTTATGTGTTCATTTCATATAATACAGATCTGTGTGACCATATCCATGATTTCAAGGCATAACCTTCACCACCTTTCCAAGATTTTCTCTCTGAAATAGTTTAAACGATCAGCTCAAGTACAGCAGTACTGGGGGCAACTCAGGAGAGCCTATTTTTCACCAGCTATGTATATTATTAGTCCTTTAATTACAAAGCCTAATCATATTCATAGAAAATGTAGAGATAAAAATAAGAGTTTTAAAAATTATTATTAAAGACATTAAGTCAGAAAATGCAAGCAAAGAATCACTTCTGCACACATCCTTTGCATCTAATCTTAGCAGATGCTGAAATTTCACACCTCTTCAATAGTTAAAGTTATGAGAACAGGTGACTAAAAGATGTCCCTAATGTTTATATATGCTCATATAAAACTTCTTTGCACTTGGAAGTTCAGGTGAGTTATTTTTTCCAGGTAATATTGATGGCTTGTCAAACATCCTGAAAATATATTCTATACTATACTGTTATGTGCAAGACAAAATGCTTGGGTTTGAATTAAATGAATGTTACTTATATATATATAGGGTTATGTAATCTATTTTTGCAAAACTTAAGGTAAAGGATTCCCAGCAAGGAGCTTTACCTGAGTAATGGCTAAGTTGAGCCTTTGCTCCTTCAGTGCTATCATTTATGGTGCCCTGAAAGTCAGGTTCTCTACAGTCACTCAGGCACTCATCTTACCTGGGATTAGAACAAGGTACCCTCTGAGTATTCACATTGTCACACAAAGGTTCCCCTCCATGGTAGATACCTGTCCTGACATAGATCTGGAAACAGCATCCATATTAGTCTTTGAAATGTTACAATAAACAAATATTTTCATTGCAGTCAACACATACCATGATTACAACACATTATCCTTTCATTTTTAGCAAGTGAAAACCAAAACCAAAACTGAAAACCAAACAGCCCCACCACTCCCCAAATTAACTCATGCTCTATTGGATGTGAAGCACAGTTTATAAACATATCCTTCTAGAAAAAGTGTTTTGGTCTTTCTCCTCAATGGCAAAATTAGTTCTTAAAAAATACAGTAATAAACTGGAAATGAACACTAAAAAGCACCCCTGGAATTTATTCTCAATTTTTCCTGTACCAAGGTATTGTGAAAGGAATTCCAAGGAAAGAGAGCCAGGGTTGCAGATGTCTTCAATGGAATTGAACCCTGCACCTGCCTTTTGCCCCCTATCACCCCACACCTTTATTTTCATAAACAAAGATAGCTCCCCCTCATCAAAAGCACTCACAGTTACTGTAATATAATCTTCAACATAATTACTTACAAGACAGATAACAACATTTCTTTTTCTATCCAGTTCATACTTTGCTGAAGTTGCTAAGCAAACTGAGTCCTGCTCCTACCAGGCAGAATATCTCACTTTTAAAGCAGCATATAAAAGTTTCCAGATGCTAAAACATGGGTTTGTTCTTTAGAATTAAATACTCCAATTTAAGTAAAAGAGTGGTTATCACTTTCTAAGGTGTAAAATACCAACTCTTTTCCAGTGTCCAAACAGAACACTCAGGAGGGAAACCACGAGCTGCTGAGAAGCGACGCCGTACCTTGTCTATGTCTCTAATGTTCACATTTACATAGGTTGCACAGAGGATCCTTATTCTGAGAGCACTGTTGATAGTCCAGAGGGATTTGGTGGTGGCCTCTCCATTCATGTAGGGCGTGGCTGTGGAGATGCGCCGGGAGTAGGACGGCATGGTGAAGGTGTCCAGGGGCAGCTGCGTGTACAGGCTCTCCTTGGCCATCAGCATCAGGTTGGGCATGCGGCCAAGCATGATACAGCTCCTGATGTACTGCAAGGAAACAACCAAAATGCTGTGTCTTTCCAAAGCCTGCACTCTTGCTAATGGAAACCCAAAGATACTTGAAGAGATAGGAAAGTGAAAGAGCTTCTCATGTCCTGCATGCACACCCTGTGCAGTGACAGCAGGTACAGCACCCCGCAGTTTGAACGCGTTGTTGGGTAGGGTCACACAGCCTATCTAGTCATGGTTTTGAGATGTGAACATCTCCAACAATGGAAGGCTGAACTGGAGAGAGAGATGGGAGCTGAAAAAAACCCCAGCTGGGTTTCTTGTAGAGCTCCTTAACCCCAGCACAGCGCAGCACAGAGCAGTGGATTTGAGCTGTTCCTGGATGCAACTGAGCTGCTTTGGAACAGCAAGGGCTGTACCAGGCTGCAGTGCAGCACAGGGGACTGACACTGCCAGTCCCAGGCAGGGAGCACAAGGTAAGCAGCAGACACGCTCATCTTTGCTTCAATTGTGCTCATTACCCCAGGCTCAGCCCTGATCCTGACACACTTCACCTGTCCATTCAGGTCTGAGTGCTGGGAGCATTTAGTCTGGCAACACTACCACAAAACAGTGTGCTAGGACAGGTCCAGCCTGAGTTAATGAGCAAGCTCTGCTGGGGCACAGCAAAGGCAGACCAGATGCTTCTGAAGAAACCACGCTAGATCAAATAGGTCTGGTGTTTGATCTTCAGATGACTCTGCAAAATTATTCATGTATGCCTGCACTTGTTCCCCAGCTCCCAGAGTACAGAGATACTTTTCCCATTATTCAGGATCCCCCACCCCTCCTTCTCTCCTCCACTGCTCTGAAGATCAGATTGTCAACCATTTTAGCCGAAGGAATGGGAGCAGTTTATTACAACAATACATTCCTCCAAGAGGAAGCAGCAGCAGCAGCCTGTCAGGAAATGTACAGGGTAATGTTGTTGTCTGCTCCAGAGGGCTGCTCAGATGTTCTTCTGCCCCAGCTCTGTCTCACACTCCCAGCACTAATGAACCCAGGCAGTGAGGGACATACAGACACAAGGAAAGCTCAGCAATGATTTCTGCAGTGCTGAAGTCTACATTTTTTATCTTATTAAAGTAACGATAAAGCTGTAACAGGAAAACAGTTTTCTATTTTACCACCCCTTCAGGATAGGATTTACAGTAGTAATGGTTGTTAATTTACAATCTGATCAAATTTCCTGTTTTATTACATCAGCACCATTCAAATATAGCTCATCTCTTGCCATTAAAAATCTAGGATATTTCTGAAAGTACCTATCTTTGATTTAGCACTAACATTAGAGGGAAACATTCAAAGAAGAAAAATTACATGAATTATATAAATTCTAGTTCAAACTACTTTTTCTCACCCCTCACCCTTCTGAATCACATGGATTAGCCAATTCTTGCACACACTGTCACTTCCTATGTTTTAGATTAATTTAATGAAAAAGCCAGACCTAATACTAATCATTTTTCTCCCCACAAATTTGGATTATTTTGGTGTAGTTCAAAAGAAATCCTTTATGTTACTCACCTTATACTGGCTCAGTGGACATTTTTCTAGCAAGTATTCATCACAGCCACAGACTTTTAAAATATATTTGCCCTGGTATTCCAAGACACAAAGTTTCAGTTGTTCAGATGACAGCAACATACTTCGAGTTTTCTTTCTAATTGCTTCAGCAATAACTTGCTCAGGCACACAGTCATGATTGATTTTTAGGGTGTATTTCTGCTTATCATTGTTTGGTGAGACTATTACCCAAATCACCACTATAATTTGCCCTGGAATAAACATAAAATAATGTCAGGCCTATCATTTTCAATGCAGCTTCCAAACAAAAAGCACAAACCCAAAATAACCCCCAAACCAAACAACTCCCATGCCCCCCCAGCACACAGATTTGCTTTTAGTATTAAAAGAAGATGTAAACACGATTCATTGCCCAAACTGAGAGAGTTTATAATTTCTGCCAGGAACTTGATGCATTAAGGTTATTTTTGACTCTAGTGGAAATTCAAACTTTTAGCCATGAGGTTAATAATATTTTTATTTACTGAATACTACTGACTATTTGGCCTTCTAGAAAACAGCAGTAACTCTTTCATAGTTGAGGACTGCAAGGTAACTCAGTGATTCAGCAGCATTTAATTCCAGATATCTGAATGCCACAGAAAACTGCAAAGCCAACAAGCTGTTCCCACCCACTAAAAAAGTCACCTCTATTTACTCAGTTATATTTCAAGATTCAGTTAGAATAGCACAATTTTAAATATCCTTTTGAACGTAGAGTCCATCAAGAAAATTATTCTGAATAACTTAAGGTGTAAGATATTGCTGGAGTGTACTAAATACAGCACATGAAACAGTGATCTAAGCCAACAGTGTACTCTTTGGTTTCAAACACAGAAAATACATTCTGCTCCTGCTGTAAATGCTGCCCTTACCTTTGTCTAGTTTGTTGTATATGTGCTTGGGGAGTTCAGCTGAGGACTCTACATTTGGAGGATAGACATACAGTGCTCTGCTGTGCGGGGCATTGGCATCTCGCAGATCCACGGCTTCTTTACAGACATTAAGAATGTTTCTCCTGAAGTCTTGTACCTCTGGATCCTTGACCATGTCAAACTCACAGACAGGCATGCCAATAGCAAAACCTACAGCATTGGAGCAGCACCAGGATATAATTGTAACTGACAAGCAGAGCTAAAAATTCCTTCAATCAGTCACAAAAAAAAGGCAACTTAAAGCAAAACACAAATATGTGTCAGCTTCTACATGCATACGTAATTGTTTTATATCATTCAAGAACTACATAGCTCTAAAGTGCACTCAGCAGACACAGAAAAGGTTAGAAAACAGGTGTACATTCCCTGAAGATCATGGAAGCCTTAAATCACTGCTCTCACAGCCAACATTCATCCTGGAGGAAAAGGACCACGACTCAACTTCCTTTGAAATCAGCACAGAGTTTCCTAAGGGGACCAGAGGAGCTGTGAAATCTGATTTTTTCTCAAACCCTGGCAGGATTATTGGTAGCTATTAGAACCATAATAAACTTTGCTTTCAACTGAATGGCTGCTATTAATTTTTTTTTTAATGACCTACATTATTTAAGAACTGCAATGAGCACTCCAAGAGACTGAATTTAAGCTCTTTGACACAGATTCATGTAATAACAGTGCATTTCTTTCAGGTGTTCAGTCTCAGATGCAATTCCATTTACTTTAATGAGATTACTTTGATAAATCATCACTTATGCATGAGTGTTCAAATGGAAACTTTCAATTGTCATGTTGCATGGTTACCTAACCACTGCTCTGCCCAAGTCCTGAACACGTTGAGCTTTACAAAACAGAAGTAATTTACTTATTATGCATTCGTCACAATTAAATCATTTAACAATTAGCAGTACCTCAGAACAAGTATTTCCAGTTGACAAGTCTCTGCCACTGCAGTACACATTTGTTAGCAATGAAACAGGAGTGGGTATGTTTGTACTGCCTCAATTTAATACTTAACCAAGATGTTGGAACAAATGCCAGATTCCCTGTGCTTCCTCAATGGTTCATGGAAAATCATAAGCTACTCCAGAGATGATTCAAAACATCACAATTTGTCTCACCTTTGCAAGTCCAACCTCAGGTGTTTTTTTTCCCCTCCTCTCCCTATGCTCTTTTGTCAGAAGGGGGAAAAGGAAAGGTGAAAAAAAACCTCATTTCTGAAATTTGACATTCTAAGCAAGCTAGAGCAGCATTAAAATCTGTGCCCACAAATGCGGTTTAGGACTTGTAGTTAAATCTAGAATTTACAATTCTGTAAAGTTCAAAATAAATTCCCAAGAAATTTGACAGGTGTTGCTCTGTAATAATACGAAATCATACTAATAAAAGATGAACAAAGGTACCTTCTAAGCCACAGGCAACTACAAATACATTTTACAAAGCAAAGGTGAACAAAACAAACCAGAAAAAAGAAGTTTAATTCACTGATTATAAATATTTGCTTTACTATGATCAGCATCTTTGGACACTTGATGCAACAACTGGCAGTTATAAACATGACGGATACAGGTGACAAACACGACCCATTCCCTTATATTTTGAAGAGGACAACCAGTTAAACAAATTATGTTTAAAAAAAAGAGAATCTCACCTATTTCTCTATTAAGAATCTTTTCTTCTCTGTTACCTACTGGTTCAATAACTTTTAGGAAAGGCTGAAACAGTCGCAGGTCACAAAGTCTCCGCGTTTCGTCGAAAAACTCTTCTCTCTCCGCCTCTTGTGTAACGCTTACAAAAATGTAAGAAGATTCATCTTGAAGGAGCTGATAGAGAGGGTACTTCCTTGCTTCTTTAAAGAGTTCATGTTTAATAGTCAGTAAGGTGGCCTCACGGAGGCATTCTAGAGTCACTATCATTCCATTGGGGAGGAGACACTCCACCAGGATCCTGGGGGGCATCAAGTGGATGCCCCATAATTCACCAGATGACGGCCGCGGAGGCATTTTTAAGCCTTGGGGTGACTTTGTGCTTCAAGCTTTTCAAGCAGTGATTGGGATGCGTAAACCTGAGTGAAAATCAGAAAGTTGAATGTCAAAATTTAAAACGCAAACATCACCAAGAATTTCAGATAAAATGGTTCAAATGCTGCTTGTAATTGTAGAGGAATATTCAGGACTGTATTTTTCATGCATAAAAAAGACTTGATAAAAATCAGCCTAAGAACTTGCATTTGAATCTAAATATCTACTCAAACAAAACAGTTAATAGAATCACACTAGCTTGGGAAAAAAACCACAACCCAATATACATATAGTCTTAAGAACAGAGGATATTTTTTTTAATCTGAACTTTTAATTCATTAATAGAACTTAAATAGCAGGGGGATGAAAATCTAATGATACCTAAGACTCAAATTATTACAGAAATTTTTAACCAAATCTCAAGCCAAATTCTCCACAGTTTTAATTTGGAAAGTGAAGCATTTATTATAATTTGGATGATACAAACCATCAGCTCTTGTAAGTTTAGCTAAACCAATGCTTCTACATTTTTTTGTCATCTCAAACCTCTAAAGTATTCAAACAACACTTACATAGTAGTTACAAATATTTACTAAAAGCTCTAAACTTGATTTTTAGAATCTATGTACACACAAGACTTGGCCATAGCTGTTTCAGATCAGTATAAGCTACTTACACCAACAACAGACCCTTTTTTCCATGAATGAGACAGAAGAATTGAGCCCCACTAACACTTTGTAGCTGGGCTTGTTTAATTTAGCGCCAATGCCCTGTCCCAGTTCCCTTTGGCAGCTGCATGAATGTCCCTGCCAAGCCAAAGGGAAGGAGGGGAACACGTGTGACTCTCTATCTGTGCTGCCCTGGCCATCTTAGAGCAGAGGAAATGAGCATGAGAAAAAGGGAAAATGAGAATGGGACAGAGTATAAAAAACCAGAATCTGGACAGAGCAGAGATGTTTTATAGCTCAGTGGGTGAGGGGAGATGATGAAAAGAGAGCAGAACTACCCAGCAGGCACACAGTGATACTTCACCAATAAACATTCCTAATCCCCTTAATTTCCTTAACCAGAGGCAATATTTGTGTATTTGCAAAAGAAATCCAGTGTATTTGCAAAAGAAATCCAGTTTACTCAGAATGTTTTCACATACAAACTGTTGGCATCCTGTGACAAGACTGAAGAACACTCCATGTTACAAAATATTTGGTCTTCTTTACTGGAATCCTGATATTTTCATACAATATCCTGACTTTTTCTTTAATAGAACGAAGTTGCGTATCTGTGCATTCATTACTCTTTAATTTCGGAGAGATCAATCACAGAATCATGGAATGAGACCCTAAAGACCACCTCACTCCAACCCCCCTGCCATGGACAGGGACACTTTCCACTGTCCCAGGTTGCTCCCAGCCCTGTCCAACCTGGCCTTGGACACTTCAGGGATGGGGCAGCCACAGCTTCTCTGGGCACCCTGTGCAAGGGCCTCACCACCCTCACAGTCAAGAATTTCTTCCTAACACCTACCTAGCCTAAATTTACCCTCTTTCAGTTCGTACCCATTCCTCCTTGTCCTATCATTACAGTCACAAACCCTCTAAGGACTGCCCCTGTATCTCTGTTTTCTTAATAACACAAAGGAAGGGAAACCCACAAGCCAACAGCTTCACATCTCTTCTGTTGGATCAACTTCCTCAAAACTTTCACTGTGGAAAAGCAATGGCTGTAATGCTCAGCAATTTTTAAAAATATGTATTTATATCCATTTCTGTATATATTAAATTATGTACATATAAAATTAATATGTAACATTTTATATATGAGTAAAAAAAAGTGATTCTCCCTGCTTGCATTAGTGTTTCTTTTCTAAAAACCTTTCTTCCTAGCACATCCAGTACCTGCTCTTGCCACACTTCAGTTCTTACAAAGAAACATTAGAATGAAAATGATGTTTTCCCAAATCCACTGCTTCCTAAGCAACTCTGAGTAGCAATAGGGTTGTTTTTTTTTAATCCCTCCTTTGTAGCTGCAGTTTGGGCTTTTAAAAATACCCACGAAAGTATTGAAGTGCCACTGCAGATTTAGAAAAATGCTTTTCCACTACCACCTCATGCATATTTAGAAACGCTTTGCAACTGACTTCTTTTTAAGAAAGCGCTTAAAGAAGCTGTTTTATTTCCCTCATCATTGTAATAGCCTCAGTGAGCGGATGCTGAAATGGAAAGCTCTCAGCACACACAGTGTATTTACAGAGACAAACTTGGGAAGCTTACCAATTACAAAACATTCCCAGTGAACCCAAATAACACCATTCAGAGTAACTTGGAGGGTTCCAAACCACTGATAACTATCCTCAGCTCACAGATAAAATGAAATACGCAAGTTAAATGGCATCTTTTTGATCAGGCAATGCATGAACAAGGTTCCCTCTCCCTATCACTGAATCACATGCCTATTTACATTTCTGAACTGCAAACACAGGCAGAAGCACATCACTGTTATGGCACAAACCAGTACAAAGCCCCCAAACAAACAAGACTATGCAGTCATATGAGCTCTCCTGTCCACACACACACAATGATAGTACAGATGGAGGGCAACCAAATTAAATATTCACAACACTGTTTATACCAGCAGCCTTTTAATTTCAGTTCCATCATCCTGCTGAGGCTCTTCTGAACCATGAGAGCCCATTTTCACCCTGCCCAAGGCATGTGTTCTCACTCCTTACCCTGCTGGCACTGGGGCTCCCTGAGCCAACTGGACAGAAGAGGCAAAGAACAACTCACTTTCCCTTCCTTGTGCTGCCTTCTGCTGCTTTAGCTCCTTCCTGAGATCCCCATGGAGTCAGCCTAAGGCAGGTCTGCACTGGGGGGCTGCCTGATTGCAGCAGCAGTGCTGGGCAAGAGCAGCTGCAAGGATGGTGCCTCCTCACTCCAAGTCTTCCTCCCTCCCAACCAGCAACAAAGAAAGAGAGGCAGGAGTGGGGGACACACACACATCAAAAATGTAAATCCTTTTAGCCAAGCATCTCTTCAAAATAAACATCAGCCTTGGTTTCCTTAAAGAATTCAAACCTTAAATGACAACTCAATACCGTTTCTTTAAAAATTTGCAAATGGTTCAAATGTGACATCCCCAAATCTACAATTTTTAGAGCAACTGCACCAAGACAGCAGCTTTTGTTTCAAGCTGGGATACAGGCATGTGCTGGAAGGGTGCATGCAGTCACTCTGTGTGCACATTCATTTCACTTGCACATGTAAGCACGCCTCCAGGGTTTGGATTTGGAAAGCAAGAATGTAAACAGAAACAGTTTTGAAGTATAGCTGGCAGCTTGTGTTTCTGTGTACACTTTCAAATCTGGAAAGCTGCCTGGAATAAATAGAATCAATTATGTTCTTCGACAGTAAAAGGACTGTAATTTAAAGGGAATTCTAGAGACATGTTATTCAAATCAAACTAAGGGGACATGCAAACACTTCAAATGAACACTGCATCACACCTGCAATCCCTGACCTTCCTAAAGCACCTTAAACATTTTTCCCCCTGCCAAAAGCTTTGGGACATCTGGACCAGTGCAAAACAATCCCTAGTTTTCAGATTCCATTCAAAAAGAATAAACATACATGAGGGAAGACAGCAGGAAGATAAACATGCCTTCCATAATACAGATTCCTACTTGATTACAGATACATTAGAATATAGATGCTAATTTATATAACCTATTTTCTTACAGGATAGAAATCAGCTATCATCTGATATAGATGGAGTAGTTCCTTATTAAGAATATGAGATTCCAAGTTTAGAAAATTTGGTTTCAGTAAACTATGACAGTTTTGTCGCCCCACAGATGAAGATACTCTGCGGGTCATGGGGGAATCTAGGGGAAAAAAATATTATTGTTCACTTCAGTGGACATAGTTAAGCCTGTCTGTCATCATCACAAGTACCCACAGTTTATCTTTAGGCTCTGCAAGTTTTTTCCTCTCTAAAGTACCAACTAGGAGGAAATGTAGCGAGCATGCAAGGAAGCAAGAAGTGCACCATACTGTAATATTGTATTAAATATTGTAATAAAGTATAAAACATGGGATGCTTATGCGAAGAGGTACACACATCCCGGAGACTAAGCACTGAATAATCTGCACTGCTGTGCACATCAGCCAGTGTTTCAAAACCCATTCAAAAGGACAGACTAAACACTCGATACAATTTTATCAGCCCACGTTTGAAATTGAATGAGTCATTCAGCAAACTGCTACAATTTAATTGAAGTCCATTAGTTTTTCCAGTCACAAGACAAATCCCATTACACTGTTTTCACAGACAGGATGTAGCAATGTTTTATAATATTTTGTGGCATCTTTGGTATCAGAGAGCTGCTCATTAGGATTTGTGTCTGGATTTGATTTCTTTTCCAGGTTGAAGTTTCCTTTAGACTTCTAGCATTGCAGTCTATTCATTTAACAATCCAACAATTTATGATCTTGATTTACTGTGCTCTCATGCATAGGCTAAATGATTTTCCTGATTCTCTATCACACTGACAGAAGTATCAATTACAAGTATGACCCCAAATAAACCTTTATAAACAAACTGTGGAATCCCCAAAACAGAAGCTGTGAGTTTGTGCAAATAAAAAGAGTTCCTGGAACAAGAACAACACTTTTCAGAATGCAAGGGACATTTCAACCTTTCTAAATGCCAAAATGTTTTATTCTCATGATCAGACGGATCAGGCACTCTAAAACATGAAGAGAACTGGGCAGAGTTGTCTGTCTAATTTTGCTGCTGTCCAAACCTGCTGTGTGGTGACAGTAAGACTGCCCCAGACTAGGTATTTTCAGTACTGTCCTTTTGTTCTTTCTGTTTGCCAAGTTGGCACTCCTCCAGAATCCAGGAAGGCCAGTACAAAGATGTCTGAAACTGTCCCCCATGAAAACATTATTGTACACAGATATAACTGGTAAAAATACTGCTTTGTTCAGAATAGAAAGCAGCAGACTGTTGCATTGCAGGCGTGTCTTATTTCGTACGTATTGCTTTCGTCCTTATTTCCCAGAAAATGTGCAGATACCCGGAACTCCTTATCTGATCACAAACAGCAGCCCAAGGGAAGCAAACAGGAGGATTTAACACTGTCAAAAACATCCTAACATTTAGTTTCCTTCAGAAACAGTCAAGTACTTCCAAACACTACCAATTTTATTTGTAGTTACCCATTTCTTCCACCCTTCAAGAACAGTGCTGAGTGCATTTCTCCTATTCTAGACAAAGCTAAAGCCCTTTAAAATTATTGGCAACGTCTGTAGAATAATAGTACTGCTGAAATCCAAAATTCCTGTGAATGCAAAACCTCACTACAAATTAGTGAAAAGCAGTTTCACAGTAGTTAGATATGAGACTATGGGGTGGCTACGTTTCAGAGTTGTTCTCTTCAAGGTTATCTTACATCCAAAATTATTTTTTCAGAATACAATATTCTCCTAGTGACTTTCAGATACTCTGAATAAAATTAATGGTGAGGTCATCCTGAAAAAAGAAGAACTCACGACAAAGCATTTCCCAAGAGGAACTACGTGTGTTATGTTGCTGCAGGATCAAACAGCTGAAACAAATCCAAGATGATCAGTTTAAAAATATTTACTATTGCTGGAGTATTGTTGTTCCTCTCCAAGTGAACCAAAAGACCTTTGTGAATTCTTATTCTGAAATCTCCTTGCTTGCCCTCCCCCATCCATGCAGGCATAGTGTTTATAGCTTCCCTCAGTGTCTGGGAGCCATGAAAACAGGATCACGAGAAAGAAGCATTTTCAAGTTGCTGGTGACCTCCAGAACTCCCACTACGACTGTGCCTTCTCCCTAGCGATCCCATGACATACCAAAGGCAGAATATCTGTCCTAGAACATTTTCTTCCAGCTAAAGGCAGAACTTCTTCTCTTTGTTAAACAAAGAAAAGCATGGAATTACATTTTCCTTTTTAGTCCAAAATCATTCAGTAATTCCATCTCTAGCTCCACCTCAAAGGACGGGATTTTGTTATTTATTGAAGACTTTTAGTCATAAAGCACAACAAAGAACTAGAAAAGCAACATATCATCTATTTACACTTCACATATCTGCTTACTCATTATTTCAGCCATTAGCTTGGCTTGCTGTGTAGCAGGATGAGAATTACATTTCCACCTGGCTCGGTGCTGTTCCTCCATGGCAGGCTGTGAGCTCTGAAGGTAAGTGAGCAGCACCCAAATTCTTTCAAGCTGTTTAAATCAAAAACTTTAAAGTTTGGCAACAAAACCAGAGCAACATTCCTTTTTGTACCCATAGAAATAAGGTTTTCCTCTGATTACATGTTTTTGTTTAATACTCCCCTTTGTATGACTGACAAACATTGTTTTATGTGAACATCAAGAAGAACACAAAGCCAAAGCACAGCACAAAACCTTACTCTGCCCCTTGCTGCAAATATTAATGGTTTCAATGTCAGCTTTCACATGCAGCTCTACTTTTAGAAATTAGTGCCAGATGATGTAAACAAAAGCTTGCTCTAGAATGTAACTAATGAAACCAGGTTTGAAAAGTAACAAATGCTAGTTATAAAACTAAAAAAATACAAAAATTCCACCTTAAATAATGCTGTTTACTTTTCTTTCCATGTTTCTTCCCATCCTCCCACCTTCCTGGGGTATTTGGAATGCAGACAGTAAACAGGATCTTTAAAAACAGGAAGTGCTGGCACACAGACAAGGAACCAGAGCAGAGTTAATCCAGGTGTTCTGCGCTCCGGTCTTGTCTGAATCCCCACCCAACACGAGCAGCTGTGTAGCTGATCTGTAACTCAGATCCAGGACCTTTCCTGGTGCTGATCTCCCCAGTTTTGTCACCCTGGCTTTCAGAAGTAACTGCTGCAGCACAATGAACCTCCAGTTGCAGTGAGGAAGAGGAAAGATTTCCTCTCCCAACTGTCCCTACGCAGAAAGGCAGGGAAAGAACTGCAGTAACACTCCAGAGGTACTGCAGACCTCACTCAGCTACTCTTGCCTCTCTAACACATGCAATGGTGTCAAGAGGGTTCAATTATTAATCTACATTCATCTTTACACAGAATAGTCACCCGGTGTGTCCTTTCTTTGCTAAGAAGCAGCTGAAAAAGACATCAGACTCAGACTGACTTACAGTAGCTTGTTTACTTCCCATGTAACATTTCCTAGGATGCAGTCTGGCAGCAACTCTAAATTGAGATAAAGTCTTTCTGCTGTACTAAGTTACTCCAGACCCTGAAAGCAACCAATGCATAAAACCAGAAAAAGCTTTTGGAGTGGCAGTGGATAGCACCATTCTTGCATCTTCACAGATTTTTAATAGTAAGCCTAGAACAGTGAACTGGAAACAGAAGTTTCAGTTCTGTAATCCAAATATAAATTAACCTTCCATTTATGCTATCTTTACAGACTTCTGTAGCCAAACAGTACTTAACAGAAGCATGGGTTTAGTCTGCATGGACTTACTGGATTCAGTTAGCAGAAATCATTATCTTTTATTTACTGGCAAACAGAGGATAGCATGCAACTTCATTTTTGTTCGAGGATTTGTAAGGAACCACATGGCTCAGAAAAAGCTATGGAAGTACGTTGTTTTATTTTTCTCTTTGTTTAAACCTCTTAACTGAAAAACTAAAACAATGCTTTCTCCGCTGAGCTATTCCTTAGCTCCCTTTTCAAAGCCATTTGTTGAGTGAAGGAAGTTGGTAGCAAAGTTAACACAAAGGCACAGCCACTGTAATGAAAAAATTGAATTCTGCAGCTAAATACACTTGTCCCATAAACAACTGAAACTCACACAGTTCTTAGGAGGTTATCCTATACAAAGACACATGGAATAAGATAGCAGCAAACAAATCCAGCTCCGTGCAAACCCTACCCTGTGGAAGCTGTTGTCTGCTCCCATATGAGCTACAATCACGACAGGAAAATACCACAGCTTTTCAAGGGTCAGTCAGAAATGAAGTCCTACTCCCTATCACTTGTTTGTTATACAGTCAGTGGTGATTAACTAAATATTTATTTAGCAGTAGATGATAACCCTACTGAGAGGTAAACAGCAACAGTTTTCCATAAAATATTTTCAACAGACCAAGATTCTCCTGCCTATCCCCCACACCAAGTGGTGATAATATTTGTCTGCAAAGAATTTGGCACCACTAATGGCTCTCATCAGGCTTCATCTCCCTAAAGGTCACAGATCACATTGGTATATTGCACCTAAGCACATAGGAACACTGGGCATTCTATGTGAAACAACACTGCAAGACTAAATTCCCATTTTGCAAACTTATCTGACTGTTTCACGTAAGTTACAAAGAAAACAAAGTTCCTATGAAACCTCAAGAAGTGTTTATTCTTATTGTAGCTGTTGACCCTGGTTGAACAGCACTTTTCTTTGCATTTACAGGTTGGATACCACAACCATGATGCTCAAGACATCACTACACTTGCCTTTGTGTTCAACAAGTGCAAACAAACACGATTCACTGTGACTGTGTGTGTCAGCAGGCCCTGCATGCTCCAGCCTGAAGCACAAAACCAGCTCTGGTAAACTGGGACACGGTTCTTCAGCGTCCTTAATCAAATGTTTATCATTCCTGTACATGACTGTTAGAAGCCTCTGTTATGATTTGATGTCAAAGTTCCCTGCACAAATTAGGCTGCAAATGAGACCAAATGCCTGTTCAACAATTTCAATGTTATTTTGCCACATTAAGTGTATAAGGGAAAGAGAAGAGAGAGAGAGAGAGAGTGCAAGCAGGAGAGAGTCACCACCTGTGGGACTCCACCAAGATCCAGTGGTGTCCTGTTGGTCTGTCAGTGCCCTGGGCTTCTTCAAAGTGGTGGTAGGATCCCAGGTGCTTCACTCCCGGTCAGTTTTAAACCATCCCCCACTAGCATGAGAAGCTTCAGTAGTTTTTGGTTCCTCATTAGCATGAGAAGCAAGAGTAGGCGTGGTTTTCTGGATCCTCATTAGCATGAGAGGTGATGTGGGTGTGGTCTCACCATTGCACATGGTCAGGTCTTATTTTGGTGGTCATCAAGGGTCTGCTCCACGGGTCATACAAGGCAGACATGCCCCCAAACCAAGTGTCCTCTTTGTGACCCCACTCCTTGGCCTGTGCAGTTACACACTTGTGCTGTAACACACCACAACGGAGCACTGCTGTGAAAAGCATCGCCCTTGGTCAGAACTGAAACTCTTCATTGTTGTGGTCATGCAGAGGCAGCTCTGGTGTTTCTGCAACAAGTTTCACCATTGAGCAAGTGTTCAAGGCAGATGCTGCAAATGTTATTACTCCTTTCCTTACAGCATCTGCTTTGCAAACCATGTTGTGCAACACAAGCATGGGGCTACTGAGACAGGAAGCGGTGTGCTGTGCATCTCTTTTTCCTCTACTTCAAGCTGTAACCCAAAATGTTTCTCTAACAAGGTCAGGCTACCAGCAGCTTGTGGTTGATGCATCAGAAAGAAATGGACAGTGTTTGCCTAAAGAGATAATGTTTATAGAGAACATGAACTTACCAAAGAAGTGACATAAACTCATAGGTATTTAAGCAGTGACTATCAGTCACATCACTGCAGTAATTGAAGGATTTCCCAGCTTCCCAGTTTAGAAAGTCACTTTCACATCCAGATTAAATGGTTTGAGACTAAGGCACACACAGCCTACTACTACAGTCAGACCTCTGTAAGAAGGATATACTAAATTGAAAGACTTTCATTTTAAAAAAGCCAGAAAGATACTGGTAGTAATCAGCCACCACTATTGAGAGGATTTTACACACTTGCACAAACGAGGAAGTATTTTTAAAATACATGGACGGTTCTTTGGAAACATTACATTGATGTTTTTGTAGGTGTGTATATTCAAAAAGACTAAAATCAGTTCTTAGCCTGGTGAAGTTTAACTGTGGATTAGAACAGAAGACCACAAAAGCTCAAGTGTTTTGGATTTCATTTCCACCCATTAAAAAAACACCAATTAGGGAAGCGTATCTATCGTGCAAAGCATCTTTTCTTGTTGTTTAAATAAATAACCTGCTCACATACCAGGATAAGAGAGTGGAATCTATAATCATGGTTACACTTCTCATATCACCCTGGAGCTGTTTGTGATACTGTACTATCTGCTGATGTACCATGAAAAGTCTGGAAAAGAGGTGATGAAAGAAGACTTGAAGAGCTGCATTACAAAGCACTTTGACAACATATTTAAGAAGAATTTCCAGAGTCAGGAATAGGTTTTGCCATCCTTTTCTTCATGTATGAACTCTGCTCTTCTATTGCCCGTTGGCTTCTGTTTTCATCTTTATCTCTTGGTGGTAGTTTTTGCCATTGCTCTCGAACCGAAAAAACATTCCAAACTGGAGCTATCTGAGATCAAGGCAGTGCTGCTGAGCAGTGATAACAACATCAGTGCTTTCTCCTCCATTTCAGAGCAAGTTGAAGAGGAAGGCAAGTTATTAGAATTTTAGGTGTTCACCCTTGGTTGAACATGAGCAAAAGAGTTAATCTCTATCTTCTCAAATAAAATGTTAAAATCAATTTAAGCCCTTTCTTTTAACTACCCAAAATTTCATGTAACTGGGTAAGTTTATCCTCTCCAATTACAGCATTACAATTTCATATATTACCATTTTACACTAAAATACAAATGCAATTTATTACAAATCAGTCCTTGTAAAAACTTGCTAGACTGGCAGTGGAACTCACAGGCATATCCTCAATTATACACCACAATCAAGACTATTCCAGATGTCTGGTGGTTGCTTAAAAAACAGCCCTTAGACATCAGAGGCTTTCTTGGGACAAGCGCTCTTTTACAGTACTTAACACCTTAAAATTGAAGATTTCAGAGGTGACAGCATGAAACTGCAAGAAGATGAAACACAATATATTTATCACTTCCCTCCCACCAGTGGAGACTGCCTTGATAAACTGGTAAGTGGAACTGGTTGTTCAACATCCACAAAGGCAGAAGAGCAATTTTCAGTGTTATTAGTATCACTTCCACTTTTGTTATTAGTCACAGCATTTCCTGATTATTCTGTAAAGAGCTGCAAATATAAATAAAATAAATGAAGACTAAGTGGCCCGTTTTAGAGTCTAAGCAGTTTAATGACACCACAGGCATATTTTGGAGTATTTGGAATTATAGTTTTCACTTCCTTTTTCCCAGAGGAAGTAAACTCTATCTAGAAACTTCTTGTGTTAGCACTATCAACTTCCATCTTTCAAACTGCCTGTAGTCAAGAGTCAAGCTAAGTGTTTTCCAGATTTAATGAAAAGTATCTTAATGGCACAAGCACCAAAGCTGGATCACAACATTACTCCTCACAGAAAGCATACTCATTGAGTTTTCTCAGAACCGAAACCGAATAGTTTGAGAAAGAAACAATTCCTCTCCACTTTGCTTGCCTGGTAAACAAGTCTTCACCCCTCTGCTCACTCTCCCTCTTTTGCACTTGTATTTTCAAGCATTCCATATTTAGTTTGCCAAAGTCTTTGCAGAGATCAATCTCCTTGCTTTTCCAGCAAGTCAGATGTCAAAGTCCCAAGGTACTGGAAATGTTGTTCTATTAGATCCAGATCACAGAAAAGGCATGTATTTCTACTTATGGCTGATTAGTCTCAGATGAAATGCTGAATCTTGAATATTTTCCTTTCAGTAATGTTCCAAGTTTTTTGCATTTTGAGGATGTTCAAGAATTTCTTTGTTGAGCGCTGACAGCGAAGAGAAGGAATAAGGTTGCAGCAAGGACCATTTTTTTATTCAACAATTTAGTGTCCTCTGCAAGGATCTGCAGCTAAAGAGCTAACAGATAAGGACACTTTTTCCAAGACAACAAATGTAATTTCACCAGAAAATTCATGTTTCTGGAAGCAGCGGGACTCAATTTAACAGCAAGAGTTAAAAATCAGGAAGTCTTGGAACATATTGAGCAAGAGTCATTCATCACCATTAACTGCTAGATTAAGTATTGGCAAAAGACTGACTAAAGAGTATGAAAAAAGAAAAACAGTGAAGTCTTAATGACAGATAAGTTTTTTGACATGTTGTACAATCTAGGAGGCAATCATCCAGCTTTCTCTCTTTTCTGTTGGAGAGAAAATAACCCAAGGGATATTTGTCTACATTTCTTTGGCATAGAAAAGGGTCAGAACATACAGATTTATCACAATAAATGTGACTCAGCTGTCTCAAAATTTCAGGGAATTTAGTCAGTCTTAGTCAATTCAGTAAGTCTCCTGTGTTCAACAAATATACTCTGTGGTTCACAACCCTCAAAAGCTACATTTGCAAATGTTTATTTAATCAGAAGGTGTAGGCAAAAATGCCAAGGTTTTTCTGCATAAAAACGCATGAAGGTAAGTTAATTAAAGCAAACGTGTTAACAAGTAGACAAAAACCCCAAACAACAAACCCCAGTCTCTTTGGGATTTATCTAACCCTCTGCTGGTGAAAAGCAACAGGGCATGAAACCAGAGATCACTGTACCTCAAGTTGTATGTTTGACTCAAACTGTTCTCAAACTCGACTGGAGTAGCCCCTTCTATTGCTGCAAGTCAAGCCAAAGCTTCACCAGTGCTCCATCATTTTTCCCATTCAACTTGACACAGGCAAGCTGGCCTCTTAGAATTTAGTTTTTACTAAATTTACTATTTCTGGAGCTTAGGTATGTGAGCATAATTTTCCAAAGACAGACTATAACCATTCCCAGGGAGTTTACTTAGCAGACACAATTGACCAATTGCTTTTATCCCCTGCTTTGCTGGCTTTAAGAACACTGGAAATAGAGAACAAGTGATGATGTCTAATGTCCCTCACATTTCTTCTTTGAAATACACAAGTGTGTTAGACTGCCTTGCCCAAAATCTATGCCCAGAATTAACTAGAAAAATACTTTTCTACAATTCAAGTGTAGATACATGCCATATAAACCAACATATGTGCTGCAAAATCATTCAGTATTGCTTAGACTGAGAAGTCTGGTCCAGAATTACATAAACTGTATTCAGTCTGCTGCATTTCCATATGACTACTAGTTAACGTAGAGGATTTATAAAAATGCCTCTTTTTCTTCTTTAAACCAGTTTAATTCTCTCTACCCCTTAGCTGGGCTTGGTTTTATACTGGATTTTTTGTTTGTTTGCTTGCTTGATTGATTGCGTAGGTTTATTTGTTTGGATTTTGTTAAAATTAATACTATACCAGTGCTGCAAGAGAAAAAAAAACAACAACCAAGCAGTTAATACTCAGAGTATTATTTCTGGTTCATTTAACACTTCATTAACTATTCAAAAATAGATCTGTAGAACAAATTCAGTTGGGAGGAACCTCTGGAGGTTATCTTGACCAACTTCGTAATCAAAACAAATCACATACATTTGTTGTCCAATTAACTAGAGAGAGAGAAACAAATCTATTCTCTCCACTGCTCCCATTTGGATTAGGATACTACAAAGAGACAATTGTAAGAGAATTCTTTGTCATGACACATTCAACTTCAAGAGCAAAAGAAAATTCCCATCCAGTTTTAGCGTAAATATTTTTGTGGCCTCTTCCAGTCATAGCTACAGACAGGCATCATCCCCTTGGAGCAGCTGGATGTCTGGCTTTTTAAAAGGATGAGACAAAACTCCCACAAGCATGGAATGCAATGCATAAAAAGCTGCAAAACCCCCAAACCTTAGCCCACATCTGTTCTTCAGTTAGTCAAAGTGCAAACTCTTACCCTTTCCCCCCAAGTGCTCCCGCTCCAACTCCATCACACACACAAAAAAGCAGATATGGCCTGCTTTTTCTCAGTGGGGAGGATTTACTAGCTCTCACATACTTTTCAGTAATTACAAACCAGTAAGCAGTAAGACAAAACTTAGTTTTCTAATGGTATTTAAAGACTAAACTAGAAAGATGAGTTTTGCAGTATTATTTTTGCCCAGTTATAAATAACACAATCAGTTTCTGCATCAGTATTGAAGTTAAAGTATCTTAGCTTCCCCTCAACCGAGCACAACACTCCCCAAATGTCCTGTTAACTACAATCTTTGTTAATCTTCATTAACATACTCAACCAGGCAAAGCAAAGCTACATGATACCGATCTAGAGCTGCTATTACTTCTTGTGTGATTTGGAACTAATGTATCATCACCCCAATTTCCTCTCCCCCACAACAGGCAAACAAAACCAATTGCAACAATCTTCCATTTGGAAAGGAGTGAAATTTGCCAGGTGCTCAGGTATTCCTGACACCCAGAGAATCTGCACCAGAAATCTCAAAGATTTCATAGTGAACTGACCTTTTCTGTACAAAACATAAGAAAGCAGTTTTTGCAGACTGCATGCCAGCCTTAGGCTTGTTGTCTAATCATTTATAGATAGTTTTAACTCAGAAAGAAATTAAACTTATGATGATTATCAAGGTTGTTCCAAGTATTACACATGAGCAAGCCACTAAAAAGCACAGCACACACACTAAAATCTGAGCATCTGTGGATCAGGAAGTCCACTCTTTATGCCACAGCAGCTTTTAAAGGTGTGCTTTCCTTCCAGTAACTGGAAACCTCTTATGAGGTTACTTGGTTCATTTTGTGAGACAGCATGAGGGTAAAGCATGAACTCCTTGCTGGTTGCAGAAATTCATATTCTAAAGCTTTGAGTAACTTTAAAAAAAAGAGTTATCCAGGAAAAAGAATCCCCCATTTGCTCACAGAAAGCAGGAATAGCCTGATTATCAGAGATACAGTTAACTAAGTATTGAACCACTTTATGACTTCCAATAAAGCACAATTGCTTTGTAAACAAATCAGCTACACCCCCTTCCCCAAAGAATACTCCAGAAAGAAAGAAAGAAAGAAAGAAACAAAAACCCAAAAGAAAATAAAAAACCCCAAACAAACAAACAAAAAATCCCCGAAACCCCAAAAAAACACAAACCCAAAAAACTCTCTCAGAGCCATTATTCAGGCAGTAAATGCAACAACAAACAGAATACGCTTGTCATTGATACAGAATGACAATTTGGAACAGCCAATTAAGAGACTTTGGCATGGATCTGTAGGCTGGGATTGGCCTGTCCTGAAAAAACACCAAACACTGTCTCCAGGTTGCTAAGAATGGCACCAAGTTAACACCTAGGAAATGCAGGGCATCTCACCAGCCAAATTCCAATTGCAGCTCTGGAGCTGCTGCATTTACTGTCCTAATGAAAAAGTGGAATATTTAATGGATCCCATAGGAATTGCATGGTTTCATAAATTCCTCTGTGAACATTGTGAGCTTGGTTGATGTGTGGTTTCTTTACATTGGCTAAAATATGCTTCTAAATAAGTAACAATTCTGCAAGAAGTTTTCCAATGCTATCCTTGAGAATAAAGTTATTTATTATGAAGCTTTAAGTTCACATGGGGTTTTACTTTAGAACAGCTTATCCAGTCAGTTCCTCATAGCAGATACACTATTAAAACCCATCACCCTGAGAACTGGAATATTCCTAGGAATCTAACAAAGTTTACACACAAGAAGTGGACTTTGATTATTACACTGCATTACAGAATTGCAGCATGGAAGCAACAAGTATGAGTACAGTAACTGTGAGGTGGAAGAAACTAAAGAATGACTCAGGTCACGATGGGAAATTTTCTAACTTTATCCAATGTGATAAATTTGAATGCCTAAAGCAGGGATGTGAAGGTACAAGTAACTAACAGAAGAGAACAGATTTTTTTTTTCTATTAAGTTCTACAAAATCTAGACTCAGAACCCAATTTACCACTCCTTTTAAAGTTTTCTGCATAATTAAATCAAGAAAAGCATCATACATCCCACTATCTACTTTTAAAGTATATGTACTTGCCTTCTGTTTGTTATGAATAAGCACCACTTATAAAGTAGCCTTTGTTCAATCAGATCTTTAGTCAAAAAGAAAAGAAATACAGATAAAAAAATTACAGAAGTTAGACACATACCCACAACAGCTACAGAAGTAATTGTCCTGATATCTTAATAACTTAAGGAATACTGAAATCAGCCACAAAACCCCCAAAGAAAAACAAACAGGCAGTTTGTGTTAGTTTGGCCAAAGTTTTGCTAATAGAGTGTACCAGGAAACACACAAACACTGGTAAGAAACAGCAGTTTCATACAGAACATCAGTACAAACCGATCTCTGGGCAGCACGAAATAGGAAAGGTGGTTTCACAGGTAGCAAGGATGAGACGCCGAGCGCATCTGGAAGCAGGAGCTGGTGTGCCAGGATCCACACACACCCATCGGGAGAGGCTCTGCCCCCCGCCGCATCACCCAGCCCCGTCCCCAGCACTGCCGGAGCACATTTACAGCACACAGCTCCACTCCAGGGGTGGAGGCACCCACACTGGAAAACAACAAGCCGCTATTCTTCCTCTCCCGGGTCACGTCCCCTGCGAGCACCCCGAAGGCGGGATGCGGCGGGGCAGCTCTCCCGGCCGAGCGCGGCCCCACGGCCCCTCAGCCCCGCGCTGCCGCCGCAGCCCCCTCAGCGAGCGGCGCTCGGGGAGCGGCCCCTCACGACCCCGCCGCGCCCGCCTCACTCACCCGCCCGCCGCGGCCTCCCCGGGCCGGCCGCGCCCCGGGCCGCGCCCGCCGCCTCCCGCCGCTGCGGCCGCCCCGCTCGCCTCGGCCGGTGCCTGTGCCCCGGGCGCGGGCGGCAGCGGCGCCGGCAGCCGCTCCCCGACAGCCGCCGCCTCCCGCACGGGAATAACAGGAAGGGAGCGGGGCTGACCCCGGATGGGGAAGGCACCGCCCGCCGGAACGGGAACCGCGGCGGGGGGAGGCGGGCGCGGGGCCCGCGGGGCCGGTGGTGGCGGGGAGCGGGCCGGGGGAAACGGGGTGTGCTGGGGGATCACGGGCTCCTACTGCCCCGGTTGTTGCCCTAAAGTCACTGACACCCCCCGTGCCCTGCACATCGCAGCGCGTCTGACCCGGTCTTGATCCTTTTCCCACTTGGATCACCCGGTTTCTTTACAACACGCTGCCACTGGCATCAAGTCGCTATACGTGAGTCCGGTGTTTTGTTGAAAGAATGCCCCGCCAAGCGAATGTCCGCACAAAATTAGAAGTCGAAGAGAAATAACATTGTAAATACCCCCTCCCAAAATCCCTGCGGGTTTTCAGGGTGTGACATGAGAGCGCCGGGCTGCGGTACCTTGCTGAGAGCCAACAAGATGCAACAAGTGAGGGTGGCACTGAGGTGGTGACAGGGAGGAGGGACAGGGATAACCCGGCTAATTAATTGTTGAGGCGTTTTTGGCAAATCGCTCTATTGTCAAGGGATAC
The DNA here is from genome assembly GCA_016584745.2 of Phylloscopus trochilus trochilus. Lineage (NCBI taxonomy): Eukaryota > Metazoa > Chordata > Aves > Passeriformes > Phylloscopidae > Phylloscopus > Phylloscopus trochilus. The sequence goes on from WQNJ02000041.1 coordinate 12,817,241, forward strand.
CTATCCTTTCAACAAGAGAGATGGCATAAGCAAGTTTTGGAGCCAGGTGTGAACACGGCGAGGGCGTTGGTGAAATCTCTTACTTGGAATAGTTCTCCAAGCCCCAGGGTCCAGCATGGGACCATATTCACAGCCGTGGCCAGGCTGGGATGCTGCGGGTAGCACTGCAGGAGGTGGGAGCACCAGCTGTGCAGGGCATGGCAGAGCACACCCCGCAAACACAGGGCAGAGCAGGCTCCGTGAGCATTCCTGCTGCTGAACTGCCCCTTCGATGCTTCTGCTCCACATCGTCACGGCTCCTCATTCCGACCTGCAGCAGCGTTCCCGAAGGGAGCCTACAGGAGAGCCAGAGAGGGACTTTTGACAAGACCATGTAGAGACAGGACAAGGGGGAATGGCTTTAAACTGACAGGGGGCAGATTTAGATGAGGTATTAGGAAGAAATTCTTGACTGTGAGGGTGGGGAGGCCCTGGCACAGGTTGCCCAGAGAAGCTGTGGCTGCCCCATCTCTGGAATTGTTCGAGGCTGGGTTGGACAGGGCTTGGAGCATCCTGGGCTAATGGAAGGTGTCCCTGCCCATGGCAGGGGAGTTGGAATGAGATGGTCTTTAAGGGGTCCTTCCAACCCCAACTGTTCTATGATTCTATGAATCTGGTAAATGGATTTTTAAAAAAGATCTAACAAAATTTCATAACAATCAGTGTGTCTAACCAATGGATTGCCAAGTGGGTTGGCTGATGGCTACTGTAAAATCGGGGTGATGGTTTCAGCCTGTAGTGACTTCTCAGCACTTTCCTGTTCCAACAAAAGGGGAGAAAAATCAACAGAAACTCCGTATGCTTTGAAACAGGGTGGCCCAACCACGCGGGTGAGGCCTTGGTGGCTCCAGGGGAAATCATTACTCATTTTGGCTACCAGCAGCATGAATAAGAAGATGTTTATATATGCAAATCAGGTTCATTGTAACGTCTGATGTGGGGAAAAAAAATAATGATATTAAAAAAAAAAAAAGGAAAAAAAAGAAAAAATACAAAAAATGGTCTTCAGTCCTGCAGAAAGAACCACAGGACTGAAGACCATTTGAAGCAACTCCTGGAGGGTGTTTTCCCCGGCGATGCCCAGCAGCGCGTTGGCGCGGGGCGGTTCGGTGCGGCGGCGGCCCCGCCCCGGCCCGGCCCGGCCCGGCGGGCGCAGCCCCGTCCCGCCCCCGCCGCCGTCACTTCCCGCAGCTGAGTGCGAGCCCGAGCCCGGGCCCGGCCCTGCGAGGCCGGCTCCGCGGTAGGTGCGGGGTGTGTGTGTGTGTGCACGGGGGTCTGGCAGGGCTGGGGCCGCCGCGGGGCCGGGGCGCTGCCCGGGGATCTCCGGTGCCCCGGTGCCGCCGCGTTCCCCGGCGCTCGGGAGATGCGGATGCCTGTCCCTGCCTCTCGGCTGTGGTCTGTGCCTTCCCGGAACGGTGCGGCGGTGCCGCGAGCTTGCGGTGATTCCCAGGCAGTAAGGTAGCAGGGCTTGCGTTTTTTTCCATTGCTCTCCATCCCCCAGACTGCGAGGCAAGCGGCTTTGCAGGAATGCCTGCGAGGAGTCGGGATTTACACCCCGGTTTCTGACACCTCATTGACGCAAGGGATGGTTCTGAGTTGCTAAATGTGTATCCTCATCAGCGGAGGGTCAATGCACCTTAGGGTAGGGCTGTGCGTGCTGTGTGTTTGTTTGGTGCTGCCTTCAATCCCTGCAGCGTTATAAAACAAGCTGCCTTTCAGGGTGAAGGGTGTAGGCCCAGTCCGTGGCCAAAGGAAACTTTCTGGCACATTTACAGTAAGGCATGTCCATGGATTGATAGACAAGTGAACTTGAGAAGAAACGCTTCCTGTCTTGAAGACAGAGCAGTGAAACTCACGGCTTGATCACCATTTTTGCAGCTTTCATCTCTGTTGTTGGTTGCCTCAGCTGCATGTAGAAAAACAGTTCTGGTGGGAACGCGTAGATTTCTCACTGTGGTTTATTCTTTTCACCGAGGAAAGTCATCACGCCATGCCTTCCCCATCCTTAGGTCTGAGGCCAGAGCAGCTCCTTTCCCCGTGCTGTTGTCAGCTGGGGAGGTTGCTCCCCTTTAGGTGGGCATTGCCAGGCTGTGGGCACGGACGCCGGGTCTCCTCCTTCAGCGCTGCCCTTGGGATGCTCCAGGTGAAAGGAGGGAGAAGGGCTCTGCACCTGTCCCCCTTTCACCCGCTCAAGGACGAGTGGCACGGCATGGAAGTGTGTCCTGGCATGGCTGAGCTCTGAGGGGTGCTGTCCTGAGGCAGAATGGCTCCTCAGCTCACCCCGGAGAGCTGCTGGTCCTTACCCTGCCTTGGGCTGTGCTGGCTGGGGGCCCTGGTGGTGGAGGTGCCTTGTTCCTTTGCTGTGCCCTAGGGTAAAGATTTTACAGCTTCTCGTGCGAAGGGAAAGGAGGAGTTAAAAATGTCCTTTTTCCTTCTCCTGGGCAGGGTAGCTGTAACAACCAGCATTGGAGGATTAAAAGGACCTGTAAATAAGCTGAATTTCAGTGATTTTTTTTTTTGTCTTATAAATAATACCAGTAAGAGAGAGATGAACATAACTTGAGCAATTTCAGTGATTAAAGATCACTGTCAGAGGACAATCAGAATTACATATATTGCATAAGCTAGATCAAGAAGTCTTACTATTGAAATTGCTCATGCAGCCTTAATTTTATCTTCAGACAACCGCTTACTTGAGAAACACTAAATGACCTTAAAGATTTTCTAAGAATATTACTTTATACCTTTTCCCCTGTAGATACAGATCCTGTAAGCACTGTGTCTTCTTGTATATGACAAATCCCATTTGTGACAGTTGCAAGAAAATGTGATGCAACAAACACTCATGCAAAATTAAGCAGATGAATCTCAACTGCCATTTACTGTACATCTCTTTATGTGGCTCTATGAAGTATTTGGCTATAATTTACTCTCATTTTAAGGTAAGAGGCCCATTATACTCATGTAATAAAACTCTGAAAGTAGCTGGCATGCTTACCTGCTTGCATAGTTTATTTAAACAGCCTTGATAGACCTGTCTTATGATGTATTTAACCAACGTGAATATGAACTTGTTCCATCTGTAGATCCACAGAAATTAATTAGACTGTCTACAGAGTACTAGTTGAGGAAAAGAAAGATAAAGAGTTGTCTTCTGTTCTGTTTAACCAGGGTGATGTGCTGAAAATAGGAGAGGGGTTAGGTAACACTATAGAATTTACACTGCTGATGGATGATTTGCAGTACCATTCCTGTGTATCCTCTTCCTTCTTTGTGGTGGATTCCAGCTCTGAAATTTTGCAGAGCCTTGGTGATGGAGGAATAATATAAACATGAAAACTTGTGGTGGCTGTGTTACTGCCTTAAAGCAATGTCCCCAAGCCAATGTATGCTGCCCTTTTTTATATCTATATAATTTTTTCCCCTCACCTGTAGTAATTAGTCATAAGACTGAACTGCCTCCAGTCTTGTATTAGAATAAGTTTGGGTTTGAGATAAACATTTCAGAAATGTTTTTTGTCACTTGAATGCTTTAGTCCCATTCATTCATTTAAATTGTGTTTTATTTTTCCTAATAGAACATAGATCGCTCTGGGAAGAGAGATCCAAAGATAATGCAATACCTAAAATTGCAGGCATCACCTGGGATTTTCCATAGCTTGAGTGTAGAAGGTATTTATCTTCGGCTAATTTTAGCAGATTGAAAATCCCTGAAGTTATCCCAGATAAATGCTATCTGCTTCTTCAGGTTCCTAAATGCCTTTGAAGTCCCTATTTTCAAAAGCAACTCGGGAACAAAATTCCTTGGTGGCATTTCATTTACTTTTCCCTAATTTTCCACAAGTGTTGTTTTAAAATGCAGATGTCTCATTATTTTCTTAAACAAATGAACAAAGCCCAGAGCATAAACATGGTTGGTACCAACACAGCCCTAGCTGGGAATGATCTGCAAAGGCCAAGATTATGCTTCTCTTGATCCCAGTGTGGCACTGAACAGGATTTGTTATGATAAGAAGCTAATAAGACATTAACAAAAGTAGCTGTGCCTTAATTCATAATGTGACTGCTCTGTATTATTCTAGGGATGTTCATCTAGGCTGTAGATGTGATTTATAAACTTTAATTAAATAAATCTCTCAGAACCTCTTGTTGGAAATGTGGAGCTAGTTCTAATAACTTGAATTAACTGAGAAATAATTGAATAAAGGTTAATATGAGATAAGTTCTCCATTTTGCAGAAGAAGATGTAGCTTTAAATGTTGCATTGCTTGTAGTTAGTAATGGAAACGTGAAAAATAGCTCAAGGTCATTCAAGAAGACCATGGGAGAGAGTCCTTGGGAGCTGACTGTACAGCAAGGTGTGCTCCAGCTCATTCCCACTCTTTCTCTTTTGTTGACTTACTGGAGAAAAGCTTTTCCTCAGGAAAAATCTTTGTGAGTATTTCAGGGATAGATGTGTTTATGTGTTTCGCATCTACCTATACACAATAAATGTGCTTTGAAATATTTGGATTCTTTGTAAATGTTCATTGCAGCAGTCCACTGTAATATTTGTTTAGGTCTTGGAGAGTGAGCTTGTCCTTGGCCTTCCAAAGGAGGGTGTGGTTGTACCCCTCCACTGACACAGCTCTGTGTGCTGTGCATGTTGAATGTCCCCACTTCTTGTGGGCATGGAACAGTGGGGAGTGTGTGCTGTTGTCAGGTGCTGTGGGTGTTAGGAATCTTCACCTGCCAGAGGGTGCCAGGGGACCCATTTCTTATACAAGTATCTTGTAATCTGGCCCTGGTTGTCTGGGATGCTGCTGTTCCCGTGGGCGGTAGAGTGTTGCAAACTGACTTTATCCTGCTTGGCATTTCAAAAAGCCTGAAGTAGAGGCTGTGGAGTTACAGGAATTGCCCCTGGATCCTTGATGTTCCTGTTCTTGTTGCTTATTTCAGCATCTGTGTCTTTCTGGTTTAGATCTGAAGAAGACTTCTCCTCCTTCAGCAGTAGCATGCCCATAGTCTTCCTGGCCAATGATTCTTCTACAGCAAGCAGGACTTCTTCCTCATCCTGAGAAGCCTTCATCCCTTCCTATGTCAGTGGCTACAAGGCCAAGAGCCAGCTCACCACTGTCCCCACCAAAGTCTCTCGGACTGGGGCCTTCCTTTCATCACACACAAGAAGAGGAGCTTGCCAAGGTGGTGGAGCAGGACCCTATGCTGGAGGAACTATGTAAGCCCCTGTGCTGTAAGCTTTGCAATGTCACTCTGAATTCGGCCCAGCAAGCCCAGGCTCATTACCAGGTAAGGAGAGCAGCAGGAGGCTCAGCTTTTGGGGCTGCTGCATCTGCAGCTTGTGGAGACATTCCCGTGCCAGCACGAGCACTGCCAGCAGCGTTGCTGTGGTAGCACAGAGGGAAGTGTGGGCTAATGCAGGAGGACTCACTCAGCTTCTCGAGGGGGTTTTGAGTGCTGCACACCAGCAGCAGCATTCAAGTTGCTCATCTGGAGCTACCTCTGCACCACCTCATGGGCTGAAACTGCTCTGTAGACATATCTTCATCCTGCTTGGATTTGCTGGTTGTCCAGACATGCTGCAGTGCTTTCATTTAAGATGTTGTTACTGGAGCTTTTTGCAAAAACTTTGTCCATGGGGATAGAGAAGTGGTGCCAAGATGGCATGGGTGAAAAAGCAGACACTTGTGATTTGTCCTTTGTTTTATGCAACCTGTATTTCACATTTACACTAGTTTAGTAAAATTGACCTGATTCCAGACATGATTTTTTGGGGCCTGGACTGGTGTTTTCTGCTGGATCCAGCAGTGCCATTAGGAAAGGAGCTGCTGCCATGTATTTATCAGGGTCTCCTTTCTGGAGGGGTCTTTTATGCAAACACTCATCAGCTGGGTTGGCTCAGATCAAATTTATTTTGTTTGAGCTGATCTTGTTGACTCATCTGAAATAGGGTAAGGACTCTTTGCATATGCTTCTTGCTGAGAGAACATGTCAGCCTTGCATTGCCCCATTTTACTGCACCCTCTCTGCCTAGTGCTGTGTTTGCATGAGTGTTGGAGACAGTGGCTTTCTCCACCAGTGAATGCAAAAGGGTGGTTGTCCATAACCTCATGACACCAGACCCAGATTTCAGGTTTGCTGTTGGCCCTGAAAAAGTGGTATCCTGCTAGTGAAGGGGTAGGTTGGATTGGTGTTACACTTTTAACGTCTTATTTCTGCAGAATTTCTGCCATGAGGGGACAGAAGTGAATTTGTACATAACTTGCGTTTGCCTTACTATTCCACAATGCATATACATTGTCTCATGTTGTTCTGTCAGGTTTTCAGAACACCAAAAACAACTATGGTGTATGTTTTTTCAAGAGACAATAAAATATGAAGTGGGTTTTTGTGTTCAGTCTCATGTTTTAACTCAAGCTTGCAGTCTCATGAAATGTGTGTGTGTCTTCAGGCTTATCAAAAAACTGCAAAGCAGTTGGTTGATAGTCTTAAAACACAAAATACTGATTTTAAGTGAAATGGAAACAGACTGAGAAACTAATTGTAAACTTACTGGGAAAATCAGTTGAAGATGAGGCCCAGTCATTCTAGGTGTTGAGCATTTTGGAGAAGGGGAGGAATGCCTGCATCTGTTAAATTCAGAGCTGTTATTTTCTGGGTGACAGCTCCTTTACCTGAGCTGCCACCTTCATGGGCACTTTCTCATTTCAGTCTCTGGATCCTTTGTCTTTCAGAGTAAAATACTATTATTAGGACAGTGATTAATCTGAGTTGTCTTTGCAGGGTAAAAACCACAGTAAGAAGCTCCGGAATTACTATGCTGCCAACAGCTGTCCGGCACCTGCCAGGATGAGTAATTCTGTTGAGCCTGCCCCACCTCAGGTTGTCTCCCTTCCAACTCAGGTAAGGCACAGGAGGGGGACTTCATCATGCTTGCTTGTCACCTAACCCCCAGTAGGGATAACCAGATCTCAGGCTTTGAGGAGTTAGGAAAGAATTTTCCTTGTGATGGCCCAGGATGGTGGAAATGGCCTGTTGTGAGCTGTTTGCTTCCCTTTGAAGATGCAGATATTGATCTGCCCTTGCAGCACAATGTTGGACTTCAAATGTTCTATTTCTGCCTGGCAAATACTTTGATTCCTAGGTAAGTCTGATGTGCTGCTGATTATAGCTGTGTAAGGGCAGGTAGAAAACAGCATTGCTGGAATTGGATTTGGATGTGAGGGTGTGGCATCCGCTCTGCACAATCATCCCTCTGTTGTGTGAGGGAAGCCTACATGGAAAAAGTGCTTTGGTGCTCCTACACCCATTGCCCAGGGCTGTTAGCTAATTCCTCTTTTGTTGCTCCTTTTGAAGTGCTCATTCCTGTGTGCAGAGTGAATGGATTGTTCCCTCAGTGATCCAGATTAATTCTGTTTTGGGCACATTAGAGGCAGAAGAGATGATTTTTGCTTTCTCCTTCTAGAATTCATCCCTTGGGTTTGTCATGAGATGTGACAGCTAACCTGGCTTTTGCCTGTGACTGTGCAGGGAAGCACAGCTGGGCCACAGGGATTGAAGCTGTGCCTGTCAGTCCCCACAATGTAAGCCTGTGTCATCTGTAAGGAAGCAGAGAGCATTTGCAGAGTGGCAGACTGTTCCTGGCCATGTAAATTGGCTTTGCAGCTCAGGGATGTGAACTGGGATGGGGTGGGGTCTGGCCTGGGGCATGGAGATGTGGCTGCTGCACCTGCCAGGGTATCTGATGGTGTGTTTTTACTGGAGGAAACGGCCCATGGCAATGAAAATGCCACTCTGGAGCCGTGTGAGGGTTCACCTTGTAAGCCAGAATCGTGTGTCTCTAAGTTTGAGTGATATCGAAGGAGATGTGAAAGAGTGTTGGCCTGTCAAGTGCTGCAGTGACATGGCTGCATGAATCACTGCTGCTGCACTGTTTACAAAACACTTCTCCCTGCATGGTCCGTGCTGAGGAGGCTTGGTTCCTGCCTGGATCACTGTATGTGCTCTGACTCCACAGACAAGGTGTCCTTCATATAACTACTCATGTGAGACTGGGTCCTTCCTTTGAAGTCTGGATCCAGGTGTCCTCCTACCTGAAGGTTAAAGATCAGAAGTTTGGCAGCTTTGCTACTGTTATTTTTTCCCTCTTGCTGTGGTCAGGGAGCTGTGTAAAGACAGGGTGCTGTGGAGAGATTAGGTGGACTGTAAATAGGAGAGAGAAGCACCTCTACCTTCCAATGGGTCTTCCTCGGTGTGAAAGTCACCGTTCATCAGCTCCCAGCAGTTAGGAGGAGTTAAATCCTTGCTGTGATGTAAACAAGCCTCTGTGGCTATTGCAGAGCTATTTGTTCAGATGGCTTTTCTCTCCACCTCAGGCCAGGAATTTGCAGGCTCTCCTGGAGGCTGAGGCAGGAACAATGAATTTCTTGTAAGAACACTTTGGGGAGAACTTGAGAGTGTCCTAATCCATGGGCTTTAATTCCAGCTCTCCTGCTGTCTGATGAGGACGGCAGCCGTCTCGGTCCCCGTGATTGAAATATTTCGGCGACTTAACCTTCTTGTGTTTCACGTGCTGTCTCTCCCTTTGCTGCTAGATGGGATCCAGTAAACCAGGTGGCCGGGTGATCTTGGCTACAGAGAATGATTACTGCAAGCTTTGTGATGCCTCATTTAGTTCTCCGGCTGTGGCACAGGCTCACTACCAAGGGAAAAATCACGCCAAGCGGCTGCGTCTTGCAGAGGCACAGAATAACTCATTCTCGTAGGTATTGTTCAACCTCATGCTCAGGCTGGAAGCGTGTGGCAGTGTCTCTGGCAGACCTGTTGTCAGAGAACTCTGAATTGCAGCTGTCCATATTTGTTTAACCTGCAGGGATGCCTCGGAACTAGGCAAACGAAGGGCAAGGAAAGAAGGGAATGAATATAAGATGATGCAGAACAGAAGAAATACGTATACGGTTCAGAACAACACAGGTAACTTGGAGCTTGCATCTATTCTGTAGCTGGAATAGTAATTAATAATGAACAGACTTGTTTTTCTTCTGTTTTTGAGGTCTGTTTTAGCAGAGTCAGGTTGAGAAAGGAGCTGATCCAAGCTCTGCTGATCCTTCATGTCTGCATCTTTTTTTTTCCCAGCTGCTAAAGTTGCTTTGTTTTGTCAGCCTGCTTGTTAGTTCTTTTTCTCAGTTTGTAACTTAATTTACCATCTGCCTGTCTCTAAGGCTGCTCTAAGTGGTGACAGTTTTCCTGCTTTATTTTCTTGGCAGGTGGCCAGGTGCTTTGACTCCTGCTGTGGCACATCAACCTGTACTTGCACTCCCATGACCAGAATGAGGAGAGCATGTTAGCCTCCCTCTAGGACCATCTGTTCCTAGCATAGAGTCCTTCCTCAGGTGTTAGATACTAACTTTGCCTCTTTACTGTGATTTAAAGAGTGTATTACAGTCTCCAGCCAGGCATCTATTTCTCTTTTTCATTTTAAGTTGTTTTACAAGCGCACATTAACTGAGACCCCGATTCCTGGTGAAGCTTATGTTTAATCAAGTCATTCTAATCACTGTTGGGTGGAAAAGATAAATCTTTTAAAGTTCTGTTAAATATCATTTTAAACTGAGGCAGCTTATTCTAATCAAAAGACTGTTCCAGTTCTGGAATTAGATGGTTAAGAAAAAAAAAAAAAAAAAAAAAGGAATTGATTCATTACTTAAATGGTTAGACTCCTGGTTTTCAATAAGACTGGGGCATTCAGTTACTATTTTATAAAATTCCCAGTCTACTACTTTATAAAATTCCAAGTGCTGCCTTGTGTGCTGCACCTCTGTAAGTGTGGAAATCAGCAGAGCAGTTGTGGGGAAAATAAGGCTTGACTCTAATCAGTTAAAGCAGCAAATCTCTGTCTGCTTTTCAATCATCCACTGGACCTGGGCGTTGTCACTGAGCTGCCTCCAGCTTTGACTTCTTCCAGGCAAACCAGGCAAACCTTTTCTGTTGGCTCCCCAGGTCCCTACTTCAACCCCCGCTCGCGCCAGCGGATCCCCCGCGACCTGGCCATGTGCGTGACGCCCAGCGGCCAGTTCTACTGCTCCATGTGCAACGCCGGCGCCGGCGAGGAGATGGAGTTCAGGCAGCACCTGGAGAGCAAACAGCACAAGAGCAAAGTGTCCGAGCAGCGCTACAGGAGCGAGATGGAGAACCTGGGCTACGTCCAATGACGCGCCGCCCTCGGTCGTAGTTTGCAACTTTAGAGCAGCTTGTCTCTCGCCTGCTGTTTGCCACATGCCCTGCTTTGTGCTCCATTGGGTAGGAGTCTGCTCTCGAGCTGTACATGTTAACACCTGCAAACTTACTGGTATGGTTAGATTTTTTTTCTATCATAGTCGGCAGGATGACGCTGTGCAGGACATGAAGTGTTTTTTGGTGTTTGTTTGCTAATTATCTAAGGCTCTTCATTGTGTTGAGTGGCGGGGAGGAGCTGTGTCTTCTCCCCAGCCTTCTGCATGATTATGCAAAGCCCAAGAAGTGCTGGGAACTTCTGTGGTTCTACCACGTGGGTGGACCCTGTGCAAAGCCCACTCCCCTCTTGGCACACCACAGAGTGGTGCTCCAGAATGCCTCCCTACACCAGACTGAATCTCTGGACAGCTTGTAAAAGAGGGGCAGGAGTAGGGCCTGTGAATGTGTGAATTAGGTGGTGTACTTGTCCACACTTTGCTGCTTCTGGCCCCCATTACAGTCCAGAGTAGGTTCTTTCCACATCCTTGTAGAAAGGCTGTGCATACCTCTTCTCCTTGGAGGGCCTTGCCTCCTACTGCTTCCTCTGCGATGCAGATTCCATTCTGAACATCTGACATGGATTTCAGCTGATTAGCCCCATTCAGAAATACTCTTCTACTCTTGATATTGTTGCCTGGACACCTTAATATACCATGGGTGTAGCTCATCTCCCTGAAGAGAGCCACTGGGGATCTCAGTGGCTTAATGAAGTGAACTGGAAAGCGAACCTGCTCAGGTGAGATGTGCTGTGCTCTGATTCTGCCTTAGACTGAGTCAGGTTGAGAATAGGTGGAAGGAGCTGTCAGCTGTAATTTTTTGCATGTTGATGTAGAAGAGAGCAAGAGTTGGTCTCTGGCCTGTGGTCCTTGCTCTAGAAGAACAGGGCTGCCTGGTCTCTGGGTAGCAGATATTGGTGTGTCCCACTTCCATGCCATTCCCTGGGCAAAGCCTAATGTGTGTTTATAGAATAAAGATGAAACTTCTGGCTTTGAGCTAGAGCTACCAATATTGGTTGACTTTTCTCCCTCTTTCTTTTTTCATCTTAGGATGGATTTAAATTCCATTCCTTGATGTGAATTTGACTCTTCTAGGGACCATCAAAAATCCAAAGTTATGTAGGATTTAAATGTCAGGATGATGATTGTTTGAGTAATGGCTTTTTGGCCTCATGGAAGTATCCAAGAAACTTGTTAAGCAATTTTTTTAATTGTAGACAAACTCAAAAGGTGTGTGTGTTTGTTTTGATATTCCTTAGCAAAAGTAGGAAGGGGATAAAGAGCAGAAGTAGGGCTGTCAATTATTCTTCTGCTTGTTTGGGTAGATGTGAGGAGTTGTGATTGGAGTCCAGTTCACGGTGTCATTAAAACGTGGTCTCCAGTGGCAAGTGCAGCACCTGGGCAGCTTTTGTTGGACTTGATCCCCCCCTGTGCTGCTGGGGGCTGTGCACTGGTTGAGCTCCACTGACTTCAGTGGCAGGTGCAGAGAGAGGGTTCAGGAAGCACCATGGCTCATCTCACCCCTCTTCAGGCAGCTGGAATTAGATGCAGCTCCATTAGTTTCAGTAGGATTTTACCAGGGATAAATTGTACCTAGTGCATAGCGTTGAAGGTAGCTCTCCCACCTCCTTTTATTGCCATTCTGATCCTGCCTCTTGCATTCCAGAAGGACTTGTTTCTTGCCTTAAAAAATGAAGAATGAGTAACAAAAAAAAAAATCCAGATAGTCTTGATTCATCTTCCTAGTCGACCTTCAAAAGGTTTGTTGCACTTGGCTGCTCCTCAGAAATTGTGTTGTATTCTTCAGCTCCCTGAGTGAGCATCAGGGAGCCATACCACCCTGATGCAGCCTTCCTAAATCAGGCAAGGTGAGTGCTTGCAAACTAGTTGGAGACAACCCCCTAGATCATTCCATGCTGATCCTTGTCCTGCAGATAGAGGCAGAGGAATAGCTGTCCTCATGAATGGGATTCCTTCCCCCTCCTTTGTGCAAAAGTCAGTCAAATGGGGTTTGTGCCCTGGAGCACGTGAGAAGGTAGAACAGGTGCCCAGGTTGTAGAGCACTCACTGAATAGTTCTGACAGCTTTGTAAGTCTGTTTCTTCTGTGCTTTCCTGCCCCTGCCTGACCCTCTGTGTAGCCTTAAAGAACATTTTCCTGTCCAAAATCTCTCATCAGCCTTTCCCCCTCATCATTTGTATTGACAGAAGGGCTCTGGTTTTCTCTTTGTGTCCTGTCCTTTGGTTTGCCAGTCTGACACCACTGTCCAGAGGGACAGAGGGAGTTAGATGAGCCTTACCACAATGTGCTTCAGCACAGTGATCCCTGCATCCCTCTGGCTGTAAATTAAAGCGTGGCATTTCCCACAGGCTGCAATTAGTAGCAGAAAAACAACCCTTTGTGAAATATGAGCTGGAGGAGCTGTAGGTACTAGTGCTGTCTGGCTTATTGCTAGGGATGAGGAGGCATTTTTGCTTGCTTTCACGTGTCCCAAAAATCAGCTGTTCACCACTTAGCTTTGGTTACTGCTCCTGTTCCCAGCCCAGCCATCTGCTCCTCATTTGGCATTTCCAGTGACTGCTGGAGGTGTCAAAACCTGGTTTGCTCAGCATTGCAGATGTGCCACAGCACAGCAGTGTGCTGGTGCTTTTGGGAGGGTGCAGGGGTGTGCAGGGGGCTGTTCATGCTGGCTCCTCTCTGCTTGGGGCTGAGTCTGGTTTGGAGAGGTGGCTTCGATCTGCCCTGAACAGAGAATCCTGAATCTGCTTTGTTCTGTTCAAGGGAGTACCAGTGAATGTGGTCATCCTGGTGATTTCAGAGTGGTGGCTTGTAGAGCAGGTGTACAGCAGGCAGTGGGACTCAAGTGACAAGGTAGGACAGATTTCCTCCCTGGAAGGAAAGATGTCTTGCTGGGAGAAGCAGCTGAGACTCACTTTGCCCCAGTGCTCTATTGTGGCCCCTCCTGCAAGCAACCAAAGCTTTCTTCTCCCTCCTCAGATTGCCTAATGGTTTGTGATATTCCCACTCCCTTTTCAGCATAGAAAGTTGCTGACAGCAAAGAGAAAACACCCAACCTCCCTATTATTCTTAGGGTTCAGGACAATCCAAACCCATGCTTGTCAGTATTAGATACTGAGTAGATCCTGATTTTATTTCTTTTTTTGAAAGGTGTTTTCCAAATCACTGTTCAAAAAATACTGAAAACATGTTCTGGGCAAACCCTTTTGACATAGGTGGGCTGGGGAGAACACTGTACAGCTGAAGTGCCATTTTCCAGACCCAATTAATCTTTTTCTCATGTTAAACCAAGTACCAAACCCAAGAAACAGGACTTCTGTGAAGCTGTCACATTGGCCAGTAGGTTAATGACCTTTGCTGCTAGAAACAAAATGTAAATCAATATGTTCATATTTATTTTACTGTGCTGACCACTAATTGATTTGTTAATATTTAAGGCATTATGCTGTAGGTTGTTTTTAAGTGGAGATTCTACATCGCACTTTGCTTTTGGATCAGAACAGTTATTTATTGTATTTGTGGAAATGTTTTTCCTCCCACATAGCTATTGTTTTCTTTCCCTTGATGCAAAAACCCATCCAAACCCAAACAGCAAAACCCACCCCAAACTCCCCCAACCAAATCCAACCCATGGATCTTTATTTCTTTTCATGCTAAGCAAAATGGGGATTTCCTTGCAATTTGTTATTAAATGTCCATTTCCAATTTATTTTTCCTCAGATGATTCCTTTGCTAACTTGGGATGTTATTTTTAGAGACACAAAGTTCATGCTTCATTTAAACATTCATTTCTTTTAAGGCAAGGAAGTAAACCATGTGGAATCCATGAATTTGTGAGGAGTATGAAAGTGATACTATTTTGTTCGTATTAAGCCTTAGCTGTTGTTTTGCATTCTGCACTAATGAGTAAATCTGTTATAATCTTGCCTAACACTGGTCTATTTTTGAATTTTTGCTTTCTTCATGCACATTAAAAGGAACCCTGAAAACTTCTGTGGAGTTGCTTAGGATGGTCATCAGTGTAACAAAACGCTGATTTTTTTTTCTGTAAAGCTGCTTATTTCCTTTCCTAGATGCCCATTATAGGGCATTAGAAGGGAAAGCTATTGCCATAAGCATGGATTCATATTTTAGCTTACTAATGCATGATGTCCTTTTGCTACATTACTTAAGTGATGCTCTCACTGTAACCTATGGGAATCTTGCCTGGGTCAGGAGTAAATGAAATACCCAAGGCAAAGATATTATGTTGGCTGGGGCCAGGCAAGGAACATTGCTATGTTTGTCTTTTACTCCTCCATTTGGATTACAACAGTCTTATGGTTTTGCTTTTTGAGGACCATCTCTCTGGTTCTGTGCAAGGATTTGGTCTTGCTCCAGCTAAAATAGTTTGAAGTACCTTGACTTTAGTTGAGCTAGGAGCAAGGCTTGAAAGCATTCAGGAATTTCTCACTGCTGATGTTTTATATGTGGTTTTGTTTTGTGGTTTGTTTTTTTTTTGTTTGTTTGTTTAATTTCACAACCACATGTACAAGGGTGCTCTGGATGAGATGGAGATCTGTTGCTGGCTATGGAAAAACAAATGCCAAGGTTGCCAAAGGATAACAGGAAAATGCAGAAATATGGACCTGGTTTCTTTGAAGTTCGTGGCTGAGCTTCTTTTATTTTGAGCTGGGCTTACTACCAGCATAAAATTAGAAGAGAAAATCCAATTTGAAATAAGTGTAGTCAAACAGTATTTCTGGGAATCTCTCCTTTAAAAAATGTATCACGGCTAAAATTGTGTCAGTTTACCTGACATATCTGCAGGTAAAGACAGAATTGAATTTTTGAAAATAAAACCAGTTTTTCAGTTTGTATTTTGCAGGGGAAACATTACCTGATTTAATTTCCTTCTGCATCTGTCCAGCAACATCATTTGCAAGTGCTTTGAACATGTTTCATCTAGAGCCTTCTTGTCAGGTTGTTTTGTACATTTTTCCTTATTTCCTTTATATTGTACTGACCCCTGTGAGGGAATACTTGATGAAAATGAATTTTTTTTTTCTTCTTCATTATATAATAAACCATCTTGCTCTTACCATTGTACAGCCTTGATGTTTGGTATTGCTACTTCTTGTGGCTGGATTGGGCATGACTGAGTTAGCCCTGCAACTACATGAACATGTTTTCACACACTGAGGAAGGAGTATAATTCAGGGTAGAATTTGTTACTCTGGAGGAGGGTCAGCGTATTTCCAGCTGTTACTGAGAGCCAGCTGAGAGCTCTCTTGGCTTTGGGAGGGTTTGGGAGTACTCAGCATCTGGCAGGACAGGAGTCAGGAGGGACACAAAAGGCTCTGTCTGTGCTTTCCCCTTGAGTGGACATCACAAGCTCTGCAACAGCCCCAGGCTGAGCCACGGACTGACTTTCAACTCTGACTGTGAAAAGGGAGGGACAAGCTGAGCCTGATACTTACATTTGCACCTTTTTTTTTTTTTCTTTCCTGGAGTGCTGTTTCCCCCTTTCATTTTTTGAGGGCTCCAGAAGAGCATATGCTTGTGCAGCATAAATGACTTCCCAAACAGAAAGGGCATTCTGAGTGGAGCCTTGGAAGCAAAGAAAATCTGGGTTTTTTGAGTTCAGCTCAGGTGAGAGCAAAGCACAGCCCTTCTGTGGTGCTGCAGCCATGCTGTTGGGGCACTGAGCTGTTGACCTCAAGGGCACTGTCCTGGGGACACACCAAAGACATTTTGGGGGTGTGACTGCTGTTGGGGCACGGATCTGGGTGTAAAAGCAGCTGTGGACAGGGATGTGTCCCTGCACTCCCTGTCCTCTCTTATTCCAGGCATTGGGCCCTTACAGAGAACACTGACACAGGTGGAATTATCCTGATTTACCTTTTGGGATGAGAGCTGCCTGCCTCTGTGCTTAGGTGACTTCTGTGCTAATAGTGAAGTGCTGGAGGATTTATGTGTTCTTACCTACAGTGAACAGAGTCATAAAAACTTGTAAGTGCAGTTTAATGTTAAGTCTCACCCTAGCCCTTCACTGTTTATGTTCATCCAGGCTGTGTTTGGTCATCCTGGAAACCAAACCCCTACAAAGCAGCACATCCCCATTATCAGATTTCTCTGCTAAAGCACTGCCTTTTCAATACTTACATGTGGTAATTGTGTTTTGTATCAATTCTATAGCAATTTTGTGCAGCCAAAAACCATAGTGACACACAGACACCTGGGCAACCTATCTGAGAGTCACAGGCATTTGCTGAATTACTCAGTAAACAAAGAACTGTAAAAAAGGAGATGAAAAATCAAAGACTAGATGTGTAATTTGAAAGCATAAATGGACCTCCATCTGCTTCTACAATTACCCCAGTGTCTAAGGATTTCACATAGTTGTCCTGTAACATTTTATGATTGAGGAAGTAAAATTTGGAGGGAAAAATGATTTGTCCAGAAAGTCTATAGCTAAAAAGGAAGATTGAACTCCATGCTTTTAAATACCAAGCTGCTGTCCCTACCTCATCTCCATCCAGCCTCCCTACTCCTAGGATGATGAAAATGACTGGATTTTAAAACCAATTTGATTAATAATAGTTGGATTTTCATTGTTCATGTGGTGGCTTTATAAAGCATTAGGACCTTAGCATGTAGTTTAAAAATAATGAATCCTGGCAGAGATCTTTCAATATTGCTTCTGCCATTAAACCTTTAGTGGAGATGTGGAAAAACAACACCTTTTAGGAGGATTGTAAAGGATGCAAGTTTGCAAAGTGCAGGTTTGGAGACTCTTCTGTATTCTTTTATGTCCCCTTCACATAAATTCCCTTTATTCCTACTCCTAGTTCTCCTAAACCATTTGGAGTGAAGGCTGCTTCTCTCTTTTGGAATAGTAATAAGCTGCTGTAACAGATAATATCAAGGATTTGTTGGCCTATCCTTCACGGAGTGAGGTGCACTTGATTGGCCTTATTCCACTGGGCTTCCTTCACCTCTCTACCTGTGTGAAACAGGAGCAGAGCTGTGTAAAGTCACTGGAATTACATGAGGGTAAAGAGATAGGAAGATTATGAACAGTGTATTATCAGAGACTAGGGAATGTGGCAGGTGTTTGCAGTACCTATAAAGATGTTAAAAAAGTATTAATCTAAGGCTTGTTTCACAGTAAAGGTACAAAAGTACAAAGATACTGTGAGTGAAAGAGCAAGGTGTAGGGTTCTAAGAAGAAATGAACACAGTTGCATGAGAAATAGGCTGTGTTTGGTGTGTCTGGAATTTTGTGCAGGAATTCAGCGTTCACCTCAAGATGCAGACTGTGTACTTCACTAAATGCAACGTGAGCAGAAGTGTGAAAAACACAAAAGTTGAAACATAGGTATGAAAACAAAGGGAAGTCAAATGGCCAAATCCCTGTGCAGCAGAAGGGATGATGACACACAGTTTAACACCTGACATTTTGGGGAGTCTGGAAGGAATACTTAAGAATTAAGAGACTTGTGGAAACAACGTGATGAGGCCAAGAATCTCCTATTGCAGCTGACTGGAGAGTTTGGGGGCTGAGGTGTCATTTATGACAACAGCTCCTTTTGCTCTTGAACCTGTGTAGGTGGGGCTTGTTTCAGCAGAGGGGGAGGCTCCTGTGCAAGGCAGGGCTGTGGTCTCAGTAGCCTCCAGGAAAAAAATCTGCCATGTGTGTGCTTGCTTTTTCCTTTAAGGACTCTCCCTCCTCCTTCTTGTCCACTAATTATTAAAGATCATTTTCCAGTAGCTCCTTATTGCAGCTTCCTCTAACACTTCACAGCATCTCAACAGCAGCTTTATTAGGAAATGGCCAAACCACCCAACTCATGAGACCTTGGACAAGCAACTCCTGTTTGTAAAAGCTGCTGATACTCAGAGCATGTTTGGATTAGCAGGCCTGAGTTCTGACAGAGGAGCAAAGCCATTCACCTGCAGAATATTGCATTTATTTACGTCAGGGTGGGGTTATGGGCTGCCATCCATTCTGCTGGTCTATAGCTGGCATCAAGGTACCCAGGCAGGAGGGCTGGATGCTTCTCATGCCTCCTATTGTGCCTCCTCTCAGTGACTGTGCCTTTGAGGGTCTGTTTTTGACCAGTGTATCTTGGTTTGCATTGTCACAGTCACAGAAGTGCAGTTAACAGGACACCTCCTCAATTTAACTTTACTTGCATGGAGCACAGATTTTTATTATGCAAACCCCAATTTCTACTGGATATTGTTGAAAAAAAAAGGGGTAACAGAAGAAGAATATAAATAAGAGAGGTTTTCAAGGTTGTGGTGACCCTAGGCACACAAAAGTGAGGATGTAGGAATGGCAGGCAGCTGTGGATATTTCCAATGTCTTTTGCCAGTCCCAAGACACCCTGAGGGTTCAGCTGCTGTACTTGCAATTATACCCTTGAAATAAAGTCTGGTGAAATCCAAACTGCACTGCTGACCACTGGAATTACCCTTTCCTGGAGGCTGATCTGCAGTTGCAAGCAAGAGGCAGGATGCAGGAGGCTCGGGATGGTTCTGCAGGGCCAAGCAGGCTGCTCCTTCCCCTGCACTCTCTTCCCACAAAAGCCAAAGGCAGCAGGCTGGGTAAAGCCTGTGTCCTTGGGTGGGCTGTCAGCCTGGTGTCAGCACAGGAGACATGACAACCATTACTAAAATGTAAGATTTAGCCACATACCTGGAGCTTTGAAGCATTGGAGGCTGTGGGAGAGAGGCACTGGGAGGTCAGGGTGGCTGCATGGAGCAGCATCTCTCCTCCTAACAGGGTTTTTGACAGACAGTTCCATCAGCCTGGACCCCTGTCATGCATTGCCCAGTGTCTAACACATGGCAGATTTCTGCAGACACCTTGTTCAGATAGATTAGCATTGATCTTCACACAGTCCTCACAGCTGCTGAGAAATGCAAAGGTGGGGCAGAGCACAGCTATGGGTATAAACATCCTGGGGATGTATTAGGGCATAACAAGCTTTCAAGAGAGGAGTTCTTAATTTGGGCACAGACTGTGTATGCTAATTATATGGCAGCAGTCTTGGCAATTAGCATACATGCTTTCAACTTGCATTTCTGATTGCTGTAACAAAGCCAGCGCTGCCTTCTCCACTCACTGACTTCAAAGGCTTTGTCTTGATTTAAGAAATGCTGTCCTAAAGCTGTTAGGAGAAAATGAAGCTGTGGTACTGCCACTGTCAGGCTGCCCACTTAACAAACTGCGTGGTAAATGGATGAGCAGCCAAGCTCCCTGCAATGGTTCATGAGAGCTTTGAGGCTGGAAAATGCCAGCCAGCATTTATTGTCATTGGCATACAACGTAATATTCCCACAGTGGACACAGCACAGGTCTTCCAAATCAGAGCGTGCATCCCTAAAATATGAGCACCCAAAGATACACCTTAGGTCCAGATCACAGGCTGTCAGATTTGAAAGAGAATATTATATACACATCCCAGAAGGGAAAGTAATAGTCAGTGGAAGAAACAAGAACAGAAGCCAGAAGAAAATTTGAAGTTCCCTTGGATGATCCTGCCAACCCTGGGACCTGAGACCAGCATAGTTCACGAGTAACATTTATAAACATTTGGCACCTTAATCTGCTTGGGCCTTTTCATCAACCTCAGCAGACATTTTAAATTGCTCTAGCACTTCTGTAAATCTGGTTGCAAGTTATCTTTGAAAATAAGGCTTAAACCCCCAAGCAAGTTAGTCTTTTACTGAGTTTAACCCTATAGGGAGAGTCATCAGCATGTGGCTGTGCAGCTGCAATGGGTGAAGTTGTAGCCTTTGAGGCTGGCTAGAACTCTCCAGGGCAACTCCCTGCAGAGAGCTGGAGTTGCCTGAATTGCCTACACCAAAATTGAGGATTGCAGTCCCCTGCTGCTGGCAGGATACATTTCTGCTTCCAGTCTCAAGCTACATATTCCATGTAGAAGCTCATCTCAATGCTGCAGTGCCACAGTCAAACTGCAAATATTTGAGTGTCGTTCTAGAGACTGGCTGAGGTCACCCTGTGCTCAGCAGGTGCCACTAAAGTTGATCTAGATTTCCTCCAGAATGAGGTGAAGCTGTGCCACATCATGCAGGAGCACCACTTAATGCTTGGCATTTGGAATAAAACTTAATGTTACACAATTATAGTGTGGAATGGCTGGCGGCATTTTTGCCAGACAAATATCACATGTCTTCCCAAGAAGGATTCAATCTTTAATATTGTTTCGATGCTGGAGGCTTTTCCAATTTCTGTTTATTAGAAACGACTTATCTATGTTGGAAGTGCTGCCTTTAACCCAATACAGCTGGTTCCACCTGCAGCACTGTGAAAAAATCCTGTCTGCAGCATTTTGCTTCCATAGACTTGCTGTATGACCAAAGCAAATTGTCACCTTGCAGAAATTAGGCTTTTGAAGGGCTAAAAGAGTGTTAGCTCTTCATCTGCTTTGTGTGCTTTGAGGCTCTTTCCAAAGAGTTTAGCTTTTATACCCTCAAAGCATGGAAATGTACTGCTGGCAGGGAAATGTGGAAAGTGAAGTGGTGTGGATGGAGAGCCCATGGAAGGAGAAACAAAATGGGCTCTGAGGTGCCAGGGCTGTGCCAGTCCAGAGCCAAGCTGAGGAGGAGTGCAGCCACCTGCTTCTCTCCTCTTTTTTCTGTCTTTCTGTTATTACCTTTCTAAATCCAAATCACCAGCTGCAGTGGAGGTTCTTGCTATGAAGCTGAACTGGTGATGAAATGCAGTATTTTAGGGGGCAGTCTTATTCATTTGGAGCACAGGTCCAAGGCCAGATGCCCTAAGACCAGGCAGGTTCCATTACTTGGAAAAGATCTCCACTTGCACAAGAAGAGGCCAGTTTTAATCAGTATCCTCATGCCCAGATTTCCTATAGAGCAATAAATAGGGAACAGCTGTTTGCTGCACTTTTACCTATTTGAGCCACTGCTATTTTTTCCTTTTTTCTCTTTTTTTTTCTTTATTTTTTCTTTCTTTTTCTTTTTTTTTTTTTTTCTTTTTAATGGGACCATGATGTAGTCATTATTCTGTCTCAGTGGAATCTTTCCTGTCTCTCTGGGGAAAGAGCAAGTGTGGAACAACTGGATTCATTCCTATTTTAAGGAAAAAAAAATAGTATTCAAGGTGTAATATACATAAGTGGCAAATCTAACTGTCCTGAATGTTGATCTAAATGCAGTGATACACTTGAGCCTTCTTTACTAGGCAATAAAGAAGGCATTTTTATGATGCATTTTATGGGGCTGAGGAGATGAGTGAGCAGTAGTTGTGTGTGGTGACCAGTCACCCTCCTGAAATTCTCTAAGAAGTGTTTAATCTTTATCCCCTGGAGGGATGGCTTTGGCAACTGGAAAAGTGAGAACAATAGAGAACTGAGGTCAGTTTTGGCAGAAATGGGTGACAGTAATTCATAGGTCAAAAAAACCTTATAATAGTTGGTATCCACTTTCTCAGCCTCCGATTTTGCCACCTCCTCCCTGCAGGTGCAGCAGGCTGTGGTGTCCTGCTTGGGCAGCACTGACAAACCTCTCACCCACTGCAGATCCAGGCTGGGCTTTTCTAATTGGCTTCCAGAAAACTAAGAGAAAAAAATAAAAATGACAGAAGTCTTGTATCCCCTTAGAAGATTGCATGTTTCCGTGGGTTTGAGCCCCCTGGATGCAGAATTCCCGTCAGTCCTCAGAGGGGTCAAGGCTCTGAAGCGCTGGCTGCAGCCAGAGAGGTGCAACAGAGGTGGCAACACCTTGTGGTGACCCTTGCAGGTGCCTGGAGCTCTCAGGATGCTGTTATCCCCAGAAAGGGGCAGGTGGGATGCCTCTCCCCACATCCATGCCCCCGTGTCTGTCTGTCCTGGCGGCTGTAGTGCCTCACCCAGCCGGCTTGGCCTCAGCTCAGCCCAGCCTTCCTATGCTGTGATCACACCTCCTGATGGCACTGCAGACATACTTTTAGAGATCCTAAACAATTCCCTCCTTAGACCCATATTTCAGCCTCTTATTTAATGTCGCCCCCTTTTCGGAGGTTTTAAGGAAGGTGGCAGTGCTTTATTGAGATTGGGCTGTTGTTTTGAGGCAGGCAGAGAGGAGGCATTTTATTTTGATTTCAGCAGCACACCCATTAGGATTTTGAAAGGTAGTAATATTCCCTGGAAACAGAAGAGGGCAGCTGTTTTTTGGGAAATGAAGAGTGCATTGACTATTTTTGAGAATGAAATAGCAGTCACTCAGATCTAGATGAGAGAACTTTTTTTTTTTTTTCCCCATGAATGAATAAAAATAGCACAGTATTTCAGGGCTCATGCTGGTGTAATTAGTGTGTGAAATAGCTGGACCCCCATCACCTTCCACTGGGTTTTGTCTGGCAAAATTAGATTCCTTGCAATTTTATTGCAATGTAATTAAAAAGTAACCAAGGGAATACAGAACTCAGTCTTCAGAGATGTTCAGCTTCAGACAGAGTAAAAAGCTTCTGCAGCTCACTGGATTGAGTCAGTTTCTTTATTTACTGCCCATGGGGACAAAACATGCTGTCAACTGTCTGTATGCGTGGAAAAATCAGGTTTAGTAAATGTTTTCCAACCCTCTCCCCCCATCCCAAAAGCATGGGGTTTTTTTTAATTGAAAGAGGTTTTCAGTTTGTATTAAACAACAAATGCATAAATTCCAAACCAAAACATCCTCCCGGAGTGAAATCTTCTCTTGTAACTTCTCAAATAAGGCATCTTCATTTTTCAAACTTCCATTTCCAATGTTAACAATCACACAACTTTGACAGGAGATTGCAATGAGTATAAGTCCATCCAAATCTTTATTTCCCAGCAAGTATTTGACTGAAGACCATGTAGCTGCTCTAGTGTGCAACCCTGAGCCCCAAATTCAGGCCCAGAGCAGCCCTGCTCTGGCACCAGCCCCAGCCTGCCTTGCCTTCAGCATGTACACCTATTTTTCAGTGTATTCAAGCAGCACATAGGCAGTGCAGCCTTGTGGCACAGGGTGGTCAGGTTTTCCATAAGAAATTCCCCATACCTGATTTTCTACATGATGTCTGTTCCCTATCCAAACTCACAAGCCTCTCTCCCAGGTCCCCATGGCTGGGGCTGTGCTGGGGGCATGGCTGGGTCCAGAGTTAGGAAATTGGGTCTGCTTTTAAAGCCAAAATAATCGTACTGAATCCCATGGAAGCACATGTCCTGGATGTGTTTGCCCCCAGTCTATGTGTGTTTCCTGGATGGCACATCCTGGATGTGGCTCTTAATGAGAGGGGCAGTTAATCCCTGTTCATGTGGGACTTGTACTTCCCAGTGCCTTTGTTGGTCCAGGCAGGTAATTTGGAAAGCTCAAGAGTGACTTCACCCAGAATCTTCCCAGTGTCACAGTGACTTCTTCCAGCACCTTCCCATTGCCACTCTGTCCTTCCAGCTCTGAAAAAAAAAATGGGAATTTTTGTGTTTGGCTGCACCAAGAAGCATGTGAAGAACAAATTTCTTTTTTTTTTTTTTTTAATAGCTCTGAGGCAGAAATAATTAGAGACCCTCCATAATGAAACAGTACTGACTGAAAGGGTAGCCCAAAAAAGGCTGCTCTTCTGATGCAGGAAATAATGAGGGCTGCCCTAAACTTTTAATCAGAGGCTCAAATTTTATTTGCAGCTCCTGACAAGGATAGCATCCCTTAATAATGCTCCTGACAGTTCCAAACTCCTGAAATTAATCTGAGAGCAACGAGGATTTAATGGAAGCGCTAATTACAGATGCTGGAATTATTCTGCCGCAATTCAAAACCTCTGATGTGGAGAAACTCTTAGCACGGTTGGGCTGTCATCTAATTTCTATGAAGTTTTGCTGTGAAAGGTGACCCTGGCTTTACACACCTTCCTTCTGCAAGATGTGGGCATCCTTCCCTCACGCTGACTTCCACAGCCTGCAAAGAACTGGGATGCAAACAATTAATTCTTCCTGCTCTGGAGATGGTACTACTCATAGCCCTCTTGAGTGCTCTTCCCTCTATTTCCCCTCTCGTGATTGGTCATAATGTCCTGGTGGATTCACATCCAGGCTGTTTCCAAAAGGGCTGGCTGGTTTATGCAGGTGGATAAAAGGCAGATGGCTGTGGCAGTTTGTACCTGGAGTGCCACCTCTGCAGCAGGGACAGCTGAACCCCACCTGGGACAGCTCCTGCTTCTCTGTGCTTCATGGTCTCGTTTCTTAGACCAACAAATTGCTGCCACTTCACGTGGTTATTCAGGGATTGGTGGGGCATGGATGGAAGTGGGGGCCAGGCAGCCTCCAGGTGAGAGAGAACAATCCATGGGGTGAAGCCACCTCAGCCTCTAACCCTGAGTGCACCTCCTAAAAAGCATAGATCTTTGTAAACAATCTGACATTATCAGTAGACCTACCTGTGCCTTGTTTCAGAGCCACTTTTTACCCCAGACTTCCTCCAAATCTCCCAGAGGTGCATGGAGGCCCTGCCAGGACCCTGGGGCTGATGGGCTGTGGGAGGTGGTCCCTGGCTAGTGAGTCCTTGGCAGGCTGGGCTGGTGGGATCCACCCTCAGCAACCACCTGGCTCCTTGGAGCCCTCATGGTGGTGCCAGGGGATTGCTGCTGGCCTGACAAGCTGCCCTGAACACCCTGAAGGACCCTGTCATCATCCTCCTAAAGGTTTTGTTGGGGTTTTGGAGACTGGCTCTGTGGCAGCAAGCCCAAACTGCCCTCCTTGCATCTCCTGAGAATGCCCTCTCTGGATGTTTAGCATTCAGGAGAACAAGAATGAAATTTTAAGGCTTAAAAGGGAGAGCTTCAATTTCCAAGATCAGAGGAAGTCACAGACTGAGGAACTGGAGAGGGACCTTCCCCAAAACATGGATGTCTTTTGATCTGTGCAACTTTTTCTAGTCTCTCTTACAGCCAGCTGTGAAACCTGGATCTTGATATTAGTTCCAACTGTTGAATGGCATTAGATGATTCATCTCTGCTATTAACACAAAAAAGTAATACCATTTTCTGCTTTGCACATAATGCCTTTTGAGAAATAGATGAAGACATAAGGGACACGGAAGAATTATTTAATCTAAGCTTTTTTTCCTTCAGCCCTGTATTTTGTCACTCTATTGAATGATTACACTCCAGTTTCTGCCCTTCCCCAGTTACTCTGGAGACAGTGACAAAGGCAGGAGCCATCTCATCCTGCTTCAGTGCCCCTCTCCTCAGGGAGGGGTGTGCATCTTTTATCAAAAAGTAATAAATGTTCTTTGGTATAACAGAGTGAAAAGAAGGAGGGGAAAAATCACCAAGCTGGTTTCAATATGCTCTTTTAATAAGCCAGGGCCACTGTCATAAAAATGCCAGCACCAGCATTGAAAATCGAAGTACAATCTCAACGATTCAGCTGTGAAATCTAATTTGGCCAAAGAGGGGGCTTGGAGATTTTTCCACCCTCTCTGGTCAACGTGGAATCATGTGCATAAATAAAAAAATATTCCTGGGAAACTTTGCAATGAATCATGTGCTCTGTGGCAATAAAGATGGAGAAGTTTTTATTGTTGTGGTAATTCTTGGCACGGGACGTGGATTTTGCAGCTGAAAGACAATGGCCAATTTTATAGATTTTGAGCTCTTATTTATTTGTGAGGATCTTGATGGAGTGGAATTTGAACACCCCATTCCTCTCCCCCTCTGGTATTAAAAAAGGGAGCAATAAATGAAAGACGAATTGGTAGAAGTAAAAATGACAGGAAAAAATCTTATGGTGTTGAATTTTGGGGAAGAATATTTGTAAACCAAATGTCCAAATGTTCCAAATGTCACTGTAAAATAATATTCTCTCTAAATTTCCCTGAAATCATGGACCAATGCGCTGACTTGTGGATGCTGGGTGTTGAGCTGACCTCAGTTCACACTCAACCTACTAAAAGTAAAGAATTTTTAAATCAAAATTTTGTACTAAAAATTGAGAATTTTGAATGCTGTGAGCAGGGAGAGAATGACATTTTACCCAAGCATCTCAAAAGCTCTAATTGTCCATATAACTTCGTGGTGGGTGGCCTCATAACATCCATATTTGTGTTTACTGGGGTTTGTAAGTGCTATTATAACTATGGCAAATTGTACAGAAAGAGATGAGTTAACTTCCCAGGGCTGGGAACAGAGAATCCTTTCTTCTTCAGTGCCATTCTTGCTGCTGTTAAGGGTGTATCAAGAGGAAGCTGCCTTTTTCTCAGCACATTATTATTGTGATTGTTTCCCCAGCACTGACAGCAACCCCAGTACTTTCTCATTATGTGGTAGATGTGCAAGAGCCTGCTCTCTCTCCCACTAAAATCAATAACCATCTTCCTTAATTAGCATTCAAATTACAATCAGTCCTTTAACATTACTATCAATTAGGCACAGCACAGCCATGCCCTGCTGTTTGTCTGAACCCTTCCAAGTCAGCCAGGTTCACAGAGGCTGGGTGGGATCATGGGCAGGAGCCAGACCCCAGGGATTTGGGTTGCATCCACTGATGGTCACAGGCTCTCTGAAATGTTGCTGCAAGAGGAGGAGGAGGAGGAGCAGGTTCTCCTGAAACCACAGACACAGCACAGCTGGATTGATTGCCCCGTTCCAACCAAATGAACAACTTGGAAGTGTCAGGAATGTGATTACATCCACAGAAAAGCAAGCCTTTCCTCCTTTTTGCCTCCGTGCTGCCTGCTGAGGGCTGGAGCAACCTTGGCATGCAGTGAACTTTCCCCAGGAGCTGGGCTGGGGCCCAGAAATCAACACATGCAGGTTTCTAAGGCAAATTAAAGAACATGGCAGCAAAGGATAACTGGCTGTGAGGCTGCAGGTTGGAAAACCAGGGCATGACAGTGCTGGGTTTATTCTTCCCTGAGTGCTGTATATCAGGGAACTGATGTAGATGTCGAGGAGGCACCAAGGGAGCTTGAAATGATTGATGTCTCATCATGACTCCTCCAAAGCACCTGCCAAGGGGGACCTGGGGCAGGACAATGCAGGTTCCAGGGACTGAAGCTTGTGTTTGCTGTGAGAGATTGTTTCTTCAGATTGGGATCAGAGTATTTGCAGTGCTTCAGTCAAAAGAAGGGAAAAAAAAATGGAAAGGAAAAAAGGAAAGAACGAAAGTGTTTTGATGAAGTTAAAGCACAGAACAAACCTGGTTGTTCCCCGATGGCTCTGCCAAGGTTTGCTGAAAATTAGCTGCTCAGCACATGGTGATATTTGCTAGCAAAACAGACTAAATGATCTAAACCAAAGCACATGGGGCTGTTATAAACCTCCTATTCCTTAGATCAGAAAATTGCTTAGCACTGGCAATTTACTCTAACATCCCTCCTCAATCTAATAGAGATTATCCTCTGGAAAGGTCTGTTTTCTACTCTGAAAACTCAGACTGCCACCAATTTTTCCTCTGTCCCCAAAGCTTATATTAAATTTGCACTATTTAAACTCCTGACTGTTTTTTATACTGTTGTGTTTTACAACCACATGGTACATTTGCATTAATTCTGCATGTGGGAACAAGGGGCAAACAGAAACCTGTTCTTTGGAAGCAAGGAGTATTTCCCCTTGGAGCTCTATACTTCTCCTCTCTCCATTTTCCTTATCTGAGTTGATGGAAGACCCTCTTGGCAAGGGTAGCAGCTGTCCATGTGGAAAAGTGACCTTTTAATTTATATTTTTCGCTTTCTTGGATCCAGTGAGCATCTGGAAGAAGGAGTGCAGCCTAGTGCTGCTCTGCCAGAGGGCTTCCAAGGGCTGCCAGCAGCTGGTCCATGTAGGTAAGGCAGGCTGCTCCAGACCAGGAGGAACCTATCAGAAATAATTAAAAGACAGAAGTATCTAAGTGTGATGGAGCTTGCCTGTGTTGCACCTGGAGAGGAGTCTCAGCCTTATTAACCTCTTTGCTACACACAAAGGTGTGGACAATTGAATGGCTTGGGACATTCCAGCAGAGTCTGGAGTGACCACACCAGTGAATATGGACAGGATTTTCCTGCAGGATGGGGGTGTGAGCTGCCACAAAACACAAACGTGGTACCCCAGTGTTCAAGGCCAGGCTGAGCAGGGCCCCCAGGAACCTGATCTAGTGGGTGCCATCCAGAGGGATTGCAACTAAATGCCTTTAAGGTCCCTTCTAACCCACACCATTCTGTGATTCTTGTGGCCATTTAGCCCAGACTGGCTGTCAAAGCAGGAGAAGGGGATTCAGGGGCAGGAAGGAGAGAAACAACTTTCCCCCTCCCTCCTCTGCTCTGTTCTTTATTCATTTACATCTCACAACTGGATTTAATGTATCTAGACCTGCCAGCTCAATGAAACTTCAGTTTCTTCCCTTAACTGCTGTGATAATCTCACCTCTGCTGCCTTCTGAAAATAGAAAAAGCCATGCAGATAAAATGGCCCATTTCGATGAGTATCTTCGAAATTTTTCAGCTTTCTTTTCTTCACATCACAGCAAACTTCAAACTTCACCTCAGCACCCGAGGCTCTGATTTCAATTTACATTAATTTCAGACAGCACAAAGTGATTCCCTAATAGCTGAGAGCATTGTTAATGCCTCTCTTTTTTGAGGTAAAGAAAGAAGAAAATGGTCTAAAAGAAATTCATATATTGTTCATAATAACAATTTGCAATGAAGCAAAACCCTTAATGTCCCTATGGAAGTTCTTGCAATAAAATACACTTTGCTGTTTGGCTCTTAATTTTTATTTCACACTTTTTATTTGCTGAGTTTTCAATTTTCTGAGCAAGATGGAGAAAATGAGCTGTTGGTGCTCAGTTCACAGGAGCATCTCATCAAAGTGGAGTTTTTTCCCCAACTCTGAGTAACTCACCTGCCTTCCACAGGTAAGGTGGGGGATGAGGGGAAATCCTCGATCCTTGCAGGGTTTTCCAGTTACATCACAAGGTCTGACGGGGAATCTCCAGAGGAGAACTTCAAAGACTGGTCACTTAAAAACACAAAACCGTGGTACATATTCTGACAGAAAGGTCGTAGCTCTTGCTTTAGCTTGGGAAACTGAAGAATGGCTTTATTTAACAGCAGTGCACTTATCCCCCTTGAAATGCGAATGAAGATTAATCCTCGGTCACACTGGGAAAGGCTCCACTTTGAAATGGCTGTTACAGTGATTTTAAATTAACATACACAGCACACAGAGTGAATTCTTTTCCTCTGAGTGTGTCCACTCTGGGCACTTTTTAGCACAATTTAATTGACTGCCAATTAATGTAAAGTAGTCAGACATTTTTAAGGCCAGGGTAGACATTTTCCCACATTAATCTGCAGGCTGGTTGATAATTAATCTGAGACATCTATCCTCCCCAACCCCAGAGATAGGTAAAACTATCAGATACCAGACACTTTTTACTAAAAACCACAATTATATCTTCATTTATAACAGCTGAGGAACAATGTTTAATTAGTTACATGATATTATTTGTGGACAACTGACCTCCATATAGACAATGTCTAAAGTGCCTCAAGTCATATATTTGGGTTTGAAAATCACCTCAGGAAATCATTTGCTCCTTTGTACTTCTCTTCTGACCTCCTATTTAACACCAGCAAAAGAGAATGAAAAATGCTTTATCAAAGGTAAGATGTATTCTTTTTAATAATGAGTTTGTGGATTTTGTTTCCAGTCAAGGAATTCTCAAGGAATTAAGCAAAATATTTCTCTCCAAATATTTATTCAGTCTGAAGTTATTTGTGCCTTTCTTTGGAAAATAAAAAGGAAGCATCTGTAGAAGAGACAGGCTTCTACAAAGCATGTTGCATGTGTAGGCACCTGCTTCACCTGCCATCCCTTGAATTTGGGTGGAGGGAAGGTACAGCTGCTTTTGCATTTACCTGACATTTTCCATTCCCTCTGTACACAGACACAGGATAACCTCAGGCTCACTACAGGCACGGGACCTGTTTGGTCCTTTCACTCTTGGCTCCCCTTGTCCTGCAGAGATACCCCAGCACCCACAGAAAGAGCTTTGCCTCTCTGTACAAGGGTCTTGCCCCTTCACAGAGCCCAGCCCTTGTGAGGAGCTGTGCTGGGCATGGTGGAAGGTACAGGGGAACGAGCAGCTCCCAGAAACACCAAACCCACTGGTTCCATGTCTTATCTCATTTCCAAGGGAGCACAACCACCTCCTTACAGCTGCCAGGTGATGAAAACCCTCCACTCTAGCTAATAACAGTGGCTGAGCCAAGCTAGTCCTTGAGAGAGAGAAAAAGGAGCTGGCAGAGCCTCCTGCTTTCTGCTGGTACCCACCCACCTCCCAAAGTGCCAATGACTCATCTTCAACAAAAGACATGCTGCCTGGTGCTGTAGTGGCAGATGCTGCCAAAACCTTCGGGGCCACTTTTCTTGGCCAAATCAAAGCAAAATATTTAGGTAAGTGAGACCAAGTGGACTGTTCTGCTCCCAAAACCCTTGCTGAATTCACTGCCTCATGACTTGCACCAACACCTCAATGATGAATTCTGCTGGTCTCTGAAAGCCCCCCCAGCCTCAGACAAAGTCTCAAAGTCAGGGTGCTGCAGGCAACTCAGAGGGATCTGGTGAAAACAGGCTGGGCTGGGCTGGGCTGGTCCATCTTCCTGAGTCTGTCATACCAAGTGCACACTGGGACAGTGCAGCCTCTGGAGCTGGTGCTGCAATACAGAAAACACCCACAGACAGCCCCCCCAGCTAAGAACAATAAAACAACAGTCACCTGCACTTGCAGAGATGAGTTCCAGCTTTGTGGCTTCTCCCCACATCCCATCAAAGCCCCTGCAATTCTGTAGACACCCCTGTAGCTTAAGGACTTGAAACTTCTTCCAGGGAGGTTGGAGGAAAGCCCCTGCACAAATACTGAAAGGTTCTTAATCAAAGTCAGTAAGTGCCAGAGCAAAATGAATTGAACTTTGGGGTGAAAAATGACTTTTCTTTTTAAGAAAGGTGGATACTTTCTATTGATTTTTTTTTTCTTTACTTAGGATTTTGCAGCAAATCCATGAAGAAACTTTCACTGCAATGTTCTTGGAAATAAATGGTCCACATATTATACACATTCATTTACACCCAGCAGATCTATCTAAAAAGAATAGGAACTGATTGAGTTAGCTTTCTGTAAATGAAAAGGGGCTTGGCTGTACCAGTCTTTTTTGCAAAGTAATTTATCTACTTGAAAGTTGGATCATCAGCTGTAGTTAAACCTCATTTTGCTTTCAAGATGCTTGTTTTGTGCTTCCAGTCTAGGCTTTTTCTAAACTATCACGAGCTCAATTTTTAGCTTAAGTTTGCACAAACTTCAATGAGTTAGATCATGACAAGGGATGAGCCTTGCTGCTGGTCCAGTCTGACCATTGCATGACCTGAGGCAGCAGATGGTGGGATAACCAAGGCAGCTCCTTGGTAAACAAGTAACACCAACATGGGTCATCAGCTGTGAGGAGTTCTGGCTTTTTTAAGTGGGGATGCTTATCAGATATTCAGTTATGCCTTCCACATCCTCTTTGTTTCCTGTCTGGACAGCTACACAAACTATGCAAAGAGCCAGAGCAGCTTTTGGACTTTGAAAGCTCCTTTTCCCATTGCATCCCTGCAGAGGTGCAGCATTCCCAAATCTTTCACTACCAGCAGTCAGCTGTGTGTCCTTGCTGAGCTTTTTCCTCCTCCTCCACCACCACCACCACCACAGGTCTTGGATATTAGCTCTCCTACTGCCCACCTGCTTCACTTTGATATCAGCCCTCTCAGACAGAGGTTAATCCTGAGGAAAAAGCCTCCCTCAGGATCCTCTTTCCTTTCCGCCCACTCACATGAATCAGCGGGATGGGGAGGGAGCAGGTCAGTGCTCAGGGCACATCCCCGGGCCCCTGTACGGGGGGAGCTGAGAGCTCAGCATTCCAGAGATGCTTTGCTGACCGGAGAGCAGCAGCTCCTTGTTTTCTCTGCCCTTAGCTCGGGCTGGCTCCGAGAGACGTGGTACCTGCTCCCCCTGGCTTCAGGCAGACCTGCCCCAGCTCCCAGGGATGTGGTACCTGCTCCCCCTGGCTTTAGGCAGACCTGCC
Organism: Phylloscopus trochilus trochilus; assembly: GCA_016584745.2. Classification (NCBI taxonomy): domain Eukaryota; kingdom Metazoa; phylum Chordata; class Aves; order Passeriformes; family Phylloscopidae; genus Phylloscopus; species Phylloscopus trochilus. Next base: position 12,849,633 of record WQNJ02000041.1, read on the forward strand.
CCCGTGCTGTGACACCACAGGAAGATCAGGGCACCCCAAGCTCCTCCAGGGCTGCATCAGTTTGCAGGCACAGCTCAGGCCACGGTCACACCAGCAGAGAGTGCTGGGGACATCAGTGTCACCCACCCCAGCAAGGAGCTGAGGTGTTGCTGCTCAAGCTTTTCACATCATTTTGTGAATGAGGAAGCAGGAAAAAGAAGCTGAAAGGACATCCTGAGCCCCAGCAGCTGACAGCAGTCCTTTGAGTGAAGTGGATCCAACCCATGAGACTCATGGATCAGGATGAGCAGAAGCAAAGCAGCAGCTGCTTTGTTAATGTCCCCTTACCTGCAGAAATGTCTGAAAGCCTGGCTGGAAGGTGCAGGAGAGCTCCCAGCCCATATCAGCCCTGCTGGATCCAGAGGCTCTCCCCAGGGCTAGTGGATTCTGGCTGAGGTCTGGAAGAGATGCTGACCACAGGCAGGGGTGTGCTGCCAGGCCCTGGCAGTGTCTTACCTGATTTGCAGCCCTGGGGGAGGAAAAGCATTCAGAAATCAATATTAGTGGATTTTAAATTAAGTACTAAATTATCTCACCTTCAGTCACAGTGGATTTACTCCAGAATGGTTCCTACAAAAATTTACTGGTTTTCCATGCAAAAAATATGTGGCAAGTACAGCAGACTATGTATTCCCCTCCCCAAAGGAAACAGTAAAAATTCCTTCTTTCTCCCTAAATCTATGTAGAGACATCCAGATTTACCTCACAGCAAGTCACTGGTGAAAATGTCATGATGTAACATTATTTGGGGAATAAACCCCTCTTTCTGTTGCACGAGGCATAGATACAACAATGGTATCACCCATAACTCTGGTGAGCTTATAAATATATGAATGGAAAATGACCTGAAAGTTGTTTTTCCTCTTGGCAGTGAGATCAAGTGCCAGTAGCTCTGACCAGTGTACACTTACATATTACTGCAATGCAAGGGAATCTTTTTTTTTTTTTTTTTTTTTCTATGCTAGGAAACACCTGTGATGGAAAACCAGCAATATAAGTACTTCATCATTCCAGCCACAGCTGCTCGGTGGCTCTTGTGCTGAATTCTAAGAGATAGCAAAACCCGTAATCATTTCCCTCTTCTGCAGTTTGTAGCCAAAACATAATTACAGCAAAACACTGAGCTTTGCAAAATTGCAAGAGGTGAAATCATGACCCCCACATATAGATGTTTTCAGCCTCGTTTCCTGTCCCCAGGGGTGCTCCTCAGGTACCCACCACATCCCTGAGAGTGGGAAGTGAGCTTGGAGTTCTGAGTGAGCTTCACTTGGTCCTCTTTTTGGTGCTGTGGCCAGAGATGGGGCTGCTGGAGGAAAAGCTTTTCTGACAACACATGAGGACAGATTAATTTCTTAATAAATTTTTGCAGCTGTAGGCTCTTGGTTTGACTCCACCAGCGACTGCTGAAGGTTCTAGATAAGGATGTCCCAGCCAGCTTGGTGTGTGGTCAGGCACTCCCGAGCTTCTTGTGATGCCAAATCTGCCTGTTAATTGATGGGTGACAACCAGTCTGTCAATGCCCTTGTGTTTGGTGTTTTTGGCTGTATCCTGCTGCTACAGGAGTTACGGCCCTGGGGGAGCTGTGTGGCAGCTCTGGGGATAGGGAGGAGCTCTGTCCCTGCATGATACCAAAGGTTTTTGTGAGGAATGGTGCATGGAAATGCTCATGGATGGCCACACTGTCCTAGAGAAAGTGTCTGTGACCTTGGGGGCAGTGACCCTGTGTTGGCCCCTGTCACTCTGCTTTTCTAAAGTTCTGCTGTATCCTTCTGATGTTTACTTTCTGAAGTGGAGTTTCTCACGCACTTTCCATGTAAATCATGGTTGTTTTGCATTCCTTTCTGGAGGAGGAGAGAATTGATGGATTGTTGGGTTGACCAGTGTGGTTGGAGAGGACAATTTTCTTCCTCCAATCCATGGTCACTGTTGGAATTCTATAAATGTCGAGGTCTGTAAATAAACTGCCCTTTTTCACCTTGGATATCTCAGTGTGTGAGTGTGGCTGTTTCGTGTTGTATTGTAACAGGCCTCATTCACTCCATCTGCACATGGGTCAGGATGGTGTGGACAGACTCACATTTGCAAATAAAGGAGAATCATAAGCTGTTTCTGAATTCTGTCCGTGAACTGGGCTCTCTGGTAGGTACTGGGAGGTTCTGGCATCAACAAACATGTTGTGGTGAATGCTGGACTTTTTGTGGGAACTCACTGGCCCCATCCCAGCCTGGGCTGGGTAGATACTCATCCCTTACATTCTCCTTTTTGCACTCTCTTTGCCTTTCATGTGGCAAAGAGCTCCCACCAGCGAATGTCAGGACTTTTTGCTCATAAGCAGTTGCAGACATGTTAATTCTTCCTTAAAGAGACTTAAAAAGAGCCAAACTCCATACCCTGGTGCACACATTGTATTTAGCAATTAAAAGCTCTTATCGCACCAAGTTTTGGTTTAAATAATGGTTCATAATTCCCTCTGGACTACAGAAGGAAAAAGTGATTGTAAAGCAGTGTATGATAGAGCAGCATGTGAAATTCATATCCCTTCTGAAAGCTGGCTGGGGAGACCTTGCCCAAGGAGAGCTGGAGGGAGGAAACTGGAGACACAAAGAGGGAGAAAGGGAAGAGAACAAGAAGACTCAAAGCAATTAAATATTCACCCCTTTCTAAATAAATACCTAAACTCATTTAAACATCCCAACTGGATGAGTGTGGAAAGATATCCTGAGGGAGGAGAAGTGTAAAAGGAACAATGAAGTTTGACTTCAACCAACCCCTGTGAAGGGTGCAGAAAGGCTGGCAGTGCCACCAGGGTCTGACCCTGTCCCTCTGGGCTTTGTGGTGTTTCTGGAGCTCTTTGCTATAGGGACCACTAACATGCCTGGCTATTATCTTTAGCAAGAAAATTTGGCATGCTGAATGTGAAAATCAGGGTGCATTTTACAACAGAAACCTGCCTCACACCTTGCTCTCCACATCCTAGGGCATCCTCTGAGGATTCTCTGAGTGCTCTCTTGCCCAATGACTGAAAAATACCAGCATTTCTTTGGAGAGAAATGATGCTTTGCAGAGAAGCCCAATGCAAGAAGATAATCAAAGAATGGAAATGAGTGTTTATTTCTTCACTTTTCTACTCATTCAGCTTGACAATGCACTAAGGGGAAGGTCAGCCCCTGTGCTGGTGGTCTCATGGCTGGGGGGGATCATGTGAGGAGGGAGCAGAGGTCCTTGGAGCCCCCTCCTCCTGGGTGTGCTGCTGCAGCATCCCCAAATTACACACACATCTGCTCCAGCACCAATTAGTCATGTGATGTTTGAAACATCAAATATCCTTTCCCTGCTTATCAACACTGCAATTATGGCCTGTCAGGGTTTTATGCTCTACCCAAAATAAACACTCAAATGCTCACGTTAACCCTTTAGCTCTCTGGGGCTGTGGGGTTGCACAGTTTGTGGGGTGAGCAGGGGCCACAGGGCTGGGGGGTAAAAATTGGGGAGAGGGGCAGTGACTTCTACAGGGTGTGTGGTGCCAAGGCCAGGCTTAGAACTGAAGCTCTCAACTATTTATTCATAGTATTTCACATTTTTTTTGCCATGAGATGTTATGAATACAGTGCAGCTACCTTGGCTGTGGCAAAGTTTTGAAGCATCCTTGGAAGAATTGATGACAATTTTTTTAGAACCTGTTTTTCTTCTGAGTTGTGTTTTTGTTTGGTTTTTTTTTTTTTTTTTTTTTTTCTGTGTAACTGAAATTTTACAGGAAAGAAACACATTTTATGGGAGTTTTAATTTTCCCTATTAAAGAATGGCTTGCTTCTGATCTGCCAAGCAAAGATTTTAATGATTTTATTTTATAAAAATAAATAATAATAATAAATATTAAATATAATTTATTTAATAAATTTATTCAATAATAATAATAAATAAGAACTTTTTTTTTTGAGAAAAAGATAACTTCTTTCTGCATTTTTACTCAAGAGAACGGAGGGGTTTTTTTTCTCAGCTGCTTGAGCCCGTGTTGATGCCGACATGGGACACACTGCAAAATCTTCTGCCTGGACAGGTGTTGTAGAGGCTTTGCTTCATTTTGTTGGCCAGACAGGTTTTGTGTGCTGGTCTGCACCATCACAGCCTCTGCTGCCCTCCTCGAGCCTTACCCAGTAGTGCAAAGGGGGCTTGAGGCATTTTGGGGTACAGGGAGGAGAGGTCCAGCTATGCTGAGGTACATGCTCTGAGTACATCCAGTAGCTTACCACTGCTGCAACCTGAATTTTTTAGACACAAGCAATCTGAGTAATTTTTCCCAGGCCCCTTTTGCATTTTTTGGGATGAACTTGGCAGCCAGTGCCTTGGCTATGTCAGGTCAGGAGCAGGGGGCAGTGGCAGAGCCAGCCTGGGGAAACCTGCCCTGCTTCTGCCTCTGGAATTGCTGAGGTCTCTGTCTGCTGCTTGGGCTCTGAATTCCACACTGAATTCACCCCAAAGTCAGCAAGTGAGCAGGGAGGCTGCAGGAGGGGTCACATATGTGCACTGGCTCTGAGAGACAGACCTGACTCTGCTCTTCCTCTCTCCATGACCTTCCCCTCTCCACTTTTCACACCTCCTTTGGCTTTGCTCTGCAGGTTTTGATTGGAAACTTGGAACTACACAGCAGACTGCAGTTAATAGCAATAGAACAAGAGAGTAATCTTTACTCTCTATTGTTGCTTAATGACCTAAACATCTTGAATGCTTTTGATAAGTTGACTGAGGTGTATATATCAAAATTCCTGGAGTTTCTGCTGTGAAGGGCTCCTAGCAATGAGCAATGTCAGAGCTAATCTGCAGCTCTCAGGGCCTGGGACACACTGCAGCAATGTGAGGAACTGCAGCCCAGATCATGCAGGAGTCCTGCTTGATGGATGCTGCTCCAACACCTCCTCTGCAGAAAATGTCAATGTCAGAGAGTAAAAGTGATGGGATTGACTTGGACTAAGAGAAGTTCAGCTCTATCCCAGCCTGCTCTTTATTGGTGACACATGGGACATTCATTATCCAATTTTATCTCTACCTTGAGATTACCTATTTCTTTAAGGGAGAGCTTGCTGCTGATTTTCATCTTGAATGGCAGCGCTGAACCAGTGCAACACTCCAGCTGTTTAGCTAAAGTTACCCAACTTCTACTTTTGCATCCATCTTTCAAATGAAAAAAAAAAAAAAAAGCAGCTGTGGTTATAAAAATGTTATTTATAAGAATACTTTAAGAACTGATACTTCCAAACAGCCCTTTTTCCTACCATTTATTATTTTGCCTTTGGAGGATAATGTTTGGAACATTTTTTTTTCCTCCAGGAGCTGTGTTGGCTGCTTGTAGCCCTGGTTCGTGCCTGTGATGTTTTGGTTTCTCTGAAACTCTTTCCCAGAGACTGTTCTGTCAACAAGAAACATGTTTTCCTAACTGTAACCTGTGTTTACATCCATTTCCCTAGGAGGGACTTCTTCTTGATGTCCCTCTGGCTTGACCAATGCAATTGAAGAAGTTTGTCTTTTTTCCACCCCTTGGGTTGTTCTTTGTAAAACAGTATAAAGGGAATAAATTCCCAAGTAATGAACACAGTCATTGTCAGCCCTCTGATTCAGAGTCCGTGTCATTGTGATCTTGGACAGCGCCAGCTGCTGCCTTGCAGTGGCTGCTGGTGGCACCTGGAAGCTCTTGCACGGGCCTCTGTGCCGTGCTAGGCAGGCTAGCTGAGTGGAAACCTCCTTCAGAGGTCCCTGACAGCCTGCCTGCTTTGCTCAGGTGGCAGATGGAAGCACAGCTGGAATGCAGAGGCTGAGGGGGATCAGCTAATGAGGGGTGTCAGCCCGGCAGCTCTGCTGTGCAGCAAACAGCTCCGTGCTTTGGAAGGGCTTCCAGGGCTGAGTGGCCAAAATGGCTTTAGTGCAGCCTCTAAAAACGCTGCTGTGACATAGCCCTGCTCTTCTGGGCCCTTCAAGGACCGGAGTTTTGCGTGCAGCTGATATTTCTTAAGGCAGTTCAGTGAGTCAGAACAGGCCATAGATGTCCTGTTGTCTAAGTCCACGCTGCAGCATCAGCTGGGCAGGGCAGCCCATGTTTTGAAATACTCACAGGAGCTTCAGCCCCAGACAGGCATGGGCAAATTGTGACTCCAAGGGTGCCAGCTCTGCACCTGGCTTTGAAACTGTGCCTCTGTAAGAGAAATGCCTATTTCCCATGCCTGAGGACAGCAAGCCTCAGTTTCCTCTCTCATGGAGGCCCTGGGATGTGCTGCTCTGCCCATCACATCCTTGCAGCACCCAGCTCTAGCCCTGGCCTGCTCACCAGGGACAACGAGGAAGCTGAAATAACCCAGTTCAGCTTTCAAGCCCAAGCCATTGCCCAGAATCCAAGTGCTTTCCCTGCTGAGCTGTTACTGCTGCAGGTTCTGCTCCACACCAAAACCAACTGCCCTTGACAAAGCCACGTCCTCCAGGTCTCCCCGGCCAAATACAGCAGCCATTTCCCTGCTCTTTCTCTCTCTCTCTCTCTCCACTGTGCTTTTGCCCTGTAATTTCCACATTCCCAGAGGCTGCAACTTTCCAAAACTTTTCCCTTGTGCCCAACAGCAGATTTGTGTGTTCTGGGGTCTTCAGAGCATGAAATTCCTGCTCTGAGTGCTGTAGCTGGAGCCTGGAATGTGTTTCTCTACAACACGGTCTGGTTTGTGCTTTGTCTCAATGTGATGATTCAGTTTAGTGCAAATGCCAGTTGGGTGGTATCTCATTTCTGTACCAAAATGACATTTGATTTGTTTACAATAGAGAGTAAATGAAAGTAAGAAATATGTTACTTTGAGTCTCAAAGAGAAAATCCTCATCTGACGAGATCAAATGCCTTCTTTGTATCTTTTAAGATAAAATGCTTTTGATACTATCACAATCCATCTCTGGAAATTTTAGGATAAGAAATATTATTATCCGATAGAAAAATACTTTGCTGAGAAGTCAGTTATTCTGCCTCTGAGAGAAATATCTGACACCTGTAGAAAGACGTGTTGCTAGGAAAGACTTTCAGTGGTTGTGCACAAAGCCACAGCTGTTTCTGTCTTGCCTGAGTCAAATCCCCAGTCCAGCCTGGCAGAGTTGGAGCTGGTAGCTGCTGGTGTGTGCTCAGACACCCAAGGACAGCAAGGATGCTGTTATCAGCTCTTGTCCCTTGCAAGGCTTGGGCCAGCTCAGGCTGCCTGCTGCTGGCAGGTACACAATTAACCTTGCTAATCAGCAGCTCTCTGAGGAAGGAAGTGTACTGCTCCTGCAGGGAATTCATCTTTTTTTTTTTTTTGCTTCAGGTTGATTGATATTCATGGGCTTCAATATTTCAGCATTCCTCTGCTGAGAGTGTCAGGTCTGGCTGGAGCAGGAGGGATTTTTCCTCTGCTAGGGCAAAGCAGAATTGCTCTGCAGGAGCTGGTACTTCCCTGCAAATCTGATCTGGGCAGGGAGCTGCTGGAATGCTTAATAACACTTGAGGAAATTCAGGGGAAGGAAGACGAGGGATCAAAATCTACAGAGGAAAACATCAAGTGAACTGAAGTACCAGAGGGAAAATAAGGATTTGAGGTGGGATTTGGTGGATCCCAGGAGGCTGGCTGCCTTGTGCTGTCAGATGGTCCCATGAGCCTGGGTCTAATGTGGGTCTTGCACTTGTGGTTATTTAAAACTCAAAGATAAAGTGAGTGGAGAGTGTTGGTATCTGTCCCAAGTGAACAGAGCAGGTTTGGCTGCCAGAACAGCCTGGATTTCAGCTGTTCACTGCCAAAGATAGTGTCTGAAGGACTGGATAATACCTATGAACCCCTCAGCAGGGCCTGGCTCTGGGGTACACTCACTGGTAGCAGGCAGATGTTGGAGTAGGTTTTGAAAGCAAAATGTGTTCCAAACCATGATGTTCTGAGCTTGGGTTTTCTCATTACTAATGTTTCCTTCTGTGTCAAAGGAACCTTTATTAGCTGTAAACCCCTTCGGCAAGACAGACCAGCATTTTTCTACTTGAGTCATCCTCCAGCAATGAAAGTGAGTCCCCAGATTTGGGGAAAAATATTTCATCCACTAGCACAGTCATATATATTTACAGGCTGTATTTATGCAATGGAATGTATTATAATATTTAAAGGCTGTTTTTTGTTTTTGCCAGGCCATCTTATAAAAGACCATCTGAACATGCAGATGTGGTGCTCCAGCTCTCTAAGGTGCTGATTCAAGGCAATGCAGAAATGCAGTTGGAGAGGAGAGTGGTTCTGTGCCCCAGAACTTGCTCCTCTGGATTGGCTGTGGCCTGAGACATGCTCATGCTCTCTCTTTATTTAATAAAATCATCACTCCTTCTCAGATAGTTTTCCCCAGTTGAATCTATAAGTTTAAACAACTCAATTAAAAGGCCAAAAAAAAAGTCCTTAAGGGCACTGCCTTTCATTACTGGTGAGATGAAGAATGCTGTACAAAGAGATTACAGAGATGTGACAAATAGCATTGCAAGTAAACCCTGAGAATAAAAAGAAAAGGAAAAAAAAAATCCCGAGCAAATATCTACATCTTCTCCACGTGTTACCCCAATCAGGCCTGGCAAGACAACACAGCTCCACACCCTGGGAGTGCTCTTGGCTGATGGGGTGAAATTGCTTCCTCGTGGCCTATGGGTCATACAAGGGGTACCTTCTGCAGCTCCCATCCTGCAGCTGTTCAGTCCAGGGGAAAATTGTTCAGACATCCCAGCAGTCTCATGCTCCAGGCTGCAGAGAGACTTTTTTTTTTTTTTTTTAATGGAAAATAAGCCATTAAGTTGCCACTGAGACTGGTGGTAACTAAGGCAGTTTCAGCTGTGTGTGTCCTGGCTCGGCTGTGCTCAGCTCTGTAAAACCAGGGCAGATGTCTTTGTGTCCAAAGAACTCGTGGTCTATGATGGGACATCCCAGGTGGACACCACGGGGCATGGGGAGCAAGGAGATGGTACTGGCTAGATGGGAGAGACAAAAATTTTGCTGTAGGACAGTTTTCTGTGTCACTGCTCTATGGAAGCAAGGTCCTGGACTCCCAAGAAATTTTGCTGGATTTATTATTTCTGGGCTTCTGCCTCCTTTTTTTTACAGCCATGCTCTGAAGCACAAAGCCAGCAACAGGGCTTGAATTTCTGGGACAACCCAAGGACAACTGAGTCAGGAAGGGAAGGTGAGGCCCAGACTGAAACCCACAGTCATGAAGAGCCATGGGAAAGTCTTGAGCTGCTATACAGCCCACATCTGGACTGTCTCATCCTCCACAGAACTGTGAATTATTTGAGAAGGTAAACGTAATTGTTTTTGTTTTGTTGGTGTGTATTTTTTTTTTTAGTTCAAAAAGCTCTACTATCTGCAACTTGCATACACTTACTTGTTTCCCAAGAAACTGGAGATGCTACACAGTGCAAATGTGCTAGGCATTGAGGTTGCATTAATTCTTTATATTTCCTGTGCTGGAGATATTCTGGAATCACTGCGCAGGAACTTTGCAGATTCAAAACAAATGTTGAAAAAACCCAAACAAGAAGTCACAGAGAACCAAGACCACTGAGAAAGTCTGTTCCACAATGGTGTTGTAGTCCCCATGGGGAAAAAATTGAAACAACCCAGGTAAGACAATTAGTTTTGCTTCACTTCTTCCTAATTGTTGCTTTGCCTTATTGTGTTTCACCACATTTGCATAGAACATGGTGATGTGCACCAGGGCTGCTGCTGCTGGTTGGCAGCTGCTGGTAAATCCAGGTGGACTCTCATGGCTTATTGTGGGCATTGTCTGGGAAGAGTCCATTGTGAGAGGAACAGGATTTGGTCTGTCTGTGGGGCTGATGGCTGGCTGTGTCCACTTTCAGCTTTACTGAGTGCACAATCACCCTAACCTTTGGCCTGGCATATGGGGAGGCCAGGATGAATTGGAGGAGCTGGGTTTTGGTGGCTACAGAGTCTCTGTGTCAGTAGATTTTCATTTCATTTGAAGAACAGAGAGAAATAGGCTTTCTTTGAACCCCCCTATTTGGCAGTCTGATTCTGGTCTGTCTGCTCAGCCTTGAGACAAGTCAAAGGACCTTTCTGGGGAGAGGTGAGGGGGCATTTCTGGGCTCCTGGAGCAGGGCTGGTGGAGGGGAGCAGCCTCTCACCATGTACCCCTTCAGCTGTGAGGTGGGTAGGTTTGGTGACACTCAGCTGACAGCAGCCATCCAGAGTAAAGGGTAAATTGAACCCTGCTGCTAGGGAATGGCAGGGGAGCTAAGAGAGGCTTCTGTCCAGTGGCACTTTCCTGGAGTTTTGGCACAAAGAAGATCAAAAACCAATAGTAAACTGGCCCTGCTTCCTACGGGTCAAAAATGTCTGAAGATGATCACTTTGGAGCTGTCAAAATGTTTCCTTCCAGTTGTTTTCAGCAGGCAGATGATCTGCTTGAGCAGAGCCCTGCTCAGGGCAGAGCCCAGTATTTGCTCTGCTCCAGCCTGGTGGTTTCACCAAACCTTGGCAAAGTTGAGCAAGAAAAGGATCCACTGTATTTTGGGGAAAAGAAGGCTCTCAATCAGCCTTCCCTAACCTAATCCTCTCCACCCTCCCAGGCATCTCAGCAGTGTTCTCCTCTGAAGGACATCAGGCTTATCTCCCTGTTCCACCCTTGTTCTGCTGGTATGGTACCATGGCTGTGACCCTGCCCAAGGGTCATTCACCAGGGCAGGGTCAGGGGTGCTGTGCAAAATGGAATATCCCTGTGGAGTTAGAGCCTGTATCATCATGCCTATATCCAAGTGGTGCAGCATGGAAGCTATTCAGGCAGCTCTATTTCTGGCATTTTGTAACTTTGGAGTGCCTGCTTTTGCAACCTGAATAATGTTCTTTTAAGTATAGAGTTTAGGAGGGTTTTTTTTAGGATGTAATTATAATCTTGTTCTACATAATTTAACAGCATCAGGGCAGGAGATTTTTATCCAAGGCTGGAAGTAATTGTCAGGCTAGTATTGAGCAGCCAAGCAGCTCGAGGGAAGGACAAAGCTGTGCATTTCCCAGTCACAAAGTGGAGAAGGGGACAAGCCCACCCCTGGCTCTGCACACAGGGTCTCTGCAGTGGGCAGGATGCCTTGTGAACTTTGAAGGGGCATGTTGAGGGATAAAGATCATCACCAAAATATCTGCACCACAGATGGGGAGGAAATGAGTGACATTTGGGACTTAAACTGTTCCATGGGCATGGTTTCATGGCCAGAGCTGACTGCCACCTCCTGTGCTGCTCTTGGTGTGAGGTGTGAAAGGTTTGAGGGTTGTCTCAGGCGTGGGGCAGCAGGGTTTGGGAGCTGGGGGTGGGAGTCAGCTCAGCAGAAGTATCATTGGCCAGCAACTGCATGAGAGGGCCCTGGATGCTCCTTCTTCACTGTCCCCTTTGGGACCTCGAGTCATTTGTGGTGATGGGTCCATAACAAGCTGCTGGTGGTGATGGCCAGCACCAAACTCAAAAGGGCTGCAGCCACCAAAGTCTCCTTGCCCAAGCATCTGAACGTGGGTTAGTGCTGATCCAGCTTTCATGGCTTTGACAGTGGGAAGTAGATGGAATTCTGTGTTTGCTTCTCCTGCTTTCCTGCATGTGTTGATCTGCATGGCCAATATCTCACCTGGAGAGAGGCCAGAAGGGGTGGGAGAGGACTCTGAAAGGGTACAAGGGAACAAGTGATTTCCTAGATCATTAATTTGCTATTTGCAGCCAGAGTGTTTTTGGCTCAAGATGAAGGACTGCCAGGGACAGCAGTGGAAATCTGGGACTGCAGATGATTTCTCTCCTTAAGGTCACTGCTGAGTGGCACAGAGCTAATGGCATGACACTGGAGAAACAGGAGCAGTGTCTGCCTCCCAAATTCCTGTGCACAAACCATGTCCACAGAGCCATGGGTGCCCAGGACAAGGCAGGATGTGCTGGTGGGTTGGGGACACCTGAAGCTGCCTGGCCTCCCCTGTGCCCTTCTCTGATTTGGGTTGCAGTCCCTCTCTCCTGGCTGCTGTCTCAGGATTAACCTTCTGGTTGAAGTGATCAGGTAAAGCCTCCTGGTTTTGACAGCAGAGGGTCTGGATTCCCTGTAATGCCAGTTCTAATTGTGGTGCTCTTCAACAGGGGGAAGCCTCCTGGATAGCTCTGCCAGCTCTGCTTCTATGTCTTTCACTGGATGCTTCGAGTTAAAAGAGTGAAAAATGGAGTGTGATGGAGTATTAGCAGAAAATCAGGTTTTTAAATAAGGTTAACCAATTTCTCCACTCACAGCCAAGTCCATTACAGCTTCTGACTCGACTCCTGTTCATTTGACAGGACCTGTACTTGGGGCACTTGCCTACCAGGTGCTGGGATGTCCAAAGCCCTGCTCCAGCGGGTTCCCATGCAGCCCAATACTCAGGATTGTGCCCCAATGGCATTTGAATAATTCTGTTTTGCTACTGAATACTCAAAACTTTTAGCATCTGGTTCAGAGGGCCTAGTGAGCAGCTGCTCCTTGGGAAGCAGAGATTTGTGAAGGGCCACGTGTTGTGGCCATGAAATGAAAACCTGGCTGTTACATCCAAACATGATGTGTCTGCCAGCAGGGAATGAGGCCCCTGGACATCTCCTGCCCTGGGAACCCCCTGTGTGTGAGCAGACAATCCTCATTTCTCTGAGCAAAGCAGAACATCTCATTTACTCGTGTTTGCTGTTTGCCTTTCCCTCTCCTTCCTGGTGGCTCTTTAATAGAAAGCTTGGATTAGTGGCACTTCACATGCTGTGGAAAAACCTGCTCTGGGACAGATTCTTGGCCTCTGTTTTGCTCCCAGGTGGGAGATCTTGTCTCGTACTTGGAGGCTGAGGCCCAGAAACCCCTGTGTGGGGTTGGGAGCCAGCACGTGCTGGGGAGGAAAGGGAGCTGCCAGTGATGGAAAAGGGGCTGCTGCTGGTACAAACTTGCCTTCCTTGTCTGTGAGCACATGGTGGAGTGGTGCTGAGCAAGTGGGAAGTGACTACACCCAGACTCCCCCTGTGTCAGGCTTTGCAGCCTCTGCAGTGTTTGCAGCCTCCCGTTGCATTGTTCAGCTGTCTTGCTGTATTAATGGCTTTGAACCTTTGCTTCTGAGGGGAGTGATTAAGGTGCTGCTGCTTAGTCATCAGGCTTTGCTTCCTATTTAATTTCTGATGAATGTAAAGGAGAGCTTAAGTGCACTGTGATGGAAGTCACAAGTGCCTTCCCTGTGCAAGGGTTTCAAGGTGCTCTGCCTTTTTTGCCCCCTGGATTTTGGGGACTGAGCTGCTCAGCAGCCTCTGGCACAACAGAGCCTTGGCTTGTGATCTGTGAGTTACCTGTGCAGGTGGCTGGGTGTTGAAAAGTGCTTGGTAACTGAATACAGAGCAGTACCTGCAGTTATGCAAAAGAATTGCCAAGGTGGGGACTTCAGGAAGAGCAGATGAAGCCTCCCACCTTCCTCACACACATTTTCACCTGGTGGAATCATGGAATGGTTTGGCTTGGAGGGGACCTTACAGATCATCTAGTTCCACCCCTTGCCACCTTCCATAGATGTATTAGAAAATCTGTCTTAGGAGGCTTAGAGATTTTAGCCTGAGCTGAGTGGGAAGCATGTTTTCAATTCCACAATATTTTATTTTTTTTAGCTGTGAATGCAAGGGAAATCTTCAAAATATTCTGCAGACTGGAAAACCTGAAAAACACCAAGTCAGGTCAGTACAAAGAGTTAAGTGAGACAGTGATAGATCACTCCAGGTTCAGATTTTGCTTTTGCACTTATTTCCAAGTTAAAAAAAAAAAAAAAGGTATAGTAGAAATGGTATCTTTATAAAGGAAGCTAGTTTTTGGGTGCACTGAATGTCACAGTGCTTCAGCAGCTTTCTAACATTCTTTTCTAAAATATATTGAAAATTGAGCACACTCCTGGACAAAAAAGCTGGACATTTTTTTTTTGCAACCTGGTCCTTTTGTGCTATACTGAAGAGTATGAACATAAATTTATATGGTTCCCTAAATCTGACCTGCCTGACTGCCTCTGGAGATGCTTCTAACTCTCACTTGTTTTTCTTGAACTTCCAAATTAAACAAACCTTTTCTAAGTGTTAAGTGAGAGCTGTCCCTCCATCTCTGCCCATGTTTTATGAGTCATTTGCTGAGCTTCTGACTGGAAATGGGCATGTTTCAAAGAGCTTGAAAAGCACTTTAGAATGAGCATCTCTTAGCATCTATATTGCATAAAAAATCACTAAGCAATGACATAAAATAAATTCTTACCTAAATAAATGTAGTTCTGGTAAAAATAAATACTCACCTACCAGCTCCTTCTATGAAAATAGAGAACTAGAAAAAGTAGACAGGCTGTATGGAGGGCTCTGCTAATATTGACACATTTATTTTCAGTGTTTGGAGAAATCTGATTTGTTAAAAGAAATCTTAGTGCAAATTCACCAGGCAACATTGATGATTTATTTTATTTTCAGATCCTATCCAAAGGATGAAGAAGCCCTTTGTGTCAAATGAAGTTTGTTTTACATTTAGCAGCTGCAGGTCAGGGACAAAAAGTGGCTTGTTGGAGGACCAGCAGATGGCCAAAGGCAGCATCAACCCCTCCTGGCTCACTGGGATTTATCAAACACAGGAGAGGACTGAGCTGGGGAGAGCCAACTCATAAGGGGCCAAATGCTGCTCTGGCCAAGCTCCTGGGGCTAACAGGACACAGAATCCACTCACCAGGGCCTCTGCATGCAGGGTCCTCCCTAATTTACAGCAGCTCAAATGATTGAATCACGTGGCCTGACCACTTTGTGTTAAAAAAAATAAAAATCAAGGTAGCTTGTTTTAGCTTTAAACACAGGATGTGTGCACACAAACAGCTCTGTTCAGCAGCTGTTACAGTGTTTGAGGTCGGTGCTGTGCTTTGCTTTACCCATCCTGGTGATCCCTGAGGTGATCTTCACCCACATGAGCCTGGCTGGAGCCTGGCTGGGGCTGCTGCTGGTTACATCCCTGTGATGGATCCTGCACTTCACTGCTGGGAGGTAAAAATGAAAGAACCTTGCCAGTCAGCCTCACAAAACCTCCTCCTTCAAAACATTCAGTGAACTGATCAATTGCTGATTTTTTTTTTTTTTTTTTTTTTACATCAGAGGAGCTTTTATGTTTCTAACAATTATTTTTCAAGATTTCCAATATAAAAGTTTCCCTCATCCCTAGATTTTTAAAAGCTTCTTCAGCTCAAACTGAAAAAAATGGAAGCATTTTGTTTTCGAAGCACCGAAACAAAACAATTGAAGTTTACTCCTGCTTTTCACTCTATCCTGCACAACAAAAAGGATTTGGCAAAGTTTGTGTTCAGTTGTGAGATGCTTGGGAACTCCAAAAACTGTGTGTGGTTTTCCTCTGCAAAACTGAGCAATGGAGCAGAAAAGTGGGGGATTTCCCCAGATCTTTGATGGATGATGAGCAGTAGAGTGGCTAATGGAGAGAAGATGCTCAGAGTCTAGGGAAAAATTGTGTTGCTGCAAAGATGTTGGGTAACACCCCTGAATGCCTGGAGCTAATTTAAAGCTGGCATGACTGTATGAGAAGGGAAATCAGCTGAAAAATTATGAAGATGGTATTAAATGGAAAAGGCACTCATGGCAGAGTTTGCACTGATGTCAGGTCAAAGGTTTGACAGTCAAACTAGAGCAGGAATCCTCATGGAACAGAATAACACCAGCCAGTTCCTTCTCAGCAACTCCTTCCATTGAACTGACATTAACCTTAACCCAAACCCTAACCCAAACCCTAACCCTTACCCTTACCCCAACCCTATTTTTCAAACAGAATAAAAAAAATATAATTACCCAAGTTCACTCCTATCCTCTGTACAAAAGAAAAAAATCAAACCCAGAAAGTCACAAGGTGGGACTTGATTTCCTATTTGTCCTTCAGGTGGGAAATCACTGCCTTTGTGTCTCCTTGAGATGTGTCTCCTCCTCCTGAGTTTCCTGAACCCTCTCTCCTTGCTGCATTCACCCCAGCTCACCCTGGAGATAGGTATTCTTCCACTGGGTACATTTTGTGAGATAAATTGACATCTCCTCAATGAAGAAAATGAAATCAAAATAAACTCTCTGTTGTCCTAGCTGGTGACATTTAGTAAATCTGCTGCAAGTTGCCAAATTTCAAAGTATTACAGCAAGGATGTTCACACTTCAGCTTCAGATTTAGATGTTCCAGAATAGGAAGAAGGCTTGACATATACAATCTAATTAAGAAAATAACTACTAAAAGGCCATGGGAATTTGGTAGCTGCAATACTTATGAATGCTTTAAATCATTTTAAATCACACAAGGGTGCTTGCCATAGGCTTCTGATGCCTGGAAGTACTGCACAGCCTTCTTCATATTGCACCTCTCCTTTCCAGGATTTTCCAGGACAAGTTTTTCCCTGATGTCCCAAATGACCAACTGGGACATCAAGAGCTTAAAAGTTTGTGCTGGGAAGAGTCAGAACCAGTGCTAGAAAGAGGGTAGGTTTGCCTGGCTGCTGAATTGCATTAAATGTTTTTCTCATTCATTTGAGCTGCCTACAGGAACATCAATGCCTTTTGCAAGGGAAAACACAATGTTAAAATAGAGTAGAGAAAGAAATAGGACAGACTAACATCCCTGCTGAAACACCACCTCCCTTTGGGGCAGCAGGAGTTGTCAAAAATCCCATTTGCAGTGTGAAAACTTCAGTAGGGGGTTAACAGTGCCAGGGATCAGATGGATAATTCCCTTCAAAATTATTGTTTTACCTCACTCCATCCAATTACTCAGGTTGTTTTGCTGTCCCACAGATCTCCCCCTTAATGTCAACAAAATGATTATAGCCTACAACAGCAGCAAGATGTTTCACCCACAGGAGCTCTGGTGAAATGTTTTGTGGCAGGATAGGTTGAAAGCAGCGTTTGATGTGCAAATGTCAGGGACAATCATCTTCCCTGCCTCCCAGGGAAAATACACAAACACGGGCACCAAAAATGTCACCAGGCACCTAAGTCGTTGTGGGAATGGCCAGCACAAGGGTTGGTGGTGGTGTGGAAAAGCCACCACACCAGAGCTGGGTGCTGCTGGTGGGAATAGTGATTGGCAGAGCAATCCAGCCCCACTGAGGTGGAGCTTCCCAGACCTCCCAGCACCGGCTCCTACCATTCCAACATATTGATCAAAACAGAGCAAACGAACATTTATGAATTCCCTGGTGCACCAGCACTCCTCTCTTCTTGGTAATGGAAGCTACAGAAAGCAGTTTGCTGAAACAAGCCAGATCTGAAGGCAGAAGATACTGAAATCTGGAAGATTTAATTGAATATTTTTATTACATATTTTTGGAATCTTCATTCTCCACCCCCCCCCCCCCCCCCCAGGAATTTAATTACCTAAGGAAAATTATACTACTGATTACAAGATTGCAGGTTTATTTTCATTGCTGAGAACTCTTTTTTTCTTTTTTTACAGCTCACATTACACTTGCATGACTTGTTTTGTAACATCTTGAAATTTTTAATGCTATGATGAGGGAAGGTACTTATATATATATATATAGATGAACTAGGCAGAATACTTGATTTGCAGTCTTTTTGAAGGGAAAACTGTTATTTTCTTGGTTTGACTAGGCCTGTATGTGGTTTCTTTGAGCTATTGGATAATGATTTCACAGGATTGCTCCCAGGATGTGCCTTGTGTTTGTCCTTCAGGCTGGGTGCAACATGAGGGACTGAGAGAGGTGTCTTTAAAACATAAGAAGGAATGTTTTCTATAGGGGAATAAAAATAAATTATGCAGAAATTGTGACTACAGTGTGTATGAAATTAAACTGGCAAGTATACTGTGGTAAATATTTGAGAGACAGGGCAACAATTTAGCCAGATTCTCAGTTTCTCCAATAAATGATAGCACCTGGGTCTTGTAAATCATAATTCACGTCAGCCAGCACTGCATAGTGAGTTAAGGTCAGGAGAGATTTCCAAACGTGTTATGATGATTATCTAACAATTCATTTAATAGAGCCATAGAATTGGATGAGATTTTTGTCATTTCCCATGTCACAGCAACAGAGACCTTTGACTGAAACAACATCATGAATATTGGATAAGATCCTGCAGTGCTGCTTCTCCATGTTATGATATTATCCAAGGACGAAGGTTACAAATACATGAGTTGTACTGTTCATTTTCCAGTGGGTAAAAACAAAGAAAAAAACCCCCCCTGAACAAGTTTCAATACACAACTAGATATAATATAGCTTTTTCTTTATATATATATATATATATATCTGTATATATATCAAGTAAAAAAATCTAAAATAGTTGGAAGTAAAAAATGAAAAAATAGCTGATAGTGTTATTTTTTTCTTTACAGTGATATGGTAGCAAATACAAGACAAATGAATAATAAACCTTTACATAAGGAGTTCTGGTCCCACCTCCATCAATAGGGCTCAGACAAGAATACAAAACGGAACAAGGTGTTTTTTGCTTTTTGGCTACAGCTTCTGCAAGTGACAAAAATCATGTTGATAAGACAGAAGAAAATTATAGCACTACACAAAATAAAACTCCAAAGTGTTTTCCAAAAGACCTTATAAACACCATAGGGTACAATTGACTCCTGAATTGAGGGAGCAAACACAAAGCATCACCAAGTCCTACTGAGGCTGAAAATACTGTATGCTTACCTCAAAATACAACCTTTTTGTGCCATCTTACCATAAAAAAACACCCTAGTTAATATTTCCCCCCACCTGCCAAGCTAATAAAAGCCAATATTCAAAAAGCCAAAGCCACGAATCCATCGAATGGACTGAGCCAGGTGTGAGACCTCAATGATGCACAAGTGGTCGGCTGCCCTTTGTCCAGCAGTGAACTTCCCCAGAATCTTTTACACCAAAAACATCAATTGACTAAAGCTTGGCCAACGGTCACACTGAGCCCTATCTCGGCTGTAGAAAAGAAAGTACTAATCCCAGCATAAAACAAGATCATAGAGACGGTCAACACAAAACAGTAACTTCTTTTCAGTTGTCTGCATAATAATAACATCATGTTTGCATATAGAACAGCTTTTGCATTATTGCTCTACTTAGAAGAATATAGTAAGGAACTTATACCAGACTCGCACATTACAAACTTAAGGTTCTTTGGTGAAGAATGAGAAAAAACAGTATATTTTTTTTTTGTTTTTTTTTTTTTCCGCTGCAATTGAACTTCAGAGGAGTCTCCTCTCTCCTATCTGCTGATCCTTTGGATCCTCTCGCAAAGCAGGGAAAGGTACTGAGTCAGCTTCACCATGGCGACGATGGCGACCCCGCCGATCATCATGCAGGTGGGCCAGAAGAGGGAGTGGAACAGCACGTTGGAGCTGTACAGTTTGGTTAGGATCACGTTCTTCTGGACGCCCTCGGGGTCGTAGAAGCAGGAGAAGCGCTGGTACTTCCGGAAGTTTTCCATCACGACGTTCACCAGCGACATGGACTCCTCGTAGTTCTTCCCGCACTTGGGGATGTAGGAGCACTGGGAAGAAATCAGAGGGGTGGGGAAAAAAAAAAAAAAGGTCTCCAAACCTGTTGCAGTGTCTGTTTTCAGGTGGCAAGCGGGGAAATCTCGAGATGATTATGCTTTTCGTAACAAGAGTGGAATACTATTACGCTAATAATGAATTTATCACAGCAAAACTCAATATTTTGAACATCTACAGAATTTCCCATTGGAGAACCTCCAAGTGCTGTTCAAACATTAATGCTTTAATCTGCATAGCGCCTTGTGAGATAGGTGAATATATTATTATTGCTAATTTACACATGCAAAAATAGAACTGATGAAGTACCTCTTCAGCTTAAGTGGCACACATATGCTCACAGTTAGATGGGTAATTGACTTTCTGTAAATACAAATCTGGTAGTTTAGCTCTCACTTGCCTTGGATCAAAGCGATCACAGTGGGGACAGGAGTTCACTCAGAGAGGAGAGGGATGAGGAGAGACCTTTACACAAGTATTCCTATGGGGGTAATGCCTCAGATATAGACAAGTAATCTAGGTTTTCCTACTGACAGCACAGAGGACTTTCATCCAGCCTCTAGCTGAAGATTCACCTCGTTTCCAGGGTGGCTCTTAGTGATGCTTTTGCTTTGGACCCAGCATAAGTCCAACAGTTCCTTCTCTCTGAAGATGATCCTGGAATTTCAGTTTTAGTCCCAAAGGATATAAGATTTGGGGGTGGCTCTATCTAGCACAGTTGCAACCTAGATTTCCAGAGAGTTCTAAAGGCAAGTTATTTAAAAAACTGCCTTATGGAGTCCATGCATTGAAGATATTCTGTGGGAAAAGTAGGACAGTACCCCTGGGCTCTACTGACCACTCCCTGCCAAGAGCTGGTGTGGGCTGGTGAGATGGTTTGATTGAGGCCACCTCTGGACAATTTTTGACTTAGAGCAGAAACCCCTGAACTTGTTGTTGCTCCTGGTGGTCTGGAAGATGGGACCAGCCCAGGGCCTCTCATTTTCTTCTCTCTTCTATGCACTTACACCCCACCAAATCTGAAACTTTTCTACACCTGAACAAGAGTTTGATTAACTGCTTCAGGAGGAGTGGAAATCTGCTGCTTGACTTCTCATTGGACATGCAGAGGAGGACACAGCAGGTTGCTTTTTCCTGGTGAGGACCTAAATTAGCCCCAGATAATTTAATGAGAAAGTGAGTTTTTAAAAGGAAAAAAGATTCTTTGATTAAAATAATGGGACCCATGGGCTTTGATTATTACTGTTTTAATGTACATACTTTATAAATGTCCCTCCGTTCTTTCTCGTGACGTGCTGTGACTTCTTTTTTTAACATACTGCAACAAATCTCTAGTCCTAATTATGATCAGAGGATTAACCTCATAACAGGATTTGATTGATTCATTGGCAAGTTATTAACACAGAGTATAATTTGAAGCATGGCAGAGAGATTGTCTGTCGTTAGCAGACTGGAGTGTTAATGGTGGAGCGTGGCCACACTGCCATTATGAATATTTCATAGGGCTCTGAAAATTAGAGATGAAAAATATCAGAGCATTACTATCTCATCCATCTTGCTGCTGGTGTGTGTCTGCTCCCTGTAGGATAGTCTCTTGTACTCTGACCAAATTTGTCTTAAATGTCCAAAGTCACAAGCCCTCTTCCAGCGCCCATGAGTCTTTAATAGATCATAATCTACTAAGTAGGGGAAATTTCTCAGTGAAGCATTTCTCATTTCCCCTTAATAAATTATCTCTTATCACTGCCGTAACAGCAGTATTTCCAGTTCAAGCAGATTTGTGGTGTGGTTTTTTGGGGGAATTTGGTTTTGTTTTTGGTTTTTTTTCTTGTCATTTTTTTGCTATACGTCTCTGTTTCTGGAATTCCCATGAAATATCCTGAATGAAGTGCCTAAATGAGAACTTGGCCACTTTAGCAAAATACAACTTCTCATTGACAGAAAACAGAAGATACGTGGAAGCCAAAATGGTGAAAGATTCCTGGGCTCTAAGTTTGCAGAAATATCCCAAGAGTGCAGTGAGCCCAAGTACTGTCCAAGTGTTTTCAGAGGGGACCTGAAGCAGAACTCGAGCTGCTCCTCCTACACCTGCTGGCACAGAGCCACCAGCCCTGCTGGGCTGCCCATGATGGAGGGCCTGGGAGCATGAAACTGTGAAGTGCAGCTGTGCAAGGGAAGCTGATTTATTTTGCCTCTCATCCAGACTTGTTGTGCTGAAGCTGTCTCTCTCCTCAGGCTGTCCCCCAGGTGCTCTCCAAGGTTTGTGTGCCCTCTGCTATCTGCCTCACTCTGGTTCTCCTGAGATCCTGGAAACATCTTGGTCTTAGCTTTGAGAAGGTCCTCAGCACAAGGATATTAAATTTTGGTTGTGGGGTGCTCTTGGCCTCCTTCAGCATCTCAGCTTTGCCAGTGAGATCCCAGGGGTAGCACAGGGCTGTGTTTCATGGGTGTTTGGCAAACAAGTAGGAAGACTCAATAATGGGAAGAATTGATGTTTTCTTTGCTTTCCATAGCTTAAATTTTCAATGGTTTCCTCCAATGCCTGGTAAGGAATTTTATATCCACAACTGCTATGCTGTACCTATGAAGACAATTAAACCTCTGCTGGTTTTTGTCACTTCTGCATTGCCAAACACTTGGAAATCTGCAAGTAAACAACGGCTGGTGCTCTAGCTCAGGTGAAGCTCCTGTGATACAGCATGAGAAAGGTGGTTCTTGTGTTCCTTGCAATCTGAGCACAGGAAGGATCTACCAGACAGTTACAAAAATAAGTTGTTATTAATGTTTTCATCTCTACTTTCCTAATATGAAGGATTGGGTAGGTATCCTGTCTGAACTACCTCTGCAGATATCCAGTCCAGTGCCCTGCTCAGTGCAGAGTTGTTCAGGGACCTGTCCAGTCAGGTTATGAATATCTCCAAGGATGGAGATCACACAACTTCTCCAGGTGAGCTGGAGGCAGTTTCCCTTAAATCAATGGAGGTACACTAAAAAGGCTATTGCCAGAAAAGCCCCCAGCTCAGACTGGGCAGTGAAATACACAGCTCTCATCATATGTCTGGGATTGGCGTCCAAGCTGAGCCTGGAAACTTAGGATGTGCTGTGGCAACATTTGTGAGAAAATAGTCAGGATGTCAATTTACACCTCGTTTGAAAAGTGCAACAAGTTTGGAGAAGTGTTGAAGGAGGAGTTCTGCGTCTGAGTCGGCCTGAATTGATTCCTCCAGATGGAATTCTCCAGTTCCAGCCTTGAAATAGGTTTACTGGAATCCACTGCTGAGCACCTCTGCTTCCCCTCCCTGCACCAGGCAAACTCCTTCCTGGCTTCCTGAGTCTTCAGTGAGAAACCCTGAGCATCACTTCTGAGTCTCAGGCAGTTACAGCTGATTTTGGTGATTAAATCCTTCTTGTTATCTCACTAATGGAGAACTGATATAAATCAGCAGTAGCTCCAATGACAGGAAAAGAGTCAAAATTACATAATATGAGATCAAAATGGGGTCTCTCTAATTGCTTTAACCACCACAGCCCTTCCTCACGGTGACAGCCTGGCTCCATGGCTGATTTACCTTTTGCAGAGGCCGTTACAGCCTGTGGCAGCTGAGGAAGGAAAGTGCAGCCATGGAAGCATTTAAACTGTTTTGTCTGTGGTATTGACAAGGGGCTGGGCTTGTCCTAAAGGCTAGAGATAAAGTAGGCACAGCAAGATCAATGAAAAGCCAGAAAAAAAAAATCTTCTGTGCTTTTCTTGGAAAGACTCGAGCAGCTTGACAGACGTCCACTGACTTCCCACTGATTCCCACTGGAGACTGGCAGCAGCATGCTGTAGATCTCAGTATAAATTGTACCTACTCCTTACTCCACCTTCTGAGCTGACAGCCAGGTTAGACAGCAATTCTCCTGGATAAACCATCATTTAAAATCAAAGTGGATTTTGCTCTGTCCATGCTGGCTGGCGAGGAGAGGAGAGAGAGAAACTCCAGATGCTTCTCTGTCTGTGTGTGTGGGTGCTCAGCAAAGCAGAGAGGTTGGTGGAGGGGTGCTCACCTTTTGAAGGTCACTGGTGTTGTCCTTGGAGTGTCATGACTGCCCTCTGTGCTGTCCACAGTAATATCAGAACTCAGTGAGCTAGGCACATGGTGGCTTTTTTTTTTTTTTTTTTTTTTTTTTTTTTCTTTTCTTTTCTTTTTTTTTTTTTGGCAAGTGTAAAGACAGGGGAACACAGACCTGAGTAAGTGGGTGGAGAGAGACAGCTTAGCACCCAGCTGGAGCATCACCACCCAGCACTGCTCAGGACTGCTTCCCTGCTGCATGGGGATGCTCTCTGGCCAGGGAAGAGGGAAAGCACATCTGGGATGCTTAGATAGGTTGTGCTGATTTGAGCTTGGAAACTCTGCTGATCAGAGCCACGAGCATGAAGATAGGTATTTTATAGACATTGCAAACTTCCACTCAAACCTGCTTTTGTATTCAGGTCACATAGCCAGCAGCATGTCAGGAAAACCTAGGAATCCTCCTGAGAGCAGAGCTTAACCTGTAAAACAACCTTGGGCTGGAGAAGTATTAACTGTGCCTGCACTAAATTAAGAGGGGGTGGCATCTGGGAGAATTTCAAAGTCCATTTCAGCAAGCAAAAATGATCAATAACAGAATGTGGAGATTTATGCTGAATCTCTCGATTTCTTTGAATCAGTGGAGCACAGAGGATCTGATCTCTTTTAATCAAACTGAGGCATGAACATCACGATTTCGCTTGTGCCCCTGCAGGAGGTGGGCTCTGTCTGTCTGCCCTGCCTCAGGCTTCACAGACAGTGAATGCCTCTTCTGGCCCTGATGCCAGAGTGGAGGGGAAAAAGAGGGAACTTTTCTCCATTTCACACTTCAGATCCAGAGGACTCCATCCCTCAGCCACGAGGGTTAATTATCCAGCAGAATAAGCAGCCTAGTGCAACCATGCCGTGCTTTGACTGATTTTAATATCACTTCATCTTAATATGCAGAAGTAATTTGTTCTACTGAACGGCTGCCATAAATAGAAACACAATAGGTTCCGTTGTCAGCAGCCTGATCCGGGGCTCTGCTGTTCCGGGGCGTGCTTTGCCAAGTTTGGGGTTCAGTGACCTTGGATAACCGAGTCGCTCAAGAAAACCTGGCACCTGTAAGGCTAATGACTCCAGCTCGCTCCGGTCTGTGCTGTCAGGGACACAGGCGCTGTCGGCACGCAGGAAGGAAGGGGGAGAGGGACATTTCCCTGTTCCCATCTCCCTTTCCCCTGGAAGGAGCGCGGAGCCGGCTGCGGATGCGGGCGCTGGCCGCGGGGGATGCTCGGCTGGCGCACAGCTGCGCTGCTCTGCTCCCTGCAGCTGCTGCCTCCGCACAGCCCCGCACAGCAGCTCCCTCCGTCCCACCTGCCTGGACTGACTGCTCCTGGAGTTTGTACTTGCAGGAGCAGAGAGGGGAATCCCTCGGGTTTGCTCGAAATGATTCCGCCAGCTCAATGTCTGGAATCAGGGAAGTTGTGCTGTAAAGATGGGGCGGCTCCTTATTCATTCCCCAAAGCCAGGCCTTTTGTATTTATGCTGCTGCTTTTGTCTTGGCACTCCCCAAGGAGCAAACTTTCAGGGTCTGTGCCGGGTAAATGCGGTGACTGGAGCCCAGCAGCACAGCGGTGCTGCTCAGGCACAGTTTGTCACCGGAGAGGGAGATGGGCTCTTGTCTCTCCCCACCACCTTTCCTGGCCCTACAGAAATGGTGCCATTTCCATTCTCACTGCCACACTGAGATGGAATGCTCCCTGCACATTTCTAGGGGTCATGGGGAGCCATTCCTGGGTGGGAAGTGACTTGTCCATAGCTCCACAAGAATATCAGTGTCACAAGTGCTCGGCGATCCCCTGCTGCTGTAAAGCACTTGAAAAGGGTGAGGGAGGCTCCAGCCCTTGGGGCACAGCACCCCGTGTGAAATGGATGGAAGCAGAAAGTTTTCCCTCTCCAGGCATGTGAGCTGGGTTTGTGCACTGATTTCTGTTTTCTCTGCTCTGTATTTATCAGTGAAGCAGGAGCTGGAAGCCTTATATTGCTTTAAAGCGAGGAATGGATGTAATGAGATGAGAAGCCCTCCAGAAACCCATTTAGGAACAAATTTTATTCTGTGTTCTTACCTCAGAATTAATTTTCATTGTTTCCTCGGTGTGGTAGAGCAGAAGCTTCTGGCCAGAAGAGGTGAGATTAACATACACCTGCAGGCAGGGGTACTGAGAGATTTTCCAGCACTCGGGACCGCAGTTAAATGAGCAGTTAAAGGTTTCTGTGATGGATGCATTGAGAAGTGAGCACTGAGTCTCTTCTGTCCAGACACTAAATAGGAAAAAAAAGAAACATTAGAGCATGGCAAGAAAAGGCAAATAAGCACTAAAGCCACCTCAGGATTCCCATCAGAGATGTACTGGGGGCATCTTGTAGGAGAGGCTACGTGTTGCAGCAAAGCCTGGGCTGTCTCATGTCACACATCACAGACAGTGTTTTACTCTGTAGTACCCAGAGTTTAGCCTTTGGGCACAAAGTTACCCTATTCACTTCTGTCTGTGTATAAATGGAAAGTGAACTGGAACTCTGACCCTGCAGAAGGTATGTTTGAAAGGGTGTCAGCAGAGAGAGAAGAAAACTGAGCAGCCTGCACTGGGGAGAGCACAACACACACAGAACTGCATGACAAGACACCCTGAGCTAAGACTTGAGGGGTTAACTCAAAGTCTAGGTCAATTTAAAGTGAAGGTTGAGAGGAAAATTTTGAGTTAGCAGGGTATGGATTCTCATATACATGAAGACCTAGGAACTCTCAAGTGGTACATGCAGCTCTGCCTATGGGAAAGCTCTTCCTAGTGGCAGCTTGCTTGGTTTTCTGTAAGTTAAGTCAGTGGTTGAAACTTTTCTGGAGGATTTCATCTCATCTCCAGTTCACCAGAGGCTAAAACTGGAATGATGGAGCCTGGCTGTGCACTAGCAATGTTTGCTGGCATGTATTTAAAAATCTACAGCTGTGTTTTCCTTGGGGAAAGGGCACACTGAGGGTTCTGCAAAAAGAACTTTGTGGGCTGGGGGAAGGTTTCACCCAGAGTTTCTATTTAATTGTGCTCAGCCCCTCAGCTGACCCCCAATGTGGCTGTCTTCCCCTACCCCCCATGAAGGGGACAAGGGTCTGCTTGCCTCTCAAAACACCTATGAGAGGCTTTACATAGTAAGTGATATCAAAGATTTCTGACTAATTCTATTGCTGCTTTACTTTGGCAGTAATTCTGCTTGTATGTTCTGTTTTACATTTATGCTTTAATTTAATGTTTTACATTTAAATTATGCTACGTTTTCCAGGGGGAAATGGAATGAAAGGATTTTTCCCCCCTCCCAGGCAGTATTTGTTGGAGAGGTGTTGCTGTAAAGGAGAATAACCCCTGAGGAGATCTGTCTGTGTGGAAAAGTGACAGCAAAGGCTCCTGGGTTGTCTTTGCCTCACTTTCACCTTTCTGGCTGCTGTTTTATTCATGCAGGGGGGTACTAAAGTAACACCTACCTACCACAGACTTGTGAGGATGGAATAGTTGATACTTTGGAGGTGCTTTGATATCTTCTGGCAATTTTTTTTTTCACATATCTTATAATATAAATCAACTCTTTCCACGTGAGCAATTTTGACCTTAGGAGCCTCTGCAATTGACCCTGATATTGCTGAAAGATCTGGGAGAGCAATTTGGAATAGCAAATGCTCTTGGATACTTAACAGGTCTTGATCTCAGTTTTCAAAAGCTAAATTTTGCCTTGATTTTAAAAAGGGACAAATAACTTTATCACATAAATAAGGTGCTGCGAATCAGTACAGCTCATCCTCATCTGTATTCCTTATCACTGCAGGGTCAAGAGGGAACATTCTCATGCAGGTGCACCAGTATAATTGAGGATGTGCACACCAGTTAACTGTAGGCACTTCTTGCATCTGCCTGAAGAAGAAGCCTGTGGTGTTTAACCCAAAATGCTCCAGGTTTGTGCCCCTGCCTCAGCACGGTTTGGGGCATGGCAGATTAGTATTTTGATCCCCAGCTAAAACATTTTTCATTCTCTTAACTCCACCAATCAGGGCAGAAAAACCCCCATCACTGACAGCCTTATTGCGGCCCGTGCTGGATTTTAAATACGGCTCATGCTTGAAAACTGATTACAAATGTTGTTAATGAATCACAGGCCAAACTCTCTGCTCAGTGGCAGAGGAAGAAGCCAGAGAAAACCTCAGAAAAATTAAGTGCAGGAATAATGAAAAATGGTCTTTTGCTTTCAGCAAATTACTATCTTTCATGAGGATTTCACTTGTTAAAATGAAAGTAATAACTGACATGGAAAACTACATGCTACAAAGAGCTTGACTTCTTTCCCAAATTAATTTTCCATCCTTCATTTGGAAGTGTACTGTTTCTCAAGGCTGCAAAATATTTTTTGCTCTTTTGTCCTGAGTCTGGGCTCTGCAGCAACAGCCCCTGAGAAGCTTATAAGGTACAGCAGGCTGCAGGCCAGCTGATATGGATATTATTCTGGTGTTAAACCGTGCCAAGTCTAAAGCCTGTGGATTGAGATTTTGTCAAACAGGGATCTAATTCTTCCCTCACTTCATGCCAGTATTACTCAAATTGCTTTCACTCTGCCTGCACCTAATTTATACTGGGGTGGGGAAGCGCAGAGTTAGGCGTGTGCTGACCAAATGAACAATTATAAAACTTTAACAAAGAAGAGTCAAAAGAATAAGCCACAAGAAGTCAGCTGGAGTGGGGGGCATGAGGCCAGGGACAACCATGAAATTACCTTTGCATGTAGGAGCGTAGGAGCGTGATTCCCAGCAGGAAGTACATCATGATAGAGCACACCATCATGGCCAGCCCCAGGAGTATGGCCCGGTCTTCTCCAGCTTTTAGGGCTGTGACTGTTTTCCTTTTGTCCAGCAGGTCGTGATCCCTGATTTTTTGGTAAATATTTCTGAGGTTGAAAACAATACATTCTTATGTGAAGTCCGTATTTAATCACCAATGCAGCCTCTACAGGGTGGGCAGTTCCACCTCCATACCCATCTCACGGGAGAGAAAGGCTTAAAGATCCTCAGGTGTCCTTTTTCAAGGGATTCACTCTGACCTGGTGGAAACTTACTCATCTCCAAAATAAATTACAGTCATTTCTGAAAAGGCAAAAATCCCTTATAGCAAATACAAATGTTAGACACTTGTGCCAGCTCAGTAAATCCTTCTTTGGTACAGCCTCTTTGGCCCAGTAGAATTATCCCAGAGGTGCATTTGACCTGCCAGAGCCATCTTAGGCCGCTAGAAGATGTTCAGGTGTATGAGGTGTCTTTTCTCCAGCTCAGTAGGGTAACAGGTCTTATGTTACCACATGTAGGAAATAGCCTGAGGAGAGTCATCATTAATATTATCTGAAAGGACCATGTTCTCTTTTGATCCACTACAGGCTATTGGTTTGGGCAATTTTCCACCCTGAGTGTGACTCAAAGCTCATGAAACACTATGGGGATTTTGCAATTGATCTCTGTGGGGTTGTTTTTTTTTTTGTTTTTTTTTTTTTTTTTTTTTTTTTTTTTTTTTTTTTTTTTTTGATTGAGAGCTTATTTACTTTATTCATACAACAGCTTTTTGGAAGGCCAGTTACTCATGTAAAAACTCTCACAGAGAATTATCCACCAGAGCTATTTGTTCTGGGATTAAAAAAAAGAAAAAGAAAAAAAAAAAAGAAGAAAAAGAAGATACAACAAACCATTCCCCCTTCAGCAGAGAGTCCTTTGCATTTTCTAACCATAAGTCCTTCTTTCATCTCCGAGCCTTTGATGATTCAATGGGTCATGAGGACACAATGGTGGAGAAGGAAATATTTGAGTACATTTCAAACACACTCAAACTTTGTGGGTTTAAAATGTACTTACAGACCTGAGGCTGGTCAAAATCTCCTGTGTTTTCTGTTATGGTTCTTTTGAATCATCCAGGCAGCACCCGAAGCATGTGAACCGCACACCTCTGAGCCCTGGCACCACCATAACATGGACACAGTAGTACAGGTGGGAGAAGTTCCTCTTCTACTGTCTGCAAAATGGCAGGTGAGCAACATCAACGTCACTTTGGGCTCTGGCAAACCCACCGCTCCTTTAAGCTGAAGCCAACAAGTTTCACTCACCCGTGGGGGAAAAAAATAAAATCACTGAGTCAGGTCAACCAGAGAACTTACATTGACTATTAAGGATAAAGAAATAGAGATAGGACAGATGTAAAATCATACATAAACACAGCAGAAGCAACAGCAAAAAAATATGTTTAATCATAGGCTCTCTGAGGCTGGAATTGAATTCCTATTTAGATGATGAGTCATAGTCAGGAAAAGCACATATGGTGTGGGGTTTTATAGCAAAAATCTTGCTTAAATGGTACTGCAGTCAACAGTCTCCCATACCTAAGAACCTAAGAGGTTTTTTTATCCAACTGTAGTTTACATCTTTAGGTGTCCATGGTTTCTCTTCAAAACCCTCCTTTAGAGCTTGTCAGTGTTTTCCTAGCTGGAAATGAAATGGTAATTCAGCCTGTCAAGATTTTCTCTGCTGTTCAGGAGAAAAAAAAATACATTGTAAACTGGCAGATGCAATCGCCTTCAAGAAGTAATGTAGAGTAATAATCTAATGTTAGTTTTCTATTATTATTTATCAAACTGTATTTGGCTGCTGCCATTAGGATTTGCATTGCTCCCAAATGGAAGCAGACAGGAAGGCAGAGATTGTCATGCAGTTCCAGCACATTAAATGATCACACAGCATAACTTGTGTCAATGTGTAGGCACAAAGCAGGCCCAGTGCAATCACTCACCAATGTCACAGGACATAAAAGGGATGCAAGTGGACGATTTAAAAACAAATAGCTAATTGAGATTGGTAACAAATGCTTCCCATGTGGCCTTGAGCCAAGGAATGTGCCAGCAGAGGTGAAAAAAGGATGGACTGAAGGGTGTGCAGTGAAAATCAGCTACCTGGAAAGGTGACCACCTGCCAGGTGCATCTTCCAAGCTCACCTACCACAGGAAATAAAACTAAAGAAAGCTCTGCCTCAGAGGTCAGGCTTGGAGCACTGCTTCCATTGCTCTTCTGCAAACATTTGTTATTCAAAGCCCTGAACAACAGCAAAGTGATTGTCTTGTACACCTCACTAAGGGCTTTTTCCCCCTGAATCCCTGCCAGGAGCCAGCCTGGTGAGCCTTGCTGGGGCGGGTGGTGGTGTGGCACATGCCAGCCCATGACAGCTGTCCTGCCACAGCCCAGGAGACAACGCTGAGCAACCCTCCCTCCTCCTCCTCAGGCCTGTGCCAGCACTGGGGAGGTGCCAATTCTCTTTGTGTGATACTGACAACGTCTGCTGTTACAAAACTTCACGTTTTTGCCCCTCAGAGCCCTGGCTTGGGGAACACAATGTGTTTTGCCCAGTATTTGGCCACCAAGAGAGCAGCCTCAGCACCTCCCTCACGGGGCAGCAGCAGTGTCCTGCACATGCCTGTGCAGCTGTGGCGGGGTGGGTTCGTGTACCTGTGAACTCTTGGCACAGCTCAGGGGCCTCTCTCTGCTCGGTCAGCTGGAATAACACCCTGCTTAGCTGGCTGATTTGGGATCCCAGAGCTGCACAGCCACAGTCAGCTGCCTGCTGTGCTGTGTTGAAGCACAGGTCGCTGCATCCCAGACGCTGCTCACAAGTGACTTCATCTAATACTTGTGATTACCTGTGATAACTCCCTGTACAACAGCGAGGGGGGGCTGCTGGTTTTTAAAGAAGCCCCAGCTGCCAGAACACGGCATCTCCCTGACCTGTGCAAAGGCATTTAATAGGAAGCAAGCCCACAAGACAACAGGCCTTCGTGCCCTTGATCATTTCCAAACCGAAGTTCTCCCCTGCTAAGTTTCCATGTCCTTCCTGCCAAGTTGCTCAGAGGATAAAGACTGGCTGCTCTCCCCAGGCTCAGATGCCACAGAGAGGATCTCAGCTGTGACTGTGCCTGCTGGGGCCAGAGTAGAGATTTCCCTCTCCATGTCCCTGCACAGCAGCAGTGTGGGGATCCCTCTGCACTGTGGTCAGCAGATCCTTCTGTACCTCCTGCTCCAAAATGAGCAGTACTAAGAGCTCTGTAAAGAGTGCTAAGTGTCCTCATGGGAAAGCTAGCATCACCAGGCACCTGCAATTACTTTATTTATTTCAAATAAACACAGATTACCTACCTTCAAAGCCCTCCCCTTGCCCACAGACCGTGGTGTGACACTGAGGGAGACATGGCCTCCTCTGGCACCACGCAGTCGTGGGGCTTGTCAGACAGGGATGCCTGCCTGCCTGAATAATTCAGCATGACTTTGAATTCACATTCACTTCTCTGATATCACACTTGTTATGCAGATGTCACTCAAATTACCTCACGGTGAGGTGTTTACTGATATCAGAAATCCTTGAATGCAATGGTCAGAAACTACTCCTGTCTTACCTGCAGAATTCCCTGTGTTCAGGGATTTTTCTGCTCAGAAGCAACCTTCTTTACATTTTTCTTTACAGGTGTGTTTGGCTGCACCAGTTTTTGCTAGGAGACCTATGGCAACAGGAAATCTCTCTGGAGCCCTCAGAATAGACTCAGTGATGGTTGTAGGTGGATTCCTATAGATATTAACAGATTTGTTCATTCAATTCCTTCCCTCTTCCTCACCAGGCTGGACAAAACTGAACCAAACCAAACCAAACCAAACCAAACCAAACCAAACCAAACCAGTGCTTTGTTTTTCCAATGGTTGCAATGGTGTGGAGAGCCTCTTTGACAGCTGAGACAGAATGAAGGCTTGACTAGTTTTCCAAAGCATAAAACGTGGCAGCTGGGGAACTGTCGAGGGCTAAACCAGCAATGAAACACAGATATTCTGGTGCTGATCCTGCAAAAAGAGGTGCCTGAGAGATACCTTCCACCCATGAGGAGATGATTCCTTCAGAACAAGTGGCTCATTGCAGCACAGTTAATATTATGGTGCAACCCCTCAAAAGTCTGTGGTTGTAGCATATGTTGGGTGACAAGTTTGCTGATTCATATGACAGTCTTTCTGTCTGAAGTTTAAAGAACAAAATTCCTGGGAAAGGGTCATTTAAGGTGAGTTGTTTCTCTAAAAGGCACCACTTGTTTGATATAATGATGGCACTGGTGACCTTACATGTGTTAAAATCACTGCCAGACACTGGAGGATGAGCTTCTCCCACTAACAGCATTTGCTCTGTGTTCACACCTCTCCTCTGCAGTCCTCAGGCTGCCCTCAGCACTCTCTTATTTCCATCTTCTTTTCCTCCCTTTCCCTCCTGCATTTTATTAATCATTCACAAGGTACAAAGAAGTCCTTCTGTACAGCTCTACAGAACCTCTTGGGAAATAAACCCACCCGAAGGCTTGTCAAGATATCTGAATTTACCATGCTTGGTGTGTAGCCATAGAGATACTGCTCCCTCTTCCCTGTTTCTGCAGGCAGGCAGGGATGAGCTCTGCCTGGATTTACGCTGACCAGACTCTGGTGAGCCCAAGTTAATAAGCCTGGCTTCAAGGCACGGTGAGAGTCAAAGGCTGTGCTAATCAGGAGCTTCCAGCCAGCCCAAAGTGTGGGCAGATATCTCCTCCACGTGTCCAACCTTGGACCATGACAGTGTTCTAATGCAGAAGGACACTGGCCTGGGGAAAATTCAGTTAAAGAAGAGACTGGCAGAAGTACAGGAGGCATTTAGACAACCAGCTCCAATGAATGTTCGTGCTGCAGAGCTGGCCTTTTTGTCTTCAAAGTATCTGTTTGGGATCAGATAATCCAAAGAGCTGAACACCTTTGCAACCTTTGCAGGAACATTCAGTGAATTGGCCAATTCTCCAAAGGATTTCAGGGTCCTGAGGGCAGCTCTGCTGCCTGAATTCAGGAGTGCATATTCCCAAGCAGATGGCAACAGTAATGTCTCATTAGAATTACTGAAGAGTGTGTTTTGCTAATTGGCACTGTAGATACATTGATATCTGGTTTTGTTTCACTGGAATTTGATTGTTTGAGATAACATTTAATAGAAACTGCAATAGGAACTGAAGGAGAGGTGGGAAGGGGCAAAGGAAAGAAAAGAAAGGCAAACATGTCCTTCTTGTGACAAGACAAGCTGTCCAGCAAATCTTACTACAAAGGAGAGGGATTTTTGAAGGATGAGTCTGAGCATTACTGACAATTGTTCTTTCATCATTGATATTTAACTTTTGTTCCCAACTGAGCACCGCCTTTGTCTGTGGACTTCAAACCTCTCCTTCCCTTCTCTTTGGCACATTTCCCTGCTCCCCTGGGACACCCAGTAACTCATTTACTCCTCTGTCTCCTTCAGCCTGTTCCCTGCAGCAGCACCACTCAAGTGGGTTGGTGAGCCACCAGCTCACTTCCAAGCAGCTAAACAACCCCCAGCTACTGTGCAGTGTATTGCACACACACTTTTTTCCTCACACGTGCACTTGTACAACCAGAAAACATCTCTGGCAGCTGGAAGCATCATTCAGATGTGCAACAGCTGTGTGGGGCCATGATCTGGCTGGGGGACAGCGTGGCTGCTGGCTGGAGGCAGGACACCTGCAAAAAGCACAAAGGCTTCACAGGGGTTGGGGCTGCAAACCTGTGGCTGGGGATTAGTGTGCTTCTAAAACTAAATCAGAGATGGCCACGGTGTGCTGCTGATGTCCTGAGAGCAAGGAGGACTTTGGCCATGGCTCTGGCACCTCTGCTCTGCTTTGGCTTGGCACGGTAAGCCTGGCACTGCTGTGCCTGGGGGAGCAGCAGCCGGGGTTGTGAGGCACAGGGAGGGCACCCTCAGCATCCCTCCTGCTCCCCCAGTGCCACCACCGGGGAGGAGCCACGGGCCGCACTGGTGAATATTCAAACCCGTCAGAGACAGTCAGCACAGGCGCCGTTTACCTTTTCTCATCGTGTCTGTAAGATGTAGATCCCCGGCCACTGGTCCAAATAAACATTTTAGAGGGTTGCCCAGTGTTGGCTCTGCTCGCTGCAGCGGGACGATGGAAGGACCTGGGGGGAAGAGGGATAACTTTTGTCACTGCCCATCCCAGGTGGCAGAGCACACAAAACCCAGCGTGCCAGATCCCCCGTGGCCATGCCCCGTGTGCTCTGAGGATGGACCATCTGTTAACTCGAGGTGAGATGTAAAATAAGGGCGGGTGAGAGACCAGTGTGTTAGAATGGAGAATAAATCCCATTAGCCCCACTGGCAAAAGGTGAGGCTGGCTAACCAGGTTTAGATCAGCTCCACGCTGCAAAGGATTCATACCACGGGCAAGAAATCATCAGTAGTTTAAGAAAAGGCAATAGCTGTGTCCAATGTTCTTATGGCAGCATTTTTCAGGGACAAAATGGCTCTTGTTTAAGCAGATACACACTCATTACATGTTTCTGGTTGTTCTGCAGCTCCTTGTAAGGTGAGGCTCTCAGGGAAAGTGTCTGAATGAGGCACAAGTGTAAGATGTAAATGCAGCATTTTGTGGAAATGTAACTGTTATGACAAAGGTATCTTTTCCCATGAAGAAATTGCTATCCTGAGGCCATTTGGCCAGACCAGCTAGATACCTGCCCAAGGACTTCTTTGTTTCACTTCAGGGTATGAGATCTGTTGCCTTCTCTCAGGGTCTCAGGCCACATTGGACCTGATAGCGAGGCTGTGGCTCCCCTTGTAGCTCCTCTTAATTTCTTCTGGTTTTAGTGAGGCTCGGTTAAAAATCTTGCTCTCTGACAATTGGGCCATTCCTATGAAGGCTGCATTTTGCATTTTTTCACAGCCCAACATTTTGTGTTTTTAATGCATTCAGATAAAAGCTTAAAGAAAAAACATTCCAGATACCAAATACTTCATTGTGAAGTTTTCATTCACTGGGGGCCATTCTTTGGCTCACTGAAAAATAAACCTGATAGGTTGATGCTGCCAGCAGAGAAGGCACACGATCTGAGAAAGTCTCTAATGTCACTGTCTCCATAATCATGCAAAGGGCTAATTTCAATATTTGCATAGTGGTGAACCAGGAGAATACTTAAATACTGTAGAGGTGGCTGCAGGAGAAGACTGACATGGACAGGAGCCAAAATCCATCTGTGTGCAGACAGGCTGATGTGTGCCAGGGGACTGAGCCCAGAGCCCCCACCACAGAGTCCATGACACAGCCCCAGGTCAAATTCACACCCTGGTTGGGCAGCTGGCTGGGCAAACTGGCCAAACTGGTGTTCCTGTCACCTCCTCCCTGCTGGGATCCTGCTGCCCTGCTCAGATGCTGGCTCAGGACTGGGATTAGCAGACAAGGACCTTGCTTAAAATAAGAGGTGGCAATATTTGATGAAGCTCTTGGCTGCATTTGTGAACAGCAAATTGGACAAGAAGGTGGTCCAAAAGAAGGGAGGAGGGCATTCTCCCCCAGCCCTTTCCCTGATTCTGTGGTCATCATTGCAGTCTGAATGCCAAGAACAATTCTGTTCTTTCCTTACAACCACTGTAGTTAAGTATTGGGGAATAAACAACAAGATGAGGCACTATGTCCCTGAAATAACTATAGTTTAGAAGGTAAAGTAGCATCTGCTGGGATCTAATTAATATAGCCAACAACTAAGTGTTTTGATAGAGATATTGGTCGGAAATTTCACTTGTTAAGACCTTGAGCCAAATCTTCACACTGCTGGAGAAGATTTTACCCACATTACCTCAGAAAGCACCACAGTGACCACCCAGCTGGTGCCTCTGCTCCAAGCCATGCAGGAGGGGTCACACCAAGTACCCAAGGGCAACATTGCATGCTGGACTGAGCCTGTGCCAGGCTGAGTCCCTTAATGCTGGAAAATAAAATTATGTATTTGCCATTGCACTCTTTAGGATGTCACACACTACAGGAAAACCTGGCTGGTTGTGCTGCCACGGCCTGAGTGGTCCCAGGGCCATCAGGAAATGGTGGTGGATGCTATTAGAGAGCCTTTTCTTAATTAAGCAAAACCTGGGCACACATTAGAGGTCATCAGCAGCTTCTGCCACCTGTCTGAGCCTACAGGGACACCTGGGCAGGACTCCCTGGGCAGGGAGCCAGATTTATAAGCTCCAGAGCAAATTTCAGGAGCACTGCTGGGCTGGCAGCTGGGTGAGGGGGTCTGTCCCACTGAGGGGATGCCAGAGAAGGAATGCTTCTCTTCCCAGTGAAGTCAGAGTGATTTCAGGCTCCCTTACAGTGCCAGTGCCCTGGAGCAGTCCATATGTGACAGCTTTAATGCTTCCTGCTTCGTTAGTTGAGCAATCCAAGCTAACTACCACTATTTAACACACAATTGCACACCTAATTTTGTGTAAAATTGTAACCCTGATGACATCATAACACTACTCCAGAGGTGGACATAAGTGACTGAAGTCCATGGTTCCTTTAGGCAGGGGTTAGATGTTAGGTAAAAACCTTCTGTGCACCAGCAACCATACAAACTCCCCAAGACCCTTCTTTGAAGGCCTCTGGAGGATTCATAACCTTCCAAAGTTGCAACCTTCATGAGCATGCTCTGCCCCACCATGTCAGTTCAGAAACTTCCATGCCTTTCTCCTCTCCTGGATAAGTCTCTAGGCAGGACTGTGAACCGTGTTTCTTCACTGCCCCCTTCTATTTTTCCTGGGAAAACAAGTAACACTACTTTTTATTGGGTTGTTTTGGTGTGGGGTTTTTTTGGTGTTTTGTTTTGGGGTTTTTTTGTTGGTTTTGTTTGTGGGTTTTTTTGTGGGTTTTTTTTCTTTTTTTTTTTTTCCATTGCTTCTCAGAGTCAGCTGCTGGCAACTTATTTTTATCATGCAACAAGTAACCAGCCTGTGAAACTCATTACTGCAGGATGTCAGCCTCGCATTCAGAGTGGATGGTGTTATTGTTTGAACAGACGGAGCACCCAAAGTCACA
The DNA here is from genome assembly GCA_016584745.2 of Phylloscopus trochilus trochilus. NCBI lineage: Eukaryota > Metazoa > Chordata > Aves > Passeriformes > Phylloscopidae > Phylloscopus > Phylloscopus trochilus. The sequence continues at coordinate 12,887,265 of WQNJ02000041.1, forward strand.
AAAATACCTGTTAAAAACAGTGGAGAAGAGATGCCTCAAGCTGCTTTTTTCACTACCAGGACTCTGTGGGGGATATTCCTATAGGGCAGGTTGAAATATCCCCCAGGGCTCCTTTGGCTAGCTCAGTTCCTTGAGAGGCTTTGCAGGGATATCTCAGGAACAGGACAAAAGATTCCAAAAGAGGCTCTCACCCCCTGGGATTAGTCCAAGGCTTTACTCTTGAAGGGTTCCAGGGCAGAAAGAGGACAAACAAGGAAGAACATGACTTTATCTCATCTCCTGCTCAGGAGAGATAGCTGGACCTGAGCCAATAGGGCCAAGATAGGAAGGGAGGGTCACACTACATGGTTACAGGCTTCAGGGGGTTCTGGGGAAAAACCATTCCCCAGAGGAATACAACAGCAGGTTATCCAGAAGCTGCTGTAGTTGATGTGACTCTTGCTAGTCAGGGTGCTGGGTGGGACTCTGGGCTTTCTGCCTGACCTTGCCTGGACACCTCTGTCTCCTTCACTATTTTTGCAGTGTGGCATCAAAGCAGTTGGCTCTTGACACGGTTGCCACAGTGACAGGCAAGGAGGCCAAGCTTTGGTTTTTACAAAACACACCTCATTCTTCATACCTGTGTCTATTCTGAGTAAATGCTCAAGGTTAAGGGCAGAAATGCAGAGTACAGAGTGCACAGTCTGGTACAAATACATGAGTCTGTGATGCTGCCACTCCTCCCATCTTCTCTTGTTTTCATCCTCTTCTTGAGCATTATCTGCTGGTGGATCTCATGGAAATCACTAGAAAACCTGACAAGATGTCCACTTTTTCAAACATTGCAAGGTGAGATTGCTCTTATAAAATTAGAACTATTCTGCCCTGTCCTAAGGAGTATCAACATGTCCACCCAACAGCAATCACCTGATTGAGGATTTCAGTGTGAAGAAAACACAGCAGGCCAGCATTTCCCTCAAATTGCTCCAAAAATGGATGTAGTTCTGAGGGTAAATCACCAAATCCCTTAGCTGGTACCTTGGGGACTATCACATGCCGTATATTACCCCATATTAGTCTGTTGTCCTCACTTTCACCCTGGGTTGGCTGCTCTCCCTCCTCTGTCTTCACTTTGTGTCATGATTGGTATGAAAAGTCCCTTACCTCTAGGTCACCACAGCTGTGAACAGCCAAAGAGAGATGTTGCAGACTGTGTTTCTAAATGGAAAGCTGGGTTTTATATGCGTGTTGGCTTGTAATTGCCTCTGTCTATGTTTATGTTAATCACAGAGTTTCTGAGACCTTGGAGAACCATTTATGGCACCAAACTAATGAGCTTTTCTCCCCTTATGACATTCCATTTCCTGGGCAATGTGGCCACTGTAAAAAGAGAAGCACTTGCATTAATTTTGCCTCATAAAAGATACCCTGGTTCATTAAAAGGCAACAGAAGCTAAACATTCACCTAAAGATACAATCACTGACCACCTCATCTCTGAATACACCCACACCCCTCACTGTCCATGCTGACAAGTGCTGCATGCTTTATCCCAGTACTTCCCAGCTAGAAGATTCATTCAAACCCCAGGGAAGTTCTCTGGAAACCCCAAAGTTTTCCTGCCAGTCCACATGTTAATCTCTCCCCACAGCTATCAGTGCCAGTTCTTGGACAGACGAGTCAGTTGCTGTTGAGTGATACAAAATATTTGGACTCTCTCATGCCTGGATAGACCCTTTTTTTGAGTGGTCCCACCCACCATCCCCCATGAGAAAAAGAAGAGACTGAAACCAGGCATCAAGGACAGCCTGGAAGAAGACAGCTGTTCATTTTGAGGTGAATTCACTGAATATTGACAATTAGACTTTGTGTCCCAACAGCTCTCACCCATGCCTCTGTCTGGTGATAGAATGTTCTCTTATGGCTTTGATGAGCCAGAAAACAGGGAAAAGTGGTATGTGATGAAGGCTGGGAGAATAGATAAAACAGCCTGTTGAATTTTTAATGTGAAGTGTAGCCTGACTGGAGGGTAGTCTGGCTTTCAGGTGCCTTAGAGCACTGAAGAGTCTCCCAGGCAGAGTGGGAGAAGTAACTACTGTATTAAGATACTCCTGTCTGATTCAGGAGATGATCCAGGGCAGTTTTCCAGTTCTGGTATTAAAAGAATAAAAGAACTAGACCAAGGTTTACATCCAAAACAAGACAGAAAACACACACCAAGAACACAATTAAGCTAACTCACAAAAGAAATGCATCTGCATTAGCAGAAGACAGTCACCACTTAGGGAACATTTAATGCTCTGGCAGCAGCAGCTCTGAATTGAGGAACAGCAAAAGCAACATCAAAGGGTGAATTTGTGCCTCGTGACAGAACTTTGCAGCTCCACAGCTGATGGGCACAGGGCAGGACAGAGTGACACAAATTGCTGCTCTTGTTGCAGCATCTCAGGAGCTCCAGCTGTACTCACAGACTAATCCAACCAGCAGATGAACCCTTCAGTCTGGGGTTCCTCACTATGGCAAGGGGAAAATGGACAATGGACAGCTGGTGCTAATGTACTGACAAAAGTATAGGAAGACTGATGGTTAATGATGCTTAATTAATGCCTTGCCTCTGTTTCTGACCCTGCTCTGAAATCTCCCCAGAGCTCAGACCTGAGCTCTCCATGCAGATTTTAAGTTGAATGAGGATCCTGGACACAGAGTGGTCTTACTGGATTCCCATGTCACAGCCATGTCTAGGACATTCCATATCCAAAGGAGGAGAATGGGGCTGCCAGTGACAATTGAAGCCATCACATGGAGGTGCAGATTAGCTGTGTGCAGAACACAGTGACACAGGGGTATGTTTTCTAAGGCAACGTTTCTTTATACTTAAAGTCATCCTTGAGAGTTGGTAATTCCCCCTTTCCTGCCTATACAGGAGAAAGAGAAGTATTCAGAAAGGCTGAGGTGTCTGTATCTCCCTGCTACATAACAATATGTCTACACTTCAAAATTAAATATTCCAATGTAACCTCTGAATTTTCCAGGTTTCCATCTCATGATGTTTTTCTCTCCAGTACTGACTTTCTTTGTTTTGAAAAAGCTTTCAAGCCTTGCCATTTAATTATGTCCTTTATCCCTAGGCTTCCACTTTCCCAAGAGCTACCTTCCTATTCCACCCAACCTGTCTGTAGATTTTATAGCCTTTATTCTTCATGACCTTTTTACCTTTAACTTCCTTCTCCAATTTTCTTTTCTTATTTTTTTCCAAGTGCTTCTTTCTATACATTTCTGTCACATCTATCCCAGTGACAACTCATTTCACTCACCTTGGCCACACTGTGCTAGTCTCAACTATTCTGATTTAGTTGATTGAAACAGCAAATTTGGAGAAATTCCTGTGTCCCCAGGTCAGCTACAGAGAGGGAGCTACTGTCTGTCACTGCAAGCAAGAGACTCACAACTCTTTTCTTCTTTGGTGACCTTTTGGTTGCCTTGGAGCAATCTGGCATTTTGGCCTCAGCTTCCTCATCTGTACAAGAGAAGTGCTGGTGCCACCACTGCACCTGGCAGAGGACACTTTCAGAGCATCTCCAGGTGGCAGAGCACGTGGTGAGGAGCCAGCCCTTGTCACCACCCCCATGTGTTGGTGCTGGTGAGTTTGCAATCCAGGCACGAGGCAATGCCTCTCTTGGCACGCTGCAGTCATGGGGATCAGGGTTTGTGAGGAACAGCTGAACGTAATTGTCCACTTTGCCTGTCAGGATTCTGCAAACATTTTTAGCTTTCTGTGCTGAATTTGAATTTACGTAGCGAGTGACACATTGGACCAGCGCTATATTCGTCATCTCAGCTGCTCCCTGGCCTCAGAGAAGGGCACAATCTGCCTGGAAAAGGGGGCTGGCTCTGGGAGGGGGTGTAGCAGTGGCAAGTGCAGGGTCACCTCCCTGCAATTTGCTTCTGTCCAGCTGAGCCAAGAGAGTTTTATAGGGGGATCTGTTCTGCCAAAGACCAGGTAGTATCACACTGATGGAGAAGGATCCTGGGGGTAAGGAGGAAGGCAGTGAAAGTGCTGCACTACCTCACTTGATGCTCTCCTTTAAATCTTAACACAGTCCTCTGCAATTGCAGAGGGATAGATCACCTTGGGTGCTGCACTGCACCACAAGAGCTGTACAGCCCTGGGCCAGGCTGGCTGGATAAGAGCACGTGGGTGGCAGTGAAGAGGCTCGGTGGCTCTTGGCTGTGCTCTGATAAACCCAGTGAGAAACAGAAATGTGGTGCCAGAAAGGAGATGGAGTGGAGGTAGACTGCTCCATGCTGAGGTCAGTCTCTTTGATGGTCATTAGGAGGGAATGACCTTTTCCCCAGCTGAGTTTTTGTGGGTACCTACTTGACCAGGTCTTAAAGGATGCTGTTTTGGATACTAATAAATCTATTTTTAAGAGTAATTTGTTGCACAGTGGGAGCTGAATGCCTCTGGCTATACCAAAGTGAAGTGGCTTCAGGCTTGACTCCCATGTCCTTTCACCACTGCCATTTGAGAGACCTGGGATTTACACCCCAAAGTGTGAAGCAACAGAGTGTTGGCAGTGCTGTTTTAGAGGTGATGAACAGAGGCACAAAGGCTGCTGAGACTTGGCCAAAGGCTCCCAGGAAGCCTGTGGTGGCTGTAGTTGAATAAACAGCCTAAAAAATGGTGGACAACCTCCTTCCACCCAGCGAGGAGGGAGGAGAGCCAAGACACAGTGCCTGTGTCAGAGAGAAAAGGCAGAGCTTTGCTTTGTGCTTGTGCCAAGTCCTGTCCATGGGGACACCCCTTCCACCTTTGTGCAACTGTGCCTCAGCTTTACACCCCTCCAGAGAAGCTGATCTGAGAAGGACATGGCTTTTAAATGTCCCTGAAGAGAGTTTCACTTCAGCACTGAAATACTGGCAGAGTGTTTGAGGGTAGGAGCACAGGGAGGGGAAGGGTGATGTGCTGCTGGGGACAGAGAGGACACCAGCAGCTTTTAGGGAAACCACAGAGGAGAGGCACATTGCATGGGTGATGTGGCTGGGGAGGGAGGTGAGGGCAGAGAAGGATAAAGAGATGCAAAGCAGCACCCAGAGGAAAAGCACAAACAGGCAGGGCAGATATGGCAGGAGTGGCTTTTCTGTCACCTAATTCCTTGAGCAGGTCAATCATCTTTTATCTCCTTTGAGTCAGCCCCTGTGCCATGGAGAGCACCGGCCGGAACAAAGCAAAGGCAGAGGAGAGCTAAAACTACTGCCCAGCAGGGAGTGAATGCTCTGGCACTATTTATTTTTGAGTCTGCATTTGGATTAGCTGTAAAGAGCTGTGTGGATAAGCAAGCAGGCAATTACAGCTGGGACGTGCTGCTCATGAATGGAAACAGCTCCAATCTGCTCAGGACATATTGAAATTCTAATTCAGTTAGATTCCTTTAGTTACAGCGCTCATCACAGACACTAAAAGAGATGGGATTAGAAAATAAATACAACTCTTCTGTTGCCTTTGGTCTGTCTTCTGTACTCCCCTTTCCCTCCTCCCCTCCCCAGTTTTAGCTGTTGTTTGACTTTATTTTCTGTGGTAAAATACAGCAGTCTGCTCTTAATCTTGTTAATTTTTACGAGCATCTAGCAGAGCACAGCTGGCAGACCCATGTGCTGCTGAGGGGTGGACAGGGAGCACCAGTACAAAGCCACTGCTGCAGCTTCTCATGTCACATCTTACCAAAGACCACTACCCAGAGACACCTGGAAAGGTACAGGTGTGAGACAGACTCAGAGCAGAGCAAGGGCATGATTTGCAAAAGCTCTTCTGTGGCATCATCCCTGGTCTGGACAAGATCTCCAGGCTGCACTGCTCACCCAGTAAGCAGGTTGGATCTCTGCTTTGGGTATTGGTGTAAAGCTCCTTCACCATTGCAGACACCCACTTTGCACTGTGTTTCTGCAGACAAGCTCCTAAAAGATCTGATTCAAAAAAGTGACAGGAAAGAGGACTGGGAGTGCTGGAATGACCCTGCCAATGTGACCTGGAAATCCAAGGAAGTTACTTAACTGTGTGCTGCTGGTTTAACTTCTCTGTCTGTCAGTGAAAAATGTTGTATTAAATCTGCTGACGTGCAAGGAACAGATAATTGAGATCTAAATGTCAGAGACTGCTGGGTTGGAGGAACAGGAGGAGCTTGAATGAGCAGTTGTGTTCCATCACATGTGGTCTCTTGGGCCTGCTGGAGGACCTCTGAAAGCAGGGGAATGTCTACAGGCAGGTTGTGAGTAGTCCTGACACATCCTCTTAGAAACCTAGTTGTGGCAGACACTGGACAGAAAGTCCTTGTCTCCCTTGAAACTAAGGAAAGGGCTTGATGGAGAAAGACAGTTTAATACCCAATATTACTGATACTGAGCCATGGAGCTGTGAAATAAGCAACTCTCTGGTAAAAACAAACACCCAGCTTGGTTCTCATGAGCATCTTTCCTCTTTGTCTTATTACAAAAGGGTAAAATTGGCATCATAAGCACTCTGCAGTGGCTTGTCATCCTTTCAGAACACAAACTTCACCATCTGTAGCCCTCTTAGTTGAATATGATAAATTGCTCAGATTCACAAAACAAAATCTTGTGCCCAAGTGCTGTAGAAAAGCTCCAGACATATTTTTTTTTCCTGCACACATTTCACGTAGTTTTCACAGAATTTGAACTTTTTATGTCCTTATTTTTAAAAATGTAATTCTGTAGGTGCAGCTGCTTTTCGGCTCTTGAGTCTGAGTCATGTGCAACACGGCTACAACTCTGTGGGCCTTTGAACTCACACCTGTGTCCTCTGGAGATCCCTGTTTGCTTTGCCTGATTGCTTTTTGCTGATTAGTGGTGAGGAGCTGTTGTTTTAACAATGAGCTCAATATTAAGACAGTAATTGAATGGAAGGGAGTTGTCTCCATGGAGCAGTTCTACTACTCACAGCAAAATAGAACATTTCCTGGGAATAATGTGGTAGTAATATTTCTAATGACCTCTCAACAGAGCTAATGTTTACCAGTTGGGGAGCTGTGCTCATATATGACCAGGTATCTTCTGTAATAGTCTGTAGAGTGATGGTAAGGAAGCCCAAGCCACATATTAGGGACAGAAGCCAACTGGCTGACTGGAAGAACAATGCAAAACCCTAATTCCTCCTGGGCAGCTACATGCCCCAGAGAAGCATTTCCAGTGCAAGAAGCAGGAAGCCTTTCTACTGGAGTCATTCATGGTTAGGACACAATCAAATCCAGCCTGATGGGCAAGGCAAGGGAGAAAGTTAGAAACTAAGTGGGTCACATGAAGGCAGAGTGTTATAGAAAGACAGGCATCACAACCTAAAAGAGAGTAGTGATGTGACTGCACAAGAGAGAGCAGGAACAGCAGCCTATTGCAGCAAGGTGGTAATGAAATGCACAAGGCAGCTGGTTTGAGGTGGATGGGAAATCTGGTGAGGCAAGGAGTCAATTGACTGCTGAGAAGGCTGATGCAGTGGGCTTAGCCCAGTGCTGCACCTGCCACGAGGTCAAAAACCAGTGTAAACTCTAAAGCACCTGCTCTGCAGAGGAGTTCAGTGCCTGATATGCTGGATTACACAGATGCAGATTCTTTGGGAAACAAAAGCTGGGGAGTTCATGAATCCCTTTACAGATGTGTGCTTGTAGTATAATTTTTAGCATAAAACTAATTTTTCTTAAGAGTCAGGAAAAATGATAGTGAGAAAAAACAAAAGCAGAGTCTCTCTGAGACAGAAGAGTATGCATATGCCTTCAGTGCAGTTGTGAACCAAAAAAAAGAGAACAAAATCTCTGCTGTTCTCTGAGGGCAGTGGAGCACACTGAACAGTGAAAGGGCCACGTCCATGAAACAAAAACCCCGTGTAATTTTGGTCTTATAACTGGTCTGGAAATGCAAGCAATGGTAGGACCAGTCACAGATGTTTCCATTCCTCATATGACAATAATCTATATTAATTGCTGCAAGCATCCAGCTTGGAACAATGTCACTGCAGTGCCATTACTGTTGGAAAGTATTGAGTTTCCAAGAAGGTGAATGTCTTTTTCTCTCCCTAATCATGATTACTTGGCTTAGTACTCGGGCCAAGCTTCTATTTAACCAAGATAAATGGATATTTCCAAAACAAGCAAGTTAACACTATGTATCACATTATTACCCTCCTCACAGATTTCTTGCCTCGTGTGGTATACTTTACTCAGTTGCTAAACACAAATAACAATAAGAACAGGAAAGAAGGAACTATGCAGGATCCTATATGTGTTAAAGGAAAAATAATAAATAAATCTGGTTTTGACCATTACTTTGTCCTGTTCTGTGACAGCATTTTCCCTTGATCAGTGTTATTTTGTCCCATAATTTCTCTTCTGTGAAACGTGAGCATCCACACCACATTTTTGCAGACACCACCAGCCTATCTGACTAATATTTTGTTGCTTCCTGCTTGGAATTCTTATTTATCATTGAAGTTGATGTGCCAGCACTGTAGGTTAGCATTCAGAGGAGCAGATGGGGAATTAGAGACAAAACTTCTGTCAGTGATAACGGGACTTCCATGCTTCATTTCCCCCAGGGCACAGTGAGTGTTTTCCTTTTCAACAGTGCTGGGCAAAACTGCCTTAAAGAATTGGTGAGCTGGCAACACACTGAAATTGTCAGAATGCAGGGATAGATTTTGGGTTGCTGGGCTATTTGTGGGGAGTTATATTGTAATAGCTCCTGGGAAGATACCCATCTCAGTACTGCAGCTCCAGTGCAACATACCCAGAGAGAACTGAGAGGTCTGGCACTGAACAACTTCTCCACAAGTGGGTTCGCCTGAAAATGCCAGGCTGTGCTGACCAGAGCAGGCTGCAGATCCATGCAAGGTCTTAATTCAGGTCTCCAAACTCTCTCTCAGGTCTCCAGACTCTCCCAATCCCACTGTTCCAGCATCATCCTGGTCCCCACTTGTTGTATTCCTCTGGGGAATGGTTTTTCACCCACTGTGGCTGGGGAGAACCTCAAGGCTGTGCATGGGCAGCTCAGAGAGGGTGGGTTTCCTCCTTCCCACAGCTCCCACAGCTTTACACAGGGGCAGTGTCCAGGACAGGCCACATGTCCTTTGTCTGGATGTGTGAGGTCCACACACATTGTACCTCCCTTCAGGGAAAAGCTCTCACTTTTCTCCAGCAGCTCTGTGCACCACTCCCTTTCCCAAGCTCGTTTGTGTGTTGGGGGCCACGTACAAAGAGTACAAAGGACCTCCCAAATTGGGAAGAGGTTCAGAATTCCTCACCACCAAGGAGCTACAGCCAGAGGAACATCCCAGCTCTGTCTTGGGGACACTCCCGAGCTGGAGAGCTCTGTGGCACCTCCCTGGGGTCAATCACCTCCAGACACTGCTGGCTTTGTCATGGGCTGTGCTGCTGGTGATGGCCACAGGCCACCCAGCAGGGCTGGATCACAGGAATGATCAGGGTCAAGGCAGAAATCACTGTCCTAACACACCAAATGTCACAGGGGAGATTAAAACCAGATTCTGGCTGCTAAAATGTGCACTGAAGATACATAGGAGACCTGCCCAGAGAGCAGGAGCTTGCCCCTATCCCCCAGTGCCACACAGATGGGATTTGTTCCAATAATTGCCACAGATGCAGGCTGCACCATCTCACCTTCCCTGGTTTTTGTCTCTAAGGTGTCCATCGTTTGGCCAGCCTCCACCCACCATCTTCCAAACAACAAAAGGCTTTTACTAATCATTTGATACTGCCATTAATGAAACAAGGAAATGGATGCTGAAAATCAGAACATATGTGTTATGTCTGTATTCTCTGCTCTTTAGGACAGTTTAACAACTATGTGCCATTTTTCACCCAAATTGATGTTTCCATGGACATCCTTCCTGCCTCCATCTCTTTTAAGAATCTCTGAGCCTCAGCAATCATGTGAATTAAATTTGAATCAAAATGCAAAAAAGCTGTGTTGTCAGGTTGACCTTGAAATCCTGAAGACAATTTCCATTATAAAGGTGCTTTATAGCAGTGCTTGTGACTGAGGAAGCTGCTAAGGGAAGTATAACCAAAAATGTTCTTCATATGGAGATATTCTCAGGATACTACCTCACTCCTAAAAGCTGGTGTTTGAATTCTTTAAATTGTTTGGATCATTTAAGCAGACATCATCTAGGGTAACTTGTGAAGGTGTCAGCCAATGCCCTGCTCATGCCTTGAGCTCTCCCTGTTGTAAAGTGTGTGCCTTTCTGTCTAATACAGTGCAGTAAGTAAATAAAAGCTGGTAGTCTTCCTCCTAATGTGTTCAGAGGGCTTTTATCCCTTATTGATTTCATAGTAGTAATTCAATTAGAGAAAATATAATCAGGAACTGCATTTATATTGTATAGGGTGAAAATTTCAACTTTCACCCATACTTGTTCCTCTTCTTTACACTAGAGCTGCTTTTTTAAAATTCTTCTTCTTCAGCTGCTGTGCAAGCGAAGTCCATAATTTCAATTATCTTTGATATGTACTCAGAAGAGACTGGGTATTTGATTTTCTTCTTATTTACACCTGTGAGGTCAGCAGCTGAATGCAGAGGCAAGAAAAGGGCCAGAGAAATGTCACAGAGCCTGTCAGCACCACAGCAAAGGTTTTTCTTCAGTTTGCAGTGGTCCCTTGGGAAATCCTGACAGCTGTACTAATGCTGGATGTAATTGAAGAAATATGCTCCTTAAACAGGCAGGAGGTTCAGTACTTAAACATAATGCCTGTTGAAAGAATGCTTGAAAGCTGATTTTTGACCTTCATGCAAGGCAAAAATGAGATTTTTTTTTCACTATCTGTACAGATTTTTTAAAAAAATTATGTGGAACATTTTGTCCAATAGTGGCTTTTTTATTTCCTCATAGTGTTTGTATTTATTTTTGTGTTTTGCCACAATGGAAATTCTATCAAAGTCAAGGATTTTATCACCTTTTCACTCGACTGCCTGAGTCAGATGCTTAAAATGTAACACCAGCAGCCCTGCGAGTAGTCGATTAAAAAAATCAACCTTTTGCACTATAGCTCAGAGAAGTGCCTTTTTGCTTTTTCTGTAGCCTGGTGGAGTCATTTGCTATCAGAACACGTTTTTGCTCAAAATGGTCTTCTATTGGCACATTACAGGGGCTGGAAATTGTTGCCACTGGAGTGTTTCAGTTTCCAGAGTGCTCCCCAGTCAGACCAGTTTGCTGGTGCAAAGTTCTGGACTTGCAGCAGGAGTTCTGCTATCAAACACATTTGCTGACTTGGAAGCAGCAATTTGCTTCCTCTCACTCAGTGCAGAGAAAAGCAAAGTTTATTTAATCTGGAAAACAGAAAGCAGGAGTGGAACAAAAATTACTGTCCCTCTGCACCCTTCCAGCTTTCCTTTATGCCTCCAAGAACTTTGCTTTTTTTTGTCTATCCCCACTTCCAAAGCTCTCAGTTGCTTCACCAGAGCTGGAGCAATGGTGCTTTTGGCAGCCAGGTCCTCCTGAGGCTCTGTTGTCCCAGGCTTGCTCTGATGTGACAGAGGATGCTCACTCAGCCCATTGCTGCTGCCAGCCCCCCCAGAGGACACCAACACTGGCAGTGGGAGAGCAAGGGCTGGCTAGGAGACAGCACATCCAGTTCTGTCCTGCAGATTTTGATGCACAGCATAAATTCCTGTAGGGTGTGGGTCACTGAGCAAAGATATCCATGTGTGGGCTCCTATTCCATGTACCCTGCTGTAAATACAAACCAACTGGCTGAGCTGGAAGGTCGGGTTGGCTCCAGCAGTGCCCTGACCCCCCTTTCCCCTCGTCTTTGAAAGGGCATCCCCCAAGTGTTAACTTGGCAGCACTTGGAAGAGTATCAGCAGTTACAATAAGTAACTGATACTACTTCCTAAGTGTCTATATTTTCACTTCTATGGAAAACATTTAGCTGATCTAGGAGCACTTAATTTGGGAGATGCAACTCAATCCCAGCAAAAAGCAGCACTTGGAAGACCACCCGTGGATTTCAGCAGATCAGATCCCCTGCAGTTAAACTAAATGTCATCACACTGTACACAGCTGCTGATTCCAGGTCTGCTAATTTGTAAAACAACGTGAAGAAGATGCTGCAGTTGCGAGCAGGGCAGCTGAATTATAGGTACTTAAGCAGCACTGTAGGGATATGAATTCTGTTTATTGCACAAACCTGCCTCTATAATTAATAGAAATTGTACCATTCTCTTTCTCTGTTTTCATTAATTCAGACTGATAGCTTCAGAAGACCAGAACAGATTAGGAAACATATTTTGGAAGACCAAGAGAGAAGTAGAGGACTTTCTCAACTTTTCAGCATCACTCCAGATCTCCTTCAGTGTGTAAGGAGCAAATTTACTAGCAATGCTCTGGGTGTGACAAACCATCTGTCACCATAATTGTAGCCTTGTTTTGCTTTTCCCTGCCCCTGGGAGGAAAGATCCAAACTTCCCTGGCTACCTGTCTAAATTGAACATTATGAAATGTACTTTAAACCCTCAGGAAACAGCCACACTCAGTCCAAAACCTTCTTAAACCCCAACTGCTTTCTAAGACCAGTGCCAACACGTCCCAATAAGAACAGGCTGCAGGGTTTACCTATCCAGCTGCAAATGAACTGAACAGCCCTGGCTCCTTCACTGGGAGTTTTATAGGCCTCTTTCCCCTCCCTCAGGAGGTGTAAACATATCAAGGCTTAACATTATGCTTTATTTATCTCAGTGGTGTCGTGTGTTATCGCTCCCACAGAAGCACTGGTGATATTTAAATCGCAGCAGAGAGGTGGGCAGGGCATGGACCAGAGCTGCTGCAGGAGCTGGCTTAGCCATGGCCAGCAGCATCTGGAGCAGAGCACAGGCCTCAGCTGGGGTGCTCTTTTATTGTTTTGGATGCCCTGGGGGCTGGAAGCAAAGTGTGCTCAGAAATGAGCATGAAAACCAGACAGCTACACAAGGGGCAGTGGCCTCCCCCTCTCACGCCCCCAGCCCTTTCCCTCTCAGGGTGGGACACACAGGAATAGGTATGGCTGAGATGATTTACTTTCCTCATGATTCATTGAAAATAAAATTAATCCTCATAGCTTTCTAACACAAACTACGCAGTGACCACTGGACTGCTCTGACTAAGGAGGGCCCTTTATTGATGTGGCCCTGTGGCCAAATGTAATGCAATTAAACGATTGGATTTCGTTACGTATATTGACATGGTGTCAGTGACAATTTCCATCCTCTCTATTATTTCTATAAATAAAGTCATCTGCCATAATTAGAAAATATGAACGTGCTAAGACCTCCATTAATTCTTCTCCATATTAATCTAAGAGCTGGGCAGATGTTTATTAATACCTTGTTACATTGCATTCATCAGCTGTTACCAAGAATAGAAAGACTGAGACCTGATCTCATGCTGAAGGTTAAACAAGAGCAGACCTGGCCAAATCTTGGTTTCTGATTGATATTTTGACAATGCCTTGGTTTTTTATCAAAATATTTTTTAAATTTTGACCCTCTCTTGGTTTTCCTTTCCCCTTGGACCATGTATGAAACAGCTTGGTGACTGGGGTGAGCCAGCCTGGGATGAGCCAGTGCTGGCTCACATCTGATGTTCTCAGTAACAGTGCACAAGATTTGTCTGTCTGGGACTGCAATGGAGCCTATCCCTTGATTTAAGGAAAAGTTTCACTCTTTCTGGCAAAACCTGATGAACTTCTCCTGAAGGACTCAGGTTTCCCAGGCTAAAGAATTTTTCTATTCTCTGGTAATTATTGTAGGTTTTGCAAACTCTTAACATTGGATGAGATGAAAAGATATGTCTTGTGACCTTTTCTCCGCAGAAAACCACACTGTTGCCATTCTTCATTCAAAACCAAGCAAAGCAGAGCTGTTCACAGCTGGGATTCACTTTACAGGGTAAGATGTAATGCCCTGAACTGGGTGAGGGAAGACTTGGTCTGAACCTGCCTGTATATTTTTGTCTGGGCCACACCAGAAATGAAACTAGAACGTGTTTGAGTTATTCAGGGATGAGGATGGCCTTTCTTTACTGCTGTACCCAGCACAGTCCAGATGGAGCTCCTGGAATTCATAAGGCCTTGAAGAAGAATTTAAATAATTTCAAGATTTTGGGATAAGCATGACCCAAACCCCACCACACAGCCATCAGCAGGAATCCTGAACTGATGAACTGGCTGACATGCACTTTAAAGATTGGTGGCCCAGACCCATCCCATCCCATCCCATCCCATCCCATCCCATCCCATCCCATCCCATCCCATCCCATCCCATCCCATCCCATCCCATCCCATTCCTTGGCAGCTTCAGAGACAACCAAAGCAGATGAAAATGGCTCAGCAAAATGGAAACAGGTTTCATGTCAAAACCTCTCTTGAAGTCAAAAAAGAACATGGGTAAAAAGATTAGACCTTGTTTTGTACAGTCATTTTAAGTTCATATCTATCAAAAGTCATTGAAAAAAGAAATCCAGTTTTGCTTCCACCACTTCCTAGCCCTTGTCCATCTCCTTTGCTCTGGATGCTGCTCGTCTCTTCCCTTGTCTACCACCTTAAAATTATTCTTTTTGCACTCTTTTGCCCTTTCTTGGAATTGCATTTGAAGAAATGCACATAAAGAGCTATTCTCTGGGTCAGCATTTCAATTAGTTTTAAGTCTTACATTTCTATTTCCTAAGTCTGTACTTATTTATTATTTGCATTGAATCTTTGCCTGAGTGTTTGCATTGATTCTGATAACTCTGTGGGGTGCTTATCTGTACAAATAGATCAGTAGCTTTTGGGCTGCATTTTCTGAGCAATAAACTGAAAGACTTGCTTTGAATTTGAAAACTTCTGTGCTGCATTTACTAATACAGCAGGTTATTACAGATGCAGGATCCACAAAATTACTTCAATCCAATGCTACCTGTTCCTTCTGGTCATCTTTATTTAAACAGTTGCCAATTTTACACCTCCTTTTTTTCATTACAGTCACCCTGAGTTCATCAGGGGAAAGAACACCACTGATGTCATGGTGACACTCTTTCCAGAGTTGACAGGTTTGGGTTAATTGCTGGTCCCAGCAAGCTTGTGTGTGTGGATCATCCAAGAGACTAATCTAGACAGAGGATCTAACAGGAACCAATCTCTCACCTCAAAAGAGAAATGCTCCCTTCTCTTAAAATGCAGTAAAACAAACCCCTCTCTAATCTGATCTGAATTAAAATCGGGAGCAAACTACAACTTTAATTTCTATTTCTAGTTTGTTCAAGTAACTCTTTGCACTGCCTCCCTCCAAGCTGATTTTTGGCTAAGTGAAAAAACACAGCTCCCCAAAGTCTCTGTGGGAAGGCACCAGGAATGCAGCAAGATAATAGTGCAGCAAGATAAGGGGGATTAAGATTACTTCTGGTCTTTTTTTAAGACATAAGAGGTGAAAAAGTTAATGGAACGCTCAACCAAGAGACATTGCTGAGACCTGCAAAAAGTGATAAACCAAGATAGCTGGGTGAAATATCAGTGAGTGGCTAGAGTTTTCCATCTACATCGCAGCCTGCTGAATTCCACATGGATTATGGCATGGAAAGATGCCTGGCAGAAGAGGACCTGGGTGTGCAGGTCAACAGCCGGCCAAAGAGGAGTGAGAGGTGGCCAAAAAAGCCAATGGCATCTCACCTTGTACTGAGTGGCCAGCAGGACCAGGGCAGAGATTGCCCCCCTGCACTCAGTGCTGGTGAGGCCACACGTTGAGTGCTGTGTCCAGTTTTGGGTCCCTCACTACAAGGAAAACATAGAGGGGCTGGAGCATGACCAGAGAAGGGCAACAGAGCTTGGAAAGGATCTGGAGCACAAGTCCTGTGGGGAGCAGCTGAGGGAGCTGGGGGTGTTCAGCCTGAAGAAAAGGAGGCTGAAGGATGCCTTTGGGGGGGCATTCATTGCGTTCTATAACCCGCTCAAAGGAGATTTTAGCAAGGTGAGGGTTGGTCTCTTCTCCCAAGTAACAAGCTAGAGGACAAGAGGAAATGTACACAAGTTGTGCCAAGGGAGGTTTAGAATGGCTATCAGTAAAAGTTCCTTCTGGAAAGGGTTGTCAAGCCCTGGAACAAGCTGCTCATGGAAGTGGTTGAGTCATCACCCTTGGAAGGGTTTCAAAGAGATGTAGAGGAGTCACGTAGGGACAGGGTTTAGTGGTGGACTCAGCAGTGCTGGGTTAGTGGCTGATCTTAAAGGTCCTTTCCAATCATAAGGATGTTATTATTCCATACTGAGAATTTGCTTGTATTGTTGTGGAAATCATATGTTACTCCAATTGCCATGGCAAGTTTGAATGGATTACTCTGTGGAGACAATAACAGCCACTGACAATCCAAATCCAGTGGACATCTGATCAGGCTGGTGTTGAAGCTGATGAAGTATTTCTGTTGTGCTTAATGGGCACTGCCCTCAGCCTCAAAAGAGTGCACTTCAGATTGAACTTCTCTGCCTTTGCAGCGATTTTATTAAATTTGCAGAGTTGGTATTAGATTTGCTCTCAGGTATGAGAACATTACTATTTTGTTAAATTACTTTTTCAGTTAATAATGTATTCTTTTCTACAAAGGTTTTACTTTCTTAAGTCCTTTTCCCCTCTTTGCCTTCATTTGGTTAGGGAATTCATTCTCCCTTTCTGCCTTGAGCCACTACATGCTGTTATCTGGCAGGGTTAAACAGCTCTCGTCCACTTCTCAAAGGAGTGCTCTGTATGCTAAACTGTGCTCTGTGTGCTAATTTTTGTTCCTTGGGCAGGCTGTCCCTTTCTAATTGGTGCAACCAAAGCAAGAAGAGCCTCATGAGCTATGGAGGAAACCTAAACCAAAACAGGCTCTTGACTCTGAGTTCTTCCAGGTCAAGGCTCAGCACTAACTTCTGGGAAAGCCCTCCTCATTCCTGAGCCTTTTCTGTCCAACAAGGAGATACACTTTGTGAGCCCATTCCCAATGAAACGGATCTCTGGGATCCAAACTGTATTGTATTATTTGTAGTATTTACACCTGTAATACCAGCAGCATGCTAAGGGCTTTGAAGAAATCTCGGAAGACAAAGTCCCTGCCTAAAGAGCTTAATATCCATATTTTATTCACAATATAAAAATATACATACTCTGAGTCTGTAAGATACCGGATTAAAAAGGCTTTTCTCCTTAAATTAGCTCACAGAAATCCAACCCCCTGAAGAGAGCGAATGAGGCAGCTGTGGAGGGAAGAGAGCCAGCACCACTGAGTACAAAGTGTCTCTCAGCTGCCTCATCTGGAGATGCACTTTCAGCCTCAGCTTGGGGTCCTTACAGACTGCTTTGATCCCTGTGAGCTGAGCTGGGATCAGAGGGTCAGGTCCACTGTGGCCCCCCCTGCATGGTGTTCTTTGCCAGAAGCCAGTCCCAGCCCCACTCCATCTGGGGGAGCATGCAGGAATCTGGGAATGAGCCGGGGCGATGGGCAGGAACCAGAGCCTTTGGCTCTGCCTGTTCAAAGGGCAGCCCTCCTCAGTGGAACAGAACCAGATCACTCATCCTTTCACTTGGGAGTCAGGGGTGTACAACACACAGTTTCTCAGTTCTGACTGCTGTGCACAAATCACAATATCCCTGGTATTTCGACACAGTACAATTATTTGCTATTTCTAGGCCCAACACTATGGCCACGCTGTCAACACTGAAATGTATTGAATTATTTAAGACCAATGTAAACCCAAACAATAGCATGTGAAGAAATCTTTTGGCAAAAGTTTCGTTGCTGCATTAGGTGTCCTTGAAGTTTGGTGGGACTTTTTGCCATAATGGACAACAGTGCTAGTGAAAAGGAGCACAGTGCTCAGGAAGGGATTGGTGACTGATATGTTTGTGAGGAGAGGGAGTCAGACCCACCATTAGATGTTGACAGTTGAGAAGCAAAGTGACAAGAGTTCAGAGGCCATAAATTCCAGTCTGTTGAAGAATTTTAATGTGTTTCCACATGAGTGATATTCGGTTAGATATTGTAAGCACAGTGCTGGAAAATTAGGATTAGCAAATGACTAAATTAAACTGAAAATTGGGTAAAGAGATTTGGAAGTAAATGTAAATGCTTCAGTCGTAATGGACTTTGCCCTCCAAGGAATATATTTTTTAAATAGCCTGTTATTTCTTATTGGATTTAAATTTTTTCCCATTACAGACACTAGAGATTTTGCACAGAAATCTGAGGGAATTATAGAAGAACTGTAAAAGAACAACAACAGAAGAGACGTAGGTTGAAAGTGATGCAATGACCTCTCTTTTGTCAAATGCTCGTCACGGATTCCTGGGAAAATTTCTGGGATTCATTCCTGGCCACAACGCAATGAGAAAAATGCTTAACACAAACCTCACCAACCCACTCCTGGTTCTTTAGATAATATCTGTTACAAGGCCAAAACCCACGTCAGTCTTTGCAGGACTAATTATTTCTGAAACCCAAGTGAGACGCAAAGGAACTGAACACAGACACAGGACATAAATAACTCTGGGCATTGTCTGCAAACAGGGGAAATCACTCAGAGGTGGCAGGCAAAGGAGATGGACCATGCTGAACCCCAGGGTACACCTACATGCTTGACCACCTTGCCAAATGCACAAAACTGAATCCACATCTGATCAATGGCACTTTGAACAACACAGCAGCTGGGATGCTCCACAAACCAGCCTCGTGCTGACACCAAAATGAACCAGACAAATACCCAAAATGGGAAAAGCAAAAAGCATTAGTGAAAGAAAAGGGTGGTGCATAGTCCCAGCGATTGTCTCGGAATATTGTTTTTCCCAAGAGGATCTGGAAGATCTGACACTTCTCATACTGACTCCCAAGGAATATTGCAAGAGCATTAGAAATAGGGGGGGAGAGATGTAGAGCAGTCTGATAACTTACCATGATAGTAGCTACCAGGTCAAAATTACATCCAAGGCTTCCCTCTTCAATCTGTGAGGTTTGATGATGCTGATTTTATCAGCAAGGTCATTTTAGCACCCAAGATTAATCCAGAATCTATTCTGATATTTGTTTAGGAGATTTGAGTAATCTCTTTAAGAGTATTAACAAGTGCTGGAGTCCTAAGGAACAATCTTCTCTCAGCCCTTACTGGAGCAGAAGGATTTGAGGTCAAAGTTAGGTGAAGGGTTTTTTTTAAGGCAATCTGGAAGCAAATGGAATTATCTTTAGAGCAAGTCACGTTTTGGAGAACAGAGGCACGAACTTTGCAAATGAGTTTAGGTTTGTTTTAGTTTAAATTTTCTGGCTGCCTTGGAGGCAACCCACAACCTACTGCATGATTCAAGTATTGATAGGAGGGCAGAGGAGCTTGGTCTGAGATTTCCTCTCTGAGGGATGTACAACTGCAGTCAGTGGCCAAAAAAAAAAGTGAAAATTTACTGCCTTTTCCCAATGCCACCATATGCTGCCTGTTGACTCTTGATGGCACAAGGCTGGCCCTGGAGCTCTGTGTTGGGAGGTAACATCTAGTTAAAGGGAGTGGGTGGGAAAATTCAGTGAAACAGAGTCACTGATGCTCAAATGCCAAGCTGTTAAATCTTCAGTAAGTCTTGATTCAGAAACCAGTCATTGTTTTTTATAATTAGAAATATAATCAGCGGATATAAAGTCAAATGTTCACTTGAGGGCTTTGGGTTAAATTTTGGGAGGGCCTTTGAGGAACTGTCATTGAATCTTCACACCCAAAGTGTTCTGGTGGTTGCATGGGTGTAGCATAAACCATTTCCACATGGTCTCATTTGAGACTACGTGGCTGATATTACATAAGATTAGACCTCCTCTTGCAGATAAGGCTGAAGAAAATAAGGAAAACACCACAGAAGCAGTGCTCCCACAGGAGTCCCATCATGTCAGGCAGAACAGCTAGTGGCACTGCTGAGCTGTTAACCTTGCACCTCCTTCCTTCCCAGAAGGCTGATGGATTTTTATCTAGATCCAGAAACAAGAACAACACCCTGGCCTGTGGGCTGAATGCTGTGGATTCTCATCTCAAGCTCCCTGCTGTTTCACAGCTGGCAGCAACAGATAAATTTATCATTTGTCTGAGCCAAGGTTCACCAGATGGAATCAGGTCCCACTTAGAGGTGCTGCCTCGAGAGTAGAGGTAGCTTTGGGTATTGACTCATCTCACCTTCCAGGCTTTGGAATGTCTAAAAATTTGGAACATAATTTGGAATCCTAAGACCAAACACCCCAAGCTTAAGAAGGGGTCCTACACCTCACCTAGCAAAGGTTTACAGTGAGCTTTGCTATCCATGCTGCTACAACTTCATGTTTGTGTGGCTGATAAATTGCAACAGCAATTATTTTACTGTAAAAACAAATAAACCTCCCATTAAACTAATGAGAAGAAGTATTAAAACTCATTCTTCTACTTTTGAGAGACTTTTACATAGAGGTTTAGAAATGTTTTGATGTTTGGGGAAATGGCAGCTTATATGAGCAAATGGAAGCATCTAACAGAGCATATAGGAAATGTCCCTGGCAAGGCCTATGAAATCAAGGGTAAATGAAGTATGGTAAGTGTTTGCCAAAGTACATTTTCACAAAAGACAGTAGGGAACATGGCAAATATTTTAGGGACATTTAGAGGTGGACTTGGTGATACTGGATTTATGGTTGAACTTGATGATCTTAAAAATCTTTTTCAAACTAAGTGATTCTGTGAAATATTAAAAGATTTTTGTTGATAAATTCAACACACATCTGGCAGAGGGGTTGTTGTAGGGGTGTGGAGGACCTTTGACCTTAAGACAACCACTGCATTTGTTGAGATCCACAAATAAATAACAACCCAGCACTCTCCCTGGTCTGGTGATTGCTGCAAAGCACTGAGGTGAGCAGAGGTGGGAAAAGAGCACTGCAAGACTGTCCAGCCTGGGGGCTCAGAGGGTTCTAAAATCCCAACTGAAATGCGTGACTTCTTTAAAATGAATGATGAAGACTTGCTGCAAGGCAGCCTGCCTGGAGGAGACAGTCAGATATATATCAAAGGGCCTGAGAAGGTCCCAAATCAGTCAAATGCTCACTTGAGGGTCCTGAGTTAGATTTTAGTCCCCAAACCCACTGCTTAAAGTCACTCAAAGTGAGCTGTCTGAGCTGTCCTGCTGGGGTGGGTGCTCTGGCCATGAGCAGCAGGGCTCCTGCAGATGGTCTGACCATGCTGAACACAAGCCCTGCAGGATTAAATGCTTATCTTGGCACTTGTACACTTCTGTAGTAAGAAGGCTTTAGAAGAAAGCAGCCATATGCCTGAGGAAAGGCATCATGCAGTGATCAGCCTGCATTGTTTACCAGAGAGGTCAGGAGTCAAGCAAGATAGGACCAGGCAGCCTAAACCGTCAAACTCTGGCTGCCTTCATGCTCCACAGCAGGAGCTCAGCCCTCACAGTGCTTTATATTCACAAAATAAAACCTACCTGGCTTCCTTGTGAGGGTCCTCCAAATGCCCCAACAGGAGGCTGGAGCCAGAGGTCCTGGCACTGAAATTGCCAGGTCCCTGGATGAGGGCTCTGGCAGGTGCCAAACTGGCAGCTCCATCTTCCTGGGTGACTGCCAGTGGTACCTCAGACTTTTCTTTTTCTGACACTTTCAGAACTGTCTGACAGCACAAGGGAGAAATAGGCAGTCCTGCTCCTACTGCCTGCAAAAAGGAAACAAACCCCTGACCAGGGGAGCAGGGGAGGAAGGAGGTTTGTGGCATTTCCAGCTTTCTCAGTGCTGGAAGTCTGTGTGTCTCAGTGTGGTAGCCAATATGAAAAATGATGCCCATTGCTTAAGCCCTTAACCCTTAGATAGTTCCTTCTGCTAATCTCAGATTAAAAATCTAGAAGTCTGGAATTGTAGATGAAATCTGCATTACAAGAAGTCACATGGAGTTGAACAAGTCACTGATGCTCATTTCTTCAGTACAGCTTGATGAATTATCTGATTCATCACAAACTCTGCCAAGTCCCTGGGATTCATTCCTGATCTGTTCCAGGGCAATATTGGACAGGTATTTCCCAAACTAGGGGACCCATGAGGTTGCTGAAGGAAAACACTGAGATGAGAAATACCAACTGCTGCTGACTGGCTCAAAGGCTCTTGACCAGAACTTCCAGAAGGAGCAGAGTAGGGCCTGATTCAGACTTCTGGTGAGCACTTCTTCCCAAGAGCAATCAGAACAGCTTCAGGTCATGCTGAAGACCAATGAGGCTCTGGAAGCTCAACTAAGCATTTGGACAATTATCTAGATGGAGCCTTAGGTACAAAGATGCAATATCTTTTATCATTAACAGAAGCCTTGTAATGGACATCTGTAATATCCACATATTTGTGATAGCCTAAAACCACCTGGTCCTGTGTCAAACTCATCACCATTTGCAAAAACAAAACCAAGATGTGAAAAACCTAAAACGAACATGCAAAACCAGGAGGTATTTCTTTGGTGGCTTCTCAGAGACAGGGTGCACAAGGGTGTAAAGGGACCACAAAATTTACAGGTGAGAGTGTATGAAATGGTCATATGTGTGTCACATTCTTGCACCAGCACACCCACCTGGTTTGGTAAAGGTTAATAACCACTCCTTTCCTCTTTTGCAATCCCTGTGACAGAAAATGGAAACCTAAGGCTGGCCACTAGTGCCTCACACACCAAAATCTGTTACTGGTAGGTAGCTTCAGAAATGAGTGTTGGTGTTGAGTAACTCAGATTTTGGCTGAGGGGAACTAGAAAGCAGTGTTATTGAAAGTGTCGTGACATCAAGGCATTTTTGGCATGATGTACCCTAATCTTTTACCTTTTACAGGACCCGTAAAAGTGTGTGAAAAACAGTTTTATTTTTCCTGTGTGCTTGAAGGGTTAGATACAATTGGTAATATAGAGCATGTGATTACTGATGAAAGTATTTATATAGATTTGCCAGAGCTTTTTATTATGAACCACTCCTAATAATCTTTATTTTCTCATGTGAGTGGAAGCACATGATGAAGACATTCCTCAGGAAGTTTGTGCATTTACTCTCCAGCCATGACTCACCCCTTACTCAGAGAAGCAAAGCCCAAGTGACCCAGCTGTGGTGAGCACAGAGCCACCACTGAGGAAGTTTCCTTAGCAACAGGAAAACATCCAAAACCTCTTCTACCTCCTGCTTGCTGTTCCTTGAAGTTGTTTTAAGTAAATGGATGCTAAACCTCACACCTGAATTTCAGAGGTAGAATCAATGTGTCACAAAGCAAATCCTTTTGCTTGCAAGCAAGTTAACTTTAGCTACTCTCCTCCCCAATTCAGGCTTAATAAGAAAAATAACATGAATATTTTTTATCTACTCTCTCCAAACACTGCCTGGGCTCATAAACAAACAGCTCCTGCATCCTCAGCTGACACTGATTATCATTAGGGATCTGTTGAAGTTAATGAAACCATGGCAATTCAGAGCAATCAACCCAGCATGAGCTGGGTGCTTGCGGGCTCCAGGTGCCCATGATCAAAGCTGATGAAGAGCAGAGGAATATCTCACCCAGGAGAGAGGGGGTCTTGGGGGTTTGTTCTGTGGTGTTTCTTTGTGAGATGTTTTGAAGAAAATTTGAGGGTTTTTGGTTTTTTTTTAAAGAGGTGCTGGACCAAAGAATGGGGAGCTGCAAGCAAGTGGAAAACTGTTCTTTGTGTTCCAAAGTACTGTGTGCAGTAGTCTGATGTATTTCCTATTTATATGTACATTGTTTCTTCAAATATATTTACTCTCTGTATTGCACCCCTCTGGGGTGAAATGTGTATATTACACTGCATCAAGGTTCCACTTTTTGTGTTCACTGTGATCTACATTAAAGTTCAATGAGACTCAATGTATGTGCTTCCCTCCCTGTGGCAGGAATGCAGTCATGGGAAAAGAGTGCAGAAATGAGTGTATTGATTTATGCCTATCACTGCCTGACAGGAGCAGATGGGGGTCTGGGAGTTTCAGTTTAGCTGATGGACTGCACTAAACCTGGCCTGGTTCTGGTGCTGCTGCATGTGAGATATCTTTGATGCAGCTAAGTCCCTTTTGAAGCATTGTGGAAGGTGAAGCAGAGCCAGCTTTGCAGGCGATAACAACAGAATGAGATTATTTAGGCTAAAATGAGTCAATATTTGGAAAATTCCACTGTTAATAATCAGACCTTGCCTGAGGGGAGCTGATTGATGCTGCCTGTACCAGATGGTTTGCAGCATGAGGCTGAGCCTGAGTGCTCCTCTGGACAACCCCTGATGGGGAAGCAGCTTGGGGGGAAAACATGAGGGTGAAGCCAGAAGATACATGTGGGCACCAAGTCACCTCACTGGGAAAAGCACAGTCAGGGGTTTCAGTTAGAGGTGGAGGAAGAAAAAGCACTTTTGGGAAAGATATAAAATTACACAGATTTGAGGTCTGGCAGGGCATTTGAGCTCTTGTTTGTGGTGGCCCTCAGTGGTGGCCCTGTCCCCAGCTGGTGTCAAGCATGAGGGTGTCTGACCTGCTTTTCCAGGGCTGTGAGCTCCTGCTGGCATCAGGAACATGAGGCCTTGGCTGTGTTATGCTGACATTTGTCCTATAAAATTGGCAGCAATAATGAATGATAGCCCATATTTCTGTAATAACTTCTTCCTCAGGACACCTAACAACATGCCATTGATAATGCTTTTTAAAGGCTGGAGTTTGGCCAGGTCCTTGAAGAAGCAACAGCTTGGCCACAGTCCCACAAAAGGGATCTCCAGTCTGCAATGCTTCTGATCAGGGACAAGGGACTTGCTTTCCCTTCTCCCTGCTGACTGCCTCCCCTAAACAAACAGCCTTTCCTCACAGCACATGCACGGCTGACTAGAGGGTATTTAAAGGTTCTGATTGCCTGACCTGAGTACCTGGTTGCTCTTGGCCTGATGCTCAAGCTCTGAAGGCACTGCCTCTAGCTGAACAAGTGCAAGTGCTCTAATGGGCGATTTCGGGTGGGAGCAGCTGTCTGTAGTGTCAGACAGCAGATCTAATGACATACCACTGAGCTGTTCTGGGCTAGGCTATAGCAATAACTCATTAAATATCATTCTGAGAGAGCCAATTTTGGGAGTGTTGGAGTGATCACAAACAACTGAGGCATAAATGAGTCTTCTTTCCATCTTTGGTCCATAGCACAGCTCAGGACTTCTCTGGTTATTTGTGGACAGAATTTATTGATGATTATTGTATTCCTTGGCATGAACTGAGATTTCAGGCTCCAAGTTCATGGCCATTAACCATGGTGAGAACAAGTGAGCCATTTGTCTCACATGATGGGTTTGCCTGTGGAAGCTGCAGATGCTTTGACTGACTTATGAGCGTGGCTCGTGTCAGGTGCAAACAAAAAACCCCAAAAATGGCCAGTCTGGAATGAGTCTTTGTGTGTGTGACATGATGGTCTCTACTGCAGATACTGGGCTGGGAGCAGTGCTGTGGCTTCCTGGTGCCCTGATGAAATGCTCCTGCATCGGGTGTGGTTGTCAAGATAAAAAGGAGATGGATTAAACTCATCCAATGCTTTACAGTGAACCCTGGCAGAGCCCTTCTGCTCAAACTTTTTGCCTTGCTTTCCATGACCACTCTGACACCAGTAATTTGCTGGTGTTGTGGTGTGATTTGCACCCCAGGAGCAAGGATGGGAGCCCTCAAGCACCTCACGTGTATGCAAAGGAGGCTGAGGCATCCGGGGCTGTGGCTGCTCTAAAGAACACTTCAGATCCTCGAGTGTGGGCCTGAGTGGAGTTTGAACAAGCTGTGTGCTTATGCAATTAAAACCAAGCTGTGCTGCTTCTTGAGCACTTGCAGCACTCGACAGGGGTTCACGGAGCTCAGACACTACTGTGTGGGCATCTCCTTCATCCCCAAATGGAGGGAAATCGTTGCCTGTGCTGCAGGAGGGAGGCTGTGGGTTTCTGTCTCTGCCTGTGGAACCACAAGCTCAGACTCTGAGCACTGACTGCACTTTTTCAGCAGCACCTGTGCTCTTGTTTTGCTTGTGGTGTTGTTTATTTCTATGGATCAGGAGTCTGCAATCAATTTCAAACATACCAACAGTACAGTTTGAGCCCATAAGATCAGGAGACGATGTGTGCTTCCAAAGAAGCACTGAAGAAAAAAACCACTTTAAATGCAGGATTAATTCTAGAATTGCTGTAGAGGATAGACACACCAAGGCACTGTTTTTTCAGAGAGTGAAACAGAAAAATGAGGAATCAAAACTTCTATATCCTGTTCCATATTTTTCATTAACTCCTATTTGGAGGCAAACAGGTGCCTTCCTTCCCTGCTTCTGCCTCCTGTAAGAAAAGCAGAGTTGCAAATGGGAACAGAGCTGCCTTGTGGCTTTAAGACTTTGTGATAATGGAAAAGCCTTGGTGAAGGCTCCTATGGAGATATAAAATGATTAATCTACAGGCATCTGAGAACACTTATGACTTAGCTTTTGGTCTTGTATCTGTTATTTCACTTATGGGGCTGTTAACAATCTCGTAATTCACATCAGGCTGTATCTTAATGATTAAAAAATGATTAAAAAGGGTCTGTTTTATCTGTAACTGGTGAGAAACACAATTATTTAAAGTAGTTTAGTGGCTATACCAGTCAGATATGGTATTAAATGGTTTTAATAATTTGGCTGGAGGGTTTTTTTGAGGCGCTGGAAGCACACCATGCCTTAGATAAGAATGTGGTGACAGCTCTGGAGCTGGTGTGGGGGCAGTGCAGGAGGGCAGGCAGCCACGGGATGGAGAGCAGAGGGATGGGAAGGGAGTGAGAATAAGGCAATTTGTAGTATCAGATGCAGTGCCTTAACTTGAGGACAGCTGGGGAGGTAGAATAAGGCCTGGGTGGGAAATCTGATAAGGATGACAGAGCTGGAGGGCAGGAGGATGGAGATGTGCTGAGTGGAAGTGAGGGGCCTGGAGATGAAGTGGGAGGGGAAAGCTCTTTTCCTTCCACACTAAGACCTTGTGCTGACAGAAAATCCCAGGAACAACCTTTGCCTTCTAATGCTGACCTGCTGGTCCCTGGAGGGGAGCCTGCAGTGCTGAGACCTGCCAGGTGATCTGGCAGTGCTGGAGTGCTTCCCAAAAGGCTCCCCTGCCTCTGAAATGTCCAGGGCTCCTCAAAACCTCACAGCTTCACTCAGAGATAATTAATTATGTCATTAGCAGGCATCAGACTTCAGTGTTAAGCAGAGTAACCCCAGCTGTAAGCATGTGGGTGGGACACGGATGGGCTTAAAACATTTCTGAGGTTTTTCACTTGTGCTTCCCTCATATGGGATGCATTTCATCTCCCCACAGGCCTTTACACATCAACAACAGAGTTAAGAATTAAAGCAGGATAAAGAATGGACAGTTTTACAAGTTTATTGCATTTCCAGTGTGGAGAGCTACTCTTCAGCTCAAACCCAGTATCAAAGCTGAGAAACAGGGAGATCTTTGAAAGTCCCAATTAAAGGCAATTTAAAATCTCCATTGCTATTAGGAAGAAAATAACTGCTGCTGGACACATACCAGTTAGCAAGATCAGCTTACCAACTGAGGGGTACAACTGCCTCATTTTAGAAAGGGACAAGGCTCTGCTGAGCAAGTTTTAATTAAACTGACTGATAATATATAAAAATTTGGCCTCTTCTCCCTCCTGCACATCCCAACAGTGCAGCTGGGAGGTGATGGTTGGGCAGTAAGGGGCAGGTATGTGCCTGTGCTGTGCTAAGTGAAGCCAACTTGATCTGGATGCAGCCCAGCAGGGAACATCAGTGTGCCTGATGCTCCCACATCTGTGGGGCTGCATCAGAAGTGCAGATCTTCAGGTCTGTACTGGGGAAGTGTTACATAAATGACATTTAAGTAATTTTCGGCCTAATTTCTGGTGAAACACTTCATGAAGTTATACTGCCTCATACTTTTTGCTAACAGCCAAATATTCCACCTGGCAGTGTTTGCCTGGACACACAGAAGTGAGTCCCTGGCCACACGGGAGCCAGAGGCAGCTTTGCCATGAGTTCAACTGCTACTAAAGCTGTTCCTGTAAAAGTGCATTTGCACAGTTGCACTGCAACACCTCTGCTCTAGGCCTCTAGTTAAATGCATGTTAAAGTCTAGGATCAATCTGCCTGGCAGTAAGTTAATGGTCCATGGTGTAGCTACTGCTGTGATGCCTGTTTTCCATTAAGAGAGAGGCAGTGCTGCTCTAAGTGCCTCATATGTCCAGAATAATGGTGCTTGTGGCTTGCACCTGTAGAGGAGGATGCTGGTTGCATTCAAACCAGATGATATGAGCCAAAAGGATTGCTCAGCCCAAGAGGCACTGCAGAGCTGCAGTGCTCCAAGAGGACACTCTTGTGGGAGTGGGAACTTCTGGCACATCCCCTCAGGCATTATTTCAGCAAGCTCATGCAGACCCCTTTGCTGACTGGGTTTTGCTGCCTCTGCTTGCCCTTCACCTGCAGGGTGCTGCAAGCATCAGTACTTCTGTGTTTGCAGCCTCTGAGCAAGCATGCAAAAAACCAGGAGACTTCTTTGCTATCCCTGCCCTCTGTTGGCACAACACCCTGCATCTGGCTCAGGGTACACTGACCTGCCAAGTGAGCCTGAAGTAGAAAGGAAAGAGATGTTGGTCCATTCTGGATATACACAATATATAATCCAGTCTGCTAGGTTGCCTCTGGCATTTTGGAGAGTAACCTGAAAGGCACTGGACCTGGAAGGTTCAGTGCTTGGTCTTGGGATCTCCCAGCAGTCTGCACCTGGCATGCAAAGCAGCACAGAGAAGGGGTGACTTCTCCACCTTCTTTAAAAGCAAAAGTAGAAAGGGAAACAAGAAACAATTACCAGCTCTGAAGGTGGGAAGGGTGCTGAGGCTTTTTGCTTTCCTTTCCCATGGCTGTGCTCCTTGTCTCTCTCGGGCCCATGTTGTAAATCCTGTGCTTCCATCTGAAGAGTGCTGGCTGCACTCCAGAGCCCGTTGGTGCAATCTGGGTCATTCAGAGAAGGTTGTCAGGAATGATCCTGCACCTCCCTGCTGTGTCAGCATAGAGCTTTGCCTTCCAGGGCATGGGAGGTGCTGGGCTGCTCCTGAGTCCTGATCCTAAACCTGGCTGACTCAGCTCACTCCAACCTTGGGGCTCCTGGGGTGATGGTTGAGGTCAGGCAATGCTGGGACACCATGCTGGGGACACAGGGAAAACAACTTGTGGCATCTATCTACCCACTTTTCTTGGGTGGTGAGGAGCCTGTGGCTGAGGCTGGTACAGGGCATCCCTGCGAGGCAAAACCCACTTGCCCTGCAAAGGGGCTGCTGGAGAGTAAGATTTCTAGTGGGGCAATGAAGGCCTCCTAGGGAAAGACAGGATTTCCTCCAGTGGGACTGTGTAGATTATGACAGAGAGCTAATCTGTATGGCTGTTTCATAAGTTTCCCCAGTGCCTGGACTCCGTGCTCAGCAACAGACACTCTGTGTGCTGAGAATAACTGATTGCCCAGAAACACCATGTAAGAATGCATGGAGATCTGGAGCAAGCTCTGCCAGTCTCTCTGTATTGTAGTGTTATCTAACAGAATCTCTCCTCATTACCACACCAGGTTAGTAGGAGGGACCAAATGCTTGGTGGAAACCACCCTTCACCTGGCAGTTTACATCCCTCATGAATCCCCGCCTCTTTTCTTGACCTTATTCACCACAAACAGGCAAATGTTTGTGGTGACAAACCTAACTCCAAAGCCACTGTTCACTGTCAATCTCCTACTCATTTACTGCAGTCCAAATTCAGGAACAAAGGCAGAATGCAGGTGCTGCTCCAGCCCAGGGATCACACCACAAGGGGATTTGCTACTGCTGGTCCCTGTGCTCAGACTAACTGCACTGTGCAGCAAAAATCACAAGCAAGCAACACCCAAGGCTTTACAGATTATGTTATTACAAAGTGCAAGTGAAGATTTAAGTTCCCATCTGGACACTTGTTCTATTCAGCTTCAAGTCTTTATCCAAATTATTTAAATGCTCACTGCCTTAGTTTTTCTGTTCATAAATCCTTAACCTGCCTGCTTGCTATTCTTGGACTAAAATCACTGTGTATAATACAGTTCCCGTTCCAGCAGCTTCTGCTGCTTGTACACATTTGGATAAACAAACAAACTCTGAATGCATTCTGAGGAATATTCTCAATCAGCCCAGGGCTGGAGTAATGGCACTGCTGTGGTGTAGCACGATGCTTGGAAGCTGGGCAGAGTGTGGAAGTTTGTGCTCTGTCAATGGGAAGTTTGTGTGCAGTTACAGCTTCCTCAGTATTTTTCTGTTTTAAATGCAAACATATAAATGACTTCAAGTGCACCCTAAAATAAATAAAGATCATAAATATGAAGTCAAATAAGACCCAATTCCCCGGTAAGTACATTAAAACTGGCAGCTTGTTTTAATTTGTCACGCCTACTCCTTTAGTTTGCCTGACACAGCTGGGGATTGCTGCCAGTGAATGGTGTATGAACTCCTGTGTGTGAAGCTGGAGAGGAATGGACAGTGAGTTCCCCCCTGGCTGTGAGCCACAGCCTGGAATTTCCTGACAGTTTTTCTTTGTGGTTCTGAGAGCAGCTTGCTGTCAGGGAGTGTTTCTTGTGTCCCTTCCCTACCCCATATGCTGTTTTCAGTCTCTGCTGCAGCATTTTGGAGTATTTTGCTTTCCAAATGAGGTCCACAGGGTACACTAATAAGTTGAAACATCACAATATGCATCAGTTAGGCATTACTGTAAGCCTCTAGCTCCAGCTCACAAATGCTACCAACAGTGAATTCATTCCTCAGATGAGCAAGTGTAATTTATAACTCAAAGCAGCACTTGAAACTGTTTGACTAATAAAATGTCCTTCACTCGACTCCTCGGTTAAAGCCTGGCTGGTGCCAGCCTCTTGTCAGATGTAATGGCTCTAGGAAATCCTTTTCCAGTGTGCACTTAGCAGTGGAACCTGACTGTGCTCTAACACATGCTTTACTCTCCACTCCCCAGTGCCTCCCTGAGCTCTCCCACCATCCCCGTCCCAAATGCCCTGTCCCATCCAGCAGCTGCCCCCCCAAAAGGATCAGGTTTACCTGAGCAGCAGAGGAGCAGCAGTGCCTAAAATGGAGATTTCAATGGGATGTGACAGGGAGATTTTCCCTCTCATCTACGAACTTCTGTAGTTGTCACCTTTGGGAAAACAGCCTATCTACCAGCAGAAGGCTTCCAAATATCTTGTCTCTCAATGTGTCCAAGTATTTCTTGCTGCTTTCACAGTTCCCAGGAAGTTTTAATTACTTGTGGTTTTTAAATAGAGGCAAAGCACCAGAATTCAGCAACTACACAGAAACAAGCTGTCAGAAGGAAGTGGGTGTGAAGACCCTCTGAATAAACTCTACCCAAAAAAAGCTGAGCTTTCTCTCTCCAAACTTTATTTCACGAAGCTCCTTGTTCTCCCCACATTTATGAAAACTCCTCTTGAAATCCGCTCTGCCTGCGCATCCTCGGCTGCCGTGACTCCTCCGGGGCATGATGGCCATTCCCCCCAGGGCAGGATGCTCTTCTCTGTCATTTGGCAGAGCTCATCCCTCTCACCTGCTCCTTGGAAGAAAGCTGCAGGAGTCAGGCAGGAGAAGGAGAGCAGGGCTGGGGCAGTCGCAGTGCTGTGCTGAGCCCGTGGCCAGCACAGGGACAGGCACCCTCTGCCTCCCGGGATGTCAGGGCTGTGCGGGAGCAGGCGTGCGGCTCTTCCTCCAGCGCTCGCTCGTCCCTGCGTACCCTTGCCCGTGCTGGTGTGAAATCAGGGGCTTCCCAGCCTTCCCCTCAGTCACCTCCATCGGGCCACTTTGTCCTTGGGTGGTATTTGCTTTCCTGAGTCAAGAACGTGCTGGAGAGGCGCTCCCGTCCGTCCCCGGCTGCTCCCTGACTTCCCACGCTGCGCTCTCGCTGTTTGCTTCTGTGGCAAAAAGAAAAGCGGCTTTTGCTGGAGAGGTCCACAGTTAGTTGTGGCAGGATCTTTTTTTCCCCCGGTTTAAAATGTAAGGTCTCACAAATTAAGAAGCTACAGCCTGTCTAGGTCTTATACCAGTCAGTCTCTGATTCATCAGAGAATCTCCTTGGTAACTAGCGGTTCCTCTCTGATGATTTGCTACTAAAAAGCTCTCCCAATTTAAAGATAAAACACAGTGAAAGCAGAAAGAGGAGCCACACTGTATAGATACCTTACACAGAAACATATGCCTTGTGTGCACGCAGCTATACTGGATATTTTCTGATGTGTGTGGGAAGCAGCCTCTCTGTGAGACAGCGTGGTATTACCCTATGGATGGCAGATGTGCCCCAATTGCCTCATCTCTGCTAGGAATCCTTTTTGCTGCTCCAGGGTCAGTAACCCCATCTGCGGGGTAAATAATTCCCCAGGAGAAGATGAGGTTGGCATTTAACGAGGGGCTCAGCAGCTCATGCTTTAATAAGCCAGATTTCTGGCCTTGCGTGGGACTGATTGCCAAGTACAAAGATTCAGAGACAGGGTGACTTTCTGCAGGAGGTGTGCTTGGTGTGTTTGATGCTGCCTGGTTGCCCTCTGGCTCTGGTAATGAGCCCCTGCTGCCTGACCCCCTCCTCACACATAGCAAAGTGCTGCCTGTGCTCTGTTGCTT
Organism: Phylloscopus trochilus trochilus; assembly: GCA_016584745.2. Lineage (NCBI taxonomy): Eukaryota > Metazoa > Chordata > Aves > Passeriformes > Phylloscopidae > Phylloscopus > Phylloscopus trochilus. The sequence continues at coordinate 12,919,954 of WQNJ02000041.1, forward strand.
GCTCAAGCTGCAGGGAAGGTGCTCACTGAAGATTTATTTTTTTTTTCCTAGGAATTAGTATTGTTGGAAAAGTTGGTCCAAGGTGAGGCTAAGAACGCTCTGTGTTTGAAATAGTGAGTAATTGTGCTCAGAAAGTCAGTAAGTGAAGGATGCCGGAGGCCAGGAAGCTCTGTGGTGAGAGTTGCCTGGGGTTCCTCAGGGATGAGGGAATGTTTTTGGACTGGAGGTGATTGTTCATGTTGTGCATGTCTGGTGCACATACAGCCAGAAAGCTCCAGCTCCCTGTGCATGCTGTGCCTGACCCAGCAGGGCTGTCCTGCTCTGTCTGGGGCTTTCTGTGATACTGAGCCCACCAGCACAGAGCAGGGCACATCAAATTCTGAATGAGTGGAACCGAGCTGCTTCCAATGCTTTTTACCAGATAAATCAGGAATTAATTTCACTCCTAGACTTCTCTTGCAAAACCCTTCCAGAAGCCCTTGGCAGAAGAGAACAGAGGGAGGATGAAGAGCAAGGCAGGCTCAGAAGGCAGACACTGGGCAACCCACATCCTTCTCTACATTTCCTCACTTGCCTTATGTTCCATGGCACTAATTCCTCTGAATCACTGAAACAAACAGCAACACAGCACCAGATCCATGAGATGTTTTTCCATTCCTGCAAGAGGGTTTGAGCTCACTGTGAAAGCTTGCCCAGCCCTGGGAAGCACCAGCAGCTGCAGGAAGGCTCTTCCAGGCAGCTCTGGCAGTAGGGAGATCATACTCCATGGATGTCAGCAATTTGGGACAAAATCTGTGTTCCCATAAGGTGGTGTGGCACCTCTAATATCTGAGCAGGAGAGTTCCAGCATCACATGCTCTGCCTGGGGAGGCCTGATCCAGCCCTGCTTCGAGTCACACCTGTGGTTTCAGGGTCTTTAATTTTAGCAGGAAAAAGCTGGAGTGTAAATGTGCTGCCCATACCAGTAAAGCCAAAAGTGCTCAGACCTACATTTATCAAGGAATATGGGTGGCAATAAACTGGTTCTATTAAATGAGGGCTGATATATTCAAGCCCGTTTTTGATGCAATTGAACATGTCAGGAACACGACCTCATTCTGATTAAGGGATGAGTTTTTAGATAATAAAAGTTGTGATAAGCAAGGCCTGACTTCCACCTCACAATCAGGAAGAGAAGGGGACATTGATGCTCATTCTTCCCCTTCCTGCTCTCCTGCTGCCACTGTGGATGCTGAGGCTTGGCATGGGCAGGTGAGACCCTGCTGTGTGGGGTTAGGTGCTGCTGTTTCAGGCTTGAAGGGAAATTACAAGGGTAAGCCTCTCCTCCACCTCTCTCCTGCCTTTTTGTTTCCTTCCTGAAGCTTGAAAGCCTTTGCTGCTACCAGATCTGTGAGCCTGTGCCTCGTGGTGGAAAGGAAGCAGATGGAGCCCCTGATGGGAGGGATGTCTGCAGGCGTGTCCTGGCTGGCTTCATCTCCAGGATCCCTTCTTGGAGGGAAGGATGGAGAGAGGTCAGATCCAGCAGCACTGTCACCCAGTCCCATTCTGTCACCAGAAGCCACCAGGCTGGGAAAAACAGGACCACTTTTGTTTTGCCCAGGGCAGCAGGAGCTCATCTCCCCTGGGGTGCACCAGAGCAGAGCCTGGGTGCCATGCTCCTCCACACAACTCTTCTGGAGCAGGAGATGCTCCCTCAAAGCCTGTCCTGACCTATGCAGGCAGGGAGCAGACCTGAGGATGGACTGTTCACCTTTGCTGAAACTCTGGAGCTGCCAGATCTCAATTTTTCTGTTGGATGTTTTAATTGCAGTGTTGACACTTGGACCATGCCACGGGGAGGAGTGGAAAAGCATCAAAGCCTGCTTGTTCCTCACCCCCCACCTGGTGCCTGCATCCTTCCATTGGTTCCCCTGCAGATGCCTGCAGGCAGCATCTCCTCAGCTGGGCCATTGCCCACCCTGCGTGGGTGTGGTTACAAATCCGTGTTTATAAATACAAAAGCAGAGCTTATGTGCAGTGTTTTGCTCTTCCTATCTCCTTTGCAATGTGTCTCTATTTTGGGAAGTGGAACAAAGGTGTCTGCAGCTATTTATAGCAGGGGAAGGTGCACAATGCCTTCAGACTGGGTGGGCTGCCTGGCTGAGGGTGATGTGGGGTCCCTGCCATCAGAGATGATGGTGGGTTTTTTTCTGCTTTTCTGTGTTTCTTCCCTTTTATTTCAATTGATGGTCTAATGCTGAATAAGAGATTAACCTAGAAGACTGTTAATGGCAGGCAAAAAAAAAAAATGTGCAAAGGCTTGGCAAGTATTTTTTATGAATTGAATCTCTTGAGATGAAAGCTTCATTACTGTGAAACAATGAACCTGCTACACTTTTAGTAGTACAAATGGGTTTCATTTGTATTAGGAAGATAGAAGCTTATTATTTTTAGTTTCTGCCTGTAGTACCAGGAATGTTTAATGTGATAATCAATGTAATTGAGGAACTGAAAATCACAGCACTCTCAGAAGCAATAATGACTGCAAACAGCATCATGGCCAAAAGGTCTGGGACATGGGTACAGGAGTGGTTAAAACAGACTCCTGTCCCAAGTGTGGATGATGCCTTGTCATGCTGGATCTGTGGGAGGACAGTGCAGCCCTTGCACCCTCCCCAGTTCTGGTGGGATGTACCCAGTCCTGAGCACCCAGCAGGAAACTCAGAGCTCTGGGGTGCACTTGGGATGGCTCTTCTGGAAGGACACAGGGAAAAGGAGTTTTTGCTTTTGTCCTTCAAACCCAAGGACTTGGGAGAGGAAGATTCCCCAAGAATTTCCCAAGACTGGGATCTGGGGGGTCAGGACATTTCTTTACTGAGTATTTGCAAAGCTGGATAGGGTCACAATTTGGCCAGTTTGGCTTATTTTTCTTTCTCTTTTTTTTTTTTTTTCTCCCCAGAAATAGCAAAAGGCACATATTTGACACCAAAAATGTACTGTCAAATTCCCAGCTCCTCTTCCTAAAAACAGGACTGCTAAAGATTTTCAATTAAATGCTTCAGATCCCCTAACACAGAGAAAACACAGCATCTCCTCTCCAGGACACTGCTCGTAAACTGTGATGTTATTTTGTGAAACTTTCACTCCAGAAACCCAGCAGCAGGCACCCACCACACCACTTCAGCCCGAATTCCATGAAAAACATAAGCAGCAAACTCATGGGAGGACCTACCAGCAATAGGCTGGTCACCTACAGCCCAGCACCATGGAGATCCTACTCCAGCTTTGGGGAGCTGCTGGTTGCCATGTACCAAATCCAGACTTTCCTGCACCTTCAGGCAATTTCCCTCCTCATTTTATTCCCTCCCTGATGGATCTGGAGGCTTTTTGGGATTTACTGTGTATGTTAGTCCACAGAAGAGGTGGAGGGGAGGAAGGCAGCTCCTTGTGTCTGCCCTGGCACCTGCCCCTGGGGCAAGGAGGTTGTGTGGGGCAGCTGGGCTCCACTCTGGGCTGCTAGACATCAGTCTGGGGGGTGATGGGTGAGGAGGAATGCATAGAACCCAGGGCAGATTAAATATATTTTAGATGCAGCCTCTGAAGCTGCCAAATTCAGAGCAAGTCTGAAAGAAACAACAGCTTGCAAAGGTGCAGCCAGGTTTGTTTTCAGCCTTCTCCATTTTAATTTGTTTCACTTTGAGGAGGGAAATTTTTTAGGTTAGGAAAGTTGCCTTGTTCTAGTGGTCTCTAATAAATCACTGCTCACTGCTGCAGACACCTAAAAGTGTTTGGTGCCCTCTGGAAATGCTGCTGGAGCTCTTTTCCCACTCCAGGACAGACTCCCAGCTGGCAGCATTGGAGCTGGTGCCCAGCCTTGCCCCACAGTGCAGGGCTCCCTCCCTCTGCCAGTCTTGAGCAGATAACCACAGAGAAACAAGGTTTGTCCACTAAATGAACTCACTCCAGCACTTGCCACGAGTTAGATTTAAGCCCAGTGCATTAATCAGAGTGCATTTTGAGGGAAGTGACTGAGGGCAGAGCTGGAAGTGCAGCCGTGGTGATGGTGATGCCTGGGCTGTGCCGTTCATGCTCCTCATGCAGTTGCTTACATTACAAAGCAATTATCAGAGCTTAACATTCCAATAGCATTTAGAAAGGCATACATGCCCGGGGGTTTTCCATTTGCAGAGATGTTTCTTTTATTGTACCTGCTCGCCTAGTAACTTCACCCTTTTAAACACATCAAAGTGTTATGGAAATCTGTTTGTGATCTTTGTTGAAAAACAAAGGCAATCCCGCCAGGTCCACACAGAACCCTTGCTCCGTTGCAAGTGTGTCCTAAGGCCCAGTTGAGGTTTTGTGAGGTTTAATGAGGTAAAACCCCCTGCACAGCATTCCCTGCTCCCTTTGGTAAGTTTTGGCAGCACATCCCTCAGCTGGGGCAGCACGCTTCAGTGCTCTCTCTATCACTGCAATGCCATCAGCTCTCCCCTGGCTGTCCAGCTCCTCCAGGAGCTGCAGTCACTCTTGCAGTAAATTTTCTCCTGGAACAGCACATTATTTTTGTGGCCTGCTCCTGGTGCTCTGCAGACAGGCTGAGGGGGTGGGAAGGGCAAACCTTCTCGATCAGCTGCTGAAGATGAGGTTTCTGGCTGAAAATTTGAGGTGGTGCCATGTTGCAGGGCTCTGGGCAGATACAGTCCAGCCCAGGAGGGCCAGAACTGAACTGGGACTTACTGGAGGAGGTAATTCAGACAACCCTTATCACTTAGCAAGGGACTCTCTACAGAGAGGAAGATGTTCAAACCTGACAATTCTACACCTCCCAGTGGTGCTACAGTTCCCTCAAACAGCATCAACAGACTAATTGCCTATCACCGTTTGTCACATGCAAAATGCATGTGAAATTGCATGAATAATTTCCATAGTAACCAGAATCATCACCTTCCCATGTAGGGATTGTATACTTGAGATGTTGTTGTATACTTGAGAGCACCACATGTACCTGTGTCCTTGTGTAAAGCACATACTCTTCTGGCAGCCAGCCTTTTGTTTTTGGGCTTCCACTGCTTGCCTTATAAGCATTTGCAAAGCCTTGATTGCTCATCAATACCCTTGCACTAGACACATGCTTCTGTAATGTCTTTAAGGTTATGTGGAATTCTATTTGCAATCCCTTTCATAAAAAAAAAACCCAAAAAAACACCCCACAAACCACTTGCTGCTAAATCTGGCTGTCAGCAAGCAAATGCCAGGAAGCAAAATGACTATTATTATTACTGTTATTTGCACCATTCCAAAATCCATTAATTTGCTTGTTGCAGTGTTAGGTAATGAACACTTCTGCAGCAAGGTCACACCTCCATTTTGCATCAAATAACTATCTTTACTTGTGTTTGATATATGAAGCATATTTCTTGCTTAGGGCATAATGTTTTATTAACATTATTTTCCTTTGTTCTTTCTTACAGATTGTCTATTATGACTCTAAATATTGCCTGCATGACATCTCTTTTTAAATTCAATGCATAATTACATAAAACAGAAATTCATTTGATGCTACATTAATAAGTCTCTCATAATTTTCTTTGAACAGGGGGACACGCTGCTATTATTTACCAGAAAACATGGATTTAGTTAAGCTTCATGGAATTTTGCAGTCGCTGACACACGTATTGGATATGGACAGAGCAATGGTGGAAACAATGTGAAGGAAAACTGTTCAGTTCAAGCCAAAAAGACTGATGGAAATAGTAAAGATAGTAGAGATATGAAAGCAAGAAGTACTGAAATAAGTATCTGGCATGGCAGGAAAGGTTCACTGCAGCTGCAGCTGTAGCTGTGCCTGGCTGAATGTCAGCCCGGGTTAATTTGCAAGGTGACAGATGTCTTGGGAGCGGGCAAATGCTGAAGAGCAGAGCTGGTGTCCCTGGGCCAGGTCTGCCCGTGGAGCTGAGCTCCTCTCGGGTGTCCTTGGAGCATCAGTGGCTTACTGCAGCTGTGGCTTCAGTGCTTGTCTTTGAGGATGATTGTGCAACCCTACACCTTCCCCCAAAAAAATGTCACCACCCCCTCCTGGCTGCACAAAGTTAGTTTTGACTGACTGACCCTATCCTGCTTGATCTGCTTCACCCACTTCATGAGCTGCTCTTGGCTCACCTCTGACTCTCCGAGCCCAATTTTCCCCTGGTTGGCGGTGACCCCCCCATTGCTGGGTTTCTCTGTGCTGTCAGCCACCATGTCCAGGTGTTTCTGGGTACAGCACGTTCATCTCAGCTCTGTCCAGGGGAAAGGAGGGGCTGGGTGTTGACCTGGGGCTTTTGGTAGAGACTTGGAACAGTCAGACTGATGGATAATGGCCTACAAATGTAGTGCATCCCTCTGCATTTGATGATATCCCTCCTCCTCCTGCCACAGGCTGCTCCAAAATACCTCCCAGGTGACCTTGAGTTGTAATTCCACTGTCCCCTTGCTGTGGCTGAAGGAGTCTTAAGGGTGTTCACAACCATTATAGAATCCACTGTGCAAGGACAGAGTAGAAAGAGGTCCTCACACCCTAAACTTTGAATTTGCAGGAGGCAAGAGATGCTCTTACTGTTTTGTAGATAGAAAACCTGCTGGTTGGCAGATATTAAGTGTTTGGCTCAAGGTCACAGTGAGTATCTTTGAAGTCACTTGATAAACGCTTTGTTCTCAGCAAAGGATGTGCCTTGGGCTGTGATCTTATCCTGTAACAAAAACTGAGATGCGTTCCTCCTCCTTTATTCTAGCCTGGTGGTTTAAGTTGCTCACAGTTAATAATAAGTGGAAGGCCATTAATTGTGCCTTCTGATATATGTTTTTAATTTCTTTATTCATAATGAGCTCATTGCTGCAGCAGCAGGAGTGAAATATGTGATACCACTGGAATTTCTTTGCAATTCAGCATTAATTAATGTCCACTTCTCGCACAACGTTAATAATAACGTGCCTAATGCTTCAGAGGCTGTTGTGGAAAATTCTTCTCTAGCTGGCAAGAGCTGAGATTTGCATTTTAGCCTTTTGTTTAAAAATGCCTCTGAAGAGCTTTGAAGTATTAGAGTGAAGTTGGATGTAGCACCCATGTCCAACCCAGCACCATGTAATTGGAATTCTGGTCTATCCACTCCCCTTCTCTCTTCACGTTTCCCAGCCGGTGCAGGGAAGGACACCTCATTTCCACAGAGGCCATGATGAACTTTTTGGTAGGAGAGCAGGTCTGCCAGCCCTTGTTCCTGCTGTTCCAGCAGAGTTTTGGTTAAATGCGCTGTGGCACTTGCTACCTCTGACATCCTTTGTGTCCCTTTGTGTGGGATGTGCTCCTGGGTCTGTGTGGTGTTTTCCCTCACCTGTCTGTTGCAAAAACAAAATGCTGCAGGTTTTGCTGGTCTTTGTCCCTCTGGAGGATTAGACATGCCATTTAGCAAGACTGGCCATCCAGGGATAAAGATATGCCACTAAATTAAGTCGCTGTTTGCCTACACTGTGAGATTTGTGTTAATACCATCACAAGGTTAAACCCCTTTCTTCACAGGTTAAAGAGGATGGATTTCCTGGCCTGAAATGTTGATTTTTCAGCATACCTTGCTGCTGTTTCATGCTTGTTCATCTCCTCAGCCCTGTCCAGAGGAAAGGAGGGGCTGGATGGTGACCTGTGGCTTTTGGTAGAGACTTGGAACAGTGAGACTGATGGTTAATGGCCTACAAATGTAGTGTATCCTCTGCATTTAATGATATCCTCAGTTCAGCAGCAGGACTAGGTAGATTTTAGTCTACAGCACCACAGATCCTCTCTGCTGTGAGGATTAAAGGAGTAACTTGCTGTCAGAAGTCAAAGGCTGTTGCATTTCCTATTCCTGACCCTTTAAAGCATGATGTGACCTTTTGAGTATACAGAGCTGAGAAATTCATAAATGCACACACATTTAAACAAGAGATGCTGCTTCCTTTTCTGAGAGCCCTGTCAGGCTGTGTGGGAGTGGAATGATGTTGCATGGCAAACTTGGCAGCTTCTGTGTGACCTTGCTGCTAAAAGCTTCAACTTGTGGCACCAGGGCATTACACTGAAATTGTGCATGGACTCTAAAGTTTACTGCCTTTAGGCTGCTGAATGAGCAGAGTGGAAACTGCTGCTTCACTCTGCATGCTTGGAATGGCATTCCCAAAAGCTCTTGCCATGGCCCAGGTTGGAAACACCTTTTCTAAAGGCAGCCTGGGGATGAAACAGCTGAGGGGTGTGTGAAGGGTGTGTCAGTCACCTTGTCCCCATGGTCATCTCTAACACCTTTCCTTCTGCACCATGTGTGTCTGAGCTTGAGAGTGCTGACTGGGAGAGATGCAGCTGAGGAGTTCTGCACCCCAGCAAGAGTCACTTCTTTGCTGCTGCTTTTCCAGCCCTGCTTTGCTGCAGGTTGGAGCTCACCCAGTGCTTGTTCAAAGCAGCAATCACAACCCAAATCCTGGACAGGCTGTGGGTTGGGAATGGGAAGACACTCTGAGGTCTGTGTGGACAGGGGATGTACCAGGGACTGTGTTTGGCTGCTTTGCCCCACGAGGCCAGCTGGGGAAAGCTGCTCCTTTTGTCCCTCTGCACTGTCACATTGGAAAGAAACTGGGAGGTGACAATTTTTGCAGTTCCCCCATCCCTGCTCACCAAGTCTTGGCAGGGAAATGGAACTCACTGTCACAGCCAAGCCTGCCATCTCCTGACCCAACAACTTTGGTGGGAAAGCTCCAAGGGAGGGACGTTGGATCCTGCTCCATCCTGCTTCACTGAGTTGCCATCAGGAAAGTTCCTTGCTTTTGGTTTCGTGTCTTAATTTGGAATATGTATAGATTTTGGTCAAGAAAAATGAGAAGTGAAGAACGCTAATTACTGCACCCTGAGGGTAATGGCCTCAGTGTCCCCACATTGCATCTGAATTTAGGATTAAGTGGGGGGCTAAATACGAATTCAGGCAGTAACACAGGCTCTTCAGTAATTTACCATTCCACTTACAAATGTGCTTTGCAGAAAAAGAAATACTTTAAACCTTTCTCTTTGCTACACCAACTGACAAATATAGCTCTCAATTAGTGTAATGCTGTCTTTCCAAAGCTCCCATTCGCATCTGTCTGTGCTGAATTCATACACAGAAGTTTTTATGAAGAAATGAATTGCTAAAAATCCTAATGAATGTGGTTATCAGAGAGGCCGTTCTAATAAAGATAATATCCATCAGCAGAGCTGGCAGGTTTTTATTGGGGCAGTTCTTCATTGAGTCCAGAGTAGATGCTGTGTGATAAATCTTGTTAGGGCTGTCACTCTTGGTCCTAATGGTGTGAATAGCCATTTAGCTTGCAAAACAGCAGAGCCATTCAGTGGCTTGTGGTTTTTGGCATCGTGCTCAAGTGTTCTCCAGCCTTTCCGGTCTTTTGCCAGTCTCTCTGACTAATTCACCAACTCTTTTATAAGGCATATGTTCCTGCTGCAATGTATCTGTTAACCTCTGATGTTCAGATTTTTATGATGCGTGCTGCCTGCTCCCACTGCAGATACCTGGCTCCATGACCAGAGGTCCAGGTAACACTTTGTTCTTAGAACACCTGTGTGGATGCTTTTATATCTTTCCCTTTCAAAACCTTTTAAACTCTATTCCTCTCTGGCTTTCACAGACAATTATAGCTCTGGACTGAGATGGAGACCAAGAGATAAACCAAATTCTGTGGGGCTTTTGTGCAGGGTACAACTGGTTCATTCATTATAGAGGACGTTCCTGTTGAACCACCCCCAACCAGTTGGGTATTCCTTGAGCATCAGGGTCTGTCTCATGGAGACACCCACAGCCTGAGGCTGTGAGTCCACAGCTTCCACGTTTGCTGGCTATCATGGTGACAATGACCTTGTTTCCCTGCTGGGTTGAAGCTGTCCCTGTGTAATGCAGAGTGCACACCCTGCAAACAGGGACAAGCAGGAATTTGGAAACAGCCTGTACCTGGGACTAGTGCTCATGCTCCTTCCTTGCCACGTGCTGTGCAGGGCCACTGGATCTTAGTCCCACTGTGCCAGCTTCACTCTGGCAAGAGTGAAAGGTTTTTACAGGTTTTTACATTTCTTCTTTTAAAGTATCTGTTGCTGATCTTATGTGCCAGCAAACTCAGGTGTTTGCAGCAGAGACAATATCTTACTGAGTTGTTTCGCATCAGAGACCTCAGCAAAAAACAACAACAAAAAAAGAATAAATGCTAGAGAGTTTAGTGAGACCAGCACCAGCTTTGTCTAATGCTAACCTTGCAAGAAGTCCTTGGATGATATGAAGTGGCTGTTATTGCTGGCAGAGAAAATAAAGTTGCAGCAGTTTATACCAGCTGAGCACCTGGTCATTATATCTCATGTTGTAAACGCCATGGTGGAAGCACAGGTTAAAATGGCTATTCATCTTTGATCCCTTAGCAATGTGAGAGTCTGTAGTAATCTCTAAGATTAGGGTAATAGAGAGCTCAAATTTTATATACAGCCTGCTAAACTGTGTTTACAAATCCTTCAGTTCAAAGAGGGAAGTGCTGCACGTGCAGTGTGGAGTGGATCTCCCCTCCTCCCAGCCCCTGCTGGGCTTTTAAATGTGTGTATGTGGTACCCTGACAGTCTGAATTGGCAGGGCTTGGGTGCTGTGAGCTGAAGGCTGGTACTCCTGGCCCCAGCACCTGGCATTTCCAGGGGAAAAAGGGTAGCTGAGGAGGGGGTACCAGATATTTATGGAGTTACCCATTCTTTGGGAACAGACATGGAGCCAAGCTGCATTTGAGAGATGATGTAAAACTAAGTGAGAGGAATTTACTGTCATGCAGGACTGGAGTCAGTGGCTTTGCTGTTGCTCATGTTTCCAGGTGACTTTAATTACACTCCTATGCAGGAGGAGGTGTAAAACATGATGGCACAAACAAACAAAACCATCCAGCTAACAGGAGGCACAGTTGCAGGTTCTTAGTTTCTAATCCAACATATCCTGCAGCCACTGTTTTTAGGTTTCCTATGCATTGATACATGTCTTATAAAAAAAGTAATTAATGAGAAAGTTTTCAAATACCAAAGTAGAAAGTTACTGAGACCAGGAACCAGCTGGTTTTTGGCTGTCTTGGGGGAAGCCTGGGATTGCTCACCAGGCTTCAGGGGAGCAATAGTGGGTTTGCCCTGGGAGAAAAACAGTTTGTCTGACCATCAAGAGAAAACATAATTCAGACTGCAAAGCAGAACAGAGTGAATTTTGTAACTTGTTTGCAGAAATCTTGTTCTTTGAAAGTCTGCTCTGGTCTTGTGTAAGAGATAGCAAAAGAATGGGTTTGGTAAAGGTTGGGGTGCTTCAGTGATGAATGGAAAATTTTCTTCCCTCTCAGCTTGCAGTAGTAATTCTATGTATCTGTTCACAGGTTTCTCAGAAAACTATTTTCATCCTTCCAGCAATATTTGATATCCTGTGTCTCCTACACACTGCAGAAAATGTTTACCCTGGCTTGCTTGCCCTTCTCCCAACAATGCACACACACAAAGGAGAGTTTTGAAGTGTTTGTGCCTTTTGATTGACAATAAAAATCTTTTGCTATGAATTCTGGCAAAAAGTTCATGGTCCTCAGAATGCTTTACAGTTAATTCTCATTTCATTTGCATGACTAAACAGTGGTTCTGCATCACTTCATTACAAAAGATTTGCAGACCTTTGAAAGTGTTTCATTGCTGGAGAAAAATCCAGCAGTAAATCCAGCTTCCATGTATGGTTAAATTGCTTTAAGCTAAAAAGCTCAATAGGAACCATTCTTTTTCATAGACTCATAGAATGTTTTGGATTGGAAGGGACCTTAAAGATCATCTTGTTCCAACCCCTGCTATGGGCAGGGACACCTTCCACTATCCCAGGTTGCTCCAAACCCTGACCAGCCTGGCCTTAGACATTTCCAGGGGTGGGGCAGCCACAGCTTCTCTGGACAACCTGTGCCAGGGCCTCACCACCCTCAGGGTCAAGAATTTCTTCCCAATATCCATTCTAAACCTCTTCTCTTTAACACCAGTCCCCACTGTTCCATGCCTCCATTCCCTTGCCCAGCCCTTCCCTTTAGCCATTGGAAGGAGCTCTAAGGTCTCCCCAGAGCTTTCCCTTCTCCAAGCTGAACAACCCCAACTCTCTCAACTTCTCTCCATGGCAGAAGTAGGTGATCCAGCCCTCTGAGTATCTCTCTGGCCTCCTGTGGACTCACTCCAACAGGTCTTTGTCCTTCTTATGTTGAGGACCCTAGGGCTGGATGCAGCACTGCAGGTGGGGTCTCATGAGAGCAGAGTAGAGGGGGAAGAATCACAGCCAGGTCATGTGGAACTTCTTGTCAATCAGCTTTCCCAAGCCCTTCCCCTCAGGGCTGCAGGTGCCTTTTATCCCTTCAAATGCAGCCTCAGGTAAGGGGAGCCTGAGGCTTCAAGCCCCAGAAGAATCGGGGTGTGGATGGTGGAAACAATGAAAGATGTTTTTGTGCAAGAAACAATCCAAGTTGCTGTCAGCACCATGTTGTGAAAGACTGGTGATTCACTGCTGGAACTTCCTGCCACATCAAATGTATTGCCATGAATTATTTAGCAAGCCTAATTGAATGTAATTTTGCTATTGGAGATAAGTAGCCACTAAGCTTAGTCTGAAAAATCAATTTGCATACGTCACAGAAGTGATCTCCCTTAGAACTGGCTTGGGATCATCCACAGTGCAGCTTCCCTCATGCTGCAGTTTTATGCCCTTCTTTTGGTGTTGGTTGGGCCTGGGATGTCCAACAGCCCACGGTTCTCTGTGATTTTACACACAGGAGGATGTAAATCTCCCTGAGTTTTCAGAGTGACGCACATCTCAAACATTTCCTTGCCCTTTCTGGAGGATTTATAATGTTTTGGGGCAGTATGGCAGACCCACCCAGTTCACTGAGAGGTGCAGCTGGGCTGGGGTTTGCCCAGAGCTGCTGGCAGGACTCACAGTGGGTTTGCCATGGAACTTCTGAGCAAGTGAAAGCAAGCCAGGAGGTAACACAGCTGGAAAGTATCTCTGCAATGGGAGCTAGGAAACACTGTAAAGGGGTTGTGTAGGCTAAGAAACCTAGATTTGGTCTATCGAGGTCAACATCATCTACTGGGGATTAGGTAGGATCAAGTAATTAATGAAAAGGATAATTCATACCAGTTTTCTAATCCCTGCAGATAGTGTAGATGACACACTTCTGCTGCTGACCCTTCTAGATGTGTTTTCAATTGTAAAGATGTGCAGAGAGGGAAAGAACGGGCAATGGGCTGCAGAAGCTGTCACTAACTCTTTCCAAGTGGAATTTTTTCAGTGGAATTATTTTACTTCAGTGTTGCTCAGATTTTTCGCAAAGATGTCCTAAGTTAGATTGATGTTTTTGGTTGCAGAATTTTTTGGTTCAGAACTTCCAAACCAGTTTTAAAGCTCACAAGGTACTGTTTTAATAATTTCAATTAAACTCTAGGACTCTGTTTTGAAATAATTTTCTAGTTTTAAAATGTCCCTTAGTTAAACAAAACCTCCTATATTTTAAAATATTTAAAGCAGACTTGAAACTAAATGTGGATTTTATTAATTACATGGAAAACACACTTTTTGTATCAACTGCAACTACGTTTTTCCTCTCTGACCTACTTTGTCCATCAGACTGGAAACTCCACTATCTGTCCATTTCCACAAGTGATATTGGATGCTCAGCAAATGGAAATGCTGATCTCCAGAAATGGGTGCTGCTTCTGCCAGAGCCCACCCTGGACCCAGAGATGGCAGAGAGCACAGCTGGGCTGGCCCCAGGAGGAGTTTCCTGCAGGGAATCCCTGCTGGGTGTTGCAGCAAGGTGGGATGCTCCAGCACACAGCTGCACTGCCTTTCCTGCCAAGGAGGTAGAGCCCGAGTGCTCTGCTGCTTGCAGTTTCAGCATGGCAGTCTGAGGGTGTTTCCCACAATGTTCTCACTCTCAGTGCTGAAATGTGAGCCTTCAAATGACTCGACTGAAGGGTCTGCAGAGGTCTGGCTGTGTGGGAGGGAGCATGTCTGGGTGCACACTGCAGGGCTCATCTCTGCCACTGTCCTGGTGCCAGGGTGTCCTCCAGTGGAGGACAGGATGGAGAGGGAACAGAGAGGGCTGTTCTGGGTTTTTCTGGAAGCCAAAGTCTGGCAGGAATTAAAAAGAAGAATTGGACAAGTTGGGAGAAGAAGCTGTAATAGCCCCCAGTCCCTGTTTCCATAGATCCATGGCTGATTAGGATTGTCCTGTAGAGCTAATGTGGGGTTGAAGCTCCAGGAAATCAATCCACAGGCATTTGTGCATTGATCTGTTTGGAAACATTAACCTGAGGAATTTCTCCATCTACACTTGTTTTCATTTGGGTGCATGTTCACAGGGATTGATTTTCTTAAGATCTGAGCATTGAATCAGGTGTTTTTCTGGATGCACTGGTTCAACCTCAGCTTTTGTAAGGAGGCAACAACTGGGATTTCACCTAATTTGGCTTTGTTTTTGAGATCCACAGTAAGCAGTAGGTTTGTGACTGCATTTTCCTCAGCAGCCCTTGAAAGGGCAGAGGGCTCTTTGATCTTTAAGGCTGAACTGTGTTTTTACTCAAATGCTGTGGGAAGGGGTGGCCAAATCCAGCTGTGTGACAGGGTCATGTGGCATGACAAAAGGGTGGATTCCTACCCCAACAAAACACAGTGACCTCCTGACAGGCAAAGGAGACACCAAAGTGAGACCTTTTCTTAGGAAAAGCAGTGTGTCTGGGTACATAAGTTGTGCATGTAAATGTATATGTGTGTTCAAGTATTTTCTTATCAAACTGCTTTGTTGTCCTCTGGCCATAGAGGAATGAGAGTGAAGCCTTAGCTAAAGTGAAAGCCAGGTAACCCAATGCTCTGCAATTCTGGTGAAAACACTTTAGGGGAGAGAAGGAGGTCCCAAACTGCACGAGAGGCACCCCATTCCATCTGCTGGGTGATGGTGCTGCCATCTTCCAGCTCATCTTGCATGGGTGCAAGCACACCTGCCCTTTGCTGTGACTGTCTGCCAGTGCCAAGCCCCTTTAATGAAGGTAGTGGATATCTGTATCCAGATGGCTAAAACAGGCAATACCATGGGTTTGTTTCCTCTGTTTTCACCCTCCCCATGGGAGCTGTGTGCTGTTAGCCCAGCATGGACTGCCCTGAATCACAGGGAGGCTGCTCCAAAGCCAGTGCAAGGGGAGCCACTGCAAAGTTACAGAAATGAAAGTGGCTTTGTCCCCTGCAGGCTTTAGAACCTCTTTACCTTGAACCTGTGCAGAGCTTGACTTGCAGGGGTCAAGTCAGAGTGAGATAAAGTACAATTCATTACAGTGTTGTTTTGTATGCAGGGACTGAGCTCAGGCACTCTGTGTTACCAAAAGCTGATAACAAATAGATATGAAACACCTTTGAAATGTTAACTTATCCTAAAAAGCCTATTTCCTCAACACTTCTAAGAAGCATAAAGCTTCATCCCAGACAATATGCTCCCTTCTCTCTATTTTAATAAGCAAGGAGCATAGCATCTGTCTGGAAAGAATGCAACAAATACTTCTACATTCACACAGTTCAGGAAAGAAGAGACATTGCAAAACTTGAAGAAATCCCAGTTTCAAAGTACAGAGATGAACAGACAGAAGAAAAAAACTGGGAACATGGAGGTTTCAGGCAGGAGTGTGCTTCCTCCCAGCTCTACTGTCCTATCTTTTCTCTGTGGGCTGGAAGGGGCTGCTTAGGCTGTGTCCTTCCAGGGGATATTATATTTTATTTTATTTTATTTTATTTTATTTTATTTTATTTTATTTTATTTTATTTTATTTTATTTTATTTTATTTTATTTATTTTTGACCTGCATGCAAGAGCAGCCAGAAGCCCAGGTTTCTGCCATAGCAGGCTCTGTTTAGCACAATATGCACTTTCTCTCCCCAGCTGCATTTTCCCTGGGCTCCCTCTGAAGTCAGGTTTGCTGCTGAACTCCTTCTGTGGGTACACTGTGACCCATTTCAGTTCAAATGAACTAGGTTAGCTAAAGCAGAGGAAAATGTAGGTTTTTGCTATTTTGCCTCGCTTTGAGTGAGATCCATTGGATGTGGGAGACCAGTCCCTTGGCTGATGTAAGTTAATGCACCTCCTTTGACTTTGATGGAGGCTCATCTCTTTGTTCCAGCTGCTGATCTCCCCTGGCATCTGGTACAAGCTATCCTGTGTGGTGTTTATTTTAATAGCCTGATAAAACTATTATTCTCAAGGGGAGATAGAGGCTGCTGGCTGTGTGTTTAGACAAATCTGCACCCATACAGATTCCATAAGTGTTTTGCTTCAAAGATGTAAACACCACATTACCCAATTAAAGGAGTGTCCTTAATAATTTATCAGGCAATTAAAACGTTCATTGCCCTTTATCCCAGAGAGCTCCACCAGTGATATATAATCTGAACCTAAGTTAAAATGCCATAATAAATGAACAGTGAGGCAATGCATCAAACATAATGGGAACATTAAGGCAATGAAGGGTGGTTTGTCAAGAATGGGAGGTATAACACAGTTAGTGGAGCTAACTTAATTTCTGGAAATACCACTGCTCCTGAGGAGTGGGCCATGGCAGGGGCACGTCTGGCAAAAAAATATTTCAGTAATATGTTCCAGGGAAAACTTACCCACTGCAAAGTTAGAGACAGAAAAGGTCTCTGTCCCCAGTTATTGTTAATAATCCTCTTGAGAACGTCATGAGAGGGAAATGAGCAACTGAAAGAGAGGGATTATAGCAGGAGCAGTGCTTCAGCTTAGCTCTGGCTGCTTGTCATAGTACAGTATTTCTTCAAACTTTTGTAATGGAAAATGCTGAAGTAAAGGGGGGATAAAAAAATGCAAATGCTTTTGTTACTAATTCTGATCTGGATGTTTTAAAAAAATTACCCCAGAGTCATTTGGGGTCATGAATTGAGAGTCCTATTCACACTGAGTTGGAATCAGATTTGGATGGTTAGTTTCCCCTTTGAGAATCTCAGTCATTACTGTAAAAATGCCAGAGCCTTGGTGGTGCCCAATCCCCTGCCTGTGCTGTTCCCTCTGCTCCTGGGAGTATTTTGTTTTGTGAAGGTGTACCCAAAGATGCGAGGGTCATGCAAGCATTCAGCTGGTACATGTTGCCCAGTGGGTGAAGGAAGGATGATAGTTTCATGTTTCCTGTTTCTAATAGCATCTTAAGATGGGAGGATGATTAAGGGCCACTATTACTGTTTTTGAAGAACCCCTCTGGAGCCCTTCAGTTCTGGATATGACAAAGGATGGGATGGAAGTGAATGGCAACATAAAATGATGGTCCTGCAGTTCCCCTTTCCAAGCTCTGAGGCTCAAACTCGTCAAGTGATTTCCTTCAACGGGGAAAACCCAAATGTGACTTACTCTGTGGGCAGAGTTTTGAGGCTTCACAGCTGCTTTGACTGGGGATATGAGAGTGGCATGCTTTGAAAACAGGCTCCCTGCACCTCTGACATTTCCCTGGGGGCACACATCCTCCGTCAGCTCAGGGAAAAAAATGTCCTATCCAAGGCACTATTCCATGCTTGCTGGTTTATTTGCCAGCCTGTACAGACCTGCATGGTGCCTGTGGAAACTGTGGTTATTAATTCTGGATTCTTAGCACAGCATCTTGCACCAAGTGGAACTATGCCCACTGCAGGCAGCTAGGGCAGGAAGGACATGGGATGGGCTTTATTCCTGCTTCAGTTACTGACTTGCTGCCTAATCCTGAACAATTTGTGCTGTTATTATTTCCCTTTGCCTATTTGGTCCCTTGTGGATGCTTTGGAGAGGGAGCAGCTGCTTGCTGCAGGATTGAGGGTGCTTAGTGCCATCACTAGACAATAGCAGGGAGGGCTATTGGATAGTGAGCTTTATATTGAGTCATTTGGAGTGGATTTTATGGACTAGAACAGTGTAATGGAATGCAGGGCTCATCCTTTCCCCACCACTTGCAGTACACATTAACTCCATTTATTTATACTGCCACTCTTTCTCCTTCTGTGGTGCAGAAGAGAGTCAGCTCCCTGTAACAAACTCCCCAAAGATTTTTGGGGCTGGGATCTGCTCTTTACTACGCATAGGAAACTTTTACCTAGTTCTGGAAAAAGCCTCTTCCAGCTGCACATGCAGCTCTGCCATCCTGTCCTGCAGAGCAGCATCCGTGCTGGTGCACTGCACAACCTGCCTCCCTGGAGTCACAGCCTGGGGAGCTGGGCACTTCTTGGCAATGCCCTGTCCTCGTTTAAAGAACAACCACATCTGTCAGGATAAAATATTTTGGTTTGTCACTTCTCTTCAGAACAAACTTTTTCCGCTGGAAGATTTTTAAGGAGGAAAGAATACAATTAAACAGAAGCACAGGCCACAAAAACAACGGCAAAATGCACTTTTAGAGTGATGCTTTACTCAAATAGCTTCTCATTAGTTTGGCTCTGCCAGCTTTTAGTTCTTTGTGATAAGTTAAAGCAGGCATCTCCCTCTCTTTGCTGCAGAAAGGCACACAGAAAAATTGATATCCCCATTTCTGTCATCAGGCGCCTGCATGTCCTTGTATATTCACTCTTCCCTTTTGTGCTTGGTTCCCTTCTTTTTGCAAATGAGCATTTGGATGCTGTTCAGCCCAATGGGGGACTACAGCTGTTCCTTCCTCCTCGTTGTTCTGGTCACTTGGCTGACACTTCTAGCACCTGAACTCTCCCATTCCTGGATTCAGGGTGCTTTTCCTTGCACACTTCTGAAGGCAGAACAGCAAAACTTTTCCTATTGTCATGAGATTAAAAAAAAAAAACAACCCAGTCTTTTTAGGACACTCATAACTGTTTTCTCTTGACTTCAGATGCTTAAATGAGAAGTGGCTTGTGTGGTTTACTGATGTTCCACCTCACTGTAGGGACATAGGGACTGCTGAAGGTCCCTCTGCAGTTAGATGCTGCCATTACTTTCTTTGTATAAGTGCTATTCCTTGGCATAAAACTTAGAACACCTGAAACAAAGCCAGAGATCTAATATCCCATCCTCAGAAAATCAGGAAAATGTCAGCTCTAAATTTGCTGTGAAAACATTTGATTTGTGATGAGTTTCTAGAGGAAAATAAAAATAAAAACTGCTGCCTTGCAGAAACCACAAGAATTTCAGTAGCTTACAAGAGAAGTGTTCTTTTTGATGACTGCCTGAATCCTCCTAATGTCATATAATTTATGTTAATTAAATGCTGATGGAATCTGAATAAGCATATTGATGGAAGATGTATTTGAGATACTGTTATTAATTCATCTTTCAGTAGCTAGTGTGTGAAATAATGCATTCCTAGGCTCTGATTTAGGACATTTCATTTTCAGTATTACCACGATGTCTGTTTCCAACAGAAATAACCCTTTAATCTACTGAAAAAAAAACCCCAACCAAAGCACAGCACAACAACAATTAAACAACAACAAAAACTCACCAAAAACCTTATTGGAGGCAGCCTGATTAAACAACTCTGAAGCAGTAATTATTTATGACTTTCAGAGCTATAGCACATACTGACCCCAATTCTCCAGGCAATGGTTGTAAAATAGTTATTTAAAAACAGTTATAACATTCAAGTATGAAGAAGGAGAGCCTCTAAACCCAACAGCATGTGCTTTATTGCACCCCAAGCTTGTGTTTTGGGGAGTGTAAGGGCATGGCAACCTTTCTGGAACTGTGCTTTGTGCCTAAATCCTCACTTTGGTGGGAGTGAGAGGTGGCCAGGACTCAGCATCCTCCATCCAGGTGGGTGAGCTGAGGCTGGCCAGGAGCTTCACCTGATGGCAAAGTGTTCCCCACCATGCCATGACATTTACTGGTCCTGGGGATGGTTCCATAGGTCATCTTTAAATGTTCAGTAAGTCTCTTATAAATTCATTTTGTGAGTCAGCAGTGACTAGGGACGTAACTGCTCCCAATTCTCTGAGCTTCACTGGAGGAAGGGAAGCAGTGTCACCTCCAGAAGTTACTTTCCTTTGCTAAAGGGTGGATCTGTAACCTGTCCCACCAGCTGTGCTTAGTGACCCCGGGAGGAAGGAGTGACACATGCACACTGAGGGTTCCTCAGCTCAGGGACAGGTCTGACCCCAAAGCCAGGCAGAGGCTGCAGGGAGGCTGGGACATACAATTCCCCCCAGCACGATGGTGTCTCTGAAAACTTGGCTGGTTTTGTGGGATCACATCAAATCTGGGTCCTGATTTTTCTGCAAAGGTTTTCAGGTGCTCACCCAGGGCTTACAGCTCTGTCCCCTCTGTAAAAGTCACTGCCTCAGGAGGTGGGGGAGCACTGATGTTGGCAGGAGCTGTGTTAATGTGTGAGGCTGTTCACACTTTCCCCATCGCTGCCTTGAGCCCTGGGGAGGAGTTGAGAAACAGTGGAGAAACATAATGATGAGCTTCACTGAGAGAATTACAGATGTAATTGGGAATGGAAAACCAAGGTGAAATCTCCTGGCTAACTGAAGCTGAACTAACTGTGGGCACTGCTGAAGGGAGCTGTCTCATCTCCTAGCTCTGCAGGCTTTGCCACTCTCCTCACCCACTACCCTCACACAGGGGGCAGGCTGAGTTCCCTTTAGACCTGTGGGGTTAGTTTTAGGGTGGATCACTGAGTGTAAGCCAGTGGGGGCTTTCTGCTGAAGCTAAAGATGAAGTGCAGTGGCAGCATTGCCAAGCTGCAGTACAATTGGGAGTGCAATGTGGAAATGTTGGATGTAAGGGCATACATGACAAATGTGCTCTTTCTCTGCAGTGGGGAAATATTGGTTTCACAATGCTCACAAATAACTGAAAATATTTAATATCAGGTTTTAGATTCCAGTGAGCTTTCTGCAGCACCATCAAGAGAGAAATAAAAATCTGGGAAGAGATTCCTTTGAGCATCTTGCACAGACAGGACAGAGGTGTTCCAGATTGCAAACAGCCACCTTCCCCTTCTGCTCCCCAAGACTTAGCAATGCCAGACTCATTCCACGTTTCCCCCATAACCATTCAGATCAGTGAATTATTTAAATGTTATGCCTGTGGCTTCTCAGATGGTAGCTGGAAACCATTCTTCGGGTCGTTTGGAAAAAGCTGCTTTTAGATTGCTGTGTTTTGCTAAGGAGATCCTGCTACTCAAGGAAAAGGGTTTGAAAACAGTCTGTGTGTTTGTGTACAGCAGGGAGCAGTGGCTGCTCACTTTAATTCCTGATTTAGGCTGATTTAGGCTGTGCTTGGGTGTGCTCTGACTATCCCAGGGATCAAAGGTGCCTGTGTATAGAACCTGCTGCTGGGCTGCTCTCTGCTAATGATGGTGCCTGGCCCAGCTAGCAGCAGTTTCAGTACATGGACAGGTCTGTGTAAGAGGCACAAAGCTGGAAATACTCAGGGACTGCTCTTTGTGCCCCTCAAACCGTTTGAATTCCTGGGGGGTTGACTGAAAAAGGCTGTGATCCCACAAAACCAGCCAAAACAGGAGCCATGGCCAGGAACTACCTGCATCTCACACTGGTTGCACTCGTGGATTCAGGCACCTCTGAAGCCTGTAAACCTGCGCTTCCTTGCCTAGCTATCATTCTTTAATGTTTAGATGGTTTTGACCCCAAGGCTTGTGAATATTTCTTGCTAGGACTGGTATTTGCCTTGGGTTTTGGTTTCTCCTCATCCCAGGGTAGGGCACAGTGCACCACCAGGAGCTGTGAGCTCTGTGGAACAAAGCACAAGAACTTTCAGGCTCCTGCCTTCACGTCCTCTCTGTTTTCACATTACTGTGGGTCTATGTACATCCACTTGCCTGGGGACTTGTCATCTTATTTGTAATCTATTGTTTTAATTATTTTCTGTGAAGGTGCCCAAAGACCTTGGGGTATTGAGACACAAATACATTATTTATTCATTAATTATTCATTACTGCTAACTACTCCCTACAATGTAGCTGTCTGCAGTAACGTGCCTGGGTGAACCCTCTCCCCTGGATAAGAGGGGAGCTGCTTTATTTGCCAACTATTCCTTGGTCAGGAGTAACACTGTTAAAAAAATTGGAGGGAGAAATATTTACAGCTGGCCAATAAAACATTTTCTTACGTGAATCTCTACGAGTTGACCTAAAAATCATCAGATGAAATGTAGGCTTCCTAATACACCTCTGGGGTTTATAACCTATTGCTAATTTGTCCCAGAACTGCCTGGAGGGAGATTTACCAGGTGGGTAAAAGTGATTTAATTTCCTTGGTTATCACTGGTTTTTCCCACTTAAGAAATGTCTCCTTCTGCAGCTTCACCTGCATCTGAAACCACCCCAGTTACTTCTGCAATTCAGTGCACAGGGAGTTGTCTGCACTGCATTTTGTTTGAAAGGCAGAAATAAGCAGAGAAATGTTAAAAATAGAAATAACCCTGTGCTGAAATGATTTCCCCTTCCTGGCTGGCTGCCTCTCACACCAGACTTCAGTCATAGATCATCTGAGATTGTTGGGGCTGGAGCTACCCAGTGCTAATCTCTGCATTGGTTTTCTCACAGAGATACATGGACCCAATTTTTCCATGGGCTTTACTGATTCCTTGTCCCTCAGTGATCTGTTTTCCACGATTTCCCTGCACCCATTGCAAGGAAAGAGGGGACTGCAGCAAACCTCCAGATGCAGGAAGTGTTCTTGGAGAAAAGTCAGTGACTTCAGCCTGCCTTCCTCCCCCCAGTTTATTGCAGCCCTTGGCACCACAGGTGTGTGGCTGGAGCTCAGATCTGGGTGAGAGACCCAGCCCAGGTGAGCTGCTGCTGGAGGACACGCTGCTTTGGAGGTGGCTAAATGGAACTCTGAGGAGTGACAGCTTTGGAGAAGGTCCTTTGAAACCCCAGGAAGACTTTAACAGGATTCTGGTATTTTGTTTAAAATGACTAAGAGTTGATGAGCTTTTGATTTTTAGCTTGAGGGGAAAACAGTCATCTAAGAGCTGGGTGATCCTTGGGGGTCCCTTCCAACTCAGAATACTCTGTGATTCTGTGAATTATAAACCTCTTGCTGGGTGAACTGACTGGTATCAGGTCAGAGAAGTTGAAGCACCTCAGATGGATTGATGGGACCAGACTTTCTGGGGATGGGAATGCAGACTGGAGAGGTCTGAGGTGGAAGAGAGCTGTGTGTGATATAGAGTGATAGTGTTTTGCCCTCCTGAAAGACCATCTCCTCAGGGACTTATGCAGCAGCCTGACTTTGTGTGAGCACTTCTGGAAGTAAAGCTCACCCACTCAGGAAAAGCAATGCAGGCTGCCAGGCACTGCTGTGACTAGCAGGTCTGTAGAATTTTTTAATGTCTTAAGAGCATTTCTGGGAGCTCTAAAACTGTAAAAAAACCTCTTTTTGGCTTCACAGTCTTGTCAGAAATCCCTCTGGGATGCTGTGGTCACTGTGACCGTCTGCTCAAGAAATTTTTGCCTCTGCTTGATTATTTGCTACACACTAATGTTGTTGTGGATTGCTACAGTAATCAAGGAAAAAAAGTGGTATGGAAAGATATTCTAACAGTCCTGGAGAGGACAGAGAGGAAGTTTGGGTAAAAAAAATTCCGATATTGGAAGGGTAAATCAAACACCCAGTGTTGCTGTCAGCTTTTTAATGGAAAGCAGCTCAATCAGGCAGGATCAATCCCTATAGACTGAGCCTATGGCTATTATCAACTTTTCCCATGTCCTTGCTGCTTGTACATTTCAACTCCACCTCTCAATAATTTTAAATGAAAGGCACAGCAGCACTGCAGAGAAAGGAAACAAAATGCTTCTCTAACACACTGCTCTTTGAATACACCCCTCCTCTGTATGAAACGTAGTTTCTGCCTGCTGCTTATACTTGAATTTGTACCCCTCTTTGCTCTCTGCTGTGGCTGAGAGCAGCCCAGGTGTAATACACTGGGAGTACCTGTCTGCCCTCCCATAGTCACAAAATCCACTTTAAAGAAGGTGTTTTTGGGAGAGCAGAGCCCATTGCACTCAGCTGTGAGTCTCTCTAGCAGAACAGCACATGTTAAATGGTAATCGTCTTAGATGTACTGCAGGGTAGTTCTCCCTCTGCTGCTCTCTGCAGTGCTCCTGCCCCCTTGGAGCTGTGTGGGACTCCAGTGCTTCCAGTCTGCTGCTGATCTGCCTGGAGAGGTCTGGAAAGCAAGGTGGGAAAGTGCCTATCAGCCCTCCTGCTTGCACTTCCCAAGAGGCTCGGAGCTGTGCTGCTCATCTGCCTCCTCCCTTTGAGAGAACCACAGAGAGGAGTATCAGTGACCATCCCAAAGCTGCCAGGCTGAGTGTGCCTGGCTCAGATGCTGGGAGGAGGCAGCCTGGAGCTGGGGTAAGAAATGGCACAAAATCTGCCTAAGGCAAGCTCCAAGTTTGGCTGTGGGCACACAGTGAGAATTATTTTTAGGTTCCACGCTGTCCCCACCCCTCAGGTGTTAATTTTATAGCCCTGCAGTGTGTTTGCTTACAACTGCCTGCCTCACACAGCCTGCCCTGAGCACGGGCACCACGCCAGTGACTGGAGCCACTGGATATGGCAGCAACAGGAGCATCCTGTGCCAAAGGCACCTCCTAGGCCTGGGTTAATGGAGCACTGATCAAATGCTTGCTCAGTTTGACAGAAAAAGAAACAAACCCAGAAATGTCAACATGTGCTGGCCCTGAAAGCCTTGGTGTGTGACTGTGTCGTGAGTATAGTTGTGCAGGAAGTGACAAACTCTGAGGGTGTCGCAGCATTTATGGGGACAAATGCACATCCATTGTTATTGGACATTATCATATGAGTGATCACCTTCCCCATACTTCCCCAATTGCAGTGAAATCTTTCACAGTGCTGCTCCTTTACCGTGCAAGGAGCACTGAGGGAGCTGGTGCCTTGCACTGCTTTTCACAGGATACAAGTGCAGCATTACTGTGACTGCGTTGGCCAAGCTGTCCCCTGTGCCTGGAGCACATCCAGAGCCATCCACCCCACGCCTGGGAAAGGAGCAGAGCTCATCTGACACTGCATCTGCCTCCTCTGTCCTCTATGCTCCTCATAAACACAGAAACGATTCACACCAGCATCTGTGGAGACTGGATCTTACACGCCTTGCTGCCACATGCATTTCAGTCTTTGCTAAAAGGAGAGAGAAGAAGTCTGGAGACTTCTGTCCCTAGAGACAGAGAAAAGATTCTACCTTTGATGCACGGTTGCCATAGTAAAACCAAACTTGTTTCGTGCAAAGGGTGTGAAAAGGTAAAAGTTTGAACTTAGACCAAGTAGGTTCATTATAGGAAAGAAAATAATAGAGGTAAGAGCTGCAGGGAAGGAAAATACTCCTTCAGATCATCTCACTTGATCCGTGATGAAATAAGGAGCCATTGAAAAAGGCTTTAATGTGTTTCAATTATCTGGCTTTCAACAGAACTTGCCAAAGTCTGAAACCACAAGGTTTCAGTAGGAATGTGATAATGATGGAGATGGGGCTCAAAAACGTAAACAAGGGAAACTGAATTTGATACGGGCAGTTCGCTTGAGGTTGTTTTTAAAAAGCAGAATTTCTCTCCAAATCCTGCCTGTCTTAGTCTGTCAGGAAGATATATCTGTGTGTACAGGATGTGCTCAACACCAGCATGATATATCACTGATGAATAAAGGACTTTGTAGATGGATACCTGCAGATTTAACACATAAACAAACCCTCTTTCCATAGTCTCCTGCTATCTGTTGCTACCTAATGAGCAGAAATATGTCAGGGAATGCTAACAGCTTTTTTTCCAGCAGGTTGTCTTCAAATGCCGAGTTGGTACCAAGCCCTGACACTACAGAAGCTTGCAAAAACTGTAACTGGTGATCAGAAAGCAGTGTTTGCCAGACAGAAAGAGATTTCTCCCTGGGTTTGTAGCCCCTGTTGAGTTAATTTAGCTGACCATGTAGGGTGGATGAGTGCTGCAGCACCTTATCAGAAATCCCCAAGTGCCTACAGAAGCTCTCCATGTTACTCTCTTGACCATTTCTCATGGCTACCTTGATCCCAGCAATATTCTGCAAGCCCTTGAGGAGGTTTTCAAAGTGACATTGCCCCATACCCAGGCAGGAGAGATGCTTGCCTCCCCAGCTTGGCATGGGAGCACAGGAGTGCAGGAATGGAGATGTGAAGACACTTCATGGAGAGCTCTGGGGATCTTTCCATTAGAAAAGCAAAACAGGATCCATGCTCAGGTCTTTTTCCTGTATGAAGGCAATTTTTATCCAGTTTTTCTGTCACAATGCACAAATGAACCCATCCTCCCTTTACCTGTGCCAACCAGCCTCTGAAGGTCATGTGCCACTGACAGGGATTACAAGGTCACTGTGTCCAGCATGGGGCAGATCCTGGGGCTTTTACTCAGATTTTTTCTCTTTTTCTTATTTCATGGCAAAGATCTCCTTTAGACAAGCCATCTGTAATTATAGCTGAGCTAATGTTTACAGCATTCCCCCAGAAACTATCTCATTTCCACAGCCCCTGGTTTTGCCTTGCAGGGCGGGCCTGGCTCAAAATCTCTTTTTGCCTTGGAGGAGCTCGAAGGAGGCCAAGGAGATGCTGTGATTTGACCTGACTCTAGCTGAAGTCAGTGCAGCTTTTCTTCCTATCATCCTGTTCATTTAACATGCATCAGGGTAGGGTTTTGCATGTGGGGATGAAGTTTGCATCAGTGCTGTGGTGTGGTGAAAAAACCCAAGCCCACTATGGCTATGGAAAATAAATCTATCACAGTGAACTCGCTGTGGAGGGCAGAGGTAGCTGTGGTATGTTGTAAAAAGGCACCAAATACAAGGACCTGGAGGTAAGAATAATAACCAAGAAACTCTGCTCAGCATGTACACTGGAGGGTTCTGATCAAAAGTAACACATTTTTTAGATTATAGAAATTATTTATGAACAGTATCTGGGGAATTCTAACTGGTACAAATGAAAGGAGCTTGTCCTCCCCTCCCTGCAATTTGCCAGTCTCTAACTTCTCACCTCCTGGCTGCATAACTGAAAACAGGGCTTTCATCTGAGGAAAGGAAATTTAGTAAAAAATGTTTTTTAAGAAGTGATCTGATCACTGAGACTGGAGGAAAAACATTACAGCTGCAGTATTTAATATAATTTAAAAGCTGATTACTCGGCATGTGGAATAAGTACTTTTCATAAGGCCTTCTACTACATCTGGTATGCACCCTAATTTGTATTAATGGCTCCTAAGGAGCCATCACAGTTTATCAAGGAAGTAATATGCATTTTAAAAGCATTCAAATAAAGATTTACATGATAAACCTTAATAACTCTGGAATGCATTATTAGCTAACATATACTCCCAGAAGCAGTCACTTACTTCTGGCAAATTAGATAATTCAAGAAGCCATGAAAAACTTCAGGTCAGAACTAAGCTGTTGCTTGGTCACTCTCTAGGATTTATTCAATGCATTAAGGGGCACTTTCCATCTCAGCCTTTGTATGGTAAGTGGTTATTTTGTGCATAGGAGAACTGCTATGATTTCTTCTGAAGAAAACAACCTGTTAAGCTTTAAAGCTCATTATTTATCATGAAATGGCCTTATATCTCTGGCAATATTTCCCTGCAATTGTCCTGTCAGCCAGATGCTAAGTAAGATATCAGTATAACCCACTCTCCCAATATCTGTGAAATATAGTGGGTAGATAACAATGTTACTGAGATGATGCTTTTAAATCATGAGAAAAGCCAGGCAGTAAATTGATGGCTTCCATAAAACCAATGGAAAAATTAATACTGTGGGGGAATGGGGCTGAAAACTGCATTTAGTCCAGCAAGAAGAGAACAAGGCAACAGTGCAAATGAAAATTCAATAACTCCTAATTGTGTTGAAGACTGGGATCCCTCTGATACAAAAAACTTGCATGGAACAAGAAAAAAAATACATCCTAGGGAACAGCTATGTGGTCCAAGTAAAAGGATTAACTGACCTTTCTCTGCTGCAGTCGAGATAATTTAACTTTAAATGTACTTCTTAGTGAGACTAGTCATGTCCTTAAAAATGAGTGATTTACACTTTTTTTCCCCCCACTGGTGGCTCTAAACTGACATTTTCATGCTGTCAACTCCATTTTCTGGCTATTCTGTATTTGCAACTATTCTTGTGTGGACAGCCTTAGCACTGGGGACTCGTTTTGTGCTCCTTGCTGGTCAGCTCCATGGTGCTGGCTGGGCAGGAAAGGCTGCTGCCCAAAAAAAGAGGAAATATTTAACTGCCCAGACCCATCCTCTGCATCTGTGTTGTATTGAGATTGTTCTGTATTCTGTTCTGCCTAAAAGTGGGGTTTGGGTTTTTTTGGTCCTTAGATTTTGCATACCCTGTGGGCTTGTGCTCTGCGCTTTATCACCTCCTCTGAAATTTTGGAGGGACTGCAAATATTTGTTTGCTGGGATTAATGAGAGCAAAGGAACAGGTCTTAAGTGCACTACATTTATTTAGACATTTAGATGCTGGAGAGTCTTAGCTGGAGCAAACTCTGCTAGTGAGCAGCTGGTGAGGCAAATTGTTCTGAAAGATTAAAGGCCCTAACTTATCTTGAGTGGCCCTATAAATGTCCACCTGCCTTCATGGGGCATGTGGTGCTAAAGATCACTCCCTCACTGTGGTCAGGGGAAGGACATAACCAGGGAAAATGGGGTGGAAGGAGAGAGGGGTAGCTCTACCAAAGTGATCTGCTCCATACCCCTGTCCCTGAAAGAGTGTGCCAAGGTGAATTATGGCTGAGCAGGGCAGGCAGGGGCTGGCAGAGCACTTGGGCTGGCTGTGGCAGTGACCAGTGCTTGCCTGGCAGAAGAGGTGTGGATTGCACTACCCAAAAGTGATTGTCTGCTGGAGTGCAGAGCAATTGCTGTGGCAAAGCCAGGGTTCTGACAAGTGGTTAGTGCAGGGCACCACTGGCTCCTCACCTGGGCTCCATCCCAGCCAGAGGGAGAGCAGGGCTGGCTGGCAAGGCACAACTCAGCCAACCCTTGCTGGCAGCAGGCTCAGGCTGCTCACATGTGAAGGAGAAGCTGGAAAAGGCTTTTCTGGGGATTTGCTTGGATGGTTTGTTGTTTTTATAAGACGGGGGATGAAGGAGCAGGGTCAAGCTACCGCCTGTGAGGAAGGGAATCGTGCCATCTCTGGTCTCTTGAACAGAAAAGCACAGCTTTTGGGGAGTTCTGTGTATCTTGTAGGGCAGAGATAACTGAGTTACTGCCTTTGGAGCCCCTCTGCTGAGGCTGCTCTTAGGCCAAGAGTGAGTTCACTGCAAGGGGGGTTTTACTGAGGGAAAGAAGCTGCCCTGACCTGACCTGAACTTGTTACCTGTTTACAAAACAGCTGAATGTCCATGAGGGAAATTGCAAATCCAAAAAACTGGGCTGCCCCCAAATAAGCTGCAGCTGCCACTGGGGTAAATGACACACAGCTTTGTTTCATGCTGGGGAGTGGAAGGGAAAAGGTTTGGGAAGTGCTGCACCCTCTGAGATCTGTGGAATGTGGCTGGGAGCTGTCCCTGCCTCGCCTTGGACAGGCTGTCCCTGAACCACCACAGTTCTGCCTCGATCCATACCTTGTTTCTACTTTTATTTTACATTTGTATGTCTCTAATGAGGCATTGAGAGAAAGCATGTTCATGGTCTTGGCCCTATCCCTCTTCTTGTCCAGTGAATGCCCCTCACAGCCCAGGCTTGGGGTGGAAGAAAACTCCTGGTGAGACCATGGGAGGCAGCAGAGGGGGGCAGAGGATCACCTGGGGTATTTGGAGGTAGCTGGAGAGGGGGTGATGATGACAGGTGAGGGCAATAGGGTAGGTGACTCCCACCCTGGTGTTTCTCCTTAGCACAGGAAGGGGAAATGATCCTACCACTGACACTTCTCTGTCATGCAAGCCACTCAGGCCAGGGACACACAGAGTCTGGACTTCTGGTCCCCTTCCTTCCCTTAGTGTCTCACTAGCAGCAGCCTGGGATGGATTTCCAGCTGGGTTAATTACCTCTAATTGCCTGCAGCTTTCTGGCCAGCCTCACCTCTCCCCAGGAGGTGATGGCCCCAGTGGGAGCAGCTGTGATTTGATGCCCAGGGAGCTGCTCCTGCTGCCTGTGGCCAGACACCACCTGCACACCTCCTCTCCCCTGCTCAGCACTGAATTGCTTTGGGCATCCTTGTAAATTCAGGTACTTGAGGGAAAACAAATGTTTTGGTTCCCACTAGTTTGATACAAAAACCTTTAGAGATGTGCATATAAAAAGAGTGGGTTTTCCACATGGGTTTGCTGTCACAGATTTCTTTCAGCTGCCTGATGCAGTTCATCTCCACTGCAGCATTATGTAGTTTCTGGGAGCTGTAATGGGAAAAAATGATCCTTGAAAAGAGAGTTCAAAAAGAGAGTTCAAATATTCCTATAAGGACATGACAAAGTTTTCCTAGGAAGCTTTGTTTTGTGTGCTTGGAAATAAAAAAAAAATTAAAAAATAAAAGCAAGCTGATTAAGAGGTTTAGGTGCATTTGGTATCTGTTTACGCAAAATCCAGGGCTTAGTTGTGATGAGATAAAAGCAAATCTGGCTTTATTGTTTCTCTTCCACATTTAAGTGATCACAGAAAGAGCAGCCATAGCCCAACTGCTCAAACACACTATTTTCACATTTGGTTGTTGCTTGTATTAGTGTTAAGTCAGACTTTGAAACGAATTTTCTGCAAATTTGTTTGTATGAAGTCGGGCACAAAGCAATTCAAAGCTTGGCAGGGCAACAGCAAAGGGGAAGCAATTCAGAAATCCAGGGAAATGAGGCTGGCAGCATTTCAGTGTTATTTACCTTCCTCTATAATCTCACTTGTGAATAGTCAAAAAGATGCTGTGCTCCTCTCCATTCTCCTCCTTCATTAACCTGTGGTGCTCATTAACTGGTGAACCTCTGGGTTCCACGTGATCCTCTCATGTCCATCACAAATAATTGTGCTAATTAAATAGGTGACAGAATGGTTTGGCATGGGAGTACAGTTCCTGGGATGGAATGGACACATCTGTGAGCTGTGAGAGTGCTTTGAGTAATAATATTTAGCACTAACAAATTAAATTTTGGAACTCCATAAAAATTCATGCTTCAAGGCTTAAAGTTAATCTCTGTCGGGGTAAAACCACTGTTGGCATAGATTATCCTGTGTTTACCAATTAAGGAATTTCTTGTAGCTTCCTCAGAAGGCTGTGGCTGCCTGGCTTTGAAGGCAGGATTGCATCTAGGCAGAGTATTTTTCTCACTGGGGTGGCAGCTCTTACACCAGGTGCACTGACCCAGGAGAATAAAGCAGAAATGGGCACGATTCCATGAATATAGAAGACATCAACTGGGGTTTGGGAGATGACTGCTAACTTTGTTTTAGGCTTCCTATATGTTTTGGTACAATCCAGGTAATTTTCCTGTGCCTTTGTTTGTCTGCATTCAAATAAGAAAATGCAATCCCTCTTCTGACACCTTCTCAGTTGAAACACACACCCTTCACTGAGTAGGGGTCAGTTCCTGCTGTGGGCTGGTACAGTCAGTACCTGGCATCGTGGAACACTGGATTTGAGGATTTTCAGTTTTAGCTGTGATGCTGCTGCCATTCTTGATGATAAGAATGACAGCTGTAGCTTTGCTTTTTCTGAAGATTATTGGTTTCGGCATTTATTTTTATGTTTCATTTTCTTACAGTAAAAAGTACTTTTCACATACAGCAGCCTGTTAGTTTGATGTTTCAATTGTGAGGATAGATAGTAAAGACAACCAGGAGTTAGCAGAAGGTGAAGTAATTTGACAATATCTCTAGAATCTGAATGAAGAAATGAGAGTTAATTTATGATAAAGCACTTCTTTTACAACACATATTCTGTCTTATTCACACAGATTTAGTGAAAGAGATACCACAGCAGAAGACACAGCTGAAATCTCAGTAACAGGGGAGATGTTGTCATATAATTTGTAGCTGTTTTTTCATGTCTGGCAATAAAATAAGTTATAGACGGAAAAGATGAGTTCGAGAGGAAAAGGGATTCTGTTTGGATAAGCAATGCTTCCTAGTCATGTGCACATAAAAGGCAGAAATAGAACATATGAAAAAACACATTAGAAGAAATAGGAAAGAAGTGCTATCCTGGGAAATGAGAGCTTGAGAATCTGAAAGGCAGTCACTGCTTCAGCAAGGGAAGGTTTGTTTCTGCAGTTACTATGAAACCTCATGAATGAAAATGTCATTCTGCTGTATTTGTGCTATTGTACAGTACAATTTACTGGCAGGTAACAAACTCTTTGAAAGAAGAGCTGATGGTCCCGTTACTGTGATGCTGTAAACACACAACTCAGACCAAAAAAAAATTGCCAGAGAGAAAGAGCTAGAAAATGGTGTGGTCTCTAATTAATTATCCCTCTGCCTTTCACTTCCCTGGCCCAACCACTTTGCTCTCCCTTTCTCCCCTCCCCTCCCCCCAGGGCATTACTTATCACCCATCCAGCCTCTGAGAGCTGCAAAATCATCACTCAGTACCTGTGATACAGCAATTCATTTGCAGCTGCTACTGCCCCAATCTTTCACTCCTCTCTGCTGCTCAACACCAAAGGGTTCAGAAATCTGCCTCCAGGAGACTGAGGCAGGCAGGGAGGATGTGTGTGTGTGTGTGTGTGTGTGTGGTGTTGGGGTGCTGGGCTCTGTGCAGCACACTCTGTTCTGACACCAACCACGCTGGCTCCTGGCCCAGCACGTTCTTGGGCTGCATGTTGCACTGCTGCAGCCTCCTAAATGCATTTAATAGATCTTTATGATCACATGTTTGTCTTCCACCTGGCTCAACACGGGGCTTTAATTGGCTACCATGTCACAGGCATTAATAATAAATACAGCAATTAGCTAAAACTGTGCTGGTTATTTGGGGAACTCCTCTGTGTCATGTATCATGTATGAAGGCACAGGCTGAGCACACGGGCATGGTGCTGGGGATGGGCTCCTGTGCCTGCAGCAGGTGATGAGGCCAGTGTTTCATCCCAAAAAAACCAGAGACTTTGGCTATTAGGTGACACCTACAAAACAGGTTTGCCTGAGACCATTTGCAACTGTGAAATTCCTGAACATAAAATCAGCTGCCCACACCTCGCCTGCTTTCTAGCCTGTAGGGAAGGTGTGAAGACTGTTAGCTGTTTTGTAGGCTGGGAACAAAAGCCCAGTGCCCCTGTTCTCAGTTCTGTTTCCCAGGGAGGTCTGAAGGTACTCTTGATGATTAGCTGCTTTGAAAATTGTGGCCCTTAATTTTGGCAACTCTTTGAAGATAAAACGTTTTTATTGTTGGTGTTTCCAGCTTCCAACAGATGCCAAATTTGTGATATTGTATTTCTGTCTCCCAATAAGGCAGACACCTTGTAATAAATAGAAGAAAGGCAAGAGGCTCTGTCAGGCCTCTGATGAAATACTTGTGTTGGATTTTGTATCAGCTTTGAGATGGGAATTGGGATGGGTTTTGTTCATCTTTAGCTGACAAACAAGATTAAAATCCTATTTATGCTCAGTCTCTGGCTATTGTTGACACTGTCCTGTATAATCCCTTCTGTTGGGTTATCAAACTCCATCACAGAAATAGTCAGGGTTTATTCCCCCATCACTGAGAGATACTTTTCATATTCTAATCCTTTTAGGGTAAGGTGATTTGATACCTAATATTTCAAGACAGAATCTATTATGAAAGCAAACTTAAGCAACAACATTTATTCTCTGATTTCCTTTATAAACTCCAACATATCTTGGCACACTTCACTTTTGTATCTCTGCCTTATGCATAAGAGATGAAAGTTACCACTGTAGAAAATGTTAAAATCATTAAAGATGCTGTCACAGGTGACTATGATATTTATTCATGTGCATCTGGGGAGCTTCTAAGGCTGATGATGTGGTTCAATGGAAATTACGGAGTGGGAGTTTTTTTTAGTATTAACAGTTGTTAAGCGTGTCAAAGCTGGTGAAGTCAGAGGAGCTTTACAAAGACAAATGCACAAGAAGCATGACAGCTGGTGAAATTCATTGATGAATTCTAGTAAGATTGATTGGAGAGAATCACCTCAACTTCTTATGTGTTGGCAGATTTTAAATTAATTATATTTTAACTGCTTTGGAAACAGACCTGAGAACAAATTTGTGGAGCCCAACGTAAGTGGTGGTTCAATAAATGAAAGATGTATAGAAAAGTAATCATCATTTCAGCTGTGTACAGAACGAAAAAGAAATCAAACACCGAAAATATTATTACAGTGCCTATTAACATAAATCAATTGCATGCTCTATCCTCAGAATCTTTTTTCATTTCTGGTCATCCTATCTCATAAAGTCTTAAATGGTTATAAAAAGAGAGCAGAGATTGACAGTAAAAATGATTAGAGACGTGTAAAGATTTTTGTAAGAGGGGAGGCAGCGGCCTGGAACTGCTTAGAAAAAAAGCTTTAGCTGCACTGGGAGGTTTGAGCAGCTCAGCAGGACCAAGTCAGGCTGTAGGTGCTGAATGTGGTCCCTCTATCACCTTGCACACCTCCACCCTAACCCTCATGGCCCTGAACTCAATAAATCAAAGGGATTTTAATTCAAGGCCCCAGAGCTCAGGGCTGTGCTCCTGAGTGGCAGCTCCTGCTCCAGCTGTGGGTCACACTCTACTTTGGGACAGGCCAAGAACCACAGCCCAGCCTGGCCTCTTCCTGAGACTGCTGGGCATGGAAACGTCAAAAGGGGCCAAAATGCTCTTTTAAAAGGCACAGTTCTCTAAGACACAGACTGAAGATCTCACTCTTGAGAGCTGGTTCTACCCCATGTGCCTCTTGGTGGAAATGGGATTTTAAGCCTTTCCTGTCAGGTCCTTGCCCAGGTCCCCTTGGGTTGGGAATGCCCAGCACAGTGTACCAGCTGGCTCTGGGGATTTTAACTCCCTGTCCCCTCCAGCACAAACTGCTAAGATGAATCTGCTGGAACTTCTGTATTATGCTAAAATATTTCCCACAGGATGCACACCAATGGCTTAATAGAATTTTAGAAAACCCCTAGAAATTTCTGCAGGTAAAGAGAGCATCTATCCATTTTATTGGGCAAGCTAAATATTTTCAAGGATACATCCTCTCAGGCTTTAAGGTATAAGTCAAACATGCAGCTACAGCAGATTCACGCAATAGTTCCCTCCTTGGCAGGTTGCTCTGCAGTTTTGTGCCATTCCTGGGAGGAGGATGAGCCCTGGCTGTTGGGATTCCCAGACATGATGCAACTGGGATTTCCCTGGGCACACTTCTCATGGCATTTCAGCACAGGGGAGAAGACCTGTCTCCCTTGTCATTGTATTTGGGGTGGGCTCAGCCCCCCACTCCCACAGGTGCTTCTGGCACCTTGCTACCTTTCTCCTGATAAAATGGAAGAGAGAAGCAGTATTTCTGAGGTGTAAATAATGTTTAACAAGTGGGCTTTGGAGTTGTAAAGGAACTCCTGCACTTATGCTATAATCATTTTGGTGGTTGATCTAGAGCCAAGTCCTGCTGGCCTGACTGAAGCAATTAGCCTGATTACTGCCAGAGGGATGCTCATGCAATTAAGGTGAGCAGTGTTTGCTCTTTATGCTGGAAACCAGTTGTCTGTATAAAAGTAGTTGACACAGTGCCTTGGTGCTGAGGCAGGAGGGTGACGGGCTCTGAGACAAATTTTCAAACCCCGACAGGACCTGATGTCTTTCACAGAAGAAGGATGGACATTGTCTGACACTGCTCTGAGGGGAGAGCTAAAACCTGACAGTGAGAGACATGTCCTGGTGTGTTTGCTCTGTGGGATTGCAACTGTTGTTGTTTCCCCACCTTCTCAAAAGGATGGAGCTGGCTAATTAGATCGACAATTGCTATTTATCAAAAAGAGCGTCTGAAGTCTTCAGTGATATTTTTCCCCCCCTCTCTCCCTGCTATTTCTAAGGCACCTATCAATGTGGTGCAGAAATACCATCTGGATACCTGGCTAGTGACCAGCAGGCTGTGGTATGTGAGTGTTTTAAATAGAGACAAGAGAAGGGAGAGTGGAAAGGGTAGACAAACAGCATCTTTTAATGGAGCCTAAAGAGGGTATAAATGAACTGAAAAGCAAAGAAGGGAGGGAAAATACCTTTTCTTCAAATTTTCATGATGAAAGAAGCAGGGTGTGTTAAATCTTCTAGGAACCTCCCCAGGAATACTTAAATTGCTTGGGAAGTGTTCCTGCAGATGAGCAGGGCTGCTGCATTGACACTGTGGGGATGAACACTCACCACAGAGCAGGAACACTCTGCAGAGGAAACTTCCTGCCCTGCCAGGAGAACCTCTGCACCTTGCTCTGGATGCCAGCACTTATCTGCATTCACAGCTCAGATGTTTTACTAAGGGCAGCTTTGGGGTCAAGAGTTCTGACTTATCCCTCCCCCTGAATTCAAGGAAATTTAGGGGTTTTATTTGATTCCAAAGGAATCAAATACACTTTACAACGTGGGAATTTGCCTTTTTGATGGATCTGAAGGGTTTATGAATAGCCTAGTTCAAGGTTTTAGTGTGAAGCCACTTGTGTCACCTTAGTGATGATGAATTCACTCATATCAATAGGGTTTACTCTTTGTGTTAGCACTGTCCCCCAGGTGGGTGTGCACAAAATAATGGCTCAGTCTAGCAGAGTATCTTTGCTAAGAAAAACCTCACTTGTCAATTACTGGGATTTTTCCCTGAACTCTAATGGTTCTGAGGCAGAGTTTGGGTTTCTGGTGTTACATTAGAATTTTGCAGGTTCAGTGATGGCTTTTGACAGCTCAGGTCCCAGTAGGGAAAGACTCCTCACTTGAAATCAATCAGCTTTATCACACAGGAAAAAAGAAAATTAAAACCCACCTGAAACACAAACCTGCTTTCACAGGGGCTCTTCTCTGACTGAGCTGTTACTGCAGATATCCCTGCACAACGAGCATATTTATGTGGAGAAATATCAAAAGGTAGATGCACCTAACAAAGACATCCTGATGGTGCTTAATGCACCAGATAAGTTGTTTTAAAATGCAGAAGGGTTTTTTTGAGTTTTTAGTGAATAAGCGCATCCACGTAGGCATCTCAGAAGAGTTTTTTAATTAATTGCTTTCAGCCATTCCCTTTCACAAAATTAGAACAATGATGGAATAGACTAGCTGTGGAGTTTGGCCGAGGAAAGATTATACTAATCCACTTGAAATACGACTACAACAGAAAGCAAGGAGAGATAAAAGCAATTTTTTTTTTCCCAAAGCTTGTTTACCTGTGACAAAATCCTTCCAAATCAGCTGCATACAAAATACTGGATCATCTTAATTAAACTTGACCAAAAGAGATTTTGCTTTGGACTTCTTGGGATATTTCATATCCAGAGTTTGTCCTGTGATGCTTTTAGCAAGATGGGGGAATATGTGTCTCATGCAATTAATAATTAGGAGAGCAGCAAAGCTTTTAAAGAGCAGAGTGACACCCAGACCAACTTGCTTTATGGAAGCAAACAAAAAGGGGGAATTTGTCAGAATTTTTTTATATACCCTGAGGCATCACTGAGAGTGGTTTTCAAGAGTCAGGGGACCTTCCATTTGCATATTCTCCAGTTAATAAAAGTCTATGATTACAAATGAACTTCCTTTGTTCCCTCCATGGGTTATTGCTCCCTAAGCCTTGAACTATATATTCTTTGTTGAAGGAATAAAAAGATGTCCTAGTTAATGTGATGCTTTCCACTTTCTTTCCTTCCAAAACTCTTCCAGAGCAGTAAACTTTGCCAAACCACAGCAGCCCTCCACACACCAGCTCCACTAGAACTGCTTTTCACAGCTGAATCAATTCTTTCCCTATCACCACAACAGCAGCTCTGGAATTCCACACATCAGCTTCAAACTGGCTCATCAATAACCAGATGGGCTCTGACGACCAAGGACCAAGGAGTGCAGACACACTGCTGTCCTTCTTTGCCCTTCAGCCAGCCAGGCCTGGGCTCTGCAACACATTGCTGTGGTCAGCCTCTGGCTGTCTGAAGCCTGTTCCTGCAGCAGCCTCACCAAGCCATTAAGGCAGAGCAGTCTAGGGGTGTTCAGCTGTGCCAGGACTGTGGCTGCTCCTTGCTCCCTGAGCTCTTCTCCTGCTTCTCCTGCACCAGCTCTGGAGCTCCCAAGTAGACTCCCTCAGGAGTCAAAACCAAAGCACAATTTTCAGGAGGTTCCATGAGCTTGGAGGGCCAGGAGAGCCTGGAAGGTGCAGAGTGGGTGGCTAGGTGGGAATGGGAAGGCAACAAGAGGACAAGGGGCAATGCCAGCCCTGGGGCAGCCTGGCTGATGGGTTCCCTGAGCTGTCACCCCAAAAAAGCCCATACACTCCTGACTGAGGTCAGGGAGTGAGTGTATTTGGCAGCTGCACTGAGGAGCACCTGGACACAGCTCTCCAGAGGGATTTAATATTCCTCTATTCCCTCTGACTTTGATTTAACCATGGGCTGTGATGCTTTTAAGTACCAGATATTAATTAGAAGTGGTAGTAGGCCCCAAAGGGACCATACTCCAGATCTTCTCACCATTCCTAGTTTGACTTATTTCAGGTTACTACTCTAAAACATTATTTATTCACTCAGGAGCCTGACATTTATAAGGCCTAACTAAATTTGCAAATAACTAATGGCTCTCAGTGAGGAGTACCACTCTGCTGAGGTGGGAAATAGCTTGCCCATGAGTAGAACAAAGCCAAGTATATTGGATTTTTTCTGCAGCACCTCTTTAAGGCAGGCAATTATCTTGTCCTTTCTTTGGTATCACACCTAAACAGGCACAAAGAAACAATGATATCTGGAGGGGTCCCACCAGGATGGCAACCTCAGAGAGATGAATCACTTTGGGCTTAAGCAGAAGCTTCTCTCTGAACTCTGATCCTCTGGAAGGGAAGTGGGGAAGTGGGACAAATGCTCTTTTGGCTCCTCTGGTCTTCAAAACCCTTCTGGCAGTGGTTGATTCAGGACAAGGCAGTGGCACAGAACAAGAGGAGCACTGAGTTCAGGCAAAATTGCTGGGTACCTGTGAATGGCTGGGGCATCCCACTTGGCACAAGCAGAGGTGAAAGTTATTTATGGGTATCAGGACAGATTTGTATTAAGAAAGAAGAATATCTGAAGAGATAATAGGAATTTTAATAGTATCTAGGGGGAATTTCAAGTTAGGATTTCATTCCAGACTACATTGAGTCAATTTTTGTCCTAGCAAAGATTCTCTGAATTTGCTCTGATTTTAGTTCCTCTGATTCTTCTCGTTCTCTTACTCTCCCCAGGCAGTATCAGTCTGGTGTTACATGTGCCCTGACAGAATATGAATACACGTGTGTTGCCTGTAGTGACTCTCACTGTGTGACTCACAGCACT
The DNA here is from genome assembly GCA_016584745.2 of Phylloscopus trochilus trochilus. Classification (NCBI taxonomy): domain Eukaryota; kingdom Metazoa; phylum Chordata; class Aves; order Passeriformes; family Phylloscopidae; genus Phylloscopus; species Phylloscopus trochilus. The sequence continues at coordinate 12,959,434 of WQNJ02000041.1, forward strand.
TGCAATTTAGACCCACTCCTATTTTTAGAATTCAAAAAGGATATCTAGGATCATTGGACTTTAAAATCATGGGAAAGGTAAAAAGGGGCCAGCTGACGGGGGTGTAACTGCTGGTTGCCTCTATGAAGTCTTAGCAACCCTGTTGATTTATCTCACACCAGACTTTCTATATAAAGTACGTGGACAATAGAGCTCACGCAGTGGGAGACATGAGGTTTCCTCCTATATGACATAAGTACAGTGCAAAAATATCTCAAAAGGCAAATATATTCATGTTTTATAACCTTCTCCCCTTGATTTGTTTCTGAGTAAAACAGCTCGGTGTTTTGACAGCTGAAATTTTTTTGTGTCTGTGAGAAAATGGGTTTGACAGAAATTCGTCACCCTACTGGCTTTGACTGCTTTAAAACCATATATCAGGTGTTAGTTTTCCTCTCATCTGCCATTTTCACAACTCCCTCCATGGCATGTTATCAGACCCCTACCTGACCAAAAGTAAACTGTTTCACCCCCTTGCTTGGTGGCACTTTTGGTGAGCACAGGGCAGGATTGGGAGCAACATCTCCAGGGCTTGGCATGGACTGAGTCTGGTGAGACCACAGACCTTGAGGTTAATGACCCAAAATCACTAGATTCACTGTTTAAATCTGTCCTTGTGTATTAGGTGTTCCTGCTGTTCCCATTGCTACCTGCTCTGTACCTGCTCTCTGTGCCACTGATCCCTCCTTCTGCCAGTCACCCTTGTTTTTCCTCTCTTTCAGTGTTTCCTCCTGCACTCACTGCCTCACTGTTGATGCTCTCTTGCTGTCCTGCCTGTTGGCTGTCTTCGTGTCACAGAACGTGCAAGACAGGCACAACAGGAGAGGTTATAATGTGGAAAATTTAGAAATCTCCATTAAATTGTCTTCTAACCTGGCTGCACCAACAGTTTCCACTGGCACTGTGGACTTACACTGGAGAGCTGGGAAGACTATGGGGACATGGCAAGTGCTGTGAGAGATCAGCCCATGCAGTGCACAACGGAGGATGCCAACTATTCATTCCAACAGAGCTGCAGGAATTCGAGCACTTTTCATGAATATTCATGTGAAATTGAAAGCTGTTTAACCTGGCTCTCACATCTGTCTGGTGGGAGCACTTCAGTGCTTATGTGTTGCTGGTATGACTGCTTGCAAGACGTGAATTTTAAACCTGACTGCTCGGAGCGTGATGGAAATCCAGCATGAAACAGTACACTTGGTTGTGGAATTTGCAATTCGTCTTCTGCCAGTTAGCTGCACAAATCAGCTAATCAAGGAACACCACAGAACTGAACCAAGCAACACAATATGAATTTGTAAGCGTTTGCCATTCCCCAAAGATCTGTAAGCCAAGAGCTGTTTGCTGAAGAAAGCCCTAAATAATATCAAATAAATAAATTAGAAAATTGCATGACCTCCACAGAAAATTCATAACAGAAATGGCAGAAAAGTACTCCTCGAGCTTCTGAAGAAAACAGGGAAATCATTCCTCAGCACAGTGAATCAATCTGATGTAGTTTGCTTCACTATCTGCTGCACATTGATGGAATGATGGGAGATTTGGAGTCACTTCTGACAGGCTCTCAAATGAATGGGTATTTGGTCCTGGCAAAGTCACCAATTTATCTGGGATAGTTTTGAGAGCAGATTTAGTTTTGGATCACAGGATTTACGTTGTGTCATATTTTACAGCTGAAAATGCCTGAAACACTAACCTCCTTCTGCTACACAACTGGGCTTTGCATTTTGCCCTGTTCTGGAGCCCTGTGTTCAGCCTCATTCCCTGAGCACCACAATCTGTATTTCCATTGCATCATTACCACATTAACCTTGTTGCACTGCCCACTTCCCAGAGATGCTGAGGGATTTGCCCAAGTCTCCCAGAGAGGTCTGGGCACAGGTTGAACACAGCCTTCCACCCCCTCATGGTTTTACCCCTTCAGACCCTTCTCTCAGAGAGGCACTGAAGTAAAAAAAAGTAAAATTGTCCAAGCTTCTGGACAAAAGTGAGATGGAGAAGAAAAACCATATACTTGATTTCAACATGCATTGCTCATTTCTGGCACAGATTTCATATCTCTGCGTAATAACCCTTTGATCCATATTGCAAACTGCTACAACAATTTCTTTGGAAGAAAGTTTTCACTGTTATCTTTATGTACTCAGTAGAGTACATAACAGGGGTTGGAATTATTTCCCCCCAAATTTGCAATGCAAAGTAATGCAGTTAACTGAAAAGTTCTTGCTTGGATCAAATGGGGAATATTTATGGTTCTTGAAAGCAATTCTTACCCTTCCTGATCCAATATTGCTTCTTTTTGGCACAACCAGTATTCACTTAGACTGCATGCATTTAGCACTTTTGTTGTTAAATTGTCATTGGTGTTTTGTTTTTAAATGAATTATATCACAACCTATTTACAATGCAGTATAACACACTGAAATTCTCCTTAAAGAGAACATTAGTTAGGATGAGTAAATTCAAATTACTTGGTAAGTCCCTGCTATACAGGAATTCTTTTTCTGATGAAGATTTAATGAAAACAATCAGTCTAACAGAATTCTTGAAGTTGTGAGCTTTTGACAATGGTATTGTAAAGTACCTTTAGTGACATCCACATTAAAGTAGATTTAAAATGGTATCATAATCTTAATTTTAAAATTTAGCACAGCAAGTGACTCCATACCTCTTGCTGCAAGATATGACTCTCAGCTTCTTTAAGTGCATTTTTAATGGGTCCTGTGAGAAGCATTTCCACAAGCAGAACATTTTATCGTCACTAAATACCACTCACTCTGAAGTCTCTCTGTTGTTTGGGAATGAAACTTTAATGAACAAGTCGAAACAATTCATCAACCCAGGGAACATCACACTCAGATCAAACACACCAAATGATGAGGGCTCTCTGCATATGCATGGAAATATGATTTTCATTCATTATGTTGCTGCTGCTCATCCTGGCGAGGGTGACACACACTCAAAAACGTCAACTCACAGCCCAGGACCCTGTGCAGACCCCACTGCCCTGCCTGGCCACGCAGACCTGACCCTGATGTTCAGACATTTGCTTGTCTAGTGATGCTAATTGGGCACATCGTGAAAAAAGTACGTGAGGCTTCTAACTTTGCCTATCAGCTCTGGGACTTCTGGCTGGGGAGACACAAGCTCTTTCAAGGGGAAGCTTTCCTGTTATCCTTCTGAGTGTTCATTCTCCCCCTCAGCCCTCGCTCACAGCCCTTTCAGCATCCAGCTAAACCTTGTGTACATCCTTCCCCACACCGGCTTCTCAGGGGGAGGAGGGTGTCGGAGGGCTGGCAGTGACACGGGAGGAAATCGTTGCCCTTTTTCTGCCTGAAACTACATTTCTCGTCCAGCAAAACAATGCCAACAGTGCAGAGAAAGCTTTGATTATGCAAAATGGATGGACACATCACGCCTTCTTGTGCAATAACCTAAGGAGTCCCTCACCCGGAAAATTCCTCCCACCACCTTCCCCCGCCAATATTTCCCCCCTTTCAAACGACATCGGTGGCACTCCAGACACATTTTTACACATTAATAGCATGTCAGCCTCATCTTACAGGCTCCATAGCTTTCCTCTTCCCCTTTTATTTTAGGGCAGCTTCCCCCTCTCCCTTCTGCCATCTCAGGAGCAGCCCGGCTGGCTCGGTACGAAAAGGAGTAAAAGTCTTTTCTTGCATGACCTCTATGTGTTTTACTCCGGCGGGAAGAACAACGTGGAACGCACACTCAGCAGGCAGCGGGGCTGGAGCCAGTTTGCCCTGGCGGCATTTCTGCCATAAAACACAGGGCTATCCACGGCATTTCCATCCCCTCACCCCCCACCCCGGGCTGTCTCCCCACCCCCGACATCCCAGCGACCCCTCCCCAGCGCTGCCGCCGCACCTGGCTGCGCTCGGAGAGCCGGGGAGCGCCCAAACAGCAACAGCTCCCTTTGTTTGCCATGCAAATCCTACCTCCCAGAGTTGTCACATCTTCCTCCGAGGCGAAGCCTGGTTACTAGCAAGCAGAGATCCAGCGGAATCCTCCGAACTGCCACCGGTTGTTAAGTGCTGTCATCGTTCCCTCCCGGCGCCCAAACCTTTTTGGACCATTTAATGTCACAACCCCTGCTAACTCATCGCTTAGTACTCGCTGCTCAAAATGTCTGAAATAGTTTGGGAGGATAACGGGAATGACGGGCACACTAGACAGCCATGCTTGAAATTAGTTTTCTCCAGCTGACTTAAGGCTGTTTCGTGGTGCTTTTAGGCATGCACTCCGTAGGGTTTGTTAACCTAGGCTGGACATGCCGTTCCTGCTTTTGTTCAGGGCTGTAATAGGATGGCCGCTAGGAATGCAGCGATAGGTCTAACCCCATTCATCCCTCCGTAGTTCTTAAACCTCCCTGCGAGAGGAAACAGCTTCAGTCATCCTTAAACTTACTGAGGCTACTGTTTCTGCAGAGCAGGCTTTCACACATTGTTTTGAAACTAAGAGAGAAAATCCCTCCCGGGAATGGAAGGTGCCGTGGCTCTCCTGGCTGATGCGAGCAGCGAGAGGAGCCGGCAGCATCCGCCCCCGCCGCAAGCTGAGGCTGGCGCAGGACTCGGTGGAAGTAGTGATTGGAAGCTGAAAGTTCTTAAAACTCTGTGAGGCAGCTGTGGCATAAAGAGAAGGAGGCGGATGTAGGGAGCGTGCTGTGCTTTGTGTGCACGGAGTCACAGATGTACACTGCGCTTCCCCAAAGGCAGAGCACCCTTTGCAGATGGCAGGGACTCGCGGTCTAAATTTCTGAATTTCTAAATCTAAATCTAAATCTCTAAATTAGCACCCGGCGTGATGGTGGGCAGCAGAAATGAGACCAGTGCGCAGCATTCGAGGTGCCTGTGATGTGGGGAAGAGGGGTGGTGAGGGATGCTACAGGACGCTGCTGTTTTCAGTAAAGCTGTGCTAATCACCAAATCCCGGCTTAGAGGTATCTGTGCTCTGAGGAGATCTCGGACACTCTTTCTTCTAGGTGCTCAGTTAATGACCAGCCCAGATCAAGTTTCAGAAAGGCTTGTTAACATCTGCTGTCACTGGTGTTGCTGATCTCAGTGTGGTCCCTAGTGGACAAAAGTAAGAGCCACCAGCACAGGCGTCTCTTCCAGCAGCAAAGGCACACGTGGGCTGAAGGACTGGAGAGGCACCCTGGAGCCAAGGCAGGCTGGGACAGAGCTAGTGGGGAGTCAGTTCTTTTGCTGCTTGTTACACACCTGCCTGCTTTTTTAGTAGCTCACAGCCCTTTGCTCTAAATGAAAATGCCATTCAGGGGACATCTCAGAAATGAATGGTGTTGGGAGAGATTAAGGGGGGAGGCAGACCACAGTGAAACCCCAGCTGTGGCTGCCTCACACCCTGGGAAGGAAAGGGTTAGGATAGCACTAATGGCAGATTTGCTTTACCAAACAGCAGGTCAGTGACTGTGCATAGCATGGTCCTCTGGTCTCTCCTCCTTCTGCATTGGCCTTCACTGAAACTATGAGTGACAGCAAAGCTTGTTGCTGGTGCTAGCCAGCCATAGATGGAGACATCTGGAGGGACCACATTAGAGCATGATGTTTGCTTCTAAATCAATGCTGCTCCTAACAGAGCTGCCTTTGCTCTCTGTGCTTCCCCATGCCCACATTTGCTGCTGCTCTTGGACATCCTCCCTTTCCTTCTTAACCCACTGCTCCTTACACAGTCAGTGGGTTGGAGGGGAGGGCTCAAGGCTCCAGTTTTGTTTCTCAGTTTACAGTGGGGTATTATTAGCACATCAAGCTTCTCCCAGAGCTGGTGGCAGCAAAGGGGACTTGGAATTTTGTAGGCAGGAATCTCAAGGTGGCCAACTACATGCTGACTGATAGCAAACCTGAGTGAACAATACCTTCTTTCTGAATAATTTAAAGAATTTTTTTTGTGTCACCTATCTTGCATCTTTCATGTGCCCTTCATTCACCTTAAGGCAGAAAAAGAAATAGGGAAAAAGAAAAGTTCTCATTGTCCTAAGACATATATTTCTGCTTCAGTAAGGGTCTCACTGTGCCAGTGATTTATAAGTGAGATGACACAGCAGTTCAAGAGACAGAAGATTCTGGCTGGAGATACCCAGGTCTAGGAGTCCTGGTTTTGCTGATGATCTTCTGAGAGATTTCAGTGCTGAACTGGACACAAGAATGTTCAGTGCCAGGTTAAAGCAGGTGGTCATTGCCACCCGTGTTCAATGTTCCCCAGCTGTGTGTGCTGAGTATACGAAAATTCATAAAAAGCTCCCCCAGCTCCCCCTCCTTCATGGACCTCTCTGCCAGGGTGATCCCAAAGACCTCAGTCCTTCACAGTAAGTTAAAGTCACTCAGACTTGGGGGTCAGCACGTGAGAGCTGCCTGTGAGGGTTATGTGGCTGAACGGAGAGGAGAGGTTCTTACCTTGGGTGGCAATTGAAGGGGGAATAAACTGTTTGAGGTGTGCAGCACAGGCAGGGAATGACCAGAAAGATCTTCTGGAGCTGATTAGTTAACAAGGTTCAGTCTTAGGGAGAGATTCCATGATCCTCCCCCTTTCCTCAGGCTTTTTCTGATCACTGAGCAGCAGCAGCCACTGCCATCAGTGTACATCAGGGGCTGGGGTACTCCCTATCCCAACTATGGCTCTGCTGCTGTTGCATTTTTCTGGCACACCAATCTGCTCCTTGCTGGAAAGAAGATACAGGGAGCAGTGGAGTGGTGATCTGATCAGGTATGCCAATTTTCTGTCTTCCTGGACTGTATGAATGTTGCAAACAGGATTGTCCAGGGAGGGAGAAGGCTCACAGGTACTTTCACTCTGCTTTCCAGCAGGAAAATCCTATTCTGTAGGAGAGGAAATTGCTGCTCAGCTGTACAGCAGTGGACCCTGTTTGAGAAAAGCCTTTGCTTGCCAAGGAGTTGCAACAATTTAAAATGCCTTTGTTGGTTTCTGACCAGTACTTAGTTAGGAAATGGCCAAGGAAGATGAAGGACAGGAGGAATTCAGGAGGTTTGGGGTTTGCATGCCGACAGTAAGCCAAATAATATAATGAACAGAGCAACTACTGCATAATTTCATTATGAGTCATCCTCATTATGACAGGAATTTGATAGATACATAACTAGGAAGTGTAACTATCAGTTACAAATACACATTTCTACTTGCAAAAGGAAGGATATAATTAAAGCCTCAGGTTGCACATACAATAACCTTTCCTCCTCCTGTGGTCACAAATTCTCTAGGAACAGTATGAGTATATTTTGAAGTTGCATACCTATCAGACAGCATTCCTTCTACCCACTTGCTGAGTCTTTTTGAAACAGCAGCAGGCAGTCTCACTAATCCATAGATACTTGGTGTGAGTGTTGTATGAAAGGAATTGCAGGAATGATGTGTCGATGCCTCTTCCAGGCTGGGTGTCTCTGTAGAGTGTCAGTGTTCAGTGCAGCATTAGCCTGGCAGGGCTGCAGGTGTGGTGTGCACGACAGGTAACAGGTAACTGTGTTCAGGATGTATAATCACAGTGTCAGTGAAAATTAGGCTAGCAGGAAAAAGGATCCTCCAGAAAGGGCCAAATTCTGTCATGCACATCTAGATACTCTTGGGTGTTGTGGAGCCTGAACTCAGACCTGCGTTTTGCAGAGGGCAGCTATTCTCTAAAAAGGATGAGTCCAGTGTGGGGGAAGATAAATGCCCCACAATTATCTTGGCAACAAGCATTAATCTCACCTCTGTCACTTAAATGAAAAAAATATCAAGAAACCCTGTTGATGCCAGTCCCCAGATTTACAGCTCTGCCTGGTTTCTCTTCCTTTTCCTGTGGCAGAGCAGGCAGCACCTGTGGGAATGCAACCCTGTGTTTAGCCACAGTCTTGCAGTCTTGTGCTGAGAACCACAGGACACCCAAATGTTCATTTAACTGAGTTACATCACAGTGACTGGCTAATCGCTTCCACATGCTGCTTGATTGTCCCCCTTTATATGCCAGCTCTGCCTTTTTCTTGCACAGCTCTTTTTGAGCCGCTTGCCTAAGAGAAAATAACTACATCTGGAGTGCTGTTAAATGACCCAGAAGCTGCTGTTATGCAGACTGACAGTGTTTGATGCAAATAGATGGCTTCTTGCTGTGAAAATCTCCTTGGTTGACAATCCATTGGGTACTTTCAACGATAGTTGTCTGAATTAAAGCACAGGCTCCTCTTTGTATATTCACACTATCATTCTTACAGAGCTGCTGGTGTTAAATCCTTCCTGTGCAGCTTCAGTGGAGGCCTCTCCACTCTCCATTTGTGCACCAGCTGCTGGTGCACATCTCCCCCTCTCTTTGCCTTCAGCTTTTGCCATCTGCCACCATTAAGTTGCCCAGGTGTCGGAAATCTTCTTGCTCTCCTCTGGCAAACATTGCTCTGCCTTCTTCTTCCCTAATTCAACCCTCATTTATATGGAGGCTGATAGATCAGGATCAAACATCTGCTGCATTTCATACTTCACAGGGGCAGATGGGGAAGAGAGCATGCATAGATGCTGGCAAAAATAAAGGCTGGTTAACCCCTCCTTCCCTAACTTCCCACTCCATCTTTGAGAGCTTACAGCTCTCCTGCACATCTAGATGTGCCAATTATTTCATACTTGCCAGTTAGGATGTTACCTAGGGCAAATATATCCTAAAGCAGAGCTCATTTTCAGAAACATCAAAGCTTTCACATACTGCAATAGTGTCTAGTCCTGAGGTATTGAGGAGCAGCAGACTTGGAACGTATTTAAGACAGTTATCAGCAAAGACATGAGAATAAACCTTTTTTCCTCTTTAGACTTCTGCTGGTGCAAACAGGGGCCACACCACTGACTTTATTGTGCTTTCCACAGAGATACAGGTCAGGCATCCTTTGTGATCACCTACAGGGGAAATCCAGGCTCATAACATTGGGTGTGTGTAAACTATTGAATTCTTTTGGTAGAGATGATGAAATTAAATGATTTCCAGTGTGCCCAATCCTCTTCAGCAAATCACTGAAGATTGACTGCAAGTTTGAACAGTAACAAACCAGAATCCAACAAAACAGGCTGCTTACACAATGCTGCTTGCTGGGCCCAGGGAATGTTTCCTGCTTAAAGGCTGGTAAAATATGTATCTGAGGATGCACACCCAGCAGCTGGGGCCAGTCTCCAGTGTGATTGTTGAGTAATTCCAACAGGATTTCACACTTCAGCAGTTTTACTCTCCTCAGCCTGGTTCTCAGTAGCAGTGCTTTCTCAGCCTGATATGGTGTGAGGCTCTTGGGCAGAGATGGTTCCCTGCTCTGAGCAGTTCTGCTGAGCAGCAATTGCTGCCTGCTGCTTTCCCATTTGTTAAGCAATGGATTAGTGCTCAGACATTTGCTGGCCACATTGGTCTAAGCCCTGAGTGCAATTCTGGGGATTTACTCCTCTCCTGGAATGCCATGATCAGAGGTTGTTTCTTGCTTGTTCAATAATTTCCTGAAGCACTGCTCCAATCACACTGCTTTGTGACAGATAAAGCATTGTGCTATTCACCTTTCACAGAAACACCAAATTGGCCACTTTAGATGCTTGCTGATTTTACACACAGTGCCTGGCTGTTTCTCCAACTCTTGATTGCTTTTTCTGTCCACACTTTCATGTTCCTATGTTAATATTACTTCTCCAGCAACTTTAGCAAAATATTGCTAGATAATTCTTTTGCCCTCTTTGCCACCCCCCTGCAAATCATTTGCTATGCAGAACTCTCCTTTCTTCAGGATTCAAGTATTTCCTTTAATCTGTTCTTCCTTTTATTCTCTACTCAGCTGCTGCTGCCTTGCTTTGGTGGAATAGTTACTTGTCTGATGCAGCTCATGCTTCTATTTCTGTTGCCTCTCTTTTGAAAGGTCCTTTGCATCAGTGAGATGCCTCTTTGGGTTTCTTTGATGATTTGGTGCTGTATACTGAGCTCTGCACTCCAGGAGTGAAAGATCAGGTTGGAAAGACCCAGTTGTGGAGAGAGAGTGCAAAGGAGGAGGGAAGGGGGTTTTGCCATGCCCCAGTGAGGGAGTTTTCAGTGAAGCAGACAGGTAAATGGCCAGGCCAGGAGCAGGACTGTGGAGAAGTTGTTTTGTAGCGCCGTGCCTCAGTTTCTCCACCTGTAAACTAATCATCCTCTGCCTTTATCAATTCCTTTGTGAGCTTTGCTTGAGAACTGGATGACCAAAATTCAGCCTTGCTAAGCTTACATATTGTTGCTGTCTTGCTGATGAACTTTAAATTCAGAAGAGCAAAGGCCTAAAACTGCCTGAGAAGCCTCCACACTGTAGAGGGTGTTTGGTGCTGTGTGGTCACACACATCCACCCAGGAAGGCACAATGCCTGATGTCCTTTGGCTCTTCTGTCTGAGAGCACCACAGACTCTCCTGGGAGATGCTGTGGGAGTGCGGGCCTGTTTGTAGGGTGAAGGAGGGGTTTGGTGGCAGCTTCACAGCAGCCAGGGAGCAGGAGGGACATTGCCTGGGCTGGATTCAAAGCCCAGCCTGTTTGGAGAAAATGCTTGCTGGTAGGGACAGGAGAAACCTCACACAAGATGCCACTTTTTAATTTTCCTGATCTATATTCTGCAGCAGGTGCTTAGAGGGACACATAAATCCACCAGCACAGGATTTATGGTTGTGAACACCAAATATTCACCAAAGCTCAAAATCTCTTCTCAGTTTTCCTGCGGAGTGACCAGAGGGATTTGATTATACTTACTGAAGCAGAGTTGTTTGGGATTTATGCCACCAAGGACAACATTTGGTCCTAAACATACATTTCCACATATATATAGGTTTTGTACAAAGTTATTTCTTCCCCATAAAGAAGAGCTTACAGTGCCTGTACAAACCTGCCACCTCTTTCCCATCACCACAGCAGCTGAGGACACAGGATGTGTTTGTGAATAAATTAGTTGGGGAAAAATGGTATTTGGAAACCAAGCAGAGGCTTTCCAAGAGGAAATAGACAGAATGATAAATCTTTGCTTTTAAGACAACCTACAGGGATACTCCTCTGGCATAAACACACATTTTTTTAATTGATAAAACTGATCTTTTTTTCCACCCTCTCTAGTGAATTTTCCAATTCTGCATATACAAAAATATCAGTGTCTCATCAAAAGCTGAAGTGGACTCCAGAGGAATTTATCCAGTCAGTTATCTCTGGTTTTAATTACCTAATGGTATTTGTTTACATCTGCTTGAAATGATTTTATACTCATTATGGGTATTGAAGAAATGTTTCATTATTTCTCCAATTTTGTGAGTTTTTAGAACAACGACAACAACAACAAAAAAGGAACAACTTCTCCACAGATACACCTGTAATCTGACCTTTGCTCTGCTCTGGAAAGTTTTAAGAAGATTATTTAAGTTTTTGTGTCTGTACTTGCTCTATTTTCAGAGTCTTAGAAGTAACCTTGACTCGAAATTTGGCCTCTGAGGGAGGCACAGAAGATGCATTACAAGCTGTGGAGTTCATCCCTACTGGGATGAGGGGCCATATCCTCACTGCATGAGAATCTCTCCAACAATACACAAACCCCCGTTGCAGCAGCTCCCAGCTGGAGCTTCACACCACAGAAACCAGCAATGTTTTAATTGGGTGGGAATAAAACAGACCTGGAAAAACAGTCCCAGGAAGTCTGTACTTCTGCAGCTAATGTCCCAGCTGCACTGTGACCAGGATGTGGCAGGATCAGGCTCTGGTGATGCTTTTGTGCCTCAGCTGCCTGTGTTTAAGGATAAAGGCACTCTGATGTGCCTCAGGGGCACACCCTGTGTCTCTAACCCTTGGCTCACTCCTCTAATCACCTCTCCTCACACCCACAGCAGGAAGGATGCTTTTCTTCACTTGATTTCCCTGCTCAGGTTCCAAATTCCTCTTGGTGTAGTAAATGAGTGAAAAACCCCAGTCCCTGGAAATGAAATACCCTTTGGGGGACGTGTGATGGATCTGGTAGTGCAGGAACAAACATCCCCAGGGTCTCGTTTATCTCGCACACCATGTGTATTTACCTGGATTTTTTTCCCCTCAGAGTTGCTGTTATTTTTGCACAGATGACTAAAACAACTCTCCCCCTTCTTGCCTTGATTCTCACTGGCTCCTGCTTTCTCTCCTGGTAGTCCCAGCTGGATCTTTAACCCCTGCCAGGCTGCTGGGCTTGAGCAACCCCCAGCAGCCAGCTCCAATGTAATCCTCTCAGGAAAGCAAAAGTGACTCCTTGGGGTGCCTGCCTGGCTCTCCAGACTGGCTGTGCTGTTTGCAGAGCAGAGATGAATAACAGATCCTCAGATGCCTCCCCAAACCTAACCTGGGTGAATCCACCAAACAAGCAAAGAACCTCCTGGTCTGATACAGAACCTCTGCTCTGATCAGGTGGAGTGGAATAAGAAGGGTCAGGAAGCCCATGTGAGCAGGGAGGTCTCTGAAGCTGTGAGGATGTGGCAGGCACCTGTCAAGTGTGCAAGATGCTCCCTGGTATGGAGGTGTCTGTCCTTGCAGAGGTGTGTGGGGCACTGTGTGGTGTAGCTGTTGCCAAGGAGCACTGACAGGGTGTTGGGGATGGCAGGGAAGGCTCTGGAGTGTGAAGCACCCTGTGATGGGGATTTGTTTTCCCAGGCTTCCCTCCTGAGCCTGGCACAGCCTTTCCCAGCAAAGGGAGCACTGGAACTTCCCCAGACTGTGGGGTATGAGAGGCTCAAGGCCCTACACCAGTGATGGGCTCCTGCCTTCACAGAGCCTGCAGGATTTGAAATATCTGTGAGAGGCAATTCCAAACAGGAGCCACTGGCCTGTTTGGGAGGCAGAGCAGGGCCCCTGTGGGCAGTAGTGTGGGTGTGTGGTCAGCCAGCAGCATTTGTGATGCCACTGTCACTGCTGCCCTCTTGTCTCTGTTAGAAAACTGAGGGCAGAACCAAAACAGGGGCTGCATTCCTACTTGAGGTCAGAGATGCTTCAGTGTTTGTCAAGATAGGATTTCAAGACAGAAGAGATCCAAATTATACCTCTCAAAGGGGTAAAGAAAAGGTGACATGATTACTCTCTCAGCTCCACCTGTGTGAATACAGAGCAGCTCCCCAGCAGTGGCTGGAGATGCTCCCTCCTGTGCCAGTGTCAGCAGAGCTGGGCATGGCTGAGTGCAGGAGAGCTTGAAGGAACACTGATGTGGAGCCAAACAGGAGCCCAGTGGGACTGGGCTGATTGCAAGTGATGTCTCCCCCACACACCACAGTGAGAAACACACGCCTGGGTCCAAAAGCAGATGTGAATTCTCTGTCCTTTCTTTTGCAGAGAAAACAATTGTGTGTGTTAATTACTTTGGCCAGCTCAATCCTTTCAGGGTTCTTTTCCAGGGGCTGCTCTATTGTGTCAAGAGCAGTGCAGCCACTGAACAAAAAGGCATTGTGTGCCCAATGCTATTTATGTGCTTTATTTCAGTAACTCTCAATATTTCGGTTATTAGAATATTCCTTGGAATATCTGACATGAAGAAATTTGAAGCCATTTATTTTTAGTATAGCTATTTCTAATGACATAGAGGATCAAGATTCTACATTTATGTACTTGGTATGATATATATGTTATATTCTCTACTGTGTAAGTAGTACTGTCTGCTCTAATTTCTGTGTTCAGATGTACAAATGCATTTTGCTTTGAAAAACTTCAATCCTGACATTGGATTTTTCTCCAGAGATCTTTTGTCCATTAAATAATGACAGTCAATAATATTTGAGTATGATGGGAGAACCATCTAAATGTGAGCATGAGCCCTGTTACTGTCAAGCAATATAGTTTTACAAAGGAAGTCTTAAATTTTCCTGAAGCTCTTCTGATTTCAGTGGTTTGTCAAGAATATAAATGAGAAGGCAATTTCCCCCTTTGCTGGCATCCGATTTCTGAGTTGGATTAATTATGATGAGTTTTTGTTTATCACAATCAGATTTGCTAAAATTTCTTTATTAGGTTCATAAAACTGTTTTGTGAAACAGAAAATTAAGTGGGGATTTTTTTGCCACTAAGTTCAAATTTGTCTGAACTTTCAGCTGGACTCTGGTATCCTATTAGAGCCTGTCTTTGATAATAACCATGTTTGAATTTCATTACTTTCTCTTCTCCATTCTCTTCTAACTGACCATTTTACTTTTTTTCTGATAGCACTGTGAGGTAAATTACCCATGCAAGGCTGTTTAAGACGGTCCTGGAACAGCTCAAGTGAAATGCCCTCATTTTTCTTAATTTTCATTAGCTCTCCATCTTTCTTGTGTGTGTATGTAGTATAAACAGTTAGAAAAAACACCTTACTGCAGCCCTGCACAGTCTGGCTTGGAGATCTGTCTCAGCAGCTATTGGAACAGTCCTGATGGATGCTAAAACTGAGGAGGAGGGAATGCAGAGCCCTGGGCAAGGGCTGTGCTGAGCAAAGGAGTGGTAGAGGAGCAAGCAATGACTGATAGACTCTTTCTCAGGCATGAGGACATTAAAAAGAATCATAGAGATGTGATATGACCTGCAAAACCCCACGGCATTTCTGGCACTGAAACCCCTCCAGCTCATGGCCTTCTACCCTCCTCTTTCCCCACCTTCCTCCCTCTCTAAAACTGCATGTCTGTGGTTTAATGATCTCTTTAGGGCTTCCCCACAGACCAGAGCTGTGAAAAGCTGGCACTGCAATCACATCTGGTCATCCTGAGGGGGAGTGACATCACAAAAATTAGGTTTCAGGGAGAAAAGTGAAAAAGCTGCCCTGGCTGAGGCAAGGAGTTCCTCAGTGGGTGGGATGAAGGGAGGAGGGGAAGCAGGGAGACAAAATATGTTCATATGGATAAGCTGGTAACATAAATTTAGCACATAGGAGCCCACGAAGTCCCCAAACCCAGGTTCTTTTTCATGAGTGACCAAAGGATATAGAAATGCTTAAAAATTAGATCCCCAGCCAGAAGGCTGTGAACATCTAATAGCCCATTATCTGCACTATCCAGAAGCCCTTGGAACAAACCCAAACAAAACACATGTAATATTCACAATTTTATTTTAATTTCTAATCACCTGCTTCTATGCACTTTCAAATTCTCTGGCCTCTTTTAGGGAAGAGATTTCCTCACTGCCATAGGAAAATATGCAGCATTTTGTTTCCACAGGGCTTGTGAAAATCCAGGTCTTACATTATTTTTCTGGAACTTGGTCTGCTTGACTACTAAACCCATGAGTCTGTACTTTGACACTGTAAAAGTAAAATTTCAAACCTCTTTTGAATTAAAGAATGTAAAAAAAAAAAAGCCCAAACATTTTTTTTTTAAAACAGGTAGAAAGGCCAGCAATAGAGGTTAGGTGCTGTTCTGCTGTGGCTTTGCTAGAGCCAATTTGTATGGAATCTGGCTCCAGATGGGGCACTGTTCCTGTCACCCCTTTGTCACTGTTCCTGACACCCCTTTTTGTACCACTCATTGAGTATATTTTTTAAAGGAAAAATATGGTCTATGTGACTAAAGGCTGTTTTTTTCTGACCTCAGAGTTATACAAAGCTTCAGAAAGTAAAAGGACTTCTGTTTGAAGGAAGGAATGCAGCAAAGCTTTACCAAAGCAGTGTTGTGTCAGATGCATTTGATGATTTTATTTGATAGGATAATTGATTTTCTTAACAAAAGCAGTGCAGTAGATCTAATCTCTCTGGACTTCTATGGTGTATTTGACATGGTGACAAGATTAGTCAAACTGCAGAAAACAGGGATTAGTGGAATTGTGCAGGAAATGTCTGGAGGACTGTGGAGAGTGTATTTTGGGAAAGTTTGGGGTGTAGTGGTGACCCTGGTGTCCCTTTAGGGTTGGTGGGGGAGATTGGTTGCATTTATAATTCTGATTTTCCTGGCACAAAAGGAGGCACTTCAAAATTTGTGGCTGGGATGAAATCAGGGTGGATAAGCACAGTATTGGAGGTTCAGAAAACTGTTCAAAAAATGGGATAGACTTGAAGGCTGCAGCAGGAGAGATGGAAGTGTGAGGAAGGATGTGATCATATGAAGGGCAAGGCTGGGCACTGAGAGAACCCTGACATGCACTATTTCTGTGAAATGGGGTTTATCCTTTTGAAACAATGGTGAAAAAATGTGGAGTTAGATGTTCTGGCATGCCCCGAGAGACTTTGTGAATCTGTGATGATGCATTAGGCAGCCAGTGTGAACACCCCTGCTCCAGGGCTTGATGAGATCTTACCTGGAGCACCAGGCAGTCATTCCTGGCACAGAAACTCAGAAAAGGTCTGTTAAAACAAGAAACAGCTGCAGAGAAGTGCAGCAAATGCAGCCTTTCCTTTCTATGTCTTTGAGAGAAGTCATTGCTGTCTACAGATGCAGCTGGGAGGAGGGCTAAAGCTGGAGAAGAGCTGTTTCAACTCAGGAACAGCATTGACACAAGAACAAATAGGTAGAAGGCTGGAAATTTTGGGAAGATTTCCAACCATCAGCAGAATGAGGCATTAAATTAGTCCTCTTGACAAAGAGGTGGAGGGAAAGAAAGTAAACCATGTAAACTAAGTAAAACCAGTTTTATAACAGCTCCACTGCTGGATGAAGGGGATCTTATAAAATGATGGCCTGTGACTGCAGGCAATTGGGCTCAGTGATGCAGAACCCTCTCCCAGCCCTCTGTTTCTCTGCTCCTGTCAGGGCATCTCCAGTTTTGCAGTGATTCTGTGAAATCCTGTGCCTTGCAAGGCAGTGTCTGAGGAGGGCACAGAGAAGAGTGTTTGCACCAGCCAGGGACACAGACAGTATGTACTGAAGGCCAGCTCTGGGGACCATGCCTGAATACCCCTGGTGTGCACATTCGTGGGTGTCAGCATCTTTATGGCCTCTGGATGAAGGAAGCAGCTTTCCCTGAGCTGGGCACTCCAGCCAGGCAGGACAGAGCTTGGCAGGCACAGCAGAGCAGCTGCTCTCTTGTTCCCACCCCGCAGGAAAAATGGTCAGAATCCCTTGTAACTGAGGGAGTCATGACCTGTGACTGAAACTTTTATCTAAATCCTGAAAATAGAACTAGTCTGATCCTCAACTCCCAGGAAACAGCAGCAGCAGCAGCAGCAGGAGCAGGCAGGCATCAGCTCAGCATTGGCAGTTCTCCCTTTTTCCCTCCTCAGTCCCTCAGCAGGTAACTCCCCCCCACCCCCAGCTCCTGCTGCTTTGCTGGGGGAGCAGCACTGAGCCCAGCCACAGTCCCTGGGAGGGCTGTGGCATCCCCAGGGGCAGGGAGCATTGCTGCAGGCAGGGCTGCTGCTGTGCTGCAGTGCTGCTCACAGCCCAGTGCTCAGAGGACTGGCAGGCACAGGCTCCTGCAGAGAGGCAGCAGCTCGTTTCACCCCCAGCCTAATCAGACCCAGCCCTGGTGTGTTAGCCCAGGTCTGGCCTCCTGCCAAGCACAGCAAGGCACAGGGTGTGAGGGCCAGGCCAGGGCTGTGCTGCCATGCACCTCGCCAGGCTGCCCTGCTGCTTTGGCTGGGCTGGCTCATCTCTGTTGGGAAATGCCACAGCTCTGTGCCACAGTGATACTCCTCAGCAGAATGACACCGTTCTCATGGGGAAAGGTTCTCCTTCTACTGGCACAAAGCAGGTGTCCCTTTGGCTCATGCAAAGCAGGCTAGCTGGGAAACAGCATGGCTAAGGCATCATCTTGCCCATGAAAGCACCTCTTGGCAAATTTTCAGAGGACTAAGTGAAGCAGCAATATTGGCAGTCAAGGAGTTGTTCTTGTCTGAGCAAACATCTCCTCAGTTTCCCCTTTCTGAGGGAGGAGGAGAGGTAGGCACTGAATCCTTCTGTGGTGAGCAGCAGTAGGAGCTGAGGGAATGGCTGCAGCTGTGTCAGGGGAGGTTTAGGTTGAATATCAGGAAAACATTCCTCACCCAGAGGGTGGTCAGGCACTGAACAGGCTCCCCAGTGAAGTGGTCACAGCCCCAAGGCTTCCAGACCTCCAAGGCTCTGAGGCACAGGGTGTGGTTCTTGGGGTGGCCTGTGCAGGGCTAAGAGTTGGACTCGATGATCCTTTTGGGTCTCCTCCAACTTAAGACATTCTGTGTCTCTGTATTAAAACTCATCCTGCAAGAGATCCTGCCTTCTGAGCATGAGGGTACTTGCAAAGTCCATAAATTTACTCTGCTATTCAAGTCAGGAAGCAAAAGGGACTCTGTTCCTGCAAATGTCTGAACATTTTCTTTTATAAAGGCCATGAACAGTAAGTGCACTGTGTCCAGGGGGTACTGTCTGAAATGGAAACCTGTGTGTGTGTGAGTGTCCAGATCCTATATGCATTTGAGAAGTCCTGGTACTTCAGGAGAGAAGAATGAACATTTACTTTTGGAAAGGTTCTTAATGTCACAGGGTTAAAAACAGGGAAATAAACCCGCCCAAAGGTAAAGAGTTTGGACCAAACCTCCCTTCCTTTGGTGCTGTGTGACACCTAATAGACTTTCTCCAGCAGAGAAATCTTCCCTGTAGTCCTTTGTAGCTGGCACTGATATGTCCACAGCTTTTCTTTTTTTTTTCCCCAGACGAACTGAAAAGACTGTGTCAAATAAAAAGCACAAATCTTGTCTTTGACAAAAATAGCAGAGAGAAGAATTAAAAAGACCCAGAGGACAGAAAATTAGTGTTTAAAAGCAGGGAAAAAAATTGATACAGGCCCATTTTTCAGCTTGACTGAGTTGAGTTTTGGCTCCCATTTTCTTGTATTCTCTGTGTGAAAGCCAGCATTTCTTTGAGTCAGAGCTGCTCTGCTGGGTCTGCTACCACCATGAAGAATGCAGACACCTTGCACCCCCAGGGTCATGGAAGGAGGGAGACTTGCCCTCCTGAAACTACCTGAGATTTTCTTCCAATGCTGAACTTCTCTAGGGAAACACTGTTCAAAAAGTGCCCACCACAGAAATTGCTGTAGCTCTTGTGGATACCATTTGGAGTTACTCTGGTGATGAAGGATTCATTGCCCTCTTTTGTCAGTGGCATGCAGATACTTCCCCCCAGCTCACTCCCAAGGAGAACACAGCCACAGAGGTGGACTGGCACCCATAATCTGTCACTGCTGGATGTGCTGTTGGATTCTTGGGCACTCCCTTGTGTTTCTGTTTGCTCATTTGTAAAGCACATATTTTCCCTGATGCTGATATTCATAAAACCAGGTGGTGTCCATGGAATGCTCTGAATTCCCTGGCTCCGCTGGAGAGGATGGAGTGCTGCTACTCAAACCCAAGGTTATCCTGACCTTGATTGCTGCACATGACTAAGCCATCCTTTTTTTTTTTCTTTTTTCTTCTTGCTGCTAAAATAGGTGCACTGAGAACAGTTCACTCACTCCTGCCATTTTGGCAGATTCCCTCTTACTCTGAGCGCTTTCCTCAAGTCAAATGGTCAAACTGTAAAAGGTTTCTGTGCATCCAGTGGGTGCCTCAGAGTAAGAGGAAGCCAGCAAAGGTATCACCACAGCAGACAGAAGCTGCCCAAACTCAGCTATTACAGAAGACTTCTCCCCATCACCTCATCTGAGCACTAAACAGCTGAGCAGTAATTATGCCTAATGTTCCCTGATCTCTCTGCACATGGCAGGATATTCTGTTTCTGAAACACTCTCCTCATGTCCATGGCATTTGGCCTGTGGCAGGGAGGTTGAGTCCAGCCCCAGAATGTCTAAAACGTTTTCTTCTAATAGATGGCTCGCCATAAGCTGGAAATGCGTCACACACCAGCCAGTTATTTCCACATCATAAACTCCTAATGCTTCTTTAGACTGATGGGGTTTTGTATTTGCTAAGACCTGGAAGCGTGCCAAATATTCCTCCATGCATGACGCTTCTTTTATTTCAGTCACTGCTGAGTTAATCGTTGGGTATTTCTGGTGCTTGAAAGCCCCTCCATTTGCTCCTGGGTATGAGCTTAAAGCTGCTCCACAGCTCGCAGCACTCTGCCTAGCAGGGGCAGAAAACATTTGTGCTGAGATGTGACCTCCCACCCTGGCCGTGGGGTTTGCATTGCAGGCATTCCCAGGATTTCAGGGAATTTTTGGGGCTGGGACCTGGGCTGTCCTCACATCCAGGTTTCCACTCAGTGAACTCCTAGATATTTTCTTCAAGCTTTGCACGCCACCAACTCTATTCCCCCACTTCTCTGCTTTTTTTTTTTTCCTCTTCCACCAACCTTGCCCACTAAAATCCCAGTAGATCTGGGAAGTTCAGCTCATCAGTGTTTGCTGGAAGGAGAGGTATTTGGGAGGGCAGTGAGAATAAATGCAGATTTTCAGTGATGGCTTGACTGCTGTGCTCAGATCTCTGGCGATCCCGTTGGGATGCAATTGACTGTTCCTCCCAAGAACCAAAAGGCAATTCTGTTCCATTAATCACTCTGCTAGCTGGCTTTTAATGGTCTTATCAACACGCTTTCTTGTCTGCAGACTGTTCTATCTTTGAAGTGCTCTGCCCGCTCACCTCTCTAATTTGTTCCTTTTATGGCAAGACTCTGGTAACTGCAGAATTCCATCTTTTCCCCACAGATTCCAAGTCTGATGTGCTTTCCAGATTCCAGATCAACACTGGTTAAGACTGTGCCAACTCATCAGATAACTCGTTCATTTTTCCCTCCCCCCCAGAGGTTTGTATGTACAAAGCTTCAGGCATAAAAATTGCTTCGGTCCTGAAGCTTGGCAGACACACCTCTCAGGACAGTAGCAAATACCTTTGCCAGGTTAAAAACAGTATTGATAATACTGTTGTATCATCAATACTGGTATTGTATTGGTAATACTGTTGTATTATCACTACTGGTATTGTATTGATAATACTTTTGACCATTTTTTCGGTACTGAGAGTGTAAAATTAATAGTTTGTATGATGGAGGAGTGTATGAGCTTATTTAACTGAAGCGGGTTTGATTTAGCACGAGGATTTTGCAAGGGATTCAGCCTCAATACAGCCTTTTGCAGTGCTTTAAATCCCTCCTCTTCCCTCTTTTGAGGTTAATGTAGTTATGCTTACACGAGGAGGAGGGTGTATTCTGCAACTTGACTCTTTGTTTTCCAAATGCACCCAGGAAAGAGGAGTTAATTACACCCCCAGACCTACTTGCATATACAAATTACATCCCCAGACCTACTTGCATATGCACATGCATGCAAATGCACAGGCAATGCATGCATGGTTTGTTTTCTCTTTGCCCTTTCTAAAGGCTCTGACCTTGTACAAGCTCTTCTCCTGTAGCTACAAAGCTGCTCCTTCCAGAGCTCTGCAGAGTTGTTCCCCACAAGCAAAAGCTTTAGCTCCTCACGAAGTACCTGTGAGCCACTGTTCATGAATCCTGGCTTCCCTGGCTGCCACCAGACCTCACCACATGCAGGGAATCCTTCAAATGTCAGCTCCCACAGGGGCTCCTGTGAAAGGACTGCAATAATAGCAATGCTTTTCACTTCTGCCACGCTCCCCATCACAGCACTGGGTCCTGACTACAGAGGGGCATGCTGACATCCTCTGCCCTAAAAGCACAAAAAACTTCTTGGTCTGAGTGCAAACCTCAAAAGAAATGCCCACTCTGGTTGTGGCCACTTTGCACTGAGCTGTATAGTACAGATCTGGACGCAGGTACAGGCAGCAGGATGTCATCCATGGAGGGAGGGAGGGAGGGAGGAAGGAAGGAAGGAAGGAAGGAAGGAAGGAAGGAAGGAAGGAAGGAAGGCAGAGCAATGAAATCCTGCCTCTACTGCACCCAGGCTATGTGAATTAACCAGGTTCAGCCCAAAGTGTTTTCAAATCACAGCAAACTGCCATAAATAATAGTAAACGTAAACGTCTACAAGATCAACTGCAGTATCAGCATACCCCCGATCTAGAATCTTACACAGCTGTGTAGACGTGGAGAGAATCTCACACTTCAACACAGATATCACATTTTGTGATGCCTAGAAAATGGTTTAAACAATGCAGTAAGTTTATTCTGAGTCATAATGCACAACAATTAACGACAAGGGCACAGCCCCTGCCCAAATCCCTAAAAGTGCAAAACAAAAGCCTTCCTGGTATAAACACAGAATCATACCATATTTCTTAAGTCCACTCCAAAACCCTTCAGATCCCCAGTCCCACTGGAGAGCTTTATATTTATCAAAAATCCAATAGATGAAACAATAATGCATGGCAGAACCCAGCCTGTCCAAATGAAAGCCTCTGAAGTTCTCTGTAAATCCATCACAGAGGATAAAAAACATTCATTTATCTCCTGCTTTCACATCCTCCTGACAACTTAGTATCCAAATGCATTATTAGTGGCCATTTCTGTGGTAGCTAAAAGGGAATTGGGAGGGAAAGGGCTTGTGGTTCCCAGCAAAGACCAGGGCACCCCCAGGAGCTGCACTTGGCCACAGGTTGCTGTATCCTCTTGGTCAAGCTGCTTAACCTTTTTATGCCCCATCTCCCTCTCTGTCCTGGATAACAGCTGCTGATTTACTTCACAAGACTTTTGTGAAGCTCCATTTGTCAGTGCCTGTGATGTATTATTTATTGTCAAAGACATAAACAATCACATCCCGAGGATGCTGAGCACATCACCTGCATTTTGATTTCTGCCAAAACCTGTCTTCCACTCAGGACAAACCCTTTCTCCTTCACTAGCATACTAATATTTTATTAAATGATAATGTAATTTAAACAAGTCAATATGCATGTTTGGGGCCATGAAGCCAGTTCCCAATTACTGACTTTCTGGATCAGGGGAGGCTCAAGGGAAAGCCACTGGATTTGTGATGCAGTGGTGACAAAAATTTACTGTTAGACTTGAGGACTCTTTGCAAGATGCTTAAAATTGGTTGTCCTGTCAGTATCTTCAGCCAGGTGTTACTCATGTCTGAAGGACAGATTTTGGGGTGAGGAAATGGCCTGCACAGAGCAGCAGAATAAACATATGTGAAGAAAAGCTGAACAGAGCCCAGATAAAGCACTT
Organism: Phylloscopus trochilus trochilus; assembly: GCA_016584745.2. Taxonomy (NCBI): domain Eukaryota; kingdom Metazoa; phylum Chordata; class Aves; order Passeriformes; family Phylloscopidae; genus Phylloscopus; species Phylloscopus trochilus. Next base: position 12,982,476 of record WQNJ02000041.1, read on the forward strand.
CTATCTCTGTTAAAACTACACAGGGTAAATGTATCTGAGAAAAGGCACATAAAAAGAAGTACATTTTCTATAAATCTTGGTAAAAATATTGACTTGGTTTTCGTATTTTTTCTTCTGGGGATTCTGGTCTATCAGGCTTCCTTGTTCCTGTTACAAAACGTGATGACAAACTAGGCAGTGGCTAGATTTAACATCCTGACTGACCTTATCTAACTGACCTTGCACCAAAACAGCACAGTGTGCTGCCAAATTTTCCAATTCTCTTCAGTATCTGAAGTCTCAGGAGGTCCATTTCCTAAATAATTCTGCATCTGCTGACCTTATCTCACTGCCCAAAAGCAAAAGTCCCAGTCAGGCACTGGGGGCCTGCTCAGAAATGCTCAGAAATTTCAGCCTGCTCAGAAATGAGTGAGCTCTGGGTGCAAAGCTCTGCTCTGGAAATACAGAAGCACTCAGCTTGTGGGTGATGGGGCTATTGTAAATCACGGCAAACAACAAAGTCTGTGTCACTAAAGTACCTTTAGCTTCCAAATTCAACCAAGAGCAAGTGCTTAACTAAAATCCTGCCAAACTCTGGAAGACTGAATGTGGTTTGGATGATACAAAGTGTTGCAATTTTAAAGATGCATGGCTTCAGTTTGGGGAGAGCTCTTCTCAACACTTAAAAATAAAACAGAGAAAGTTAGAAATGTATCTTGTGACTCTCCAGAAGTTTTATGTTGTTTCACTTGTTATGCAAGCCAAAAATGGGTTTAACATAAAATAGCATTGACTTTTCAATCATTAATGGCACAATCAACTAAAATACATAATCTGTTGCAGTGTTTGTAAACATGTGCAATTAAAGTGGAATAAGATTCAATTATAATGGATTATGTGTGCATAATAATGCAGATCATGCAATTCTTATTAGTTGGGCTGTACCCTGAGCTCGGTTCAGGAGGAAATTGTATTGAAATGCTCTATAATGAAGAGGAAATTTTAATGGGAAGACAAGGTTGAAAAAATATTACTCAAAGCAAGAGGAACGGGAGTATCCGGAGGCAGAATACAAATGACAGGAACACAAAGTCATTCGACTCCATCTCCGGCTTTATGCAAAGATCAGGAATTCACACTTGACAGCTGCTGGGAGCGAGGTAGGCACAGCTCGCCCCACTGGTTGCCACTGTTCATAGAGCAGCTCTGTGCTTCCTCTGCTGATAAGCTCCCTGCAAGCTTTGCTCATTTCAGGAGTTTCACCTGGTGCAAGAGGCAGAAGAACTCAGCTCTCTGTTTTAAAGGAATCTCTCCTCCTAGGCTTCTGCTTTTTGGCTTGGGGCAAACGATACTCCCAGAGATGCCTCTATTTAATTAATTTCCACTTTTTTTCCTCTGATCCATCAGCTTATATCCAAGGTTGATATGCAGCCATGCAGTCTTTCCCTCCGTTCAATCATTCATGGAAGGTGGTTTACTTCACATGAATTGGTTTAATTAACTATCATTAGGAGTGGGGGGAGGGTCAAACTACATTTTCTAATGCACAGAAAATTACTCCTGAAGAGAGCATGGGTGATACAGAACACGTAAGAGCTGATCTCAGCTAAAATATGCAGACCTTGTCTCATTCTGGAAACAGATATCTCACGTGCTGCTTTACAAACCCAGTTACAGTGGGCTCCCGTGTATAACAATGCAAACTGTGCTGCACTGATTAGTACAAGGCTTTGCCTTGACTTAATCAAGATTTGAGAGGTGAAAGCAATACCGTGTATGAAGTAGAGCAAAATAGATGAGAAACCCAAGCCTGCTGTGCTGCATCAGCCACACAATCCTTAGGTGGCTGAAATCCTGAAGAAGGATCTGTGTTGGCTTGGGCAAGGCATAAAGGATGTCTGCCCTGAGTTTGAAGCTGTTGGCAAAGAGCACGAAGGTGCACTTCTGTGCAGTGATGACAAGTGACTGTAAGTGTGGGAGATTAAACGGGAAATTTTACATGGAGAGGAAAAGCTCTCTGTGTGTCTGGTCCCACAGTACCACCAAGCATCAAATCTCTCAGATAATCAAGGGAAAAATTGCCCAGAGACAAGAATCCAAATTCTCCATTCTGAACAAATGCTCGCTGGAGAAAATTTGAAATTATATGAAGGAGATGATACTGTCACCTCAGCTCCCAGTGAACAATAGCCTCATACATATTCATACATTCATCGCTCTCATGTCACCCCCAGAGGGGGTTTGTGCCCATCCCAAGGAGAGCAGGGGGCAGCATGGTGATCTCCTGGCTCCCTGGGGGACTGGGTGATCACCCTCCTTTGCACATCTTCTGGCTTTTTCTCCACTTTAACTTCTAGTGTTGCAATACATGAGAGTTCCCTTGTCAGGAATTCTTTCTGGGTATTTAATCTGTTTCCCTGTCTCATTTCCAATTTTCATACTTCCTTTTACACCCCACCACTTAATTCTTCCCTGTCTTTGGCATTTGTACCTTTCAGCACTGGATTGTAACATCTCTCTGTAGCCATTTTTCTCTGAGTGTATTACAGATTCAGTTCTTCCAGTACTGATTTAGTTCCTTTAATCTTCCTTTATAAATGAATCTCTCTATCCCCTTGATAATTTTTGTTACTCTTCTCTGAACTCACTACAATTTTTCAATATCTCCTTGCTAATGAGCTTCCCAGAACTGAACACAATGTTCCAGGTGTAGAAAGAGCAGAAGAGCACAAAGGTGATCTGAACCTGTCCTGCCCCAAACTGCACTGCCCTTTTGCTGCCATAGCTCATTTCTAGCTTGGCTCTTACTTGTGCCCACAAGTCTGAAGAAAGTAGATGGAATTCACCTACTGTTCTGTTTCAGATGTTTAGCAGGCAAATTCTAAAATTTGTTTGTTTGGTTGGTTGGGGTTTTTGTTTGTTTGTTTGTTTCTGGATTATTGAGTGTGCACATCTGTCCTGAAGACTGCAGTCTGAAAATGTCACCCATGTGGAAGTCAAATCCTGCCTTATTAAGTCACTAACTTAGAAAACATCCAAATTGCACAACATGCTGGGGTAGAGGTGGATTTTCATGAGCCTTCAGGCTCACAGGACTCACACCCACAGAAGCAGACGCGCAAAATTATGAACCCAAACCTCCTTTCCTCCCACCAATGAAAACTAATGATCTGTTTGTTCCAGTAAACGAGAAAACTGGTCACAGTCTCCTGCTCTGTAACTAACCCTGAATGCATTTTATACTGTCCTGACCCAGCTGCTTCTCTGGCTGGATCTGTTTGCATCTTTTGTGGAGGATTTAATTCCTCCTAGTTTCATCTCATCTGCATATCTTATTAAAACGTTGTTTCCTTCACCCTTTCTAGATGAACAGTGAAGATATTAAATATAAATTAAGAGTAAGCTTTGTGGTTCTTCCACAGTCTCCTCATCTTCAGCTCCATGCTTTGCCACTCCCTATCAGCCTCTCTTTATGGCCTTCCAGCCTGTTTTCAATTAAGAAGACAGTGTTCATCTTCAAGCTGATTTAAATTAATTTTTCTAGAAAGATTTCACGAGGCACAGTATCAAATGCTCTGCTCAGATGCAAATATATTACAGCTCCAGCATTCCCTTCATCTGTTAATTTTCTGTTTCTATCAGAAAAGCAATCAAGTTTGTCTGCTGAGATTTATTCTTGCTAGACTGGTGCTGCTGGAGGCTCTGTGCTGCTGGGCCCAGCTCTCAGGTGCCAAACACCCGTGACCAGAGTCATCTCTGAGGTAGCTGGATGTGTCAACACCTCCCAAAATGGGTGTTTGAGGGGGCACTGTTGTGTTAATTCTACACTGTGGGCTCAGCTAACGGGCAGTTCTGTCATTATTGTACCAATGCAAGCCCAGGTGAAAATACTGTCTTGTGATTTCTGTCCCAAAATACTGGGATCCTGTACAGCAACCTGGGGTGCAACTTCCCTCCTGGAGGTCTGCTGCCAGGGGCTGTGGTCCCTCCAGCTGCTGAAAGCCAAAGCCCTTTCCTTGTGGTGAGGCCACCCAAGAGACCCCAGAGAGCTGTGTGCTGGCATTTCTGCCTCAGTACCACCTGCAGAGCACCCTGCTCCCTACCCTGCTCCCCATCCTGTTCCCTATCCATTCCCTATTCTGTTCCCTATCCATTCCCTATCCTGTTCCTATCCTGATCCCTATCCTGTTCCTATCCATTCCCTATCCTGTTCCTATCCTGTTCCCTATCCTGTTCCCTATCCTGTTCCTATCCTGTTCCCTATCCTGTTCCCTATCCATTCCCTATCCTGTTCCTATCCATTCCCTATCCTGTTCCTATCCTGTTCCCTATCCTGTTCCTATCCATTCCCTATCCTGTTCCTATCCATTCCCTATCCATTCCCTATCCTGTTCCCTATCCTGTTCCTATCCATTCCCTATCCTGTTCCCTATCCTGTTCCTATCCTGATCCCTATCCTGTTCCCTATCCATTCCCTATCCATTCCCTATCCATTCCCATCCATTCCCTATCCATTCCCTATCCTATTCCCTGTTCTGCTCCCTACCCTGCTCACTGCCAGCTGGCTCTCCCAGGGCAGGGTGCCTGGCCAGGATGGGCACCTCCTGCCTGGAATGTCATCACAGTGAGCTGCTGGCAGCAGTGGCCATTGCCACGAGGGACTGCAGCCACCCAGGGACCCCTGCAAGGAACATTTGATGCCTAATTGTGCCACTTGCCTTTGTATTGCTCACCTTCACTGCCTTCCAGAGCAATGATGATTCATTTAGAAAGGGTATCAGGTAGATATTCAGGAAGAAAAAAAGTGTTTGGGATAATTTATTTCTCATTTTAAGTGTTTATGATGGCTTTTCTTTAGTCAATTCTTAGTCTCCTGGTTGCTAATTAGGAGGAATAATCACATGCAGCATGGCATTTTCACCACTTCCCCCAATAACATGGGCTGATCTGTATCAGCTGATTTAGGTATCAGCTCATTTTCCTTGAAGTATTTTCTCATATGATTCTAAGAAAAGGTATTTTATTGGCTTTTCCTCATTTCTGAATTGTTCACTTTTCTTTTATCTGTCTCATTAAAGATAAATTCTATTCATCATTATTTTCATACCAACTTAGTTTACTAATTAATGGACACATCGTCTGTCTAGGATTTGTGCTTGTTTTCCCCTGATACTCATCTAATAAGAAGCTTTCATATTCCCTTTAAACCCTTTGACAGCATTAGTTCTCTCTGATATTTTTTTCCCTATTCTTATCATTCCCTGATGAGCTTTAAACAAATCTGTATTCTTGTTTGATTCCCCTCCCACCCTTCCCTATTCCAGCACAGGATTTTAACCTCACATCTTTGAGCAGTCCCTTGTGAAGTGACTGTAACTGAGGCAGATAAAAAAAAACTTTCCCTGCACACTTATTAATCATGCAGATTGTGCATCCTGGCTGCCAGAGAGACTGGAGGGGTCGTTTCTGGAAATGGTCCCTTGTGAATGATGGGTGCAGGGCCTCAGTCAGGACAAGGACCACTGCCACTGGGTCCTCCTAAGCTGAGCATCCTCCCATGGGCCAGACAAGCTAAAGTTGTGCTCCCATCCCAAAATACCAGCCATTAGCCACCCCCCAGAGCAAGCTGCAGTCCCAGCAAATTCATCAGGGTCCTTCAAAGGATCCCTGGCATACACTCGATGCTCAGAAAAAGCAGTAAACCTCTTGCTGTCAGTAATTAGTTCCTTAAATAATTATTTCCTCAAATACTTAGTTAATATTTGTATAGTACTTTGAAGGTGTTAAGTGCTCTAAAAGTGCACACAGTATTTTTGGCGTTTAAGGGCCCTTTCAGTCTCTGCTGGCAGTGCCTGGTTCTCAGCATTAATGAATTATGTGACATTGCTTAGGGGTAGATGTGCTCAGCAGAAAGGATTAGTTGCTATCTCTCTCCACACTCTAAGGAAAAAAAATAGCCAAAAAAAAAAAAACAAACCCAAAGAAATTTATCGTTTACCAGGAAAGAGAATATCCACCTTTACCACTCCCTCAAGGCAGCAGGGAGCCTCATCCTGGGCCTCTGATGCAAACTGGACAGTTGTTGTCCTGGGAGTGGGGAGCAGAGCTGAGAGAGTCTGTCCCATTCCATGTCCCAGCTGCAAACCCTTCCCTCACTCCATTATGGCTTGGTGGGTAAGGGAAAATTCTCTTCTTCAGGCCATGTAACTAATTAAATTTTTTGCTGCCACCTCTAGAGTGGGAATTCTGAATATGAATGATTTTGTTTTTTAAGAGTCACTACATTTTCAGCAGGGACACTGGCGAAGTTATTCTCAAAGTCAGGCTGTCAACATATTAAGTAGCCTCTTGATGTGATCTGTCTAAATCAAGTGAAAATGTTGTTTGTATTGGTACTGTTTGTATTGTTCCTACAAACTTACTTAAAGTTCCTGGCTAATTCATTATTCTGGGAGCCTAATGCAAGGCAGCAGGTACTACAGTTTCCCTGCAGAGTCTATTTTCAATATTAATTATCTCGCTGTGCGTTAAGTAGTTTTTGTTTTTGCTTTAAAAGGTTTATGAAAATTAGATTACTAAAATGATAAAAACTAATTTTCTCAAGTGTAGCCACTCTGCAGCAGTCAACTAAAGAGAAAAATATGTGCACTTAGTAGTCTTGGAAAAATGGCACCATAACTAAATTATCATATGTGGAGGAAAGGAACAGAGGGAAAAGCTGCTTAATCACAAATGTTGTTGCTGTCCTGCTGGCCACACACTTGTTCTTGTGTTGATGGGTCTGCTGCTCATTTTCATTCCCAATAAAGCAGATTTTTGTCTGAGAAATTAATTTCAGGATATGACAGGAATGGCTATCACTTGCAAACATACCACATCTGCTGTGAGGCTAAGCCCAACGTGACAGCAGGGTGTGTTCTGACTGCTCTTTCAGGGGCAGTGGGCTGATGAACCCTCCCAGGGCTGGGTCTGGTTTCAGGGCATTAAGCTGGGCTGCCCTCTTGCAGGGGCAGCTGTTCCTGGAGGATGATCTTATGGTTAAAGGAGTTTCTTTTACCAACACCACTGCTGTGCCTCGGTTCCCTTGCTGCAAAAGGATGAGGAAGCTCTGAAGGAGAGGGATAAGTCACAGCCCTGCCTTCTGTGAGACGTTGTTATTAGTCTGCTAATGCTGACAGATATCTGGTTTCACTCCTTTGCTCTTTATCCCCGGTGACACCCAGAGGGACTCTGCAGAGCTGGTACAGCTTATGAAAATATATATCTAAATTTGGGGCTGCTGGACCTCAGCAGATTTGTTGGTTTAATTTTGGCCAAACAGCCAGCTCTGAGGTGAGGATTGGATGGTTAAGAAAGATATATGCATCCCTTTCCTCTTTGAGCCAGTGGGCTGGGAGTGTGATCCGAGCGGTGCTGCAGCAGAGGTGGGTGCAGCTCCTGGAGCCTTTCCCTGCCAGGCTGCCATCCCCAGGCACCCCTGCTGCAGTTTGCTGTCCTGCCACCTCTGCTGCTTCCATTGCCCTGTCACCTCTGCTGCTTCCATCACATGTTGGGTGAGAGAGTCTCGGGTTTGGCTGGTTTCCTGAGATTAGGGTGGTTTAGAGTCCTTTTCCCATTTGAAATCCCCAAGCCGAACACAGAAATGAACTGGAGTCTTCAGAGGTTCTTTTTTCAAGGTTTTTCTTGTTGTTTATTATTTCTTTTCCCTTTTTCCCTGTGCCCAGCCAAGGTCTGTCCAGCTCGAGCACCAGGCGAAGACTCTGCCCCTGATGAAGACTCATCATCTCTCATACAGATTATTACATACTTATTATTTACAATTACAAACCAATATTTACATTCTATACTAAACAGGTTATTTCTGCACTAACCCAATCACCTTGAACTACTTTGTGCCACGATCACTGCAGAAGATGGAGATGAAGAAGACCTCAGGGCACAGCCCAGAATCCTCCATCTTGTCACCATTCACCTCTATTCTAGAAACCCAAATGTGAAAACTACACTACTCTTTATTACACTTTGTGGCTTGTAATTCCTCTCTCAATATTGGAAGTCTCTCCCATGGACTAAAGTCAAAGCCCTTGCCTTCCTGGGCTCTGTGCCAGGGTCTCCAACCCCCCTGTACAGATCCCAGACACCCCTGTACAGGTTTTAAACCCCCCTGTACAGGTCTCAAACCTTACTGTTCAGGTTCCTGTCTGTCCAGGGTATTCAAAGGAATGCCCTGGACTCCCACAAGAGAGGACCAAGTGGGCAAAGCAGCAGCAGTGCTGTCCCCACCCACCGTGCTCCACACCCCCCCTGTGACACTGCCACAGAATATCCTTTCCTTTCCTTTGTCCCCATCATTATAAACACGGGGACTTTTAAGGAGCATAACGGTGCTCTGTTATAACAAAGTTTCCTGCCTGTCAGGCAGAGGGATCTGCAGAGAATTTGCTAATGCCAAGGCCGTGGGAATTAATGTCACTCTTATCTTTAGCAGTTGTCACCCCCATTGCACGTGCCAGGATGAAACCAAAAGAGCAAAAGGTGCTTTGTGAGATACCAGCGTAAGCCAAGGAGCTGAGGAATAGCAGGAGAATTGCTCTGATTACTTTTCGTGCTGCAAATACCCATTTTATGTGGCCTTGTAGAGGTTTCTGCATTTTGGAGCACTTCCCTTCAATGACTAGCATTCTAAATATCATTTTTTTTCCTATGAGGTTGTTATCGTTAATGTTATGAACTGTTTATTTGTTGATATCATGCAGTTTTTCAGTGTCCTAGAATTTATTATGGGTATTAGAGATGCCAATGCCTATCCATTTCACACCTTCATTATCCAATCTAGCCCCATCATTACTCCAGACACTTACAATGGCATTATCATTGTTGTCTTGTTTCATTATGATTCCCGTTTGTTTGGTGCTTTATTTCTAAGAAATAATTTGTTGGAAAACATGCTGCAGCATAATCAGCCCCCATATTACATATGTTTGGATCTCAGGCATCTGACAGAAAATATCTGTGACTGAGAGGTGGCACAGCATCTGTTTCACATCAATGTTCACAGACTGGGCCAACAGGCACAAAATGCTAGATCCCAACAGCCTCTGAGAGCCTGAAATATCTGTGGTGGATACCCCAGACTCTTACATGTCCACGGGGAAGGTTTCCCCCCATGCTGTTTTCAGAAAATGAGTGATTTGTCATATGAATATGTGCCTCACCTCCAGTAAAAATGACTGATGTGTATTTGGTCTTTTTCCCTTAGATCTTCTGAACTGAACCTCTGTGTTGTGTGAGCCTAGACTCAGTTTAGAGAGGGGAAAAGAGGAGAGAGTGGTGTAGGAAGAAATTAAAGCAGGGTTCAGCTGCCTCTGGCTGAGATGGACACACATGTCACCCTGTCATGGTGGCAACTGTTAGATTTTTATGCTGAGAAGGATTTTAAGGATCAAGTCAATAAAAAGTAAAGCTGATACAAGAATGCAGAACACAGAGGGGCCAGAAAGACAGCTGTGACATGTGTGACATGAGGGGACTCCTGATAAAGGAAACTGCCTGTCCACCCAGGGCAGAGAAAATGTGCTCCCAGCCTAGGACAAATCACTGAATGTCCTGCCTGAGAGAAAGCAGTGAAAAAGCTGACCTGAATCCATTTTTAGCAGTGATTGTTCTTCTGACTGAAAGAGTTTTCCAGCCACAGGGAAGCTGCACTCTGCTATGAGCAGGTTCTGCCTTGCTGGGATCCCACCAGGTCATCTGTGTGAGGTGGTGGGATGCCACCAACACTCGAGGAGGACAACCTGGGTTTGCTCAACAGCCTGGGCTTGTTCAACAGCCCTTCCTCTGATTGCCCTGTGTAGCTCACAGCAATCATTGGCCACAAGTAACACAGGAGGTCTTGTAAGAGCATCTGCTGCAATAAAAGCAGATGATTGTATCTGTATTTTAGGGAAGCTTGCAGTGAGTCTGAGTTAGTAACCCCAAACACAGCCCTTCATTCCTGCTAAAGGCTGGAAGGGAAAAGTCCCAGTTTCTCAGCTTGTGAGGTGTCATTAATAAACAACCCTTGGAGAAAATACCAGAAACAGTGTTTTGGAACAAATGACATGATTAAAAAAGTATATTTCATCCAGCAAGTAATTATCACGCCCACTGACATTTGCTAAGATATAATTCAGTGAAAAATAGAACCTGTGTTTCTGCTATAAATTCTGGCTCAGTTCCCACAGATACAAATCCTCAATCTTTAGCCAAAACTTGCTGAGGCATTGTCTGACACAGAAAATGGACTCTGAGTTCTAATGTAAAAGCTAATTACAGGAGGTACTGCAAGACAGTGCAAGAGATGATGCCTGTAGTGCTTAAGAAGACTGGGTTTGGTACCCATTCTTTTCCAGAAAAAACCCTCCCTGATATCAGTAACACTGCCTTAGGTGCAGAACAGGCCCACAGACACATCCTATTCCAGTATTGAAAAGCATAAACTGTCTTCTCTCCTCTTCACTCAAATCCCAAACACCTACAGCAATATTAAAAAAAAAATCATAAAAATTAGAAATTATATTCCAGTTCCCAATGCAAAGAAGCTGTGGTACATCTGTGTGCACACAGGGGGAAGTGTGAGGATTTGTCTGATAGGTGAGAAGTCAAGATTGATTCTATACAACAAAATATTTGGAAAGCCTGTCTATCTATTCATCAGGAGAGGCTTCATGCCTGGGCAGGGATGGCAGCTGGGTCACTCAGGGCAGCAATGCCCCTATAAGGAGAGCAGAATATTGTGTGTGGGAGGGTGTTAATGTCTCTGCAGGCATTAGGACCTTTGACATCAGGTTTGGATTCCCCAGATGCCTTTATCCTGCTTAGCAGCAGGAAGCTGCACTTTGCTTTGACAGTTTTGCCCGGAGGTTCTGTGTTCACACAAAGGAGAAGTTTGCCATCGGCTGTGTGGAATGCATGGGAATGAGGGGGCTGGCAAAGGCAGGGCTCTGGATTAGGCTGCAGGGAAAGTGCTGCAAAGTGCCCTTTTGTGGGGGAGCTGTTCAGCACCGAAGGCTCAGTGTGCCCTGGTGGCTGTGTGCAGGTGGTGGGAGCTGTCAGGGGCTGAGAGCAGCAGTGCCACCTCCCAAACTGTGTCCCAGCTCAGGCACCAAGGGAGAACTCAGGTACCCACAGGCAGTGCTCAGCCTCCATCACAGCTCCGTGAGTCACTCAGGGAACACGTTATCACTCCTTACAGAGAATGAAGAAAGAGAGATCTCAGTTCTCCAGCAGGTGCTGGAAGCTGTCCAGAGCTTGGTCAGGGAGGTGGCACAGCCTGTGGTTTGGGCTGTAAGGTACCTCCTGCTCCCTGCTCTTTCTCAAGCACCATTTCTCATTTAGGATATGGTCTGACATGGCAGAGCAGTGGGCAGGGGCCATTCATTCTTTGTAGGTTCATCTCCATGCAGAGCTGTTGTTTGTATCTGAGCAGGACCTCCAACCCACAGTTTGATATTCCTGCTGGATTGCCTGGCCACTGCTGCAGCTGGATCTGTAGCTCCTACCAGGCACTATTTTCTATGTGCTGAAGTGGCAAGAGCTAAACATCCCAAGGTGAAGAAGGCTTTTCCTCCCCTGAGGTATTGTCTCCTCAGGATCACCGTGTTGGACTGCTCTAGAAGAGCACCTTCTGGTTGCTCCCATCACTGCACCCTAACACAGCTCTCTGCCACCCAACTAAATCTCATGGCATGCCTGAGACCTTCCCATCCTATGAGCAGCATCTCACAACTCTCACATTTCAGCATGCAAAGACCACCAGAGATCACATATAGGCACTGAATGCATTTGTTGAGAGTTCCCAGATGGAAAAATTAAAGAGCTGTTCTCCAAGGTTTGTGCCTGATCACATGCCACCCCTGCCCTAGGATGAGGTTAGTGTTTCAAAGGAAATACAGTGTCCTGTGGGCACTTTCAGAAAGGTCCTGCAGACCAGCTGAACCAGGGTAAACTTAGAAGAGGCACTCTTCTTTGCTTCTTTCCCTCTGCAGTACATATAGGAACAAACCTCTTATACAAGTCTGCATATGCTATCGGGGATGCAATGTGAACTTTGATAGTTCTCATTACCCAAGGACAGGGAGGTCTGTTATCCACTGTTACAATGCTACCAGCATATTTGTGGGAGGGTGTTGAGGGTTCATCTGGCCACCAAGAAGTCGTGCTAAGTCCCTGCAGAGCATGGGACTCACACAGCAGAACAGTTCATACAGCATCTCTGGATGGTGGGGAGACACAGTCCTGTTCCTGGATTTTCACAGCTGGCATGGATGGGATCAGCTGGGTATGGAACACCTTGAATTTGTGTACCTTGGGGCATCAGGAAAGGAGGAACAACACCTTACCTTAATGCAAGGTGAAAATCATTGCATGGCAGTAAAGAGAAATTGCCCTTGGGAAGCAAGGGAATATTTGTCACTCATTTAGGAAACAGCAGGATAGGACTTGCATATTGGCTATATGTCTGAGTTAAGTTCCTGGAGGAGAGGGGATTAATGTGCTTTCTGGTACACTTTCTAATTTTCCATCACACTGTGGAAAGCTTACGGTGGTACTGACATGCTTTGCGATAGAGATCAATATCTAATTAGGCAAAATGCTAATTTGCTGATGCCTGAAGCCTTAAACCTCACCCTCCAGAATCAGCCCCATGTGCATTACTGCTGTCTGTGACAAATCACTTGTGTCCTTGCTCTTGACCCGGCAGGGTTAACTCCCATCCTGACAATGCCACGAGTTCAGTTTAACCTCTTCGTTTTCCTTTGTGTGAAAAGCCAAACTACGGCTGTCCCTCAGTCAAATCATGATGCCGAAGGTGATGCTTTGTCCCCTGCCGGAGGTGTGGAGGGATGGCTGTGCCCGCTCTGCTGCTTTACGCAAGAATTAACAGGACGCATTAAAAAGCCGGGCACATTTTGGTGATCCAGAGCTGCCGCGGTTTCCTCCTGCAACGTGAGGAAGTTGCTGCCGTGCCTTTCCCGTTTTTCCTGCCGGGAAATCCATCGCTGGTACTTTAGCAGCACCTAGAGGTGGATTCCAGGGACAGCCCAGCCAGGGGGGTCTGCACCGAGGGGGCACAGGGGGCTGAAGGGAGGCGCTGCCGGCTCCCAGGGAGCACCCACAAAACTGCAGGGATGGGGCAAGGAGTGTCCCAGAGCTTTCCCAGAGGATCTGGGCTCAAAGCAGAGTGGACCCAACCTTCCTGGATCTCAGGACCATTCCTACCTTCCCTATCAGACCTGCAAGATCTGTGAGACCAAAGAGACCACCAGAAATGGTTTCTGGGGGATCCTTCTGATCACTCGCCTTTCCAGCAGGAGGGGAAGGGGAAAGGGCTTGGTGTATAGAGCCAAGCAGGAGCAGCATAGTAAATAAAGCATGGCAGCAAACAAATTTATTGTTAATACTCTTGAACAAGACTCTCTGCAGGTGGAATCCTTTGGAAAGATCAGGATTGTGCAGGTGTGCCTGAGAATGTTGCTTTCTCTCCTATTTGACCAGCCTCTTTCTTGCTCTTGAGAGCATCATGCTGCTGGGAAGGGTTAATCTCTGTTTCTGACTCTCAAAGGGATAAACCCAGTAGAATTTTAACTCCTATTCCCTAATTAACTTCTAAAACTAAAAAAACCCTGAGCTCTGTGACTTGGTTTTCCTTTCTGGGAGAAGAGAGATGGCTCAATCCCATCTTCTTGTCCCAATAGGTTACCAAGGCACGTTTCGTGTTGTCCAAAGTTTTCTTTTCCAGCATCTAGCTGTATCCTCAAATGAACATCTTTGCTACTGCAGCTTTTCTTAACCTTTTGGGAAAAAATAAAAAAGCTTTCTGTAATCTATCTCTAAAATATTTGTCTAGAGGGACGATGAAAAGGGCTAAAGGAAGATACACTCCACAGAGGAAGTTGCATAATTGCAAACAAAGCATATCCTGGCATATCCAGGCACTGCTCTGCAGAGAGGCCAGTTCTGGCAGTAACTTCACTGATGCTAAAAAATTAATGTGAGTGTGTATGTTATCAAACCTATGAAAATTGATGAGGGCAAGTAGCCAGCTGGCCTGTGTCAGTGCAACTCCACAGAATTTGGGTTTGCACCCCTTGGTCAGGCACTGGCCATGAGGCCAGAGCACATGTGTGCCACAGGGGCTGAGCTGCTGCAAATTAGGGGCCTGCAGAGCCCCTGCTCAGCAGATGCTTCATGGGGTCCATTAATTGCTTAAAGAGCAGCAGATGAACTGAGTGTTTCCTCAGGAAACAGGGAAAGGAGCAGAGCCAGAGCATTTGCAGTGGAGTTTCACCGGCAGCTGAAGCAGCTGGTGGGCAGCAGGATGGGTTCTCCTTGCTCACACCACTTGGCATTAATCAAATCTGCTGGGCTTCTTCAAAAATTCGGTGGGAGATCAGGTGTGGCACGTCTTTAACTCTCTGGACTGTGGCAGAGAGGCTTGTCTGGAAGCCCTGCTAAAAGGGAAATTCACAAAGCATGTCCCCTGGTTTTGCAGACTGTGAGCATCCTTGTCTGGTTTTTCAGTGGGTGTTGGGTCTGATGTTGTGCTCCTGATTTGCAGTGGAAGGGAAACAAGTAATAGCTGTCTTGCTCAATGTCATGAGTGACTATTGAATTCAACATTGGCTGTGAGAGACATTTCCCTCGTTGAATTAATTCTGGTGTGCAAGGTTTCATTAAATACAAGAATCAGACATTGACCAAGTGCTGCAAATCCTCTCCTAACTGCAGTTATTCCTTCTTGTCCTTTACTTATAAACTGAATTCATATTGGAACTCTACAAGTGACAACTCACTTAAAAACTGACAGTAACTGCTCTCTTTGCAAACTCACAAATAGGAATTATTTGGCTTCCATGGAGGGAAAGGTGGAGGTTTGAAGCTCAGACCTTGCTTAGAGTCTCTCCTGTTTCCTAAGAGCCAGATCTCCTGTATTCCAGCCCAACCCTGTAACCACTGGGCTATTCTCTAATCTCTTATTCCTGAAAGCCATTACTCTATAAACATGATAAATTGACTGGTAGAAGTGTTTAGCATTGAATATTCCTGAAGCATAATTATTCCAGCTTCCCTTGGCAGCAGAAACATTACTCTTATGTCAAAGATGAGGAAGCAGGGGCCCAGTGCTTTGTCCAAGCCTGTAGTACTGTTCAGCCCTGGGCTGTGGCCCCAGGTCAATCCTGTGAACTGTGTTCCAGTCAGTGCCAGCTACTGCCAGTGAATTAAATAATAGCTCAGTGGGAGAGGAAAATGAAGCAGTACTGCTGAGAAGGACAAGGTATGGTTTTCAATGAGATTTGAAAATTGGAACAGGAGTTGATTAGGTTCATATCACTCTGCAATCTAGAGATGTTAAACAACCAGCTGGGCTGGTGGGAATATTGACCAGATGGAATGACTCCTCCCAAAATGTGGCTACCTGCTAGTACTGCAGTGCAGCTTGGAGTCAGTTGTTCTGTCATGGGAGGGAAGAAACTAACTTTTCCTTCTCTCACCACCAAATCTTAGGAAAACCTGGTGCAATAATTTAAATTTTCCTTGACTGCTTTGCAAAGAAGATAATGTCAGAGGAGTAATGGAGACACAGTGGAAGGAGAGAAAATTTAAAGGTAATAATGCTTTACAACTGTATGACCAAATACAGCTGCTCTCTGCTCACACATGTGTCTGCTAGTTCTGCCTGAGTTACTGGGGTACCTGGAGGCCAGGAGGGTCCCCTCATGGTGAATCCTCTGCAGTTCACATTATGAAGTATTGTCTGCAGCTCTCTTCCCCTTTACACACCATCCTGTTCTCCATAATGGCCCAGTGGGATGAGTGAGCTGAAGAGAGTTGTAGCACTAGTGGAGGTTTATCTGCTCCTTTCCAAACTGGAAAATCACTTTTTGTTTGAATGGAATTGCTTAGGAACTATTTGCAAACATTCCAGCTCCCAAGGGTTTGGGAAACTTTGCCACAAGTTTATTTGGCTGCAGCATGTTCTCTGTCAAAGCACCCAGCCTCTCTTGTGCCCTGCCCTGCCTTTGGTGCTGTTGGAATCCTGTTTCCTCTGTGATGAGGAGCCTGCAGAAAGCAGACAGATTCCTTGCTCTGAGTGCTCCCAGGGGTGCTCCTGCTGCCCAGGAGAAGCATGGCTTCTGAAAGTCCTGCCAGTGCCTCTGCCTGGGGGGCTTGGGTGGCTGAGGGGGACACAGCAGGTGGAGCTGGAGACAGCCAGGGTACCCAAGGTTTCATGGAACACCAGCAGGATTTCTGGATGGCTGTGCACGGTGGTGAGCTCATGTGGATCTTCTGCTGCCTCAAAACAGGAGAATGGGCAGGGAAGCAGGGATGAGGGGGAAAGGATCAGCATTGATTAAGCTGACAGTTGTGCTAATGTCACTGTGGACACAGCCACTTTCCTCTCCTTTGCCAGCAGCAACTCCAATAATAAGATGCAGAGGGGGAAGGAGGGGATGTTACTGCTCACAGTGCTGCTGGCAGTATTTAGATGAGAATCTGCTGGTGTGATGGATGGCCATGATGCAAAGATACATAGTGATCAGTGCTCTGGAAATGCAGGCAGATTAAGTAGGACTGTGCCTGACTGCTCTGAAGGTGACTCTACTGAGAGCCAGTGGTTAGATGCTAATCTCTTTTTGCTCCCCACAAATAATATTTGTGCAGGACTCACAACAGTCCTTGCAAATTTGTTGGCAGGTGCTGCTTTCTCACTTTGGCCTAGATCTGCTCCCTGGGCCCTGGGGTTCACAGGCAGAGGAGAATTTGCTTGGTCCTGACAAGCCAAGGTGCACATCAAGCCTTGGCAGAGCAGAGTGATCCAGCTGTCCTGCCCCCTGCCCCTGGTCCTGCACCCACTGAGCAGGCTGGCTGGATGGCACTCCTGTCTCACCATGCTCTGCAGACAAACTCAGTTCCTGCACTCTGTACTGCTGTAGGAGCCTTCTTCCTAATTCCTTCTGGCAGCCAAGGATGGATACAGCTCTGCCCAAGCACCCCTAGCTTCAGTGTAAAGCAGTGTGCTCCTGGTGGGTCTGGAATGAGCCTGCAAGCTGTGTGAGATGGGACAGTCCTTGTCATCTTCACAGACACCAGCTAGGGCTGGATGAGAAGGGATAAACCACAAGAAAGGAATGGGAATCATGGTGACTGTGCCCCATACCTGTATCAAGCCTGGTGAATGAAACTAAATCTTTTTACATCCACAGTTTTAGCCCTAAACCCCTTCTTTAGAAAAGGAGGAGGGTGATGTAGAAATAGTGTCTGGGCTGGCTGGTGTTATCATCAGCACATGGGTTTGCACACTGAGTTTAATTGTAGTTAGAAACAGTGTCCACCAAATCTTGTACCTCACATGGTGGCTCTCAAACCTCACATTAGAATGCTGGACTAGGAGTTAGGGCTCATTTAATCCATTTCCATGGACAGATTCACATTAAACAAAAGAAGTGTCTGGTTTTATAAACTTCATGTGTATTTGGCAAAATTAGCTGCAATGGGCAGCTCTGAGAAGAACCATTTGTATAAATACCCAGATATCATTACCTGGATCTACATCTCCAAGGTCATTATGAAGAGGTAATTTTTGACATCTTTCAAAACACCATGCCAGGCTATTTCTGAGCAGATTTCTGCTTGGAAATGAGTATAAAGGTTTAGTTTTAATTCTGTAGGCGTTAAACTGAGAATTATTAACATCTCCAACACTAGATTTCACATATAGTGTATTGTGGATATCTATCTCATGTCTTCTCTTAGCCAGGGGCACTGTCTTTGCTGTCTTTTTCATCCAAGGACAAAAGGAATTTGTTAGGATGGCAAATTTTCTCCCATTCTTGCAAATTAACATTAGAGCATCACTATAGAAATATTCCATGCTATCTGGATTATGGCAATTAAATTTCTGCCAATGAAAGCTGGTTTCTAAACTAATATTTAAAGAAGATGAGAGAGAGATGTCTACATGAGGGGCTTTACTAAACAGATTCCAGTATTTATTTTTCTGACAGAGATTGTGTTTCTCCTGAAAGGGTAATGTACATCTATCTTGCAAGGAGTTTCCTTAGAGGGTTTAAATGAAGAGTGAAGCTTTGAGAACAAAGTGAAAATGGAAGAAGAAATATACTGCCACAGGAAGATCAGAAACGAGGCACTTGGGGCTTCAGAGAGTTATCATTAATCCCCTCCTGCCCAGAGGGCATTCCTGTGTGACCATCAAAGTGACACACATGCAGCTGTCTGGCAGTTTGCCACATCTCTGGGTTTGATGGACTTTGCTCTGGGGATGGCTAAACCTCCAGCTGTTCAGAATGGCAGCTTGTTTTCCTCCACAAATTCACTCCAATGTTTATCTGACCTATCTGGAGCCAAGAAAGTCGATTATAAATCCTTTCAAGTGTGTTTTCAACACCTTTTCCTTACCAAAAACCTGGAAACACAAGCAGCCATCAAAATGTGAAGGCATGTCCTGCCTGAGCACAGCTTTGCTTTTAGATAAGGATCATTGTCAAGATTGGGTTGTACTGCCTAAAATTGCTGTTGTACTCATGGCATAATAAAACATGTTAGAAATGTTCACCTCATTAATACAGGGGGGAAATGCAGGGGTGTGTCTGTCTGGTGTGCTGATAAGGCTGTGAGGGTGACATTTACCCCCAGGACAGCACAAAGAAGTCCCTGGCTGGTTCTGTGAGGCAGCACTGCCCAAGCAGCTGCATGGCAAAAACATATATTCCAATAGGTAACAGGAGGCACAGGTCAGAAATTTACTCCAAGGGGCAAAGTGAGCTCTTCTTCAAGTGAGGGGCAGCTCAGGGATAGAGCAGAGCATCTCACTGAGCCAGCAGTGCCTGAAATGGCTTGGTTCTGTTCACCTCATTAGCTTGGGCATTCTCCAGATCCAGGGATTTAGAGCACTGAAAAACTGTTTAATAATAACTGACAAAATGTAAGCATTGACTTTGAAAATGCTGCACAGGTATGCTAAAATAGTAGGTACGTGATGGATGACAGAGAGATGTGGGAAGCATTTGTGTGGCTGTGTTTGGGTTGAGTAAAAGACAAGAGAGAGAGAGAAGGGTCTCCTAACAGCAGCATGGATATTAACAGTGTAAGACACACTCAGACCATGTAACAAATTTCAGAGCCTCCTTTCCCACCCTGGGCAGCTGCACACAGATACAGGCATGGTTACTAAGACAATATCTGATGCCTGCAGATAAAATGTTTCTTTGCTTTTATATAAAAAGTGAGCTGTAAGCACAGCTCATGATTGCAAACCGGGAAAGAGTACAGATATTTCCAAAGCTACTGCCAATCCCCTTACAAGGACAAGATTTGACTCCTGCACATACTGAAGAGGAACCCATGACTCAACACGTGGATCTGAACTGAATTGCATTCACAGGTTTTTATTCATTATGACTCCTAAGCTCCAAAAATAAGAGCCTTTCAAAAAAAAAAGATTAAAAAGACACCAGGGGGTGGTGTTAAAAAACTACCAACAAACCAGCCCTTCTGAAATAATGGGAACAACTGCACATATTTCTCAGCAGTGAAAGAACTAAAATGCAGGTGTATTCTGACTCAGATAAATCTTAAGTTTCCCCTGTGTACAGTCGAGACTGTAACCTGGAGAAAGAGTGATGTGGGGAGATGAAAGTTTCCTTGCCAGATAAGGACTTGGCTTTCTTGCTCAAATACACTTGTTTTCAAGACTGTTTGCTTTGTGATAGCTCTGAATCCAGGGCTTTTAATCTCTTAACAAAACTCCTGCACTGCAGTGGGATTCAGGGGAGCTGTCACTGGAGACAGCAGGACTGCAGCTGATTCCAGCCCGTGTGGGTGAGAGTGGAAGGGATGGGTGTTCCCTCTCCCTCTGCTCCTTTTCCCAGTGCTCCCAGTAACACACAGACCCGTGCTGCATCATTTCCAAGCAGCCTCAACACCTGAAACTGGTGAGCTCATTATCCTGCAGGCAGGCAAGGCCAGGACACCATCAGGATTTCAGGGTTAACTGCATTAACCTGGCTCATGTTTGAACACACTGATAGCAGCCTCTCAAAAGAGACCAAAGTTCTCAGGGCTCAGCTGGAGGATAAGGTCAGGAGCTGACATTTTTAATAGTGGGTTTTAGAACTTCTGCCTCCAAACATACAGATGAAGTCCACTCCCTCACTTAAAAGTCAATATAGTGATAGGAATTCTAATGCAACGGAGGACTATGTGCCATACAAACAGTATCACAGACTGGGGTAGGCAACTGGGTATTTTCTATAAAAGCTGTGAAATGGATAATGTTTGCATGCACAACCTTTCTTTTGCAGGGAGAGATTTCAGCTTTTCAGTTGTCTGAAAACACAGACAACAACTGGCCATGCATGGAGCCTGTAACTCTCTTCCAGAGAGCATGACTGCTCATGAATGCAAGCAAAAAAAGTCCAAACTGGCCTCACCTAACCCATCCTCCATAATTTGTCTTACTTCTTGACTAATACAGGGACAGCTGTCTAGTTAGTGAGACAGAAACATTAAAGTAGAGAAATCATAGAAAAGAAAGACTGAGAGGCCCCTCAGAGGTCACTTGGTCCATCTACTGCCTCATGGCAGGTTCAGCTTTACCTGCACCACTTCTCTGTGTTTTGCCTCACCTGTTTTCCAAAAAGCATTTCCAAAATTCCCAAATCACCCACCACTCCACTAGGTATAAAGTAAAAGATGTGCTTGATGAAAAATAGAACTGTTCAGCCAGCAGGTTCTCTCTAGGATGTTAATGTGCTGTACAACATCCACTGTGTGGTTTCCTAATGCTTCCAGGAATCACGCTGATCCTTTGGGGACATGCAAATCTCAGGACTGGAAAATGGAAGATACAGGCTGACTATTTGCCTGTGAGGTTGTTATTGGCCATGTGCATAGGTGAATTTTGGCTAGGTGGGATTTTTGGTATAATGTATTTGTGCAGTTGCCTTTAAGACCTTCACTGGAACAAGAGGGGTTTGGCACACACTGAGCAGCTCTCAGGTGGTGTTCTGTGAGTGATCTCACTGAGGTAACTCTCCTCTTTCCTTGCCTTCCCAGGGATAAGGTGAAATTGGACTAACTCTCTATTTGGTTCATCCTCTTCCTTTTGCTTTTCAGCCTTGAGCACATTTTTATGGAGTGCATAAATGTTTCACACAGAAGAGACCCCCCCCTCCCAGGCTCAGTGCCACCATCACTGGGAGAAAATTGCTGCATGTTTCATGGTGAGCCTCTCCCACACTTCAAATCCAGGGACTTCTCCCCAGGACATACTGGGAATGGCAGCAAACCTGCCTCCTGCAGCCCAGCATCCCACCAGGGCTGTCAAGCTGGCACCATCACAGAACTCACACCAGTCAGTGCCAGGGTAGCAGAAGTGTTTCAGGATACCACCAGCACTTTATGGATTTTAAAAATTGCTTTTAATGTCTAATGTCCACATCTTAATCCCAGTCAAATTAGCTGAGCTCCTAAACACTCTTGCAGGGACTGTGGGAGGGAGAATGTTTGTGAATGGATGAGAGGAAACAGCAGGGAGATTTCACAGAAGAGACAATTGACAGCTAATTCCGGGCTCTGCTGTGTGACAATGCCTCTGAATGCTCTCTTATTTACTGATGAAGAGCAATTGACTGAATTTTACCATTTGTATGTTTTAAGCATTTTTCCAAGACTGCACACTTCACAGGAGTGTGTGGGACAAACTGGCAATGGAAAGGAACAATTCTAAAGTAGTTAACGGGCCTGACTATCATTTTTATTCAGCCTGTATATGAAAAGCTTTTTAAAAGTAGTTTTAAGGGTAATGAGAATGAACACTCTTGAGCTTCAATTGTCTCTTACAGTTTGAGGAGCTAGCACAAATCTTGCATTCCCTTCTTCACTTCATGGAATGTAAACCAGAGAATATTATAATTTTAAAAAATAATTCTGCTTTGGCTAACAGTAGGAAAATCCATTGTTCCAGTGATGGAGAGTAACACTATAAACCTTATTTGTTCATATCAGGTACTGCAGGTTTTACCATCAATTCCTGACTTGCCAGCAGTTCTCTACATTAGTGGGACTTTC
The DNA here is from genome assembly GCA_016584745.2 of Phylloscopus trochilus trochilus. NCBI lineage: Eukaryota > Metazoa > Chordata > Aves > Passeriformes > Phylloscopidae > Phylloscopus > Phylloscopus trochilus. The sequence continues at coordinate 13,004,586 of WQNJ02000041.1, forward strand.
TTCATAGCCTCATATTCCAGCATTTTCCTAGACTGAAGATTCCTAATTTGAAAGATATGGCAGGATGTTGACCATACAAAACAATCTCTTCTCTGGCAGATCAAAGCAGAGCAGACACATATACACCACTTGCTTCCTTACCCAGGACTTGTAGAGTTTTACTTTTTGGCATCACTTCACAGATTTTAAGATTAGAGGAGGATGTAAGTCAAAAGATTTGAGGCTGCACTGCAGTCTGGGTGTTTGTTGTTTGTTTGGGTTTTGCTGGTTTTATTTCATCTGTGTGGTTCTCTTTCTTTCTTTTTTTTTTTTTTTGAACCTTATGCACAGCACCCAAGTGTGGTGGAATTAGAGACAATGCCACATTGCTGGCCCAACACTTGTTATCTTTTTCTCCCTACAACTTATCCTCCTGTTTGGTAATTGCTCTTGTTTGAGAAGATTTGGTTGTGTGTAGGTTTTGTCTGGGTGTTTTACACTGCTCTGAGAATAAGACCCCAGAGAGAAAGTTGAGGAAGAAGAAATTCCTGGGGATAGAAAAAGAGAGCTAACTACTATTCTCACACTCAGAGCTTTCACAGATGCCTTTAATATCATATATCCAAAGAAAAACATATTATCAGGGGGTTACTTTTGCCTGTATTTCTCCATAAATCTCCAGAAGCTTTTGGTTATGCAAGAAACACACAATATTTTCCCCACTTTTAAAAACATCATAGTATAATCAGAAATAAATAGATTGCTGTTAGTTTCAACGTGATTTCATGCTGTCCAGAAGTAAGATGGGAGGAAAAAGTCTTTAAGGTAAAAGTAGAAATTTCATTAAGAAGCAACATGTGAAACACTTTCTTTGTTAAGCATAATTAGCAGTTCAAAGACACTTGCCTTTCAAAGCGTCTGCTTTGATTCCTGTCAGATGCAGAGGCAGTGATACATGACAAGACATTCATCAACTAACTCTCAACATAAAATGATGTGATGATTTTTCTCTAATTGATGGGATGGGAAAGCAAGCCTTTTCTTTTTTTTTTTTTTTTTTTCTTCCTTAAATGAACTTGAGAAATAATTTAAATAGCTGTCAGATCTCCAGCAGCAGGTAGTAAAGCACTGGATGGAAGATTTTGAAATTCAGTTTTTGCCCATTCCCAATGCTTTACTTTTAAAAGTATTTTACTTTCTGACCTGTCAGATATTACTTATAGGAATAGTTTCCCTCTGTTTTTAAGATATCACCTGTTCAAATTTGCCTGCTGACTTCCATTTGCTGTTCTGACAGCTTTCTTTGAAACCAGGTGGCTCTTCTGAAATGTATTCCAACTGAGAGATTTCAAAGTAGCATTTTTGATCTTCCTGTGACTATCAAGTCTTATGCTGGCCTTTTTTTTCTAGTTGGCTGCTCTGATGTTTCTTTCTGTTCACTCTCCACTGACTCCCCAGCGCATTTTTATTTTACAGGTGGATATTTTGTGTACTCTTCCTCGCATGCTATTTTTCTTAGTCTCTGGATTCTACAATTAACATGATTCTGCCTTTTTTTTTTTTTGTCAGAGTAGAATAATTATTAAAATAGTCTAAAATAACTAATATAATAGCCAGCCAGAATGACTCAGTAGCACAGGGACTTGAGAGCATGAACTGCTCACAGCAGAAACCCAAGGTCTGTGCTCCAGCTGAGGAGAGAAGGGGTGACTGGTCCTACATCACCTTGAGTACCTTGATGTAGCTTTGATGACTGCAATAGGTTATTTCCATGTGCCCCAAACCTGCCCCTTCAGATTTTACACAGGCTGTGGGCAGCATTTCAAGCTGCTCAAAAAGAGAAACTGAAAAGCCAGTAGAAATACTCCCTTACATAAAATCAGGTTGTAAAAATAACTATTCAGATTATTTTTAATTCGTTTTTCTCTGTCTGCCTTTCAAGGTTTTAAACTGATCCAGGCCTCCCTTCTGGGTTTGTCCCTGCCACAGGACTTTCTCTCTCTTCCCTTGTTACCAAGTGTGTGACTGCCTGTTTTTGTCCCAGTGTAGCGTATGAAAAGCAAAGTTCTGCAGCAAGAAATGTCCTGGAAGCCTTGGTGAAAAGAAGAAGGTTGTATTTTGGAGAAGCAAATGTTCAAAGCTGCTGCTTTGTGTGGGGTGACTCAGCTGTCTGGGCTGGGGTTTGACAGCAGAAAGGCAGCTGAAGTCAGTGTTTCCATGAATCCAGTGAGCAGTCATACTGTGAGCTCTGCTGTGGACATGTAAGATCTTCCATCAGCTGCAGTGAACTCTTTGCTGTGGGCAGGGATGAATAAAGCCAGAGCACTGTATGAACACCCAGCCAGGGGAGGCCCCTGCCCCAAGGAACCTCGGGTCTGCATGAGAGAGGAGGGAGAAGCCAGAGGCAATGACCAAGAGAAAGATAATTTCTATATCCCCAGTCTGAGGCTGTCCCTCTCTGACACCCTGGCTGAGTTAGTGTCCCCTCAGAAGTTGCATTTCCTTCATGCACCAAAGCACAACTCTGATTTCTGGTACTTTACAACATGAGGGTGTCTGGTCTCTGCAAACTGAAGAGGAAACTAATCTAAAAAGTTTGTTGATTCTACAAAATACTTCAGGAATATGTTCATTCTGTTTCATATATGAACTAGCCCTGTGGTCTCTGACCTGCAGTTGTTTGCTATCAGTATTTTCCTAGAAAACTTTTAAATAGACACAAGATTGAATTGTCAGCAAACAGGAAATAATACTGTTTGCTTTTTTGGAAGCTGAGTCGGGAAACCTGGCTCCAAACCTCATAAAAAACAGCAGGAGACCAACATACCATAGGTGTGCATGCAAAACTAATGCAACCTAAAAGTTTGATATTAGAAATACTCATTGAACAGTACAGAAAAAAACCTTCATCTCAGTAAATTTCAAGATTCCTAAAAGATTACTTAGAAAGAAGGAGTGTCAAGAATGTTTAGTCTTTAACTGCCTCTTTTTGACTCATGAGGAGTCCTGTTTGTACAACACAAAATCATTTTCATCCGCCCAGCTGCCAGGTATGACACCCTATGAGTAAAAGATCTGCCTGTCATCAATTCCCGTACAGAGCAATTTTCCTTTAAAGACACCATTTTTAATTTATCTCAAAGTCCAGCTTAGCTCTCAGCACCACTTTTATGCCAGTACCACCAAACTGTACCAGCATTATAGGATTATGAAACTGGGATCACTTACCTTGTCAAGTCTGGTTTCACACTGACACTTCTAGCAGGGCAGGTGCTGTATTTTATTAGTTACAGAGATTCACTGTGCATCCAGAACCTGCCCTCTGCACCCTGCTTTTATAGCAGGATTCAACACAGCTGAGCAAATACAACCTCTGCATTATATATGAGGTACAGGAAGGTGATGGGAGCGGGGTAAATGCTCTCATCAGGTGTGGTGTGCACGGGGAATCAGAAACACAGAGACACTCTGTGAGACCAGAGGGAAAAGGAGGAGGGGAAAATGTGTTTGAGTCTGCCACGAAGGCCCAGGAAACCCTGCTCAAAGGATTTCTGTCCCAACCATCTCTGTAATCCCTACCCAAGGCCCGGATGCAATTACAACTCCACTATAATTCCATGTCAGACTTTAGTTCAATTCTCAACACTGCAGCCAAACAGGGGGAAAAGCCCCAAAGAAACCCAAGGCACCAGTCACCAGTAACTCCTGAACAGCGAGCCCACAGCAATTCCCCAGCCCAGGCTTGCTCCTACTCACCTCCATTTCTCTCTGGGATATTTAAGGCAAAGGCTCATTTTCCTCCTGCAGATTTGGTGCTGCTGCTCAGTGCTGTTTTGCCAGGTCGTAAAAAGGCTCCTGACTAAAGGGAAGAGGAAAGCAACACGCAAAGCAAACACAGAAGCCCCAGAGGAAAGCTACACCCTACAGACCAGCGCTAATAGCAACCCAGGCTGGCAAGGAGAGAACACTCCCAGTTAGTAACTTTTTCCATCGATACATCTGTTACAAAACAATCGAGCTGCAAACTTCTCTTCCTTCTTGCAAGCAATGCTTTGCTGTAGAGGAGACCTCAGATAAAGGACGTGATGAATGTGGGGCTTGTCAGGGAATTTTTTTTTTGTTTTTGTTTTGTTTTGTTTTGCTTTTTTTACCAAGTAAGCAAATTATTGAAGTATAAACTAGAAGCTCAGCTGACTGCTTTAAAAATACACTGCTAGGCAGTAATTATGACAAGGTGCATTTGTCCATACTTCAGATTTATTTTTTTTTTTTTAATTCAAAAGTCTTCAACAAAAGCAGAGCCATATTTGAAATTACCACCTATGGGAGTTTCTGGCCAGCAAGTGCAGCAGAGGTGAATGTTCAGATGATTAATAAGTTAATTTTTTAAGAGCTTGATGGGCAGACAAGGAAAATATGCCAAACTGTCCTTGCCTCAAGAAGGATTTTTAGTGCCAAACCAGAACTGCAATGAGAAGGAAAACTCATGATTTCACCTCTAAAGACTTTCAGGGTAGAGAGATGTGTGGAGGGGCAAAGGGATTCACTGCAGCAGCAGAAGCTGCTGGGCCCAGCTGTGTTTTCACATTCTTGCCTCAGTGGATTTGAGCTTCTCCAAGAGCCAGGGCTGTTCTTCAAAACTTGTCACAGGGTAGCTACGTGTGTGAGCCCACAGAGGCAGTGTGGAAACTTTTGTGCTGACCATTAATGTGTGGCTTGGAAGAAGTAACAAACAATTCGGTTTGAATTAAAAAATTTTTTGACAGGTACACCTTGCCAAAAGTTAGTCAGAAAGGAAAACTGATGGATATATCGTGTATGAAAATTCCCACGGTGTAGCAAATTCTTTTTTTTTTTTTTTTTTCCAAAAGCCAGTATCAGGTTTTTCCCTTGCCTGAGAATAAACCTGGAATTACTTCAGGGAGGTTGAGAGAAATTAGGATTCCATTCACCAGGGTAAATGAAGTCTGCCTTGAGCACAGAGCCAAAAAATGCTGTGTGCAGTAGGAGAGGTGTGAGAGGGCTGCTGCAGGAGTTGTCCTATTAAATGTAGTATTAAGCCCCACCCCTGTGCCCCTGTGCCCCTGTGACATCTTGCTTTGCTCTTTTCCATCTCCACGGGCTGGTGGACTTTTTAAAAGCTGTGAGTTACCTGAGGGGACACACAGATCATGTAATAAGGTGATAAGGCAGATCATGGGAGAAAGGAGTTCATCTGGTTCCCATCTGGAATATTAAAAGTGACCTGAATCTGCTTGGTTCCCAAAACCCCTCCGACCCAACGGAGCAGGTGTGCCTGTGCCCTTGGTGCTCCTTGAAAACTGCAGCCAGCATCTCCTCCAAGTCCTGTTTTCTGAAGGAGTGCTCCCCTATGAGGTCCTCTCAGCCAGGAGCAAACTGAAATCCTTTCCTTCCACACTGCCAAGCCAGGTAAGGGATGGCCTTGGGACACAGGCCCAGGAGGGACAGAACTGTCCCCAGCCCTGGCTTGCCTGTTGTCCTCAAGCTGAGAGCTGCTCCCTGGGCAGGAGGAACCTGCATCTTCCCCTCCAATGCAGGGGCTGTGCAATCTTAGAGCAGCACCTGGCCAAGGTTTGAAGACTGAGGACTGAAAACAGTGTACAAGAGGTGAGAGCAGATTTTGGAGGGACAGGACAATTGGCTTACACCACTAAAGTCCCTGTGTATAAAACCAGACCTTTAGAAGAACAAAGAACCCTGTTTTTTAGTCTTTTTGGATTATTTCTTTAAGAATGTTCCTTTTGGTCTGGCACAACATGGAGTGACATGACAGCACACTTTCTCCTCCTTTATAATTTTCTCTCAGAAAGAGCATCTGGCCTTGCTGCCTTTGTAGCTGGTTAAAAGCTTGACATGTCAACTCTGAATAATTGAGCCAGGTTAATGGCAGAACATAATTTACAAGCCTCCCAGCATACAAATTGGTTGGTACAGCTGTTTGGAGTAATTGCCAGCAATGGATTTGTGCTTTCTCACTATTCACAGAGCTGGTCACCTTATGAAGGAAAATCAGGGGAGTACTTCCAGCACAATTATATTCAAGCTACTGGCTTTCAAAGGGCCTTTGAAGCGAAATATTTTCTTCCTCACTGTTAAAGCAGCACTGCCAGCAGCATGGGTAAATTCTTAGGTATCAAACCTGGCTCTGTGTGCAACAAGGACAGGGTTTATAATCAATCATTTATAGGGTTTATAGGCTGGCTACTACCCAAAATACTGAAATTTTCCTGCTGTCCCCTCTCTGTATCATTCTATATATTAATTTTTAAACATTTGAACAAGATGTATATTTAGCTTTTGTAATTAATTACAAGTAGTTGTATAATTGCATCTCAGTGTGTACACACCCCCCTTGCATGGCTGCTTGCCCTCTCACAGGGTGCTGGTTCAGGGGGCACCAAAGCCACTCCATTCTTTGCCCATTGCACTCCCTGGCTCTGTCTCTAAGAGGGCAGAGAGCATCAGACCTTTCACCTTGCAGTGACATTTGAATTTGGGGATTACCTTTGACCTCTCAATTGCTACTTTCTCAGGAGAAGTATTTGACCCTTTGAGTGAACTTTGACATTGCAGGATGACCTTTGGCCTGTTGAGATGACCTTTGATCTTTTGGGATGACCTTTTACATTTGGTTGGTCTTATAACTTTGGACTTTTTCAGTGACTTTGACCTTTCAGGGAAAAAAAAATTCACTATCAGGGTAGCCTTTGACCTTTCTGTGACCCGTGATCTTTTGGGTCACTTTACATTTCAGGCTAATCCTTGAATTTTTTATGACCTTTGACCTTGTAAGACACCCTTATGTGACCTTTGACCTGTCCTTGGCATTTTACCCTTATGTAACCTTTGATGTGTTAGTGACTTTTTACATCTCTAGTGACCTTTGAGATTTCAGTAACCCTCAATCTTTTCAGTAACCTTTGACCTTTTTGATAACTTTCTGGTTTTTTGAGATGACCTTTGACCATTCTGGATGACTTTTTGCATTGCCTTTTGATGTTTTGAGTATGACCATTTACCTTTCTTCCCCCATCAGTTTTCAGGTTACTTTATTCCTTATTTAAAAGACAGACCTAGAACACCCTCCACTCCACTCTTTCTTCAAGAAAATCCCCTGCACATGATAGTTTTGTGGTGCTTGACTGTGGTCCTTCAGAGGATAATACATACTTCGTGATAGATGTTTTAACACTTACAGTAATTCCCTCTTACATTTTATTCATGGTTAAAAGTATCTGGATATTCTTATTGATAGAAACAGCTGAATGTTTTTGAGTCCTGCTAGTTTGACCTCGTAGTAATTCCTAGCAGATGCATCACAAATTAATTATGTGTTCTGGGAAAAAAAAAAAGATTCCCTATCATTCCTTCCTCTGGCTGCTGCCATTTAATTTCACTGGTGCATCTCTTGTTGCTGTTGTGTGAGACACAGTAAATCTTTACAGTCTCTTTTCTGCCCATTGCCTATAAACAGCTGTTGGTGTCAGTTTTAATTTACTTTCCCCTTCCACTAGATTTTATTTGATCTGTATCCTCATTAATGACTTCTGCCTGTTAACAAGTGATCTTGCTCCTCTCCTCCATTCCTGTTTTATGGTTTGTCAACACTGGATTCTAGCAGAGACAGCAGTATTAAAAACATGAGTGTGGAAAGTGGAAAGGGCTGAGTGTAATGCCCTAACTCCAGGTAGGAATGCTGTACAGGATAGGGGTGTATCCCCTTGCAAGTCCTCCTGGCAGTAGATCCAAATGCTGTTGGAAATGTGGGAGGGAGGAGCCATGAAAACACTGAACACCCTGGAAAGCCTTCCCTGCAGGGGTAACTTTCAGGGCAACCCAATCTGTTTAGTTCTAAGAATTTAAGGGATATTTGATTAGCCTTAAGCACCCTACAGAAAAAAAATACAAATGTAATAATAAAGAAATCTTCAGTCTGCTAAAATGAATGTAAATAGATAGTGAGGATTTGTAAGACCCTGCAAAATCCTAACAGGAGAATTTGCTGTCAGAACAGTTTTCTGGAGGCTTTCTAGGCCATCCATCCTTGGGAGTTTAAATGTGACCTACCTACAAATCCTATAATGAAATGAGCTTGAGGACATGATGTGTCATCAAAACTACCAATTAAAACAAAAATCACCAGTCTGGACTTTGGTGGATAGGCCACCTTTACATAACCTGGAAAGGGCCCATAAATAATGATATAAATTACATATAAACATTACATACAGAAATTATATTCCATAAATAATGTGTTTCTGATACATTTCCTGAGCATTTCTGATAAAAAACAGGACCCAGAACCAGAACTTTAAAAATGCAGTTTCATGTAAGATCAGCAAAAGCAGCCAAGCAAACATTTTCAGGGATTAGGTGCATAAAAGGAATGATGTGTCTCATGGAAATAATATTTAGAACAGCTGAGATTAAAGAAGTAACCCTGGCCCAGAGGCTATTCTAAGATATTGGATGATTCCTCATGCAGCCAAATTTCCTGGGAGGTTGTAAGCAACATTTAGTGGGCATAAGATGTAGTCTCACCTCCTCTGGATAAAAGACACTCTTAAACTCACACACTGTTGGGTTACATTGGGAAGGGGAAGGCATATTTCCAAACCCAGTCAGTATTTCACTAGAATTCCCTTTGGTGATGCAAATTCACCCTGGGATTTTACACCCCAAAGCAGATAACTAAGATCCTTGCTGATTCCCTCCCAGCTCTTTGTCTGTCTATCTATCTATCTATCTATCTATCTATCTATCTATCTATCTATCTATCCATCATATCTAGCTTAGCCTGAGGCAAAATATGTCAGTTTTTCCCATGGGCAATATGTGGTACCCCTTATTCTCAGCACAGCCTGCCAAGGATTGCTCTCTCCTTGGGCAATCCTGGGAATATCTGCTCTGCTTTCATCTGCTTCTGGCACTTTGATTTTATTTGGTAACAGGGGAAGGAAACACTGGCAGTGTAAGAGTGGGAGGGAAGCAGTACTGGGTAGTGTCTGTCATCCCAAATTGCAGCAATGCCAGCCCCCAAATGTGAGCTCTGGTAGTGAGTTTGTGTTTGCTGCTCTGGTGAAAAGCAAGCCCAGGATCCTGATGGCTTAGACTCACCTCTTCCATGCAGCACCACCTTGGAGGAGGCTTACCTAGGGAAATTTTACACCTTGTTTTGCAAACTTTTTGATCAGCATTGCTGCACAAGGTCTCTCCTTGCAATTTCCACCCTACAAGGGCTGCATTTTAATAGGGAGGAAACTGAATCCTGTAACTCAAGCTGTCTGTGATGTGAATGAGTAAACCATGGGAAAACATGAGAGGAAACATCAGCTACAGTATGAGAACAAACAAACAAACTTGATATTTACCTTCCCAGAGAAACAGGACAGAATTTAAAATTCATTTCTTGCTATTAACATACAAAAACCTGAAAAGACCTGACCAAATGCCTTTGAGATAACTGTGTCTTATTGCCAAGTCCTGTAAGTTTTCAGCATAGATGCAACTGGGTATGTGATTGCTCCCAGTGTAAGAGTTTGGAGAGGAAACAAAAGACCTATTAAAGCCTTGGAAAATCCATGTGTTTTCTGCCTTGGGCCTCTGTGCTCAGCGTGACCTCCGTGCCTGTCCTTTATTCACACGGAAATGTTCTTGTCCTTAGCCCCGTTGCCAGGAGTTAATTTCTCTGCTGGGCTCTGCTGTCGGCCTCCTGGCACTCCTAACCAAAGGCACTTGCATTGCTTGTGCCTCCCCTTGGCAGCCAGTCCTGGGAACTGAGATCTGCAGCACACCAAGGGCCAGTCAGATCTTCTGTGATGGATTTTTCTTCCTAGTTTCTTCCTGGTTTTATCCCTGTGCTATCTGTCTCCTATCTTCTTATTATCTTAAAGCTGATTTTTTTCTGATTTCTGATTTCCTCGTCTTGAATTTGACACCACCTTTGTGCTTTTCTCTCTTGCTGTTCTGAATGTTTAAAGGTTTGTGGTTCTGCTTTCAGCTTCACTTTGCTTTGTCCCAGTGCATCTTCCATCTCTGGCATTTAGTTTTCGGGTACAATTTCTTGTGAGCCTGCTGCCCCTAAGCCTTGTTCCCACTGGTGTTGAGTTTGCTCTCACATAATCTCCAAGGGTCCAGCCCTGTTCAGGAGTGCTGGCTTAAAAATAATTAGCAGGGCTGCATGATGGGTGTGCCTTGTAACTCAGAAAGGTTTAATAAAATACTGCAAAATTATACAAAAACAGCAAACAAAGACAAAAGCCGTGCACAGTGTAAGGACAGATCCCACACCTGCTACAACACCCCAAAAATGCCACGAAGCCCTTTGTTCTGCCACCTTTTCTACCCAATGGTCGAGGATGGATCTGTTGGCAAACTCCCAATAGGCAGGGGTACAGGTTTGAGAGACAGTGTCAAGGTGCCTACAGGTGCTCCTCTTGTGGCACAGAGCCAGTTACAAAGAGAGAAACACACAAATTTCTAGCTAAACTCCCTAAAATGTCCAAAGGCAAACCCTTTCCTTACACAGAACTGCCCACTCGGGAGTGGGGGGTGCATTACTGCACGACACGGACTCCGAACTTTTCAGAAGGCTGAAATGACTCCAATCAATTCTTTATTACCTGGGAATTTCTTCCCTTTATGCTATTTTACAAAGAACCCACCCAAGGGGTGGAAGAAAGACAAACTTCTTCAACTGCATTGGTCAAGTCAGGGGGACATCAAGAAGAAGTCCCTCCTAGGGAAAGGAATGTAAAACATAGGATACAGTGAGAAAAACGTGTCTCTTGTTGACAGAACAGTGCCTGGGAAAGAGTTTCAGAGAAATCAAAACATCACAGGCATGAACCATGGCTACAACTACACACTGGTTCTGCCTGTTTGCTCCAAGGAGCTGCTCTCCCTGTAAAGCCTCCCTCTGTGGACTGAAATATCCATGCAATGCACGTGTGTGAGAGGTGGGCATGGAGGGCAGCCAAGGGCTAACAGGGGTAGGGCAGGTTAGCACAGCTCTGCTCCAAGATTCTGCAGCCTTGGCCACTGGGGAGCAACAATCTCAAGCTGCCATTGCGTTTCATGTTGGGTAGCTTCCAAATTGTCCTTTTTTGGGGACTGAAAATGGCACTGAGAGGTTCCATGTGGCTCATGCAAATGCCATAAACATTTTAATACAACTAAAGCATCGAGAAGACGTGGCTACCATATGGTATGTCCGAGACATGGGCACTTGTCCAAGCATTAATTCTCTCACTGCACTTATTTCTTTGGAGTGACAAGGATGAGGGATTTCCTTTAACATCAATAGAGGACACCAGGGCCTGCAATGTTCTTTTTGGAAAGGTTGTTTCAACAATAGATATTTTCTAATTATTATACACAGCACAATATCTGCTTCCAGAGTCATTGCTTTAGTAGGGAGCCATTTTATAGAAGTATTATTCATTGATAATGGTCATATTCTTGCCATTTACTGCCAAATAAATATAACAATAAATGAGCAAATATTGCCTCAAATGTGCCTGTCTGAGCACCCACAGTCACTGAAGGTTATCAGTGCAGACAGACTGAAACAACCAGGCATCTGCAGCCTCCTCTGTGCCCTTCTCTTCTTTCAGGTGCATATATGACCCATTCCTGTAGCACCCTGGGATTTTCTTATGTTGATGTCACTTTGTTAATATTTTCATGGGAAATGCCCCAGGAAAAAAACTTGGTTCACCTACCTTTTATATATATATATTTATCTGTAATGTGTAGATCTGGTGTTTTTGTTCTTGGATAAAATCACATAAACCACTACTTGGGCTGGGGTTCCTCCAAAGAGGCAGCTTCACACTGTGGTCAGTGCTGCTTGTGAGGTATCCAAACCCCTTGGCATCTCTGGCTGGGCCTGCTGGACATGTTTCACACCTTTGCTGCATTATGAGCCCCAAAACACAGGCTCCATACCCCTGGGCCTTTCCCTCTCCCTTAGGTGCTGTAAATATATTTTCTTGAAGTCACGGTGCTGACTGCAGGAGCTGCAGGAACATTCTGTAAATTGCTGCCCTGGCACTTAGGAGGTGTATAAAATACCACCTTTGTTTGTGTGTCAGAGCAGCCTTGAACATGGTTATAGGCTATTATAATTTCCAATCTGTCAAACTCACACTGTACCGTAAAACACCTTGCCAGAAAGGAAGCAGTTCCTTGGTTTGTCTACTTTGAGCAGGCCATCTAGGATGAAATGCTGCATGAACCCTTGTGAGGTGATGCCATGAATTGCAAACCAAGTGTATTCAGGAGATTGATGTGATCTTTCTGTTCTTATTGGCACATGAAGACCTGTTACTGCCAGGCAAGAGAGATTCCAGGACATGGAGGTGAAGCCTGGGAGAAGTTAATTTTTTTTTAAATGACTGTGGTCACTAATCAGATGAGCAAACTTGATATTTGCAAATCATTCCTCCTAGCTTCAGAGCAATTCTGACAGTTTTCTCACCTTCTCCATTGGAGGCAGGAGGAGCTTGTGTATTAATTAGCAAGGCAGGAAAAGGACACACACCCCACTCACATGCCCCAGCCTGGAATGAGGAATCAGACAACTACACTGACTTGAGCTCCTCTCCTTGCCCAGATTTTTGCAGAAGGATGAGAAAGAAGGAAAATAGCTCCCTCTTAGTGTTGTATAATCCTGATCCAAGCCTTTGGTGGCTGTAGGGAAGTGTTGGGAGCTCCTGGCACCATTAACCTTGACTGTCAAGTGAGCCTGAGGGGAGAAGAGGCTCTCCGACTTATTGCTTTGACCCCCTAACATGCCAGCCTAGTTCTAGTTTAATTCCAGTAAATTCAATACAGTTACACCAGAGATCAATTTGTTCTGAGGTATTTTTGGTGTGTTCATACACAGCAGTGTCAGGTATTATTAGCAGCAGAAGTTTATCTTGCGAGATAGTACTAAGAACCTGATAGAAGTGTGATTTTGTTTCGTGCAGGCAGCGAGTGTAGGAAATGCTGCTTGACTCACTTCACAGCGTGGATTAGCAAAATTAGACTTGTCTCCTTTGCACTAACAAGCTCCAGAACAGAATGTGAGCCCTTAAATGAAGGAAACTCCTTTCAGACACACACACACAAAACTGTGGGAAGAAAACCATCCAGGCTACCAGGAGGACAGATTATTGCAGAGTTCATATCTGTAGGGCATCCACTCTGCAGGATTTTTGTGCACAATGGCATGACTTTATGTTTTTATTTACATTTTCTGAAGAGTTCACAGGATGTTGCCATGGGGGATGCTGCAGTTGTCTGGGATACCCTTTTATATTTACATCACAAACAATTCTGCCTATATACTGACTTGATGCTGTTTGACAATCAGTAACTGTGGTGGGGCTGTTAACAGTTTGAGTCAGGTTTTTATATAGTTAGGGTATTTTTGTGTCTTCATTTTATTTCACCTTCTGTTTATTCTTCATTTCTTTGAATTTTGCATGAGCAATGCCTTTGGAACCCAGACAAACCTGGAAGCTGGCAAATCCTGTTCTCTGAGGCTGTATAGAGCACTGCTTGCCCTAGGCAAGATTTGCAGAGAAGATCATTTCCATATAAGCACCCAAGTAAGTGGCCAAATTCTAGCTCAGCCTTCAGGGACAGCCTGAGCCTGGGTGCCAGGTATCCCCTGGTCAGGTGGTTGAGCATTTCTGATAACAGCCAGGGACAGTGAACACTCGAAATTTTCCCTGGAACCTTTTGAAAATCTGCCCTCAAGGCTGAACCCAGAGTGAATGTAGTGAAAGAGAGAGACTTTATTAATTTTCATCTGGTGGGCCTCAAAGCTGGCCCAAACTGGTTTCTCTTACAAATAAAGCTCAGCTTCTAGCAGAAGTCAGGTGAGGACAAAAAGCACGAGTTTCAAATCTTTTTCAAAGCATGTCTCTGTGGAAGTTTAGTTCACAGGCTCTCTGTTCACACAGTGAGAAGTAAACAGTAATATTTCAAAGTATTCCTGGAAATTTCTTCCCATGACTGTCACTATAAGCACACACTATGCTCTGTGTGGTTTTAAAGAGGATTACTCTTGGATTCAGAGCTTACACCTCTGGCAGCAAGGCCTCAGGGTACAATGAGAAAATTGCCATTTTTAACCCAACAGATTCTTTTGAGCTGAAAAGAAGTGGCCCTTCCATGATGTTTTATGTTTTCCCCTCTTCACTGCTTCTTCTCTTTGCCTCCCCCTGCTCCCTCTGAACTTTTCAAGGTACTTGGCTTCCAAATGTCAGAAAGGAGCCTGACACTCCAAAGCTTTAGAACTTTTTAAAGCCTTCAGAGAACTGCTTGAATGCCACAAAAGCATTGCTCATGCCCAAATGACATTATCTCAGTCCTCAACGACTCTGCATCTTGACCACATTCATGATCATTACTGATTCATCTCAGATGTTCAGAGTTCCCTTGCTCACACACACGTTTAACGAATCACTGTCTTTCAGAAGAATTGAATTATTTGACGTTTGTTCCCAGAAAAGGTATTAACAGCCTGTCGTGTATTATCTGTTATTTCATTAATTATTTATCACTTGTAATCCTTATTTAGGAAGTTCTAGCTATTCATCCAAGAATGGTATCGTGTAACTTGTGCAATCTATAAAGTGATGAAAATCTGTCACTATTCCTGGAAGCTGGTGCTGCTGCCTGCCCGTTCTTGTCCCCCAGCTTACGTGGTCCCTTCTTGCTTTTTCAGAGTAGGAGGCCAAGGAAGTGATCTAGGTTAAAGCTAACACTACAAAGGGAAGTCTTGGCCAGACAGATGCTTGTTTTGGTACAGAGAGGAGCTGGCAGCACAGGGAGTTTTTGGAAGAGAATTTGACTTTGTCTCCTGGTGGCCTGTGCTAACTGACTTAATCTGATTGAGAAATGACATTGTAAAATGGCTGTTACCCACTCCTGAAGAGGAGCTGCTGTGTAGCCAAAACAAGTTTGTGACTGCCCTGGATGTCAAACATGTTTTAACTTCTCTTTGCCCTTCCAGGGGCAAAGGGTTCTCCTGTGTGCCCTTGGCAGGTCAGTAGTCCCCACCATAGCATCATATCCTGTATATTTTCAGGGGGATTGAGAGTGTGGCATCACATAAATACACTGGCCAGTGGTTCTCTGTCCCCAGTAGAAATGTTGGCCTAATTTTATCAACAGAAAGAAAAAATATCAATCGAATAGTGCCCTTGTCCAGTAGAAGCTGGGATGTTCCTGTTCACAAAATGGCTTTGTCCTGCCCCACTCCTATGTCCCCAGTGCTGTCACTTGATGCATTTTCTTGTACATTCATAACCTGATCTAATCACACAGGTTGGCAGCCAAGTGTCTGCCACTGCAGAGAGAGGAACACCACTGCTTTTTAGCATGCAAATTATTCAATAAAGAGCAGCATGGTAGGGCATAGATACAAACCCAGCACACTCTGAGGGTCTTACAAACAAATACAAAACAAAACATACAATGCATCACCATCTATATTTATATTTTCTATCTATATTTATAAAGGCTTTCTGGCAGTTTCCCCCAGCTTGGCCCACAGGACTTCAGCCACTGCCCTCTGCTCCTCACTCAAAAGCCAAGCACTTACTATATGAGAGAGTCAATAATGAATAATAGCATCAGGGTTAATTCTTTTCATTTCTGGGTCAGCAGTAGACTGAAACACATTTAGAGATGTAAAATAAAAGAGATAGAAACAGCATGGTGGTTAGAAGGAAAACCAAGAAAGCCCAGCATAGTGTCAATTACTAAACAGCCTTTAGGCTTCCTCTTGGCTGCTGACCAGCCATGGTGCTCTTGAAACAGATAACTGCATCTCACATGACAGCAGGGATGGAGATTCACCCTTGACCTGTGTATTTGCCCCATGCAGAGTGTTTCCTCCAGCTCCTGATGAAACTGCTGGAAGATCTGGGCTCCCCCTCTCACTCCCTTCTGCTTTTCTCATTGTCTTCTGCATTGTTGACTTTTGGTTACTTATCTACTTGTCCCTCTCCCACTGCTGCCCTGGAGAATGCACACGATGGGTCAGGTCTTCTATTTCTCTTAACTCTGGAATTAAAAAACAAAGCAACACCTCTTGACAATGCACATTGGTTTTTGACCTCCAGCAGTTTGCTAGTGAGTTGGTTTTCTGCCTCTTCCTCCTCCTGTAACCTCAAGTCACTTGAGCACCTCTCATCTTCTCTCCAAGGTCTTCTCCTGTTTTGTGTTCCCAGAACTGTTTATCATGCAGGCAAGGGGAAGCATCAGTTTACTAGAAAGGGAATTATCCATTTAAACATCACTAGTCAGACACATATTGATTTTTATTTTAGGAGGTAGCATGTAAAACATAAATAAGATGCAGGCTGAGGGTGACTCCATGCTCCACACCTGCCATGATCAGCCAATTGTCCATGGTTGCTCATCAGCCTGAATGTGTGGGAGTGGGAAATGTCAGCACCCAGGTACAGAGACACCCTGGGGCTACAGGGAGGCTCACACAATGCTGGGAGCAAGACAAGAAATGGGCTCAGAGAACTCCATGTATTGCTTCAGATACGGGTCCTCCTTATAAAACAAAATGCAGTTTAAGGTCCATCAGCTGGAGGGCTGACATTAACTTCCCTGCAAAGTCTTTAAGATCAACCCAAAGCACCTGCAGCCCCATGGCAGTGGGTGAGAGAGTGTTCAGCACTGTCTCTCCACACAGTTTCTCCCTGCAGCACAAGGACAGGGTTATCTTTAGCTGCCCAGTAAGGTCTTCAAGGGGATGGATGTTTTACAGCTCTGGAAGCATCTTCGGGGTCATACGGTGGGTGCAAAGGATGTATTAGTCAAGGGGATTGTCCCTGAGGGATCTGATTCCCCTTGTTGCCTTCTTCTTCTGCCCCTGGGGACAGTGGAGGTGCCAGCTGTGCTGCAGAGTACCTGTGTGTGTGCCTTTGCTGTGAGTGACTGCAGCCTGTGCTCTGGGAGTGCTGTGTTTGCCTCTTCCCACAGAGCAGAATGGTCTCAGCATCAGCTGCTGAGCTCCTTCTGCTGGAAGCTGCCAGGTGCTTCCATCCAGGTACTTGGTGTAGTCTGGAAAAAAAAACCAAACCCAATTAACAAACCTTTTTGCAGAAACCTGTTTTACCCTTTATTGCCCAACTCTGCTCCCTGTGCCTTAACACCAAGTGGGTTTTGGCCCTGCCATTTCACTTGCTGCTCATGCTTAGCTCCTGGCTGCTTGAAATACTTTAATGCTGACCTGTATTTACTGACAATTGAGCTTTTCATGGTTTTGTGGAAAAGTACACGCTGCTTTTGATCCTGAAGGGAATTAATGCAGAAAATCAGCACACAAGTTGTGTACCTTTTAAAATCTTAAGCACGAGGCTTTCTCCTCATTTAACGTCTCATTGGAGGTTGTTATTTTTAGAAATCATAGAAAAGCTTTTTGTGGTGCCACACGTCTTGGGAGGGCTTTTTAAAGAATCAATGTAATTCTTAGAGAATTTTTTCTTTTTTTTTTTAATAGAAAAAATTTACTAGTGCTGTTTTTGAATTTACTCTGAGCTTTTCTGCAGTAATGCAGAAGATCAAAGAAAGTGGCTTTCTGCCTTCCAGTCAGCAGAAGTTCAGAGGTCTTGCCTGTGACTATACCTGTTTATAACACATTGGTCTGACTTCACCTAAGGGAACAAGAGAACAGAAATAGCTGACTTAAACTGGAAAAAAGAAAGAAAAAAATGTTGTTGCTGCATATGAGAAATGACTGTAAATTGTTGAAGGTGATCACTGTGCAAATCCATCACACCAGAATATCTCTAACTGATTGCCAGGCAGCTTCAAAGGTCCAGAGAACTTTGTACTCAGGATGCAAAATGAAATTTTTAGGCATTTGACTGACAGTGTGACTCAGCCAGTGGATTTTGTGGGCAGCTCTTGAAACTGGCAGGGGTTGTCCATATTGCTCTTGTGGGCTGTCCAGAGCCTGAATGGGAGCCATGTGTCTCTCTTAATGGATTCTCTCAACCCTAGCAATGTGTTCTTAGGTATTTTTATTTCTTGACTATACCTAAGAGACAGTCCAGTCAATATGGTGCAAAGCAGCTGTTTCCTGCTCACGTTTCAGTACTTAACCAGTAAGAGTCTGTAGGGGTTTCCTGGAGAAATCCAGGTGAAGACAAGTAAAGCCTACTTTCAAGCTGAGTCTTTCTGGAATGTGCTCCTGAAGCCTTGAAAAGTTTTTCTGAAGAGAGCTCACTTATATTTGAAAAGTCTTGTAACCAATATTTCAGCTGAATGCTTAGAAAAAGGAAAAGAGAAGGCAAAGGAAATTGATATCATTAGAGAAAACTGTGAACATATTTTTGCTGCTTTCCCTAGAGGAGATATAGCTCAGAACATGTTCAGATCCTAAAGTACTATTGTTTGAAAAGTGAAAATGAGAGTAAAGAGCTCAAGCTGTGTGAACCATTGCCAGTCTATATGAGCCTGAAGTTTTCTAATCCTCAGCACATGAATCAAAATGTAAAATTCTTCTTGGGGTGTTGTGAGACTCCTGGTCCTGCTTATGAAGGATAAGGCACGGCCAGAACCTTAATCCATATTATCAGCGGAACCAGATCCGTTTCAGCCCCGAGGGCTCTGCGCTGCCCCAGTGCCTTGCTCCTGGGACCTGTCCTAAGGGCAGACAGCTTCTGAGAGACTTCATCTCACTTTCTGCCTCTCTCTGAGCTACCCAGCCGATTTGTCAGGTGTGCAGCACTTCTTACTCTAGAGGTCAGTATAGTGTTAGGAATGGAAATGATGCATAGCCAATTCTTTTTCCCCGATGAGATGTTCCAGGGTGAACTCTGAATCATATTCCTTCCCATATAAGATGGGAGAGAAATTTCATACTGGGGAAATGTATTTGTAAAAGCACAAGAGCCAATATGGGAAGCTCAGAGGGCGTTTAAGAAAACAATCATTGAGGCTCTTTGTTGAATGGAAGTTATGCATGCACTAGTAGTAATTTTCTGAAGCCATAGACAATAACATAATGTGAGTGGGTGATGGCAGAAATTACATAGGGTGAAATTTAGGGAGCTGACAGCAGCCTATGCATCACTTAAGGACTATTTCTGAGGGCTTAATTGTGGCTTAAATAGCCTTGTGCTCATCTTCTGTGTAGAAACAAATTCTGTCTAGAATGAGCACCACGAACACAGAAAGTGGAGTCTGATCTTCTGTAAAACTCCTGTGTCAGGGGAGGGGTGGTCTGTACTGAGAGCAGATGTGGGCAATGCAGATTTATGGTGCAGCTTGCACACTGACAAGGTCTAATGCTGTGTTCTGCCATGGGTTGGCTGATGTTGGTCCAAGGAGAAGCCATGAGAGTATCAATCTTTAAACAAATGGGAAAAGTGAGCAAAGAGCAGACCCCAGGCACTGTGGGGGTTTACTCCATTTGTGTAGGAGCTGAGCTGTGTGGCTGATAACAGCAAAAGCAATCCCACTTACCTGTGCTTCAGAGGCATTTACTTTATTTTTGGGTGGGCTTTCTGCAAACAGTCAGACTTGGTGTTAGGAATGCTTACAAAAATAGCTCTGTTTTAGCTCTGTTGTGTGACTTCAGGAGAAATCAGAACTGGGCTGTCACATCTGCCTTGGCTACAAAATGGTTGCATGCTGGTTCAGTAAGAGGAAAAAAGAGGCTCTGAGAGAGATCAAGCTTCCAAGCCACTTTGCATTGTGCATATTGAACAGTGAGTTTTTCAGGCAGTTCTCAGGATGTGTTTTAAAAACTATGATGGGGAGAGTTAAAGCTGAACCCATCAAACTCTTCCTTATCTTTACATACTTGGATTTCTTGTAATATTTAACTTTTTTCTTTACATTTCCTGGACTTAGTGTTCTTAGTTCTGAGATAGTCAGTATTCCCCTGTAATGTATTTTGTCATATGTTTTCGATAAGCATTTTCAACTTGATGTCCTAATAAATGTTATTTTTGTCAAAACAGAAAAGGTAAATTGAATTAGTCTCCTGAAATCCACTTTGAAAGCAGAAATATAGATGAAATATTAGGATTACAATAATAGCACTTTTCAAAACACAATGCTTGATGGATTTAACTGTTCCCTTTTTAATTAAGAAGCAACCTGCAAATCATTGCTGTTGTCTGGAAAAAGATCTGTTATTCAGATGTCTGCTAAATTGTTTTCATGAATTCTATTCTGATTCTGGGTTTGTTCACAAATTGTCTACTTCTATTATTCACAATGTGTGATTGGGCATGTGGTATATTTTCTGCTCTCTGGTTTAATGACTGAAACATTTTGACAGGGAGTAGCAAATGGTGAATGACAACTAGAAAGCAGCACGCAACTTGGGGCATTTGCAAACATTCTCAAGAATATTAACAGTCAGAAGAGCACTGCTGAAGCCTGGGTAGTCTGACCTCCATGAATGATAATGATTCACATCTCAGCCATTTAGTTACAGATGTATTTCAGTCAGTTTGTCATTTGTCCAGATCCATTAGGTCTGCAAGCAAAATCATTGTCTGTGAATGATGTGTCTTTCAGTCCATCCGAGCTTTGATTTACTTGTAAATAAAGCCCAATTCTGTAACTCGGCCACAGGGGAGCAAGTTTTCTGATTTCCATGTCAGGGAAGTGAACTAAAATTATGTATTTGTGTCCTCTAGGACTGACACAGAGGCGGGTACGGTATTCTTGTTCAAAGAGTTATAAATGTGGTGCTAAAGTCAGTGTGCCTGCACATTAGCATTAGAAACACTGCATTTCTGAGGCATAGAGCTAAGCTGAGGTCATTTAAAAATATCCTGACACTTTTATTCACGAATAAGGAATAGCTTATTTAATTTGATAAACCTCATACTCTGCCACCATGCAAAACTCATCGAGTTTCTTTACTCCTTCAGCTTGGCAATTGAAAAAACAGCCCTATTCCAGTTCAGAAGGTTTTGAGATGGTGGATGGTGTGATTCTCACATGGAATATGTGCAACTTTTTTTTTTTCCCCCTTTGCTGCAGCCTGGGGTTCTCGAGCTGGATGAATGATTAAGATTTCGTAACACTGCGGGCAAAATTCCTTCTCTTGATCCACGCTGTAGATATCGTTTGCATTGTCTGCACACATGGTACTCTCATTTACATCAATGGGAATTCCACATGCTGAAGAAGGAAGAAATATTTGCATTCTGGATAAGTGCCTTATTTGGGCACTTATTAATACTTTACTCACTCGGGCAGAGCTCCCACTGACTTTGATCTCGTTGGCAGGCTGCCCACTGGGTTTGAAGCCCGGGTTTGAAGAGTTGCTAAATGACATTTTAATGGCAGGGGTCAGCAGTGATTGCCATGTGATTTTTCTTGCTTTCCCCATCACGAAGTTATCATCCAGAGTAAGTCGTTGCAGTTCTTTTTGGAAGATTAATAGCCCTCCACTAGTAACAGAAAGCAGCACACCCACTGATGAGTTTATCATTTGAACTTTGAATCCAGTCAGGAAGTTGAGACGTAAGCTCTTCCATGGTGGTGATTTGTGGTATATTTCCAGTTTCCAGGGTCAGGTTATTAACCAGAGTAACGGTGATATAAGCACATGTCGTGGAGAACATGAATCAGAGGAAGTGTCTGACAAAGGCTTCACTGTGCAGGCAGCTTTCCTGGGATGCTGTGGAAGTCTGACATGTGTCATGAGGCTCCAGGTGTCAGGCTTGAAAATACCACAGGTATTAACAACCTGCATGTGCGGATATAAAACTTCCCTTGGCAGTGTTCTTGGTACTCAAAAGATTTTGTGCTGTGGCCTGTCTATGGAAGGATTTAATTTTCCTCTAGGATACACAGTTCCTAGAAATTTTCTTTGCTTTTCCCTGTCACTTGGAGGGTGAAAAATAGTGACAAGAAAGCAAGCCAACCACCTGTATTGGGTAATTTGTAAATTTTTACGTGGGTAGAGTGTTCCTCACTTTGTGTTTAGTAACAATTCTCTGGGTTGCTATCAAAATTAAGATATCAAAAGAGCATAATTGTCTGCAAATTTCTAATGCTTGTCCTGTCATCCTGAGAGTACTGAAACATAAAATATTCTGGGAGAAAACCTGTGCTGTAAAATATAAATATTGTTTGAGCTATGCCAACACTGGAAATCATTACCCATAGAAAATTCTGATGTTCTGCCATGTTTCTGTCTTGAACTGAAATAAATACTGAAAAAATTTATGAACAGGGAGTTCTGAAGAGCACTGTAGTATAGAAGTACTTAACCTTTTGTTTAGATCCAGTGCAATGTTATGGGAGCATGTTATGGAAAATGTAGTTCAGGTGTCTCTTGCCTCTATGCAAGTGCAGGATTTGATGATTTTGCAATGTGGTCTGTTGCATGCTACACTCCCTTTAACAGCTTCCACAAACTACTAAACAGGGAGAAGAGACCAGCAAGTACTTCCCAAGGCAAATTCCAATCTGGGAAAATCTGATCTTGTTGGGTTTTCTTGGTTTGCTTAATTGACTTCTTTTTCCTCATTGCAAATCACTTTTGGAAAAAAAACCCAAACAACCTCTCAGTCATATCTAATAATAATAACATGGAATTCAACTTCTTCAGTAATAATAATATGGAATTCATCATCTTTAATAGTTGCACTCAGAGTTATGATATAGCAACTTCTTCTACCTGTGTTCTAACAATCTGTTCAAATCCACTGTGATAGTGGAAGAAGTCTGTCCTCAACTGCATCCAAAATAATGCTGAAGCCCCTTTCTGTAGGGGCTCTTACTGAGAGGCTGAGATTTGAGGGTAATTTGTGTGCAGTGAAATCACCCAAGTTTTGTGGACTAGGTGAATAGCCTGTGAGACACAAGTGGCACTTGGGCTGGGTTTGAGAGGAGGAACATTTGTCTTCTGCCCTGGTGGCTTAAGCCATGCCTCGGCTCAGGAGGTGAAGCCTTTAACCAAGAAGGACCTGCCTGAGTCCTCTTCTGTGTGGTAACTTCTGCTTTCTACCTTGTAAGGGAATGTAGTTCCCACAGAGGAGCTATTTTCATGTATTTAGGTATTTACTAACATTAGTACTCTAAATAAAAAATGCACACCCCCCCCCCTCAAAAAAAAAAAAAAAAAAAAAAAAAAGCTTCATTTTTCATGCACTTAATTCTGTGCTTTATAAAAGTGAGAGACAGAAGCACTGTGGGAAGAAACCCTTTCTCAGGAGTGTCCTTGCTCCTCTGAAGGCTTTGCTTTAGCCACTAGGTGATGCAGCAGCTTCTCTTTGTGTCCTGGGAAGTCGTGGAGGGAGAAGCTTGGAGAGTCTGGCACATGAATTAGGAATGAGTAATTGGAGAAGATCTCCACTCCTCTAGAAGCGATACAGACTAGATAATAGCCCTTGGAAAAGTAACGAGATGATAGGATTTCCAACTTTACATTTTCTAATTGCTTTAAATGAAACCCCATTAGAAACAGCTGGTCTGATTCTGAACTGATATAAGTTGTCATATATTTTTAGATTTAAATAGCGCTCGGCTGGTCTACCCCAGATGTAAACTCTGGCCTAGATTATGTGATTGCTATCAGCTTGGAATGGAAACTTCAGCACTGCTTTTACAGGCAAATTTATTTTAATGTATTATCAGGAAGACCCAGCATATTTCCAGGTATTGTGTATCTGAAAAAATAATCACCAAGACAACCAAGAAGACAGTTAAAGTAATGCACGTATCCACATCACCACTGCTCGGGGCAGAGAGATGAAACCTGAGCCCCAGCCACATGCTGCTAACAGGTAATCTAGGGCTGGGTGCTCTGAGCCAAGGACGTCTTCAGCTCCAGGAATCTAAGGAAAGAAACAGGCTTTGTGTTTTTCAGCGCCTCTGAGACCCACAGAGAACTGGAAATACGTGGAGTAAGACGACGGAAAATAGCTTTTTAGAAAAAGTAGAACGAACCATATTTAAACAGGTTTAACCCGTGAGATGTTGCAATTCTTGTTTGAAAGGAAATTAACAAATGACTTGTTCATTCTGGGCCAGATTC
Source organism: Phylloscopus trochilus trochilus (assembly GCA_016584745.2). NCBI lineage: Eukaryota > Metazoa > Chordata > Aves > Passeriformes > Phylloscopidae > Phylloscopus > Phylloscopus trochilus. Next base: position 13,028,617 of record WQNJ02000041.1, read on the forward strand.
TCATCTGCCTTAAATTCAGAAAAAGTCCTAAATCTGGCTCTTGATGCTTCCTTTTCATTGGAGCTTGGACTCCTTTGAACAGTCCATTGCTATAGCCCCTTCCAGCAACATGGTTTTTATAGATCTTTGACCTGTGTTGAAATAATTGTCCTACTCCTGGATCTAAGGCCTGAGGGAATTGGGTCACAGTATCTGAAATCTGCACTGATGCAGAATTATAAGGGTGGGGAAGTTTAATTGTCTCTTGTTTTTACTTTTCTGTGTTGTGTTTGTTTTCTAAAGAGAGAGGAAAAAAACCCAAACAATTAGAGCAGGATTAAAGAGGGAGGGAGAAATATTTTCCAGTAACCATGAGCTAACCACTGATCTATAGTAGATAAGACTTTTATAGGCAATAGGTCTATTTCTGATCTAACTTAAACTAATTTCAGAGCAGTCAATGCCAATATACATTGCTTTAAAAGAAAGACTTCAAATGAGCTCACTCAGGGAATGAAATAGCACTGAAGTTCTTAAATATTTGAAGCCGTGGGAGTGATTTTGGGGAATAAATTGTCTGAAAGAATTGGATTCCAGGTTCCTTTCCAAATTAATGACAACTTCCCCGCATGCTTGTTGTTTTACAGAATTAGACAATCAAGCAATGCAGAGCTTTCTGAGTTATAAAGGGTTAGAAACCCAAAGCCCCGTTCTGTTGATATCAATATAAATATATTTAGCAATAAAGGATTGTCGTGTTAATCTATACATTGATCAGCTAAAGTTATTAAAAATGCCATATTCAAAACCACGGTTTCTAATGGGACATTAGTTGATTAGAGTTTTCACACCACGGATGTAAAATATTCTTTGATAGTAAAACATAAGGTTGGTTGAGACTTGGAAAATTCCGAAAATGTGATGGACTTTTTGCTTACATTTCTCTCAATGCAGACAGCATAAACCACTGTTCAAGTTATTGTTATTTACATATCACTACTTCCTCTCATCTGTTTTGGGTTAGCCTTGCCCCAGTCCATGTTTGAGTCACCACCATGGCTGGAGAATGTTTTGCTACAATTGTTTCCACTGCACTTAAAACACATGAGGTATTCACACAGACCTCGGGTTCTTTGGATGAGTTGTTCTGTCAAAACTTAAGTCTGGGGATGCATTTTATTTGCCCTGATGGAAAACATGAAGGCAGTGCAGAGGAAATCAAGACTGGGCAGAAGAATACAAAACAAAGGCTTGTAGGCTTTGTAAATTGAAAGCCCTCAGTGAAGTTGGCCTCAGTTGGTTTTGGTACCTTAGAGGTCTCATGCATTTGTGTCCCACCTTATGACTGAAATTTACTTTTTGGAAATAGGAAGACCAGAGTTTTCACAGAGTAATATGTTTCCAAGAGTGTTTCAGTCATTAATCCTGTAAAACCTGTTGTAAAGTGGGGAGGGTGGCCAAGTGGAGGGAAAGCACTCTTGCATAGATAGATAAGGTTCTATTTCAGGAAAGTAATCCAAAATTGGCATCACCTGGCCATCTGTCCTGGTAAGAATTGTATTGCATTCCAGGTTAAATGACTCTAGAGGGACCATACCTTTTTCTGGACATATTTAGTGAGATTTTTTTTCTCTTGTGTTGTGTCGTTCCATTGATAACAGTGTTTCTGAAACCAGCTGAATTGAAGGCAGAAACTCTCTCATACTTTTATTCTCTTCTTCCTTTTAAAAATTTATTTTATGCTGATGAATGCTGATGCTTTTAGTGAAGTTTCATCAGATAGTTGCTGCTATTGCTAAGATGTTTCTTTGTGTGCTATAAAAGATTGTATTTACGTTCATTCAGGTCAGAGACTTCAGCTCTCTCTGTGCTGAAGACAAAGGAGCTCTGATGCCAGGGTTTGTGGGTCTGGAGAGCTGTGGAACTGGTCTTCTCTGGGTGGATATCATCATGCAGGAGAGGAAGAAAAAAGGAGAGAAAGGAAAAGCAAACAAGTTACAAAACATCCTTCCCTACTTCAGACCTGTGTTTCCTTCTACCATTCTCAGAAGATTATCCTCTCAGTCATGGACAAGAATGACAAGCCCAGTTCATGTCAAAATCTGGTAATAAATCTTCATGCTTATATTGCTGCTTCTAGCTCTGTTTCTGGACACATTTTCAGAGGAGCTGTCAATGCCACTTATCAGTGAGTAGGGCTGAGGAATGAGAATTTGAATAAGGTGTCTGCTTAGAGGCAAATGCAGACCCTTTTAAATCACAAACCTTGTATTGTTCTTTGTTTCAGGACCCAAACTGGAACATGCGTCTTTCAATATTTAGTGGCTTTCCCTCCTGGGAGAGGCTGACTTTATCTGCTTATGGCTTTTACTCTTTAATCACACCAGGTTTTAATCATTTGGGCTGAAAGTAGGAGTTACACTCAAGATTTCAAAGAGCAGAGATTTAGGAGCCATTCATTCCAATGCTATCACCTGTGAGGGAGGAACTGGGTTTGCAGCCTTGGTAGCTGATAACATTTCCTGACAGCCTTGCAGAATGCAGACACCACAGCTTGACCTGTCTTCCCCATGGAAGGAGGGGCTGCCTGCTTTGGGAACACCAAACCTCTCATTCATGCTGAGTGAAGGACATGAGGGACCTTCTGGAGATGCTTTCCCAGAGTCCAAACAGAGAATGTGCCAGAGGATGTGCTCCTGTGTGCACCCAAGCCCCATGGAGGTTGGTCCCTCATGGCTCTGGTGTTGAGCCTGCCCTCCCTGCTGCAGGGACAGCCCCACTGATGTATGGGAGGCCACTCAGCTGCTGAGCCTTCTGCCACCAGGCAGCAAAAAGCTCCATTTCTAAGACCCTGTCATAATTTCATGCATGTGGTAATGCATGGAACAAAGGGAATTCCCCCCCCCCGCTTTTAATCCCCTTGCATCTCAGTTTTGCATCTGTAAAATGACAACAATATACTGCTGCTCATAAAAGTGAAGATGTGTGTTGTGCTCCTCATGAATCATGCAAGTGCTGTGTGGTGTCCCATATTCTAGTTAAGGGTACAAGGAAACAAGCAGTGCTGTTGTCAGAGCTCAGACTCAAGAGAGGTGGGAGGGAAAAGGCTGGGAGGTTTTTCCAAGTGAGGATATCTAAGGAAAGCACTGACTAACTGCTCTTCCTGCAAATGATTTCCCCCCTTTTCACTTAATAAGAGAGGGTTCTTGAGGAATGGTGACATATCAGAGAGGGACAACATGGAATGAAAACAGTGATGTTTTCATTGGTGTTCTTTCAGTATGAATTAAAATGGGATCTGCACACACCTTTCTTGCTGACTTCAAGCCCCAGGACTGACATGGGTGAAGTGCTGTGGTAAAATAGGTGTTAGTGAGTTTTGGAGATCCACTTGATAAAGGAGGTGACTCTCACAAATTCTGCTTTTGTAGCAGATTCTCCTTTGTCTCCTGCTGTCCAAGCCTGCATTTCCAGACTGTGTCTGCACCAGGGCCCCAGTCCTGTGTGTGAGGGGGTTTGTGAGGTGAGGAGGGCTCCTCTCCTTTGGCAGACTGAGTCCTGTGCCCTCCCAGGCTCCCACCTCACACAACCCTTTTCCTAAGTGCAGACACATTGCCTGTCTGATGCAGAAACCTTCCATTTCCCTCCCAAGTGTTCTGCTCACACAATGGAAAGTTGTGACAGTGTAGGTCTCCTTGGGGTGAGGACATTCCCATTGTGCTGATCCGAAGGCCACAGATGAGAGGAGTGGTATGGCTCAATCTCATTAGAAGGTATTAAACCACTTCATCTTTTATCCCTACAAGCACAACCCGAGGACAGCTGTGGGTGGCTGTAACACTGCTTTCTCATTTTTCTTTGTATTTCTGTTGCTCAATAAACATTAACACGCTGTAGGAGAGTTAGAGATTTTATTTAGCTGGAGCTGTAAAAATGCTTCTTCCCTTCGAATTTCATCTCCTGTTTTTTTCCTTTGTTCCACTGATGACTGGCATCATCTGTTCATCTCCTGGAGGGTTTTGAACTCTGTTATTATCATTGTCTCTTGCTGCCCTTGTTTTCTGTGCACAGTTTCTGTATTCCCATTGTCTTAGATTAAATTAGCCCAAATCCCATCCCTAGCCTTAGCAAATTTAAGCTTCAATATGGGTAAGAACGTTCCTAATTTTTAAGATGGGAATTGTCTTGCTGGCTTGGGAATTTTTGCAGCTTTTTGAAAAGCAGTGGTATTGTTTCTTGCAGGATCTCAGTGGATGTTCTTTCATTTTCTGCTTCTCTCCTCATGTTCTCCTCTGCCCAAGACACACAGCTCATGTCTTAGCACCTTGGTTTCACAGTTCGTAAAAACCGGCCTAGCCTTGCAGTTTTCACTTGAGCAAATATTTTTTTACACTTACCTAAATTACCATCAGGTCCCAAAACATTGGGGTATTCTAACTATAACAGCAACTGCCTTTTCCAATAAAGATGACTTCTTTATCCACAAACCTGGGAATATAATTTTGTGTGAAATTAAGCTTTGACCCAAAATGTAGGGAGGGGAAGACTTCTGCCTACGGAGATCTTGGAATACCTCATGCCAAATGCAAAAGAAATGATGCTGACACAAATCAGAAAGATGAGACTTGTTGTTTCAAACTACCCGAATAAAATATGCACTTTTATATCTTTTTTTTTTTAGAAGCTTGTTTTCCCTTCTTTTACTAAACCACTGAGGCAATTCAGTGAATTTGATCTGCGTTTGCAAGGCATTTCGGTTGAGAAATGAGTCCTTTTTTTTTTTTTTTTTTTTTTTGTGAATAAAATATCTGCCTGAAAAATATTTGCTTGGCTCTGGCAACGTGGCATATGGGCCTGTGTAATTCCTCTCCGTGGGATGCGTTTAACCCTGGGTGACAAGCACACTGTCAGTGCTTAGTAATCCTCAGTGGAGGATGCACTGGGAATAACGTGGTTCTCAGATCCCGGTTTGTTCTATCCTCACCTCCAGCCAAGGAGGATGGATTGCCTCAGGGGCTCGTTCCCAGGTGCAAATATCTCTTGTAGCTGAAAGTTTCTTTTCACACTTCTCCCGACTGCCAGCCCGAGGAACACACCCACAGGGAGTCCTGTACAGCAGAAATGTTGCTGAAGCAGGCTTCTTTTAAAATTCCTTACTTGCCTCCTTGTTGCTGATTACCCTCCCATGGAGAGGTGGGGGAATGGTGTAACACTTGGTAGTACATTGGAGAAATGATGGCCACGGGGTTCTGCATCCCTTCAGAACACTTCTGCTGTGCAATGCTGGGAGCTGTTTTAGCTCTAGGTTTTAGCTCTAGGTCCAGCCCTACTTCAGAGTATGGTAATGTATTAATTTTAATGACTGAAGAAATGAAGGGTACTTGGTTAGCTGAAGTTCTAATACAATATGTAAGACAGAATGAAAAATAAATTAATTTTAAATGGTTTGCAGACATACAAAAGGTTCATTCGCTGCATATAACATGCTCAGTAAAATAATATCCTTTAATGTGCTGAACTCTTCATGCTTTTCATGAAGCTGCATCTAATTGTACTATTCAGAGTTGACTTATTCTGCCAGTGCCTTCCTTTGAGAAAAATAGCATTTTAAGACATGACTAGCACTCTAAGTAGTCATTAATTCTTAATTAATTCAGAATGAAAATTAAAATTCTGTACTTTACACATGAACCTGAATACCATACACAATACATACATTCAGGAGAATTACTCTGCAAATGCAAGGTGAACACTAGTGTGTGTGTACACCTATATATATGCATACACCTGGATCTGAATATACAGATATACCTGCATGTCTGTGCCAAGCCAATGGTGGGACATTTTGATGTTTGCTTCTGAAGAAAATTCAGCTTTATCAGTCTCCTGTATGCCTTTGATTTTCCCATCAGAAGTGATTAAATAATGAAATCTGGAGGAGGCTCTTTGGGCATCTTACATGCAGCAAGAAAAGGAAAATTTCTTTGAAGGTAGACATAACTTCACTAAGAGTTGTTTGTTAATATAAGAAGGAGGTAAATTAGTTTAATCCATTTGCAATGTAGCACAGTGAGAAATTACATGAAAACCAAATGAAAATGGCTGTGACAAACTGTCCAGATGGTGGGGATAGTTCCAGAAGAGAGGATGTTCAGCAAGGGACAAGCCTCTCCAGAAGGTGAGAATAGAAAAATCACTTTGGGAGTAGGCTAACAGGAAGTTTCAAACCCCTGTGAAGACATGATTGAAAACATTCCTTTTGAAGATCTGGAAATGAACCCAAAGCCTATTTGGACATTTTAGCACATGGCAGGTCACATTCATTTTAAAACCCATCCTCTTGTAGCCTCTGAGCATCAGACTGAGCAGCTGTTTCTTTCTTTTCGTCCTTTCCCTTTTTGCCAGGACCTGGCATTATTTATCCCGTGGGCAGCAGTCACTGAAAATAGGTTTCCTGACCCCTTGGAAACTAGAGGAGAGTGGTGTCCTGAAATTTAAGGCTTTTAATGAAGAGCTTAGGAGAGGCATCCAGCCTGTTCAAAGGCCTTTAAATCTATTTATTAGACACAGAGCTACAGAGAAATCTGTGGCTGTCAGGCTGCCAGCCAGAAGACAATACAATTCTTTCTGAGCCCCTGACCAATTTTTGTTCTGTTCCATCTCTGGAATTGGTTGTTCCTGCCTCTTGCATTCAGCCTCTTAGACAAAAAAAAAAAAAAAAAAAAAAAAAAAAAAAAAAAAAAAAAAAGAAGACAGCTGAATTTAAAATCACAATATCAGTGCAGCTCTAGCTTCTGTGCTAGTAATCAGGACACAATGTACTGCTGAGGGTGCACACTGTATTATGCAACTCATTCAGCCTGTAATTATCCCTGATTCCCCTCCTGTTGTAGCAGAACAGCTCCAGACTCTTCCATGGCCATTCCAGGCTGTGCAGCTCCTGCTGTTTGTTAGCTGCTCAGATAACAAACTGTACTGGTGCTGGTGAGCTGGCCTTCAGGGACACAAAGGCCTTTAAAATTCAAGTTAGTTTATTTTTAGGGTTCTTATTAGCATGTCATATATCTAATGTTCACAGACCAGGAGCAGAATCTCTGCTGTTGGTGTCTTTTCATATTCCCAGGTGTTGGGTGCTGGAGTGTTTTAAACTTTTCCACTTGGTTCTTTAGTAGAAGTTGGTCTGGGCAGTTGTGCTGCTTGAAATGTTGAATAGTCCCAGTACCTTTCCAATTTGGGGTCACTCAGAGGTCAACAGAGAGATGGATTAAAGGAGGGAAAAATGCACAATATTGACTGAAACTATCTACAAACCACAGGGAAAAGCAAGGGCAGCAGTAGGTATGGCCAGAACTGCTGGTTTGACTGGCATTACAACAAACTGGAAGAGGTACACTTCTCTTTTTTGGAAGTATCCAAGTGCTGGGATCATGCTTTGGGCAGAATTGCTGGTCTTGGAAGATGAGGAGAAGTTATTTACCTGCTTTTGTGTCTTGGACAAAACCTGTGCCTTTGGCAGCATTGGGCTAAACTCTGCACAAATGCAACCTTATCCAAAATTTCTGGAATTCACTGAAACAGCATTTCATTGATTCCCCACAGCTTCTTGACCTGAATTTCGTTCAAATAGAGCCAGTGAAATGCAATAGTGACACTTGATTATTAGTAGGAAAAGTGAGTTTCTCCCTTCACCACCCAGACCTTGAATCTCAGTAAAATTCCTATCAAACTACCCTAGCCTTGTTAAGATTTCTAAAATAAATGAGATGGGATAAGACCACCTGCATTTAATGTATTGGTTTGCATATTTACAAGAAGGAAGTGGTAATGGAAGTCTGAATGCCTGAATTATTGCTGCACTTTCTTTAAAAGAACCATTTTTTGTAGAACCCAGACCTGCCAGGAGTGCATGCCTATGAACCCAGCAAGGACACCCCTGCACACACTTCTCCTGTGGGTATAATTATGGCATTTGCCTTTTAAATCTCTGCATGTTCTAGCACGATGGTGCCTGGAATAATAATAATTGAAACATTTTCATGTTACCTAGCAATGATGCAGTTTATGCCTTAGCAGTGTGTTCTTAGGTTATGCCTAATAAAAGATGACGAGACTTGCTTGAAGTCTTGATCCTGCAGCAGCAGCAGCATAATCTGCTCGGGTGAGCTGTATTTTCCTTCTTGCACAGATAAATAGCATAAAAATTGGATCATTTGGAGAAACTTTGAAGCAATGTTGTGAAACAGTTACTGTGTGCACTGGTTTTCTTTTGTCCTTCCTGCCTGGCCCAGATTCAGAAAGCCTCACTGAGGGATTTTGAGTTATTGTAATTGGGGCTGATTTCTCTTTGAAGAGAGAGCTCATCTTTTTCTTCTCTGTGATGAGAGGGAGGTGCACATCCGAGACCAGAAGACCAGGTGTGGCTTCCATGGATAGTGTTTGACCAAGGCCAAGGGTGAGGGGCCAGATATTTTTGCTTTTTCATCCCCATTCCTTGTTATTTAGGTGGCCACCCTTTCTGGGCAAGGACTGCCTCTGTTACATATATGTACTAATGCCAAATGAAAATGCAGCAGCAGCCAGAGCTTCGTCAATGACTGTCACTTATTTACTTATCTGTCCAACACAGGCCATGACACCTGCCTTTCTCTCCTCCAAAGGCCATTGCACTGACTGGAAAACATAAATGGCTGTGAGGAAACCACAGAGCCTGCTCATGTCTGTGCTCAGTCATCGATGGCATCTTTCTTTAAATTAAAGCTATGGGCAGTAACTTCACCTGCCAGCAACATGATTTAGTCACTGTGGAGTTCCAGCTCCCCTTCTTTGGTCCCAGAACTAAAGATGTAATTTTAGAGAAGCGTATGAAAGGTCAATTAATTTTCCCAAACCTTTATCTTGAAATATCTGTGTTTGTTTGACCTTCCAGCTCAGTCAGAATTGGCGTGGATTCAACCTCCAGCTAAATGAATGCTGCCTATTGATTTCACACAGACCAACACCAGTTCAGGGATGGTCAAAAGCCACTCCTTCAGCTTTCTGAGGCTTAAAAACTGAAATATTGTAAGGGGTGGGTTACCTGGACAAGATGTTGCAAATGAAAATCCTTTGTGTGGATGATTCTTAACCAATAATATTTTTCACGAGGTGAGGTGCAGATCCTGGGTTAGGGGGGTCTGCTGACTGTGGCAGCCTGGGCCATCAGCTGACATCTTTGTCTCAACCTTCATTTCTGTGTGTCTGTTACAGCAAAACTGGTTAAAAAGCTTTTGGATAATACCTAAATGAGGAAAAAGTTCAAAACACCTTCTGTTTACTGCTGGGGGAAAAAATTAGTTTTTTCCCATTAAAAAAAAAAATAAATGAGGATTTTATCCTTGAGTTTTCCTTATGGAAAAGATGTTGATTTCTTGGCATGCTCCCCTTCATACTTGCATTGCACCATCGTGATGTCTGGGAAGGAAATGCATTTCAATGGCAAAAAGAGGGACAAAGCATTTAGGATGCTGTGTGTTGTGTCCTTGTGTGTGGTGAGAGGAGATGGCTCATTGGAGTTTAATGAGTGGCATTAGGGCCGGTGTGTAGTGACTGAGAAGGTGATACAACAGACCTACAACACAGGATCTCTGCTATTTTGTAGCTGTTTAATTCAGTGAGGTTTCTAAATGCGATGTTTCAGCAGCAGTTTCACACTTGGCCTGTTTAATCTCGTATTTTTGGTTTAGAATCTCCCTTCTTGAACAGAACTATAAAAATCTACTTATTCTTTCTCTCAGTTTCAATACTTAGCTTTAGCTTTTAATTTGTTCTCCAATGACTCATTTGTGAATTGGAAGGACATGTTACTCTGTGCCTTTAGTTCATTCCTTTGGTGAATTTTGAAACTGTAGAGGAATTACATTTTGTGCTTCTAATAATTACAGGTTAACTTCCTCTTGTTTTTAATCTACCCTACTATGGCTTGGTCAGCTGTTCTTTACATCTATTACTGCATCTATTTTTACACCAATTTGTCCTGAATACAAGCTGCTTTACTTACTTATCCTTCTTCCAGTTTAGGTTTTCTCATCTACATGATGAAAACAAGCTGACCAGCTGATGGGAAATAGCTCCTTTCACAACTTCAGCAGAGATTTTTTATCATTGTCCTTTCAGTACCTGCGAGGCTATATCTAGAGGAGTGTGAAATCCTCCAAAAATTGCCCTATATCTTATTGATTGATTGATTGATGGATTGGATTGATATTGAGATACATCTCACGTATGTATGGCATAGCAACAGAGACATACTGGCCTACAAATGACATCCTGACTAGCCCACAAAATGGCTGAAAACTTCATTTCCAGGCAATTTTCAGCACCATTTTCCAGCATGTTCAAGTAGGTCTGCTTGACTTTTTTTTTTCTCTTTTTTTTTTTCTTTTTTTTTCCTGTTTCCTCCTTCTTATTTAAAGCTTCTGAGGTCTTTTAATCACTTACTCTGTTTGATTGGGTTTTTTTTTTTCATATCTTATAATAAAATACATGCTCACCCTTAGAACTGCATATCTCAAAGGAAGGCTTAAAATTAAATTATTAAATTTATAAGGCCCATATTGAACAGTATATTTGCCAAATGCTACAAGATTATTAAGCAAAGCTTAATGATGTTTGTTGGCCAAGTCTGTAGGCTGTGCTGTAGGAGCTCAGTGAAGTTTTCATCAATGATATTTGATATGTGGTAAGCAACCACTATTTTGGTTGTATCGAGCTGCTGTGTTCTCTGCAGCTTAGAGGCCAGGGAGGGCTGTGAGTCTGGGACCAGGTTAGTGCTGTAATGAAGCTCTGGAGCTGCTCAGAGATGTCAGTGAATGCCTCTCTGTGATGTAGGAGGAGGCTGGTCAGCTTGGAGAGGTGTGAGTCAGCTCCAGAGTGCAATTTCACAGTGCAGAAGACCCTGTGAAAGTGGTGACCTTTTACTTTCGTGGAATAGCTCCACTGTGGAGAAAGAGACTCTGGTCTTTATGTTTTTGGAAAAGCCACGTAAGAGCCAGGATCTGCTGGGAGCTGCGTGTCAGCTGTCTCCTTTGGGAAGAAATGTGATTTTAGGGAACAAGAAAAACATTAGAACACCTAAGTAAACACCTGACAAGTAATGGTAGATCTGCTTGGTTCTGTTATGAGCAATAGGATCTTGTAGACTTTGAAAGTTACTCTCTGAACATTCACATGGAGTGTGTTTAAATTTGAAGTGTGGTCTGGCAGAATGAATGGAGGGTGTGATTTTATGGGCTGGGTTTGGGGATTGTGTTTGGGCACAAACTGGGTTTTTCCAAAGCATTAAAGCAACTCAGAAGCCTTAGTCTCACTGTAGAGGATGATTTAAGCAAATGAACTCCTTAGTATGTTAACTTCTGTATGAAATGTGATTTCTAATTGCTTGAAGGCCCTATCTGCAAAGGAATTCAGATGTCAATTACAGTTTTAAAGAATACATAACTAACCAGGATGCCTACTTCTCGTGATTTCAAGTAATTTTGTTCTAAATTATTCTTGCTGCTCTCCTTAGATTTTATGCTACCTACTAAACAATTTAGCTGTTTTGGCTAAACTTCTCCCCAGGGTAAGGGCACTTACTTAACATACTTGTTCCCAAGGAAGACCTTGCATTTTGTTTTTCATTTCCAGAACAGAAAAAACTCCAAAACAACCCTTAGATTGTCTCTTTGGAGCTCCTTACCTTTTTAATCTGTGCATTTTAAGATTCACAGAGAGTATTAGATATTTAAAAGCCCTCATTATTCTGTGTTTGTCAGCTTTGAACTGTCTTTGCTATTAGCTTCTAAATGATCTAAGTCTTTCTATAACCGACTGGAGTGTTCCTCATTTACTGTTCCCCAGACTTTAACACTATCAATTTATAAGCACTTCTTAATTTGCCTCTAGTTACAATGCTTTCTGTATTCTGCTTTCTCCACCTCTTCTGCCACTTGAGGTATCGCAGGTATTTACTATTGACCTTGAATGAGTGTTTTATTTAAAAGAACAAACCTTATTTTTTTTTTTTTTTTGATTAAGAGAACCGGTGCACTCATCATTTTATCCTAGTGCAGTGAAGTACACGGCTGTTTCAGGCATAAATCTTTCTGCCTCCTTGTGCTGTGAGTGCAGGAACGCTGCTGAAGATCACTTGTTCACCCAAACTTACCCTAAAATCCCTTTCACCGAGCTGCCAAGCCCCTGCCATCACTCCTGCATTTGGCTCCTCTCCTGTGGTAAATGATGCTGTTGTCGGGTCAGTGTGGGCAGGGAGAAAGCAATGGCATGCAAAAAGATCCTGGCTGGCTTTGTGTCACCTCTCTCTGACGTCCTGCACCTCTTCCTGGCTCTTCGAAAGAATTAATCTGGGGAAGAAAACTCTCTTTAGCTTGAAAAATTTGCACTGCACCAAGATGAACAATGTATTTTTATTTTTTTTTTTTTCATCCCTGGCCGGATCTTCTTGCTGAAAGATAAGATCTTGGATAGAGAAGTCAAAAGGCAAAGCTGACAGCTCTTCAGCTGCTTAATTCATAGGTGATTGTGTCTATTGTATCAGCGATTGTATCTATTACAGCAGAAAGTGTTTCCATGGTTTTCCTCCTTTCAGTTAGCACAACTTTTCTAACATTTTTCTAATAAGCTCCCAACAATGAGGGAAATTGTGTGATAATTAGGTGTAAATGCTGCGTTGGATCCTATTTTGTACCAGTTCAAGGCTTTTCCTTCTTGCAAAAATACATCAGCAAAGAAAAAATTCCTAGCAACTTTTTTTTTTTTTTTTTTTTCAAAACAAAGTAAAATTTAAACATCGTGCTTGTTAGTGGTCTTTTTTTTATTCTTCCTCCCCCTACCCCCCTTTCTCCAGATAGCCCTGGAACAATTTATCTGTAGGAAAGACATACACTGTCTGAAACTGTGAGTAGTGATGCTGCCCACCACTCTTGAGTAATTTGTTGACAACCCTCTGATTAAACTTTCTTCCTTCCTCCCTTTCAGCCCAATTTAAATCAAAATATCTGTGGAAACAATTTCTGCGAGAAAAATGGAAAAGTTCTCAGGGTAGCTGAAGTCCCACAGCCTTCTCCATTAGCGTTCCTGGGTGTTTGTTCCATTCACGTTTTATTTATCCTGCTCCTGAGGTGTATCATGAATAGCACTTGTGAGGCATTCCTCGCTAGGTGATGTGAGTATTGTGAAGAAGTAAGATCTCCTATCAGACCAAGACATTTGCCATGAGAAGTTCATATTAGAAAGCACGCTGGTTGTCCGGCGAGAGAGATGATCTGAAGATCAGGATGCTCTTTGGAACACGTGCTTTATTGGTCGTGGGGAGGCAGCCTGACTGGGGAAGGGTCCAGGGATCCAGTGCAAAGAGTCCAAGAGGGTCCAAGGGAAGGCACGCAAAGAGGCCGAGCTCCTTGTTACATTCCATTTTAACCCTTTCTATTGTGAATATTCTAATGAGCATTAACTAATCACCTCTAGATACAAAACCTACAGAATCTACATACAGCCTATGGGAACTACAACATTACAATACTACTCTACAGACCAAAACCAGTGAAACCCACCTTATCCCTGATATTTGGGAAGGTCCAACATTTTATTCATCCTTTTGTCTTGGCAGGGGTGTTACGGATTCACTCAGCCAAGCCCTTTCAGCTGCTTAATCACCTTCTTCCTGTCCAGCAACTTACAGTTCAAACTTTGCTTTTAATTCTATTCCTCTTGTGGGTTTCATACTTTTAGAATCTTTTACTAATAAATCATCTCTGCAGGGCCTAGCTACTTCATCCTCCCCAACAAGTTCACAATTACAGCTGTACACAATAAAATACTGTCCAATCGGGCATCTCTTGCACTGATGGCCGAGTTGCTCGGGGTACCAGCAGAGCTCCACGGGTGGGCTCAGGAGAGCTGTGTTCCCAGCTCTGGCAAACAGCTTTGCCCTTGGGTCAATCACTTCACCTCTCCGTGCCCTCGTTTTCACTCCCATCATCTCTCTCTGCTTTGATGTTTGCTGAACGTGCTGGTGCTGGGGCGATCTGCTTGTTCCTGCGGCCCGGAGTGACCCCACTCCCTCCAGCCTCTGCAGCCACCTCTTGGCACAGTGTTCATGGCAGCAGGGCAAACTCACACCTTCCCTTTCCCGGAGTTTTAATAAGCTGCATTCACTGATGTGCCAGCATCCTTAGGTGCAAAGTGCTGTGCCCTCACCGCTGTTATCACCTCCAGGCCAGGGTGCCCAAAACAAAAGTGCAGTGGCTCTGTGGCAAGCAAACCTCATGCCTTTCAAAGAGGAGGAGGAGGAGGAGGAGGCTCCCTCCTGCCTGGGAGCAGAGATGTGCCTCCTTGAAAGCATCGCACTCGGGTTTAAATGTAAAAAAATAATAATGCCGAACTTTAAAAAGGCAGTGGAAGAGGCACGGCTGTAAGTGGTGAAAGCAAACCCACTGGCAGCTCAGTGTCTGCTGGCTGGAGCAGATGTTTGCCCAGCCTGCAGCTGCCCTGAGGCCAGCGCTGCAGAATGGCCATTAAGTGACCTGCCCTCCTGCTCTCCAGGGAGCCAGCTGATGGGAGCAAGGCTGCTTTGGAAGAAGTCAGAGCCAGCAATGACAGGAGCAGGAGAAATAAGGATTTGTGCTGATTTTGGTGGTCCAGCTTCCCTCTGTCTGAGCAGCGACCCATGAAGGAGCAGCTTTCCCCTTTGCTGGCTCCTTTCTCATCCCCGGGAGAGCAGAAAACACTCCTTGTGAGCCAGTGCCAGAAGGTGTTGCACAACACCTCCCATGGAGAAGGGAAAATACTTGTTTTGGCAAGTAAGCCAAGGATTTCAAAGAGAAAGTGCAAACACGTGCAATAAGCTGAGTAGCTGTATTTCTTCTTGCTGGTAAGTGCAGGCATGACACAATCCCCGGGCTGAATAACACTCCCAGTAATGCAGAGGTAGCTCCATCAGAAGCAAAAAAGTTACTCCAGATTTATGTCAGTGTTCCCAGGAGTTTACTGTGTTTTTCAGTCATCTTTAAGAACAATCACTGCAATCTCACTGAGCTCATAAAAAGGGTAGAAAATATTTTTGAAGCCTAGCACAGCACAGACACACAGTGTGATATTAAATTAGGTTTTTTTTTTTTTATTCAGTAGCCTCTCCAAAGATTTATATCCATTTATCAATGCCTTTTCTAAATTACATACATAAAATCTTTACATGCAACATAACAAAACGTCATGAGCAGTATCAGCATTCAGATGGCATTAGTGACATTCAGCATGACAAACTGCGTAGGAAGCCGGTTGTCAAAGCCCTGTGATAGTGAAAATGGCTCTGCTCTCAGCACCAAGATATTACTGCTCTCTCCTAAAGTCTGAAAGGCTGCTAAAAAAGTCTATGATATATTTTGTAATTATGTTAGAGGCATCAACATACCATTAAAGTGCTCAGTGTTTGGTATCCATTGCTCCACTGAGGATATGTGGGAGCAGTCCAGCCTTTCCACGTCATCCCACTTCCCCAAGAAACAAAAAACACCTAAACTTGAGCAACTAAAACTGTCCGTTGTTTTATTTGTTTGGGTTTTTTAACACAGTGCTAAACACAAAGCAGCGTTTAGCCTCTTTTAGGGGAAGATCTGAAGACACTGACAATAAATTATTGAGAGTTACTACAAATGGCTGATTTCCACACCTGGAAGCACACTCTGTACAGGAGTTCAAACCTGAATCTGCACAGCTTCTGTCCTGAATTAGCTGTAAAAAGGGAAATCCTGAACACTTCAGGATGATGTATAACAGAAGCAACAGACCCATAAAGATTTATCTTTTGTTTACTTTAGTACACTTGGAGATTAGAGAAGCACAGGAACCAAGGGTGATTAGGGAAGGGATTGAGGTGTTTGAGTTCTGGTGGTTTTGATGGGAGATTGATTCCTCAGCATCTTTGTACCTCAAGGTCTAAGGTGCTACAAGGTGTGCAGCTTGACAAATGCAGCAGATGCCCAGGATGGGCAGAGTTGTCCTCATGGTGCCTGGAGCAGTGAGGGGATGTGGCCAGCAGCATTCAGCACATCTGTGTAGGATCTGCACTGGGTGTGGGCTCACAAATGATGCCTGAGGTGAGTTAGAGTTAAGCCTGAGTGTAATGTGCTGAGGGGCCTGGTTTGCACATGAACCTGAAGGTTCTCTCCACACCAGAGTTACTGCAGGAAAAAACTGCAGATGCAGATATTACTGTGATTCAGGATTCAGGAGCATTATCCAAAGTCACAGGGTGAAAGGTGCTTCTCCTGAGTCACTCTGGGTGGTAAGCAGCACCACAGCCATTCCTTTCATATTTATCCAGTGTTGTTGCTCCAGGGCTGTGGAACATGCCCATTGAATCAGAGAGACAGAGGAGAGGAGCAGGGGGAACAGCTCTGTGTGCTCTGCCAACCTGCAGCTGTGACCTTCCTGTTTACCACATGTAGATATATATATACATATATTTTAATATTTTTTTACATTTGTTAAAGGAATGAAGCAGCAAATCACCAACAATAACAGAAAAATCAATACCCGCCTCTGCTTCTTTTGTGAGATCTGGAACATGGCCTCAATCTGTCAGACTGAATTACAGAGAGTGTGGGTGTCAGCAAGGGCTCAAACAAATAGACCTGCCAGGCTGCTCATTGATAAAAGGCTTAGGTCTGTACCAGTGTCACCACTGCTGCTGCCTCCAAAAGGCACGGAGAGAACATGAACCCTTCAGACCAGAGGCGAGTTACAGAGCCATGAATGTGTTCACTTCCACTTTGCATGTAAGTTTGCACCAATCTCCGGGGAAAAGAAAGGGTAAACAAACAATTTGACAAATACAAGGCTCTGGGGCTTTACCTTGCTAATGGGTGTTAAATCAAATGGATGAATTTGAATGGAAGGTGATATATCAACACAGGAATGTCATCCCAAAATAGGCCATTGATCCACTAGCTGAGAATCCAGTCTTTGACAAAGGTCAATGCATCAGAGAGAGGAACAACCTCCTCCAAACTCATCATTTTCCCAGGCAACAGTAAAAGGCTGTATCAGTATATAGAGGAAAGCTTCCTCCTGTGACTCCAGATGGTAATTAGTTTATACCCTGGAGCATGAAGATTAACATCCCTTATCACTTTTAATTTTGCCAGTGGATATTAAGCCACTGCAATGAGCTTTTGAATCTTCGGGTAATACACCATGAGATTTTCCTCTTACGAAAAGGAGTTGCTGGGGAAGTCCAGCAGAGTGTTTGTATTGTCCCACTGCCCAAATAGACCAGCCAGGACAGCTGCTTGTGCCAGTGGTGGAAGAAGGTGGTGCCCAGCAGTGCTGTCAGGAGTAGCATGAGGTAATTCAAATGTTAGCACTGGGGATTTATAGACACAGAAACAAGCTTACAAGAGGAGCTGAGCATAACTTCACTGACACATTCACTGAGAGAGAAGACCACCTTTAAGTTGTTTAATTAGAGGTGCTTGGCAGGGTGCAGCACAGTGCAGATTGCCCAATGATGAAGGTGGCACCGATGGGTTTGCCTGGCAAACTGAGACACCCAGAGCAGCTCAGGGCTTGGGCTGCTTCTGGACAGACTTGCCTGGCTGCTGTGCCCTGGAAGACAGATGCTCAACACTCTGCCTTCTCTGTCCCTTCTGGCCCAGGCAGTGCCAGCTCAGTGTCCCCTGTTGTTCCTGCCCTCATCCTGAGCCTCAGTTCAGTGAGGCAATTCTGACTTGCCCCAGCTGTCCTTCCCACCGTGGGACAGACAGAGCTGCCCCTCCTACCCCAGAGTCTGCCTAGACATCTGAAGGTCTTTGGCTTGCTGGCTCTGCATCTCACCCTTCCCTCCAGGGGAATGTCTTTCCAGATTCTTCTTCTAAGCCTCCTTGCCTTAAATACATTGTTAATCCAGCCAGAAAACCAAAAGTTCCCACAAGGGCCTTATGCAGACCAATTCCTCCTGTTTCATATTTTCTTTTAACTAAAATATTTCCTTGCTACTTTATTTCAAAACCAGCTTTGATGATATGAATGTCGCTAGATTCCACATTAAAAAGAGGACACGGAAAATATGATCTTGTTCTTCCCCTGCTCTGAGTAGGCAGCAGTTAATTTCACAGACGGGTTATAAACCATGTTTAAAGAGGAAAAGTCTTCCTTTTAATCTGTATCAGCCTTTGCAGCCTTTCTAATTTCATGAAATGTCTCCTCATTCTTGTCCTGTACTCTGGGCAGAATAGGAAAATCCAAGGGGCTTTCATTGCATTGTTCATTATTTCATATGCCTTTGTCATCCTCTATCTATCTATGCAGCAATGAAATATTGTTAATAGGGGAGCAGAAGCCTTTTGTTGAGGACAGGAGCTGATTGCCATGGACAAGTGACTAATAATATATGTGGTTAAGATTGTAATTTGGAGAAAGGCTAGCACAGGAGAAAGCAGAGAGGAGCATACTGTTTCTCCAGATGAAAAGAGTCAATGCCATAAAGGAAGCAAAATAAAGATGAGCATCCAGGAAGGGGGAAAAAATTCCTCTTTTTTGAGATTGTGTTCACCTCTATACCAAATGCTCTCTTTTTTGCCTTTCTTGTTTCAATTCTCAGTGTAGCAGCAGTGATGTGAGAAGGGTTAGTCTTGCAGTATCCTCATTTTCAAGAGTCTTATGGTAGCGTTTGTTCTTGCAAGGTGCAAAAGTCTTGAAAAAGTCTTCATTTATTCAACAGATCTAGACAAGCCTTTGAACTTCTGTGTGCCTGAACTGAACCTGAATTTACAGCCTTCATTAATGACCTGATTCATCTTTCCATGAAGTCAGCTGGAGTCTTTCCATTTAAGTCAGTGTGTCCACTTAGAAACTAACAGCCTTGCATAGATTTGTACTAACTTGATTTGGGGTAGCTTCTTTAGAATTGTTTCTACACAGACCCAAAAGAGGAAATGACAATCAATGGATATTTAAAATATGTGATAAAAGATCACACAGTCTAAGAGTGCTTGGATTTTCACAGAAGTCTATGGTTAAACGCCAAGCACCATAATGACAAAAAATTTGAATGCATAATTTCTACCCCAAGACCTCCAAATCCTAGCCTGACTAGAGTTGGATGTCAGATCATACTGCTCCCTGAAATGCAGCCTTCAATCAGGTGTTATCCTTATTTCCTATGGAGACAATCATCTGTAGCAAACAAGGATCTGGCTTAGTTATTGTTAGAAATGGTTATTGTTAGAAATAAACCTGGTTAGAAGCTGAAGCTCCTGTTAGAAACCAGGGTGTAGGGGGAAAAAAAATCTAAAACCTGTCTGCTGTGAAGTGTTGAGGAAACTCTTCTGCACAACCAGAGATCACTCAGTGTCCAGTACCTGGGAGCCACAGCAATTTGCAAGGAGATGAAAGAAAGTGGGATTTTAGAAGGTAGCACCCTCAGACTGGTGGGCAGCCAGCCTGGCAGGGGGGCTGTGGGCACTTAGCAGACAAAGTGCTCCTGTGTGTCTGCCATAGCCTCTCCTGATGTGCCTGGTTGCCACAATCAGCAGGTTTCTGCAGAGTGTTTGTGTTCCCATGAGCCAACGTCCTCCCCTGGTCCTGCAGAGCTCCCCGGCTCTGCTCCTGAGGGTGCTCCAGGGCTGCTCCCAGGCGGTGAGCTTTGCTGCTCAGGTTATGTGAGATGCAGCTGCAGGTCTCCTGCAGGCACAGCTAATTCCCTGCTGCTGGTTTGCCAAAGTCTTATCAGGCACTTTAATGTCAGCAGAAAGCCGAGCGAGCACTCAGCCTGTCATCCCTGAGATTCGTGAAGGATCAGCTTTGGGAAGGGATTATGCTGAATTTTCTTTTCATCTGTTATTTATGAATTTTTTTTTTTTTTTTTTTTGGCTTGGCTTGGCTTGGCTTTGCACTGTGCCAATCTTGTGCTTGCCCCAGGGGGGCTGTGAACTGCAGCAGTCTTCTTGCCAGCTATTTCCTGAATACCTGTGGTAACAGCTTCCAAGGGGCCGTGCCACTTATTTGTTCCTCTAAATGGAAGCGTGTTGCAGCAGCAGCGCTCACTGCAAGCTGCAGGGAATTGAAGGAGAGTGAAATTGCTACAAATTGAAGAGTTAGGAAAATATGACTTAGCCTTGCCTGGGAAATAAGCCACAACACAGAGCAGACCCTTTTAAATGAAGCATATAAATATGCAAATGCCAGCGTGGCTGCGTGTCTTATGGAATTGTTTTGTGAGCACATTTCTCCCTGGCAAAAGCATTACATGGGCCACATTCAGTCAGTTTTAGGAGAGTGCACAGTTTTGCAGAGTGATGGAGAGGCATAGCCATTCATATGTGTCCACAGCTGATTCCTACACTGTGTTGATGTAGGATCTCTGTAGCTCAAGAATGGCAAACAAAATTCTTATTCACCATGCACAGCACTCTGAATAATTCACAACCCAAACTATCTGTCCTGGGCACCAGGAAAGGTGGAAAGCAGATAATCAGAAACATCCCATGCAGGAAAGCCAGCCAAGTGACAGGAAGCTTCAAGGATGTGTGAGATACACCAGGATTATCTTACATAGCAAAAGGGAATTAGAAAGAGTTGCTATTCTTATTCATCCACACAGTTGCTTTTGAAGTCAAGCAACTTAATGCTGTGGTCTGTGGCTCCAAGAATAAATCTGTGGCACAGAGCTAGGGAGAGTTGTGGTTTTACTCGTGGTTCTACTTGATTCTAAAAAGGTCACTTCATAGGTTTCCTTCTCTGCCTTCTGTAGTTTAAGCAGGAAACCCCCACAGACAGGAGGACATCGTGCTGCTGATCATGGGTGCCATAAGTGACTCCTCAGGGGATGGGTATTTAGGGAAATCCCTCCATCTCAGGCTGGACTGGCAGGCAAAGCTGGACCCCTGTGTGCTGGGCAGGAGTCACAGTGCCTGGCTCTGGGGGAGGTGACAAGTGGAGCAGCCACGTGCTGTCCTCTCTGTGGCTGTTTGCTGTGCAGAGCTGTAAAACAGCAGGAGCTTCTTGTGCTGGGCAAGTTTAGGACAGCAGAGTATTTTCATTAACAGAGGGGGATTACCTGCAATGTCAGCCTGGTGGGTGTGAAAAATTTGTAGTTTGTGGAGCTATAGAGCCTTATATACCCTTTGGTCCCCAGGAAAATAAAGCCACGAGCACACAAGTAATGGCTCTTGTCTAGCAATTGATTGGTGTCTGGCTTTTCATGTGGTTCTGCCCTTCAGCTGCTGTGTCTTTGGTGGCACCATGCCAGCAGTTATGCTCCTGCAGAATAATCACATGCAGCAATGTGTTTTCTTTTGTTTGGTTGGGAGCTTTTTATTGTTTAGGGGGTGTTGTTTTGTTCTGTGGATTTTTTATTTTTTGGTTGGTTGGTTGGTTTGGGTGTTTTGTTTTTTTTTTCCCCACCACCCACTCTTTTAGTTGTTATTTTAAAAGCAATAAATGGTTTTGCTCTGGGAGCAGCTTAACAAAATCTCAGCACCCAACAACACACCATTTGGCAGGTGAAGCCCTGACCACAGAAGAAGTGTAGGGAGAAATCCTCCAAGCAATCACAGATATTTTGTTTTCCTCAGGGTCAGCAGAGGCTGGAGGGAGCTGTGGCTGATGGGTTCTGCTGCCCAGCACACAGGAACAGGGTCCAGGAAACGCCCTCCAGCACCAGCTGTGCTCTGCCACTTGCTGTGATGTTTTTCTGATAGCAGATAACTGGGGGGAATATAATCCAAACAGGGGACAAATGCATGCACCAAAACCTAAGGAATATATTTTAGCTTTAGTTTGTGCTGTCTGAGAGAAAATTCACTCAGAGGCTGAGTGGTTTGAGGTGGTGTAGGGACAACCACTTCCTCAAGCTGACTCAGGCCTCCCCACCCAGCATGTGAAAACCATGTTAGCTCTCCTTTAATATTCTTTTTAAAAGGCTTCTATTCATGTTGGTGGAAGTTTTTGTTGTTTTGGGGTTTTTTTTTTAAACTTTTTTTTTTTCCTGAGGCTCTGCAGGCACAAGCCTGTTTCACAGCTGGTTTAGCAAGGATGCATCTAATTTAGAGGGCATTCAGGGCTCCTACAAGCTGTAGTGACACTGATCACATGGGCCAAGCAAAGCCCTGTGGAGGGTCTCTCCTGAAATATCTGCCCAGCACTCTGATGCTGAAAGAGGGATGTAAAACACTGAGCAGCCTCAGAGCAGCTCTGAGTGACAGCTCAGACCTGGGACATGCTGGAGTCTTTGCTCTCCACTTGAACATGCTTTTTTCTGCCTCTGGTACCAAGCTTTCCACCTTTAATTTTTCTTCAAAGCCTTTCCACAAGCTTGTCACTTTGACACTGGCTACTCACTTCCTCAGTTCCCATTTTTCCTGGTGCCCAGGACACCTTGCTCTTGTGACAGCTGCTGCCAGCACACCAGCCTGCTGGGTTTGTGCTTTATACAGTCCTGTGAGTTTAACTGCACTGGCCAGGCTGTCTTGTTGTGGAGGGAAGGGACATGTTTTTTTTGGTTGGTTGGTTTGGGTGTTTTGTTTTTTTTTTCCCCACCACCCACTCTTTTAGTTGTTATTTTAAAAGCAATAAATGGTTTTGCTCTGGGAGCAGCTTAACAAAATCTCAGCACCCAACAACACACCATTTGGCAGGTGAAGCCCTGACCACAGAAGAAGTGTAGGGAGAAATCCTCCAAGCAATCACAGATATTTTGTTCTTCTCAGGGTCAGCAGAGGCTGGAGGGAGCTGTGGCTGATGGGCTGATGGGATCCCCCTTGGGATGTGCAGCCTGTAGTGCAGCCAGCAAAATGAGTGTCCAGCGTGCCATCAGAGCCTGGCAGAGTTGGCCTTAGCTGTGAGGCTGTGAAATGTAAATAGTGAAAAGGCCATCGATGCATGTGACCAACAAATACAAGCAAAATGCCAAGTGCCAAAGTGGCTTTGAGAGGAGGCAGTGGCAGGGTTGTGTAATGACTCTGAGCAAAGGCCTGGCTTGAGCAGTCCAGGCTCTGCCCCTGCTTTGGTAAATTCCCAAATCCTCCAAATAGAAACAGCCCTTGGACAGGGACAAGTACACAGTAACACAGTGTAAACTTTTCTTTGCTGTTTTGCAAGGAGGATGTGGTTTCTTGTGCCAGTTCTGCTAGTGTTCAGTTAAGCCTTGGGGAGATCAGGAGGAGCTGAGGGCTTCCCACCCAGTTAATCTCTCAATTGTGGCACTTAGTGCTTTTTTTGTCTTCAGAGAATTGAAGTGTAGTCTGGGTCACATGTGGTTTTCATGTTGAACCAAAGCTTCCACATGGTTCTGTTTTTAATCCTGAGCAATGATATCCCAGCAGTGACAGCAGGACAGCCCCACAGGTCTTCCCAAAATCACGTGAGAGGGCGTGTGGTGCTTCAAAGCAGATGAGGAACATGTGATATGAAAAGGCCTTTGTAGCCCAGAGTCACACTACAATAACTCCGTGCTCAACAACAGGTTGTGGTTTGAAGAAATATTGCTTCTGTCAGCCTTGCATAATGGAAACAGTAATCAGCCTCCATTAGGTCAGAATGCATTGTCAGTCCACAGTGGAGCAGAAAGGACTACATCTCGGAAAACCTTTTCATTAAGCAAAGAAAATTGATACCAGTGCTTGGCTCAGCCTAACACTTTGTTCATGAGGCCAAGTGTGGATAATGGTTGGGTTTGTTTTCCTTTCATTCCTTCCTCTATGCACAGTTATTTTGATTAGGAAACATCCACCTTTCATTCTAGATGAACAAGTCTAAAAAAAATTTCTCCCAACATTTATTATCTTGTGTACACAATCAATGTTTGTGTAAAGAACAATGTTAGAACATAGTTCAGGGAAAAATATTTTGGCTTGTGACTGCAGTCACAACAGTCTCATTTTGGTTGAAAAACATTTTTTTTTTCTGTATGATAACTACAGTATCTTTTTTTTTTTCTTTGTGGATTTTGTCAGAATAGCTAAGGGTCATGTTAATGGGGAATGTTGTGCCTCTTAGTAGCTCACAACTACATGTGTGCTTTAATGATGTAGCACTGGCTACATACACAGGGGCCTGCATGGTTAACTGTGCAGCCAGTGTATGAAAGGACTGAGGTTTAAAGGGTAGATACAAGATGTACACAAAATAACACAGGGTGATAAAATATCTTTGTAGAGGCATTCTGTGAGAGCAGCAATGTAAATGATGCTGAGCCTGACTGGTTAACCAGAAATCATTGCTGTGTATCAGCCTTGCAAACACCAGTATCCCCTCACCAGGACGAGCTGATGATGATAATGAAAAAGAGTAAGTGGATGGGTGGGCTTTTGCATAACACTGCCAGATCTAATTCCAGAAGTGGTGGATCACAGCTGCTCCTATTACTAGAGGATTTTCTCTCTCAATTTTTTTCCTGTTGCTATTAAGATTTTCTTTGTGGAAATGAGGATCCTTTCAAGCCTTCTTTCTAGCCCTTCTCATTCCATGTATTTTTCCTGCTTGCCCCAAACCCCCTTTGTCTATGAGGATGTAATTAGCAGTAGCTCTTTCCCTCACATTTATACTATCAATAAATCTTCTCAATTAAAAAAAAAACAAAACAAAACAAAACAAAACAAAACAAAACTCATTTCAGGAGACAGAGAAAGCACTTTACTTTTGCTCTGTTGCAGGTGGCTTTGGGGAGCACTGATACTGTGGGTAATGAAACATAAAGCAAGAGGTCAAGGGCTGGGAATTGCAACACTCTGTGCCATTTGCAATATCACTTCTCCCTCTTCCCCTGTATAATTCATGAAGGATTGTGGAGAAGGGAGTTTGGGGTCTCCCCTGGGGTCTGTGCACTTTTCTCACTCGTGGGCTGCTGAGGGCCTGGCTCAGCCAGGGGGTCACAGACAGGAGGCAGAACTGGCTGTGGTCAGCTCATCCTGACATCCTGATGGCATTTCCTCAGCTGCAGTGTGGGCCATGCCACCCCATCTGTGCTCCCACACCTGCAGAACTGTCTTGTTTGCCAGAGTTAGACAGGGGATGAAGTGTCCTTGCTGTGGGTATCCTTTGATATTGGGCCTAGAGATGACCACAGTCCCACACTGCTGTGGAAGTTGCTCTCCCCTGGATCAGGCTGAATCCAATGTTTGTGAACATGAAGAATGAATGTGAACATGGGGAATATGCACAGGAAGGGATTGTACTGATATAAAGTATAACATGATAAGCCATCACCCTGAAGTAACTGCTCTTTCTAGCTGGAGAAAGTCATCCCAAACTTCTCAGTACATGAAACCTCTGGGATCCTGATTTTTTTGCTTTTTTCTTGCATTGCCTCCCTCACTGTTTGCTTCTCTTACTGCTTGCCTGTCTCTAGATATAAATGGCTCTTTTCACTGCAGTAACTGAACGTCCTGAATACAATGAGACTGTAAATTCCTGCAGGGGACATCCAGCCCACAGCCAGGCACTACATAAATAATGATCCATCTAGAAAGAAAGGCTAGAGAAACGTGAAGTTGTGGTGGTTGCTTCTGTAGTATGTACACCTGATACTGAGTCAGCTGGCAAAAAACTGATTAACAAGTCCCTGATCACAGAGCTCTAGAACAATTCCTCCCCAGACTAAACTTTCTTCTCTCCCTGTGCATTTATCTCTTAGCGTTTTGGACCGCAGTCATCCATTAGGCTGTCAGCTTTATATTTCCTTTCTACTATCACTCATAAATTATGCTTAGTCATAAAACTGCAGCTCAGGAAAAAAATTAGTGCATCTGCTGTTGTTAGGAAGCCTTCATGTCATCATCTGTGCTCAGGGTTTCTTTGATTCCTCATTTGCGACCTATCACAAATGTGAGGAAAGATTTTTCTGGCAGAGAAGATTTTCTTCCTTGTCTGATGTATTCATTCAAAGGAAGAACCCTATTCTCCATGTTATTCCCTTCTTTTCCTGTTTACAGCATGAATCTGTCAGGGATACAGCAGTTTGGAGTGGGGGGCTTTTCCATGGATTTGACCTGGGGCTGAGGTGTGGAAAATGAGGTAATCCCATGAATTCTTGTGTGAAGGTGAGGATTGCAGTGACCTGAAGCTCAGACATGGAAATGTGAAACAGAGCTGTGGTAGGGGATGTGTCTTTGAGGCTGAGAGTGTCACGAGAAAGAAATACAGAATGTAATACTCTTGTCCCAAAAGATGTAACCCAAAATAAGTACTGTGAGGGCTGCTGTGGCTTTAATTTTATTTTGGGCCTTTCTTTAAAACTTGCATCTTTTAATGGCATTGAGTGCCTATTCAAGTTCCCAGAAAAATTTCTGCATGAATTTTCTAAACTTTCCCTACTTGAGTTATTCTTTTAACTAGACCAGGATGACTTTGGTTTAACTTTGATTAAAATTCTAGGTAAAAGAAAAATGTCAAAAAGCCCCTCAATAACGTCATTAGTCTGTTTCAATATTTTAATTATGATTTTTCTCATCTGAAAGCATTTGTCTCAAAATCTTATTTCAATTTTTATTTAAGCAAAAACTAATGCAGAAAGTTTAAAAATAGTGAAGTTTTATTCCTCTGTTGATTGAAGTTTTATTTTCTATTTTGGAATTAAAACGAACTTGCAAGTTTATGGAGCTTTCAGCAAAGGACAGAATTCTACCACCTTTTCAGAGATTCTCCCATAGGAAATATGCTCTTAGACTGGATAATCTTGCTGATGAGGTTGGTATAAAACGAGTGTTTAATTATTGTTGAAGACTGGTAAGGCCTTAAGGAGTTTACACTGCACCATTTGCACTGTGTACCAACAAAAAAAAAAAATGCTACTGTGAAGGAGAATCCAGATCTCCTCAGTAAGGTCTGAAAAACAGACCTTGCTTTGCTTCCCTGGGCTTTTCCCATTGCCAATCTCCTGTTCTTGAAGCTGTCTCTGCTGAAGGAGTGGCATGGTCTCTCCTCACCAGAGTTTTGGAAAGGGAGAGACTGGCTGTAGGGTGAAAATATAATTTTCCTTCTTAGGTCCAGGGAAAGCAGTTTT
Source organism: Phylloscopus trochilus trochilus (assembly GCA_016584745.2). Lineage (NCBI taxonomy): Eukaryota > Metazoa > Chordata > Aves > Passeriformes > Phylloscopidae > Phylloscopus > Phylloscopus trochilus. The sequence goes on from WQNJ02000041.1 coordinate 13,055,633, forward strand.
CATGGCTGATGTACAAGCTCCAAAATGGTGCAGGAGACAAAGCAGCTTTTTCTAAGACTGACTTAAGACTGACTCAAAAAAAAAAAAAAAGATGTAAAAATGTACAAAATGTGGTTTTTGCTGACTATCTCATGCATAGAGAATGCTGCTTTTGTGTTTGGCCATTATATCATCAAAACCTGGCACTTTTTCCTCTGCCTGCAGGGACTGCCAGTACAGCAAGTCTGTACCTGGAGGCCTGAACCTTGCCTTAACTATTTAATGTTGTGCAATGATTAGGCCATGTCTCCAGGCCCATTTACTCCATCAGATTAACACATCTGGGCAAGAACACATACTTAGAGAGAAGAATATCCTGACAGATATAATCAAACACCATTTAAATCAAGGGAGACGATGGTGACATTAATCTGCCCTGGTATAACAGCCCATTTAAATGAGTAGGAGGAGGGAGGTGGTACAAGTGAGGATAGATGGTGTGTTTAAGTAGAGAAATGAAATCTCTAGAATGACTTCAGTGGAGATAGTTTTGATTGAAGTCAAGTAGTTAAATGAGCAAGTGAGAGTGATAAATTTCTTTAAACTGGAGACAGTTCAGGTTAACAAAGGTGTGTGAGTACCAGGGATCTGTAACCTGCTCAGATGCACAGAGATCTGTGCTGTTGACACAGATAAACTAACAAACTAAAACAAAATGGCTCAGATTCCTTGTGGGAGCCTAAAAATTGCTTTGTACATTTTACAAATCATTCAGCGTGAGTTTGAGTTGGTAGATTAAGGCCAACCAGATTATAAATAAGAGGATATTTTTGAGACTAGAGCCCAGTTTCAATTGCCAGCTGTGAAGGAAGGGAAAAAGGATAAAGCAGGTTCACAGAGAGCTATGACAAACGATGTCACCAATGTTCCTGAAACGATGCCATTTTTTATATTTGCTCCCCATATCTGACCTACAGCTGTGAGTTGATCACTGTACTTTCTCAAGAAGCTTGAGGTGTGCCCTCCTGCCAGGGCTCTGCAGGTCAGAGCCTGGGTGAATCAGGCTGTAAAGAGACAAAAGCCACACGAAGCATGAGTAGCTCTTCAGAGTAGCATAGGAAGCTATTCATGCTCTGCTCTAACTAAATGCCACTATAAATTACACAAATAGAGATTAGGATTGAAAGGTACTTGCTGTGCTGTTCTGGAATGACTAATGATGCAAATCCAGTCCAAAGTGCTGTTAAGGAAATCAGACCTAGGAGGTAGGTATGAATATTGTGTAACTCTCACCAGGAAGAACACTAAGACTAGACTGAGCTTGCTACATACAAATACTAAATTTTTTAATCATAGAGAGACATAAATAATCCTGAGATTACAGCCTTTCTATTAAAGTCTTACCTTTTCAAACTCAATCAAAAACGTCTCCTGAAGATAAAGCTGCAAATCACTATTACACCTCAAAATAATTCGTTGGATGAGCAGAAATCAGCCAAGGAAAAGCATTTTTAATAAAGCACCTTAAAAATACAAAAATTTTTTGTCCAATTTTTTTTTTCTTTAAAGATTATTTTAGCTACCATCTTGCTTTGACCTCAATAAAGTTGGTACATGAGGTTTATAGAGCTGAGGGTAGAGGCTTCATGAGAAGCAGATGAGGCACATGTCCTGTCACATACCTCCAACCCTGTTCAACAGGATTCCTTAAAGCTGGACAAGCATGGGCTTTCCCTTTCCAGCTGTCTCTTCTGTTTCTCTTTTCTCTGTTTTAGGCTAGGGGCACTGTTAGAAGAAAAACACATCTCAGTAGGTTTGCTCTCTTTATTAGGAGTTTTTCTCTCTAACATTTTCACTTACATGCACACTACCCTTTTTTATAGCACAATGACTGTTTTGTCATGCTGAATAAGTTTTCCTACTCTTCATCTTCCATTTGGGAATATGGTCTAAACCTTACAACAAAGGACATGATAAAAGACAGGCAAAGCACTTTCATTAAGAGGACAGGGAGCTTTTGAAGTACAGTCCTGAAGTCAGCAAACAAAAACTAGGCAGCAAAGTGTGCTGCCTGTTACAATGTGCTTCAGAGATGAGACTAAACCCAAGTGAAATATTATGCTTTTTAGTCTCAGGTCCTGCTCCCAAGTGATGAAAGGGATCTGATGACTTTCTCCTGAGTCAGAGCTTTCATTGCCCCTGAGAAAGGGATGCACTGGTTATATAAATGACAATTAATTGAAGTACCCCAGAGCCTGGGAAACTCCAGAGCAGAGACACACAAGCCTTTGTAGGTGGCACGTAGAAGCTATCAATCAGGAAAGCTGTAACTTCTTTTTTTTTTTTTTCCTAAGATGCAATTGTTCCTGTTAATATATTTATTTCTGAAATCCTACATCCAGCCCCCGGAGGCTCAAAGATGATGTGAAATATCATTACAAAACCAAACTCTCACATTTGAAATGCACTGAATATAATGAGGAAACCCTCATCAAACTAGAGCAGCCACTCTTGCTATTTTGCCTGAAACTGTCTCTGTATCCCAGATGAGAGCTCTTCCCCACGCTCATCTTCTAAAGATGTAAGACCTACTTTAGAGAATGACATTTCCAAGTAAGGAGGGCAGAGCTATGAAAAGCCCTGGGGATATTGGACTGGCTTCAGATTCCTCTCTACCGAGTTTGTTCCACTGTGCTCTATCTACAGTCTATACGATTAATTAATGTGTGATAGATTAGGAACTCCCAAATAGGAAATCGTGTTTTCGCCACAGGCTGTAGCAGAAGTGCACAGGGTCTTATTCTGACATTGCTTTTGCTGATAAATCCTGGGAGGAACTCTGCTGAGTCTATCAGGCAAAGTCATCACAAGGAAGATCTGATAGGGCACAGCGGGCGAGCAAAGCCACCCATCATCCTCGCATCTGAGTCAGCCACTGCCAGGGAACAGACACACAAATGCTCTACTTGGCCTTGATCCTTTTGCTTAATGGGATGAAAAATCATAAACATTCAGGGAATAGCACAGCTAAGGCTCTGGGGAGATATTCCAGCAGCCTTCCAGTACCTGAAGGGGGCTTGCAAGAACACTGGAAAAGAGGGTTTTCCAAAGGGCATGAAGTGATAGGACAAGGGGGAATAGCTTTAACTTGAAGAATCAGTCAGATGAGAGAAGAAATTCTTTACTGTGAGGGTGGTGAGGCACTGAACCCAGTTGCTGTGATTGTTGTGTCCTTGGAATTGTTCAAGGCCAGGTTGGATGGGGCTCTGAGCAACCTGGTCTGGTGGAAGGTCCCTTCCCACAGCAGGGGAGTTGGAACTCATTGATCTTTAAGGACCCTTCCAACACAAACCATTCTGATTCTAAACAGCAGTGAAGCAGCTGAACATAAATATTAGTATTTTATTTAAAGTATTAGGGAAACGCAGCCCTAATTGTAAATCCACCCACTATTATTATCCCATAAACAGAAAAGAACTGTGAGCAGGCAATCCTTCGAGACATATCTTTAAGTGTTATACTTAACCCAGTTGCTCCTAACAAAACAGATTGATTTGTTTCCAAATCTGGACACTGGAATCAAGCACAGTGTATTTTTTTCTGGAGAGAATTTCAATAAAAGGTCAAACTACATCAGTATTGTGGCTGTGGTCTGCAGCACAATCACCCTGTAATTTTGTCATAGTGAAATCCCAACACATTTGTATTTAGTCACACCCAATCTTGAAATTTTATCTCTACCAGAGGGTGGAAACCCATTTATTTCAGTGGGGTACCAGCAACGTATGTGTGGCTTTCTTGTATTTATCTTGTATCAGCTTATGACACTCAGAATTTATAGTTCTTTCTCAGCAAACCCCCCCTGCATTTGTGTGTCATTTTTCCCCCTCTATCTAGATCTCACCTTGTTAACCAGTGTATTACAATGCTTTTAGCTCGCTGCAGTAACATTGCTGACTTCAGTGACTTGAGTTGATATTTTGCCCAGAGACCACCCAGCTGTGTTTGGGTATCACCTTCTACACAGGCACAGCAGTTTGGGCTTATGGGATCTGACACCACTGTGTTTCACTTTGCTTGGATCATGAATTCTCTTCCATTTACTTTTGTCACAATTTATCATTTTCTGAAATCAGCTGCACAGAATCTCTCTCTCCCCACCCTCTACCTTAACACGAAAGGGCTCTTTGCTCAATGTATATATTTAAGGTTTGCTTTCCATAAACGTTTCTCAGAATTTGGCAACATGTGCAGGCGAAAAACAATCATGCCAACAAACCTGTTTTGAGAATAGCTGTAGAAATTTGCATTCTGTCCCAGTTTCTGACACAGACTTCCCTTCTAAGGATGGAAAATTGCTCAGTTCTTATCTGTCTCAATTCTCCAGCTCTAAGGTGGGAATAACAACATTTCCTTTCCCCAGTGCTTTCTCTGTATATTTAGATTAGAAGCACAAAAGGGACAACAGCTACTTGATTGTTTTCTACAGTAGCTGCTGACACGGAATTGCTTCTCTTGCTTGGTATTAACATACATAAAAATAATGCTTTCAAATACAAAGGAAAATCAGTTTAAAATTTGAACAAATACTGATTTGCAGTATTATCCAAAGTCTAATTAGTTACAAATTCCTTCACGATGTTTGTATCATTGTGCTGCTTTGCCATGTCATGTTAATCCTGGTGCTAAATCACTGTGTTTTCCATGTGTATTCTCCAAGGGGTTTTTCTAGGCTGCTCCTGATATGGTGTAGCCCTCAAGCCTGCAAATGGGCAAGACCTTTCTGGTTTGCCAGCAAACTTTTTCGTTTATTATTTTATACCTATTCAGACTGAGGGTTTCATTGTAACTTTCAGTTATAGCTTGCAGGCTAGGCCGATAAGTAGTCTGCCATTCCTCGGGAGTATTTCCATGCTGTTTCCATATTCCTGTTTTGCTTTGATATTTATGCATTCTTAATAGTGAGAGCAGCTGATTAGGAGGCCGTATTTTCTCCTTGCAGCAAAAAATAAAATAAAAAAAAATCATCATCTTCAGGTTATCTGAAAAATATTTTCAGTGTCTACCTTCCAAGAAGGTGTTGTTTATCTGAAGGGGAATGCATTCCAGTCTAAACACGTGGCTCAGATGAGTATGAAATTCTCCTCTGGTTTTGAAAGTGTGACTAGTGGCCACTTAACCTCCCTTATTCCTGTTAACTGTCTGCAGTATATCTAATTTGCTGGGTTTCTAAGGTGCTTGCTTTGTTTTTAACAAGTTTTGAGGTGCGGGTTAAGCGATGTCTTTATTACACATCTGACTACAAGCTGCTGAGCTAAAATTTGTAGCTCAGCTGTCTCTTTCCATATCCTAAGCAATCCACCATTTTTATGATTTTACTCCTACTCTGACCCTGGAGGGGGGAAATAACTTCTCTAGATCACCTTGCAGTCTGAGCTTTGTGCCTGGCAAGGGGCTTTTCCTGCTAATTACCAGAGCTGTTAATTCTGCTGTCAGGTTTGACAGTGGAGAGACAGTGGCTGCCAATGTCCATTTCCTACCAGTGGAGTGAAGAGGTAAGAGCACTGTAAAAGGATGACAAGCAATTTCAAGTGCATTTCTGCTTTTCTTAGTGTAATAGTGCAAAGATTGCAGAGATATGCTGTTTCCAAAGGAGGGATCAGCTCCTGTTTGCTGGGTGTCCCTGCAGGGATAGCGACCTGTGTGGTGAGGGGCTTGCTGCAGGTTTGACAGATTATTTACTGGGGTAAATCTTCAGAATTACTGCACAGTAACTTTGAATGGATGGAGGGTAAGAACCCAGAAGCTCCTTGCAAACAAGAGTAACCACGTGGTTATCTAGTGCCAATACTTCTGCTTTATCCCCTGGTAAAATGGCAAATAATTCTAGCTAGAGCTGCAAGCAGTTCATTCAATCCAGGGCTACCCCCATGCCAGATGTTAAGTTCTAGGTTTGACTGAAATACCTTTGCCCCTGCAGATTGCTTAGCAGAGATGTGAGTGTCCACCTCTGCATCCACATTGTGCTATTTCCTGATAGGAACCAGCACCACAAACAAGGTCATTTCTTCTTGCCATGCTCTGTTGTAATCCTCTAGCCCCTTGCCTTTTCATGATTTCCAAATCTGGTACCAGCACTTTACTTTGCACCTGATGCACACAAAAATGTGTGCAGTTGGATTAAGGAATAAGCACCACTGCTCATGTGTGTGCCACAAGCATTGGTCTGTTAAAGGAAAGGGAATTGCTCTCTTAACTCAGTGCACTGGGGGTTTGGAAGAGGTAAAGATGTTTGTAAGCACAGGTTGCCAGGGGACAGCACTGTAGCTCTTGTCACTGGAGAGTATTAGGAACACTCAGCAGCATCTCTGCCTTTTTTTTGTAAGAAAATAGAAAAATCTTAACATATACACACATACATATGTTCCATACAAGGGGTCTGTGCTGGGAAGCCCTGCATTTTTGACCACCAAGATCTTTGGATGTACTTGGCAAAGTCCAAGGATATCCACTGGTTGGTTTCCTGTTTCCCAGCTCTGCAAGAAGTTGGTTATTTCCTTGTGTTTTAAACACCTGATAACTTACAAATGTGGCTGCTGCCATTCAGTTCCCAGATCAACACAGGCGTCCATCAAAGTTTTACTGATTGTGTTTAGATTAATTTTTTTAACAAATCATTTCTTTCACTATCCCTTAAGCACATCAATCTTTGAAGTTAAAAGTCTTCTCGAGCGTAGCTAGTGAACCTGCTTCAATCACAGAGCTGATCTAGCTATTGATCATCAAAAAGCCTCTGAAAAGCTTAATTTAACCTTCTTAAAGAATCTGGACATCTTCAAATACTTTAAAGTTTATTAAGTATTTATTTTTTTTTTATTTTTACACGCAGAAAAAGTGGAGATGATATATATTTTACAGAAGCCTGCGGCTCTTTGTACTAATCTGGGAGGTTTAAAACATTTCATTAGAGTCTGGTTCCACTTCTGTGGAGCAGATGTTCTCTCCACAAATTATTTTTTACAGATAACTTGTTCCCTGAGTTTACTCGCCTCAGCTTTCAGCAGGCAGCACGCTGCTAATGGAGCAGAGAGATGCAAACAAGAACATCTTGAAAACTTAGTCACTATGGCTGGACCCTGGGTTCTCTGCTCTTCTGTAAGCAACTGGAGCTTCCTGTCCACATGAGACAAGTATTTATGGGGAAAATATTCCACCCTTGTTTAATTATTTTTTATTTGCATAAGGCTGGATGGGGTTATTATGGAAAAATGTGGTCTCTGAACTTCAAAATGGGAATTTAGCATGAAAATGTTTGTTTTTCCTCATGAAAATGCTTTAAGAAAGTTTTTTCATTTGTTTTTTTTTTCCCCATATCATTTTGTATCCTCAGATTACCCCTGCCCTGAGGGGTCTATACATCCATTGCCAACCATGACAGCTTCTCTGCTTCTCTGTTCTGTACCTCACTTTCAAGATCTTGCCTAATTCTAGGAGATATTTCTCTGAGGAGAGAGTCCTGAGGGGAATGTGTCTTGCTCTTCAAAACAAAACCTCCCCTGAGCTTGAAGGAGCTACTATAACTGAAAATAGTACTATTGTGTGGACCTCCTCAAACCTTGAAATTGTTCTTTGCATTTTTGCAGGAAAAGATGATGAAAAGCTTGATACTTTCCCCCCAGTGATATTCCACTTTGAAGATGTATTTTTCTGAATATTGATTGAAAAGCAGAGCACAAGATCTCCAAATCAAGCTGCTCTGAAAAGCAGAGCTACCCTGTGAACCACTTGGAGCTAAACCCATGGTGTTTTTGTTAATCTTGCCACAGAGGATGAGGAGAGCAGGGGGAGCCTGTTACACTGCTCCTGCTGCCTCTGGGCATAACCATGTTTTTGCCTTAGCTGTCAGCTTATCTTTGTGGAACAGAGATACTGCAGATTTTTCTTTTTCCACATTAAGGCTGCTCATATATTGAAGTCTTCTATCTCCCTACTGATAACTGGGAAAACAAAGCCTGCTGATGGTTGTCTCCCCCAGTGCAGAATTCAGTACATTTGACCCACTTGTCATATTCTTGGCATCACAGCCTGTGTGTTTTACAGGGGTTGTTTTGGGAATGAGGTAATGGCGCAAACGGGGGATTTGTGGAGTTGCACAACTGCCTGGAACGAGAGCTTTAGGAGCAGGGGGAAGAGCTCTGCAGTCTCCAGCTTGAAATGTAGATCACAGCAGGGCTGGACCTATTTAAAAATCACCAGAGGTCTTGCTAGTTAACTTCCCTTTCATGTAATAGAAGAAAAGGTTGAATGAGTCATGTGAAGCCAGCCATGAGATTAATATAGACAAAGATGTCATATCCTCATGCATGCAGCTGTGAATGGCGTATCTGCTTTGCCATCTGCAGATTAAATGGACACAGTGTCTGAGTGGCTGCTGCAGGGCTTGGTATAACTCAGTTATCATCAGGCAGATTTCCTGTTGCCTAATACCCACACACAATGGTTGTTCAGCGTCAGACTTTGGTTTCTGGAGTGGTTTCAGAAGCCGGCAGCCACAGTGTGCAGCTTTGTAACAACACCACCGTTAACTAATTGCGCTCGCTCACAGAATTATGAAACCCGAGAGGATCATTTGGTGCATCATGAGTACATCTCTGTGAATTTTTCATAGGGTTATTTTCCTGCAGATCTGTTTGCTCTAATTTCTTTCCTCCTGGTAATTTGGGGCTTTCTTCTCCAACAATTAGAAAAACAACGTTCTGTTTAATTACAATATTTACAGAAACAGCTTCCTCCCCGCCCCCATATTCCAATCTGTAACAAGTTTGATGTCGATTAACCTCTGTATTTGCAAAGACACACCTGTATTGACCCTTAAGTGTCACTCATTCCATTTTCAAATTGGACAGTTGAATGTGAGCACTCAATTTATAAAAAGCATTTAAGGAGGTAATATGTTAAGCATGCACTTCATCTTGACAGGATTATATGGTACTCCTCTCAAATCATCCTGGTTCAGGGCTGGTATCACTGAGCAAGTCTATCCCTATCTAAAATCTTCATCAAAACTTGTTTGTGAGTTCATTCCAAAAGGCCAAAGCTGAGAGAAAAATCTGTGCTCTTCACACTGAAATCTTTGATGCAGTCACGTAATTCCCATTTACTTCAGTGAGTCACCCGTGTGCACAGAGATGAGAATTCTCCCTTGTTAGGCCTTTAAAGATTTCCATGGGAGTTTGCTTCCTTGAATATTTTATTTTCAGCTTTGTTATGGTAAGATGATTTTTCTGACATTTCGCTGATCACAAAGCAGCTGGCCCCATAAAAAATAAAGCACACACACAAAGAAAGAAACGACTGGGTGTCTGGGGGAAAATGTTAGTTCTGTGTCTGAGCTGCAACAGATCGTCTTCATTAAAACAAGGCTCCAGCAAATGCTGGAGTGATGGGCATGAAAGAGTGGGAGCATTTTCTCAGATTGAAAGACAACAGAAAGGTGGTGCTTTAATTAATTAATCACTCATTTTGAGTGTATCTCCTAACTCTGATATTTTTTAAAATTCTAAAATAATGTTGTTGAATACAAGGAAGATAACATGTAGAAATACTGTAAGGTACACTTGATCTAAGAGTGCAGACAACACCATTCCTGCTGCAGGTCTAGAAGTGCTGCTGTACAGATCTGCCAAGATTGGAGAACCACAAAATCAAAAAGACATGCAGATGCTTGGCCATGTTAGGGACTCTTCTACAAAGGAGGTTTGAAATACAAATTTAAAAGTGCAACAGAACCAACCCCAGACACAGATATTTTCTGCTATGGTGTCTCCTCCATGTCTGTAGTATATTTTCAGTAGAAGATGTTCCCTACTCTGATTCCCCACAGCAGCCCTTTGTCAGCATCTCTGTTTCAAAGTGAACAGACAGATGAGTGATGGAGGGGGCTCTAATTATGTGTTTGAAGGAGACACAGGAGGAGTCTGGACTCCTTACTGTACCAGCTCCATCCCCAAAGGACAAGAGGAATCTCTACCAACTCCCAAAGACCTTTTCTGTCATAGAAAAAGACACAGGCAAAAGAAATGGCCCATGAAGGGCAGAAGAACCCCAGGCAGTAGTGTTATGTGAGGAACCAGTTCATTCCCTCCCCCTCCACCAAGTTTTTTATTAAATGCTTTTTCTTCTGAGTTTTCCATTTGTTTTCTATTTCTATTGAATCTCTTGATTTGTTTCTGCTTATCTATATTGCATGAGTTGTCATGCTGTTAAAGACCCTTATTAAGGAAAATGAATAATCTTGTGGAAGTTACTTATAGTGTCTCTGTTCCCTACTTTTATTGTTGTTTCCTCCCTGGTTATTGGAAATTAAAGGCCAGAAAATGGGTTTGGCATGGAATTTTCATGGGAATTTTTTTGAGGTTTTCCTTTAAGAGCTTTTTAATCAAAAGCTGGATCTAAAACTCAAATGACTTCTACATTTTCAAAAGGAATAGGTCAGCACGCTGCGTTTATATCAAATGCTACATTTTCAGAAACAAAGAATTGTAGCTTCAAGTTCAATAAAAATGTTCTTAGGCAGACAGCATCCTGGCCACTGGCCCAGGCAGCTGCATTGTTTCTCCTGGGGCAGGGTTTCTGGGCAGTCAGAAGTGATGCAGAATCTGGAAACCAAGACTTCAGAGCAGAACAATGATGGAAATGAATGCACAGTCGTGTGGGGATGATTTCCTTGGCCTCCTTTCAGCAGCTTTCCTGTACTTGCTTTCATTCCCCTCCTTCTTAATTTGCTCCTCTTTCCTTATTGTTCCCTTTCCCCTTGTCTCTCAACTCACTTCTCCATCCTCTCCTCTCCTTGTTGCCTTTGCTGTTCTCATGGCTTTGTCCTTGCAGTGATGCACTGACATGTCCTAACACTGGCAAAACTTTGTCAGGGCACATTTTCTGCAGAAAGCCAAGATGTTTCAAGACAGGCTCAAAGTTTTTCTTCTCACAGCCAGAAGAGCTGGGTCCAAGGCATGCTCCCTTGTTGATGGTGCCATTGCTGAGCTGGTGCTCCACAAAGCCAATGTGAATTTTAATTCATAGTGGTTCATTAGGAGGGACCTTTCAGGTCTTGTGGCCTTTCAGAGCCTCACCCTTTCTCACCTCTTCTCTCAAAAGGGGTCTTTGTCTTAATTTCAGTTCTTGTTGGCTACTCTCTGTTTGCCTTATCAGCCAAGGAGAAGAAATGTGAAGATGTATGTGTCTGATCAAATATTTAAACTTCCAATACCAGCAGCTCACAGGGTACCATAATTTATTTCTGTTTACAGCACTTCTGCTGGAAGTATCCTGCTAATCTACCTAATGTATGTAAGGAAATGCAGACACGCCAAGATTTGTTTTATTATGACCATCAATCTTTACAACAACATTGTGAAGCAGTAAGGAATGGACTTTTCTGGGGACCAGATCTCCTATTTATTAAAGACAATGCTTCTTGTTATCTGTCAGTGCCCTGTGTGCAGCTCTGGGTGATCTTTTTGAAGAAGCCCATTTGAGTCACACAGGTTTAGGTGTCAGATTTTGTCACTTCTCGTGCACATGTGTGTCCTGGAGTGAGACATCCCATGGCTGTTGCTCTCATGGGAGCCACAGCACCAAGAACAGCTGGGGCCAGTGGAGGAGAAACATTTCCCACAAAATCCTTTCCTCAGGTCTGATGCTCAAGGGAACAGGTATCAGAGATGAGCCCGGGGACTAAATTTCCACTTTTCCAGAGGGGTCAAAAGCAGGGTGACTGAGGTCTTTTGGCTTCATGACAATCAACCCCCACATCCCAGCTGAGCCCAGGACCTAGAGGCAAAAATGACCTTTCCTGCTGCCCTTCTCTCTCTGCCCCCAGTGGCCAGAAAGCCTGGAGTAATTGTTTTGCAACCACATTTTGCTTTGAGTTTGCTTCCACTCCACCCCTGAACAAAGGATTTATAACTCTGATGCTGATCACTTTTTTTCCCATGTGCACCTCTTGGTTTAAAAAAATAAAAAAGAAGAAGAAGGGAAAAAAAAAAAGGCATCTCTTCGGAACACTGCCTTTTTCTCTGGAGAGTTCTTCCCACTTTTTATCTCCAGGTGGATGTGGTTTAGCCCTGTCTCTTCCTGTAATGCTCTCTTGACTGTTGTTGCAGTGGCATTAGGAAGGTGTATTTTTGTGCTCATACACTGTCAGTGGATGTGGTGTTTTGCAAGGTATAACTTTAGAAAATGAAATCTAACTCTTTTCCCTCTTTTATCTTATATGGGATCCAGCTGACCAATGCTCTGGTGAATTCTTGAGGCAAGAACCTTGGCAAAGAAGACCAAGGGAACAGTCAGAGCTTAACCCCCAAAGCAGGGAGCAGGCTCAGAAGTGGGGTCTGTGCCCCTGACTTCTGAGGGACAATTCTTCCAGCCTTCACAGCCCTGATAGAAATAGGTTACAGTCAAATTACAAATAGGTGCAGTTAAAAATGGAAATGCAAGTGGATCCCAAGATAAAGGAGATGGGCAACAATAACATGCTTGACTGGTTGAGGTCTGCTAGATTGTTTTTAAGTTAACTGAATGCCCTGCTCTTGGCTTCAATATAAGAGATCAAAAAATAAATCCTAATAATACTTTTATTAGAAATAGTCATTCAAATCTTAGTGGGCTGAGCAGCCCTAAGCACCCAGGTTTGCCCAGGATTACTCCTGGCATCAGTTGCATGCACATATCAGAGGTATGAGAATATCAAGTGAGTTCATTTAAATTAATGGCATTAAAACAAATGGAAAATTGATTTTTGGTAATAGAGGGCTTGATTTACCTTAGCTTAACTCCATTGAGTTTGATGGATTTGAACCTACTTCACTTTGGCATAAATCAGGGGAATACCAAGTCCAGGGAGCGTAAACGCTAAGACCAAGTTAAATATTTACTGTCTTATGTCTTATTATATTCAAAATATTAGAAAATGTGTTTCTTCTGGTTTATTCTACTGTAATGCAGACAGTGGCCAGGAGCAGCAGAAGTAACGATTTGCCTTATTGCAACACTTGGCCTTAATAACTGGTATCATGTTAACACAAACATAATTACAGATTCAAATTGAGCTTATATTTAAGGTATTTATACAGTAACAAGCAGAACTCCAGTATTGACCATTCAGACAGAATTGGTTTCCAGCCTCTGGGCTCAGCAGCATGCCAAGGTCTGTAATCACTTGGGTACCTGACTGGAGTCCTTCCTCCCCCTTTCTAAAGTGCCTCCACACTGCTCCACCAGTGAAAAATTAATGGCCCTCCTTTTGTTTGCTTTCGTGACGAGAAGGAAGCACTTCCACTAATGACACTAAGAATAGGATTTACTGTAACTTGGCCTCAAATGGTATTTGTGGTTCCCACACATCCTGTAACAATAATGCTTTCTAAACTTGAGCGGATATTGCCACACTGACTGTTAGAGAAAAGCAGAAGGAAGATGATGAAGCAGCTTCTCTGAGCTAATTTTTTTCCTTCCCAAGGCAGATTTATTGGCCTCGTGTTCCACACCTTGGCAAGGAAAAGAAAAAGCCCAACATGAAAGCGAAATGGGCTGCAACTGTATTTTACCAGCGTGTCTGGAGTAGGATGACTTCCTGCAAATAATTACTGATGTGCAGGGACAAGTGGAAAAACAGATTTCTACAGCTATTTTTTTTTCACTCCTGCGTGGTGGTATTATCTGACAAGAGTAAAAATACCATATTCAGCTCTACTTTTCCCATTCCCTGGTGAAATCTCTCCTCCACCTCTCTGTGAATTCTTCCAGCAGCTGTATCCTCTAGAAACCTTCTACTGATCATTTGGCACACACACCCCCCAGGCAATGCTCCTCTGGGGCAGCTCCAGCACCCAAATGAGGAATTGGTGGTGTTGAGCTCCAGATGGCAATCAGCTGCTTCTGTTCCTTGACCTCTTTCTTGCTCAAGGCTGCCTGTAGAGCTGTCTGTCAAAGAAATATTTTTTGTGAACTCAACTCTTTAAGCAATTAAGGATCTATATGTAGGCAGCCAGTGCATCTTGCATGGTGCTTGGGCCAGCTAAAACTTCTCTTACAGCCTCTGAGTAAGCCAGTCCTGCATAAAATAGAGAAATGCCAGCCATCCATCATCCCCTTCATGGCTTAGGAGTGTAATTTCATGAGCTGCCTGTGTGGGAGAGAAGTGTGAGAAGATGCTGCGTCAGTGTGTGGGCTGCACAAAGGACAAAGAGGTGAACTTAAAATTTATACTGGAAATAGAGAGTGAGTAATAATGTGCCCACAATGGACCTTTCTTCAGAAGAAATATGCAAATAAAAAAAAATTGTTTGAATGATGGGTTTAACTACCAGCTGAAAATGAAGCTGGGAGGCTGAGGTGTGAGCCAGCCCTCTGGCAAGATGGTAGTGAGCAGGAATAAACTACAAAGTGAAAAAACACTGTGTTGTGTGAGGGTGAAGCTGTGTGGCTTGCAGCTCAGAAAGAGAAATTTTCTGTGTACCTGATGGGTTTTCCAAATTTTTCTTTGTAGTGCTTTACTACAGTTGATGGAATCATGAGGAGATGAACTGACTTGATGCTCCAGAGAGGAAATCTGAGTTCTTGGGGAATTCTAAGATGAATCCAGACCACAATATTGGATCCACAGGGCTATGGGAAAGCCTGGAGCTTGTGCCTCGGACCTTTGAGACAGATGGATACAAACCAGACCAGCAGATCAGATCCTTCAGATTTTGGAAGCATTGTAAATAGAGCTCATATCCAAACATTACTGTATGACATTTTCTCTAGGCAAAAAAAAAAAAAAGAAAAAAAAAAAGGCAAAAAAAAAAGCTTAGCAAGCATGCTTAACAGAAAATAGCTGCTAGGAAAACCTAGAGACTATATTTGAGCTGATGAAATGTTATATCCTTGTGTGATATTTTTCAGCTGTGGTCTCCTGAATTCACCTGTGCAGTTCTCCAGCATTCATCAGTCAAGCTGAAACATGTTTGCAGCAATAAAGAGAAGACTTTCTTCAAAGAAAATCTGTCTTCATGTATATAATCTGGAGAGAGTATTTATTTTTTCTATTGCCATTTGGGATGAATAGAATATAATATTTTTTTCTTCTATCCATTCTTATGCATCTTCCTGCTTGAGATCCTTACAACCACAAAGTCAGCTTGGTGAAAAACATCTTTCCCATCCCTTTCCTTCATTTCCTATGAAAATAGATACTTTGAAAGGCATGAAATATAATGCCAAGTGCTGCCTTCCTAAAGAATGTCTAAAATTCCTGCGAGACAATGTATTGTTTCAAAACAAAGCTATTTCAGGCAATTCTATCCTCATCTGTACAAAGCTATTCATCTGAGAAACTTCTTTTCCAGCACAAATATTCTTGCTCTGGGGTTTTATCTTTCAGAAAGAAAAAAGAAAGTGTTTTGGAAGATCAGTTTCATATTGTTACAATTTAAAATAAAACAAACAAAACCAGAGTCTGAAGAAGTTCAATCCATCTGCCATTCTTGCTGTCTGTGTCTAGTCAAAGACAGCACAGTCCCTCTGGAACTTCTTTTACAAACATTATTTATTTGACAGCTTGTGGTTTTTTTATTTTTTGTGGGGGGTTTTGGTCAATTTTTTACCAAGAATGCCGTGCCATGCATAACTTTTAAAGGAAGAAGGTGGTGGGTTAATTTTATACATTTTAGGGTTTTACATGGACCTTGGTGTGGTGGGAACTACCCACAAAACTGCTGACTGCCTCCATGTCCCCATCCCCAGCCTGCTTTTCCAGGGAATTGTTGCAGCTGTTTGGTGTGGCTGGAGGGAGGTTCTAGCAGAGCTCTGGCCTGTTGCAGGGCATTTTCTATGAGCAAGGGTATCTTCCAGCCTACAGACTTTTACTGTCCTTGATTCACAAAATCCCAGAGCTGAGCCCTGTAGAAGCTTTGATATTTCCAAATGAAATACTTTATGGAGGGCAGAAAGGTTTTGGCTGAAGAGAGAACCTCAGCTGCTCTTTTATGTACATACTCTCCCCAGGCATGAATGAAATCAGTGTGGTCATGAACGAGGAAAATCTGGCTAACCTACCATGGGAAAAGACAGAACGAGCTCAAAAGCCTTCATTTCTTGTCCTTATTTTCAGAAAACAGCGTTTCATACAAGTAGTGATACCTCCTTTTTCAGCATCCGGTCTTGCTCACTGAAATTGCAGATACAAAAGTACTTCCCCAGCCCCCTGTATTTTGACTTCAAGTCATTGGTTTTGTTGTTATTGAGGAGATAAATATTCACAGAGCAAAGGCTGGATGCTATTCCATCAAAATGTGTAACGTTCTCTCTGTGAAGTAAGCTTGTAGGTGTTCCCCTAGATAAAATTTAAATATCTCCCTTTAAATTTCAGTGCTGATGGTAACATGGATGAATCTTTAGCAACTATTGATAATTAGCCAGTTTGCAAGGTTGTCAGAAATATGTGCTTTTTCACAAGAACAAAAATACCCCAGAAACATCCTTTCTTAAAAAAAAATATCTGTGAAACAAAACCAAAAAGTGGAAAAAAGAAAATTAGCAGCTGCTGTTGCAGTAAACTTTAACATACAGACACTGCTTTCTGAGAGCTATCATTAGAGCCAAATTAAAATATAGCTGAGATTTTTCTAAATAAAACTGTCAATGAAGATAAAAAAGTTTTTATGTTGACAGAAAAGCAAATGATTTTTTTTTCCCCACTCTGATGAGGTTCTGTAATAGCTGCAGTATATCTGGGTGACTTATGGCACTCCAATGACAGATTAACAGCTGCAGGAGACACGACTGCTCCCAGCACTGCTCTTGGGCAAGGGGAAGCTCCAGACCTTTGGGCAGGGGCTGGGTTTGGGGGCAAAAATGGGTGGAGGGTTTACACAAAGCTGCACGTTGGTAAGATACAGAGGAATATTGAGAAAATCACTCGGGGATGTGAGAAGTAAATCCTCAGGTGGGGGAAACCCCACGCTGGAGGTGATGCCTTGGTAAGGCTGGAAATGAGACACAGCATCAAAGTAACTGAATTTGGGTATTTTTGGTAAGTTAGGGAAGGAGTGCACCAGCAGCAGTGATAATTGCTGGAGATGTAAAGTAGGTTAAGTGAGAATTATGATCTGCTGCAGCCTTTTAATGCATTGCCAGCATGTTCAGCCAGCACAAATATCCCCACAACCAGCCTGAAACAGCGATTTCCTTGGGTGTTACCCTGAAATAGTCACACAGACAGAAAAGGTCATGGTAGAGGATTTTTTTCTCTTCTCAGCATCCAAAACTGAAGGCTTTGTTCCCACCTAGGGGTGTAAAAGGCTCAGAGGTCAGCTATACCCATGGTCTGGCAGGAGAGAGGTCCTGTGTGGTGGATAACTGCTGACCTGTCCTGCTGCTCTTTAGGGCTGCTGCATTCCCCGCTGGGGAGATGTGAAATGAAGAGAAGGCTTTGGAAAGTTGCCATCTTGGTGGGAACACCCTTTGGATTAAGAATTGGCTCTGAAGAGCTCACCAATCCACCACAATTTTATCTGTTTGGAATTTGTGTTGCTTGTTGCAAGTGAGGCAAGAGAGCAGTTTGAACGTCGTGGTTTGAAGCCGAACGAGCATCCCTCTGCTTGGCACCCCCATTGCACCACCATGGCAGTGGGGGTTGGGTGTTAATCTGATGCTCTTTGGATTAAAGGGATAAAGAGGGTCTGGAGTTCTGCAGCAGCAGAAGCCATTCATTGCTCCTCTGTCCTCTGTGCCCACGGCAAGTGGAGAGAAAGGGACTGTAAATCCTTGAGCCATAAATCATGCCTAAGTCTCCAGATGTGCTGGACCTGCTCCCTTCATTGTGCTGTTATAACTCTGACCAAGGCCAGGGATTATTGGCAGTTTACTGGGTCCCCAACCCCTTAAATCCTGAGTCCTGAGTTTCTCCACTATTAGATAAAAAACCCAAAAAAAACCCAAACAAAACAAACCAAAAAACCCCAACAAACCAAAAAACCTCCATCAAACTGCACCTAACTCTCCAAAACTACTATAGCTTGAAGATCTTTGGATAGCTCCCAAACCATGTCTGTGTTAACCTGAATTCACTTGGAGGTATCTTCAACATTTAATTAGATTAGTTATTTCAGCAGGGAAGGGGAAGGTAAAAAAGCAGAATGCTTAGAAAAGAGCAGTTTTGCCCCGGATTGTGACATCTGAATAATTTAAAGAGGTTTTGAGAACTATGCCTTATTTTAATTAGTTTCTGAATCAGTTTCTGCTTTGCCTATTCCTTCTCCCCCCTCTTTGTACTGTTTATTTTTGATGACATCTGCAAATCCTGGGGAAAAAAAAAAAGAAAAAGGAAGCAAATTAACTTGGTTCAAGCCACATCAGCACATCCCTTGGAAGATCACAGCAGTCAGCTGTAAAAAATGGGCTTATGCCGAAAGAAAATGAGGAGCTCAGAGGGCTGAAAATGAACTTACCTATTTATTAACTACATCTATCTTTATTATTTTTGTGCAACACCAAAAAATGTTCTTGGCACTTCACAGATGTACACAGAGGATATGAGGTGAACTTCTTTGGTACTATTTTATTAAGGCCACTCTGCATTTAACATTTCCCAAATTAGGAGCAGAGCCCATCCTTTGATGAACTCTTAATCTAAACGGGCACAGTCCAAGGGAGTGGTGGGGGAAGAAAGGAGCTGCATGGCTGGGATTAATGCTGTGCTTAAGGAGTATCACACTAGTTAGAGAAGTCTTCTTTTGCTTCATGCAGCCCCCTGCCCTGTGATATTTTTTGTTTTGCCAACTGTCCTTCTTCTTGTGTCCAATTTCCACAAGCAATGGGTGAAGGGTAACCAAGGAAAGTAGAGGGAGTGAGACTGAAGGAGATGATGCTCACAGAGACACAGGAGGAGACCCAGCAACCCAAAGCTGAAGGAGACAGACCTGATCAATTGGTTGCTCTTGACACAACCATTTTAGCTACAGCTTTGTGTCTTTTCAAGCAGGACAAGTTGTCCTTGTTGGACATGGGCAATGCTATTTGCAAAATTAAGTTGCCCATGTAAGGAACTCTCAAAGTGTGTGAGGAAAGGACCTGCAGCATCCTTCTCATAAGCCTGAGGGCTACAGAAGTTGGCAGAAACTCATTTGTGTCTCTGGCCTATTACTGCCAGTTTACATTCAACTTTGTTAATCCCATGTGCCTCCTGGAAAGATAGGACACCTCTGGAGTAAAAAGCCATGAAATGCAGTTGTAATTTCCAGATAATTTCGGATGAAAAATGAAACATTGCTTTAACCAACATATTTTGAAAATTAATATAAGCCTCAGATAATACTTCAGTAAGAAAAGTACCAAGGAACTTGTCACTGCCACACACACAAAAAAAAAAAGGCAGAATGACTGAGATGTTTCATTTCAATATTTGTCAAACTACAGGTTTTGAAATTTTTATTTGAACATCTGTGGGTTTAAAATTCATGCCTTACCTCCTATTACCAGAAAACTCAAAGTAATCATACGGTTTTTCATCCCTAAAAAAATTTTATTTTCAAACTTTTCTAAATTCCAGGCAGGACAGAAAAAAAAAAAAAAAAGAAGTTATTTGTGCAACTGAGATGTGGTTTCTGAACAAAGTGGGTTGTGATGAAGTCCTGAGCACTGTTCTGATCTGAGTTCAACATGTGGTTCATGCAAGGTGGGCAATGGAGGTAATTCTGTTATCATGTCATTCTGTCCTGCCAATCCTCTCCTAAGCTTTATCACCTAATGTGTGACAGTTATAAAGTGGATTATAGCCCATTCTGTCTGACACAGCTCAGCTGAATCCATCAAACATGTATCACTCAGGATCTCAAATTGGACTCGAACCTCAGTCTGTGGAGGTGTGGATTAGAAATTTGCCACGTTTTGCTCACACTTCTTCCCTGCTTGGTGTGTCCCTTGTGGTTCCACACTGCACTTCAGCACACTCATTTTAGCATTCAGTTTTCAGGATGTAATATGAAAATTACCAGGCATTATGAAAAGGTCAGCTCTGTTAGACTCATGGAGAAAGTAGGAGGAATGGAGTTGCTCCTAAGATATTAATCATCTGTCATTAGATCTTATTCATAACCCCAAACAAATCTTGGACTGCAGATCAATAGAGAGTGTTTGTCCTACAGCTGTCTGGGATTTTTTTGCTGTATCTTTCTGACTTTTTCATCATGTTAATAACTGAGATTCTTGCTGTGGCTTATATATTTGCAAAAGGCATGCAAAGGTGTTACCTCTATTAGGAGAAGCTGGAGGGAACAGCTGTGCAGAAAGGTGAGAGCTGGCCTGAGTGAGCAGCAGGGCTGTCTGGATAAGTACCTTCATTCACAGTTCACTTTTGAAACTAAGCTCAGTGGTTTGACATATTTGACAAGCCTGGTCTAAAGAGAGCATTAGGCAGCACAGTGATGGAACTCTTTAACTCCATGGCACAGCCCAGTCTGCTGCTCCCAGAAGAGATGCAGTTTCTGTAAGAGCTTCCTTTGAAAGAACTGCTGAAGCCAAAATGGGCTTTGCACAGACAGATTGGATGGGGAAAACCCTTCCAGAGGAGTTTGACTGAAGTAATGTTCCTTATTTTTGGGATTCCCAAGCAAATTCCAAACAACAAGGGGCAGGGGGAAGGATGAAGGAATATATGCAACTGAAATACTAAATTTATTCATGTAGAGGAACAAACACACCCTTCAGAATTCAAAGCAACTGTTTAAAAAAAGCTTGCAGATCCTGCCACTTCAGAAGGGTTGAGGATTTAAATGGGTTAGGTGAAAGTGCACTGGAACACAGTCAGTGTTCAGGAGTTATCCTCTTACTAATTTGGAAATTAGGAAAATAAAAAGGAGCTTTGTGTCTTCTTAATATTCTACCTTCACATCTCATTTGTGTAAGTTTAGGAGTTTCTTTTTGCTCTATGTTTTTTGATGGGGTAGAGGGGAATAGGGGTGCAAGATTTATTGGAAAGGCATGTTTCTTTTACTGCCTCTTTAAATGGGAATAGTGGTTCATGTTCTTCCCAGGTGAGAATGTGCTGCTTAATTTAATGAAGGTGCACTTGGCTGTCCAGGGAAAGTGAGATCTTGAGCCACGTGTTACAATTTTTATTTTTTTTTCAGAAATTGAGGGTTTGCAGAGAACTCACTCACCTGCTTTCCAGTATTTGGGTTGTTTTTGTGTTTGTTTTTTTTTACCTGACTTCTCAGAATGCTGAGAATAAAACAATAATCTTTCAGAATCAGTTGCCAGTTGCTTTTTTTTGAAACCACAAGACCAGACTCCCCTCTTGTGTAAACAGGCACAGACGTGTGAGATAACTGCAGTTGTGCAATTCTGCTCCACTCCAAAGGCTGCCCTAACTCTTTGGGATGGTTCTCCAGCAGCATAAAGCTTCTGATGAAACACTGGAAAAGACAAGGAGACTGACAGATTTGCCTCTGACCAGTATTTCAGCTCAGCTTGCATAATGCAGTGGTCATCTTGTGCAAACTGCTCTGGCCACACCAGCAGTGGTTCCTCATGCCCCTTTGCTAAGCTCATTTTCAGTATTCCTCCCTCACACAGGGGTTTTCTGTGGGACAAAGCCAAGTGGGGCAGAGAGAATGACTCTGCTGCCAAGCAGCCTCTGGGCCTTCCCCCCACTGGCTGTGAATGGTCACAGGCAAGGAAGAAACGTGTCCCAGCTCATGGCAGCACATCTTACCAGGCTTGTCAGCTTTATTGTGGAAAACACATCACTGTATTGAGAGAGAAAAAAGCTTCTCTGGGAACTTTGCCCCTTGGTAAGCTGGATACTGGAAGTGTAAAGCTTTGCAGGTCCAGGCCATGGAGCATCACCACTCTGGGAGCAAAAGGTGGGGCTCAGTGCTGAGTCCCTGCACCTCATCTGAGGATTTCCTCAGAGCCAGAGGGGTTTGATGCATTGTGACTTAGAGATGCCAAAGAACAGGAGCATCTTTGGCTTTGTCTAGATTCTTCCTTTATATTAAGTGCAATAAATGGAAGAAACACTGGGGTTGTACAAATGGGGAGCAGGAGGCCAGTGCTGATCCCCAGGAAGTGGTGTGTCTGTCTCTAGCTCAGTGATGTGAGCTAACCCTTGTCTTTGCCTTCTGTGCTCCTAGAGATCCCAATACACTGGAGTGTGCTTTCAGAAACCACTGCAATGGTTTCTGAAGTAAGAAAAGGATAATAATGGATTTTGTTTCCCTCTTCTCCTGTGGAGTTTGGCCTATTTTTGTACACTCACATGTAAGATGAGCCACATGGATAGGTTTTCAGTTCTCTTCCTATTTGTCACACTTCTGGTAGATTAATGCACAGGGAAAAGTTTATAATTTGGATTTCTCTCCTCCCCCTCCCCCTCCCAGATCCAGTATTCTCATACAGAAACCTAATCAGTCATTCCAGATTAACAGGAAGCCATCAGATGATTTTATTATTACCATGGGAGTGCAGTTGTGGGGGTAAAAGGTGTACATGCACTGTGATGGTTTTTTTAATGGATAATCCTTTAAATAAAGGAGTAGTTGTGAGAGCAGATTTCTTTCACAGGAGGTCCAAGAATAGTGTGTTTCCATTTGCTGTGTGGAGCATGGAAGGCAGATCTCTGTGTACAATACCCTGCAGTGGCGTGGGTGCAGGACCAGGACACCAAACCTGGCATTTTTGGCCATGAATGAGCAGCTCCTGCCCTTGGGAGCTGCCAGGGCCTTCTCAGGAGCAAGGGGTGGCAGGAGCTACCTCTAGAGGGTGACAAATGGCCACACTGAAGGCTGTCACCGTAACTTTGCCATGAGTTGCTGCCCTAAGACTGAGTCACGAACTCATATGGCAACTTTGTCATAAGAGCCCCTGTTCCTGGCACTCCTTTGCAGGGGCTGGTTGCAGGGAAGCTGTGGAGCAGAATGAAGATGGTGAGCATCAAATGAAACTGATGCTTTCCAAGCAGTTGGAATGTGGCACTCCTTGGTCTGGACTTTTTGTGTTGGCTTCACAGGTAAAGTGAAAGAAAGTCCTTGTTTGGCAGACATTTGGGAGGGAGGAGAGTCTAGTGAGGCAAAGGAGCTTTTCCTGTCATTTTCTTTGCTCCTGGGCCACAGAAAGGCACTGGACTTGGGCTAGAATGGCCTTTGATCTGAGTTGGCAAGGCAATTCTTGTGCTGGTAAGACAATTCTTGAGTTCCATGCTCTGCAATGCAGCAAAATGTAACATTTTGCAAGAATCCAGTGGCATTGTTCAGTAAGATGGAACACACATCAGGGCTTTGCAGCAGCATGGCCAGATGCAACACAATAGTCCAGGTCAGAAAAAGGAGGTGATAACTACCACCAGGTATGGGAATGCAACCTGAAACCAAAACCAAAGTCATCAGTGGAGCTTTTAAATAAAACTGCTTTTCCTCCCCAGAACAATGACAAAAACTTTAAGCCAAACACACACTTTCATATGTGGAACTAATACTTCAAGGAGAAGCTTCACATTCTGGGAATCAAAATAGTTTCTATCCAGCAGGAGAATAAACCCTAGTAACTCCAAAGGGGCAAAATGATCGGTGGTGCAGGGGAATGATGTGATGTGCAGGCTTGTGAGTGCAGAGGAAGGGACTTGTGCTCAGGCATCAGCCATGAATAACCTGAGAATCCCCCTCCCAGCATGAAGATATTCAAAAGCATACTTTCAGGATTAGTATATTAGATAACCAGAGCTGAAGGAGAAACTCTTTTTATATAGGAAAGTGAAGGGAGGATTTGGGATCTGATGTCAGGAATTGTTAAACAAAATGCCAGTCAGAGGCAGCTGCTTTGTCAGCAGCATCTACACATTTATTTTTCTTTTGTGAGGTACTGCAGAGATGCTTATGATAAAATTTGATATTATGGTGCTATTGTTGCATACAGAATATGAGAGGGGAGAACATTTGGAAGGAGGAACTGAAATAATAAAAAAATAAATATTGAAACTATCAGGACAGCCAAGTTGAATAAAACCAGCTGAGGACCTGACTCATTTTGTGATGTCTGTGGCACACCAGATGCAAGCACATGTATTGTGCTTACTGCCCTGTGGGAGTAGCTGAAAGAAAGAAAAAAGACATTTCCAGAACAATACTGGCATGAGACATGTATTGTTGTACTAACCCCCTGATACATTCTGGTTTTAGGGTAATTGTGAGCGTGTTTGGTGTTTGAAGGAGAAAGGAGAGATGCTGCAATGAGTCACTTCTTCTTCCCCTCCTGGCTGTGCACCATGGGAAAGGCTGGTGCTACTCCAAAGGGCTTTTCTCACTGTACCACGAAGATCTGCATTGACCTTTTAATACATTTTAAGGTCACGTGGGACCATTTGGCTTCACTTGACATAATCCAGTCCAGCAAATGCTCCCTGAGAGAGGGATGTCCTGACTGCCCAGGGTGAGCCAGCTGTCCCACAGCTCCCCAGCTCTCCCTCCACCTACTTGCTCTGCCCTCCAGCACAAGCAGCTCATTGATTCTGATGTCCTTTTCCTTTGTTCTTTCGGGTTTTCTGTCCTCTGTAAAGGACAAAAGAGCAGCCCACTTTAGCCCTGGCTATGCAGGAGAGAAGCCTGAACTGTTGGAATTTCTCTGTCAGGATGCAGGTGCCTGGGATTTTTCCTCACAGTGGTGCCTTCCTGGAGCTGTGCTCTGGACCTGAAATCTTGGCCACAAGGAAAGTGAAGGGAAGGTTTCCATTAAGTCTAATGGGGATAAAGCCTTAGCTGATGAGGCAAACACAAAAATGATGTATTCTTTTTCTACTCTACATGATTAATATGGGGAACCAAATGTCTGTATCAAATTCAGTGTCTGTTGTAGTTATGCCAAGTTTCAGGGCTCAGACAGCTGGCAACCAGTAAGGAATTTATTTGGAAATTCAAACCATTTGCAAATGGCCTTAATTCTTTTACTGCCTTTCCCCTTTTCCTAGCCATTTTTGCCTCTTCTTTTATTTCTTCCTATTGTGTTTGCAAAGGATTTTTCACAATTATTTTGAGACCTTTTGTTTTGTACTGCAGAGGAGATAAAGCCCTGCTTGGCTGAGGTGAGGAGCTGCTGGGGATCCCACTACACCTCACTGCCTGGCTCTTCAAAGGGAAGCTCTGGTGAAACGTTTCTGTGGCCAGAGAGCAAGATGAGTTCCATGGGAACAGCTTCATTTCCTTTGATGTTTGGTGGACTTGGCAGCTCAGCATCCCCTGATTCACCAGCTTGGCAGAGAACCAGGATGCCTCCAAAGCAGGTCAAGGCTGTCAGAATTTGCCTGTGGAACAAACCCCTCCTCAGATGTGTTTCATAACAGCAGCCCAGCCTTCCCCTGCCCTGTGGAGAGGCTGGGTCCCAGAGGCACAGGGCAGAGAGGTGGGGAAACCCTGGCTCAGCATTTTCTGCTCCCCAGCCCCATCTCAGCTCCCAGCTGTGCTCACACAGACACCACAGCTCTGCAGCACCCTCGCTGTGGCTGTACAAGTGGGGAAAAAAAAAAAAAAAAAGCCCACAGGAGAAATAACTTTAAATTCTTTGCTGCAGCAGGACAGCTGTGTGGCACAGGGAAATCTGGAGCTTGTCAGCCCCTGGTGCTGATTCTGGGTCAGCCTTGCTCAGGAGAACCAGCTTGGATGGCCAGGGAGTGGCTGTGCAGTAGTGTCTTCTGGAAGGAAGATACCTCCCAAATCTGCATTGACTGCATGGCCCCACCTCTCTGAGCAATAACAGTGATGAAGAGAGGAGTGAAACGCAGAGACAGGTTCTGCTGAGCTTAGGTGGGAAGCATGTTTGCCCCCTTTATCCCCCAGAACTGGTCTATAGGGCTTATTCTGGGCTAAAGGAACCTAAACAGACAATGCTGTCAGGAGTGGGGATTTTAGGGTTCAAAGGGGTGTGACACCAACAGAAGTGTTCAGTGCTCTGTAGGGGTAACTATGATGGTGCCTGAGTCCGTGGAGGTTGGTCAGCTCCTCACAAGTGGCTCTTGTCTGCAGGGCAGCCTGTGTTGGTGCTGGCTCTGCAGGCAGTGAAGGGACAGTGCTGCTCCCCCAGCCCCCTGTGATGGATGGACTGCCTGAGTGCAATTCTGTGCTGAGAGGTCTCCTTTCAGGCTTCCCTCCTCGTCTTACAATGTTAATTGGCCTGAGTTGGAAGCCTCAGGATATAAAAGCAAAATTCCAGCATGTTATACGTTGGAACTAATAATAAAAAAGGGTTAATTATCTTGAAACTGGGAGCTGTTGGAGCTGAATGAAGTGAGATAGCAGCTTAGAGTGTGTCTGCCTGCATGTGTGGGAGGAAGGTGTGGAGGATGTTTATTTACAATTATCCCCTTTCTGGAAAGCTGGTGCAAATCAGTGCTCCCTCAGCCTGTTCAAAAGTCAATGAGAATCCTTCTTGGCTTTGGTTTTGTTGCTGTTTCACTTAACCTTTAAACTTTACCTTTTGGGTAAGCCAGGAATCAGTGAATCAAAACAGTTTGGACGTGTCTGAATAAAAGTCAAAACCCCGAGCCTCAGCTGTGGTATCCATTGCACTGGAGCACTGGCTGGGTTTGGTGCTCAGAGGTTTGCAGCACTCAGGTGCCTGCTGAGACCCTGGGATGCTGCAGCATCCCAGGGCAGCCCTCACTGATGATTTGCACGAGCAGTTTTTGTGAAGTCATCTCTGGTTTTCTTATGCTCTCCACAGAGTGGGGAATTAGGCTGTGATATTGCAGGTTTTTTCCCTTTCCTCTGAAAGTGCTAGAGGTGCTGAACCAAAGACATTTGTTCACTTTCCATGCACTCCACAGGACCTCCACCAGGACTGCTCTCACCCTGGCAGCCTTCCCCATTGTGTCCCAAATACAACCCCCAAAACCCAGATTTTTCTGCTGCAGCCTCTTGCCCTTCCTGAGGTGGTTTATCTGGGGATCCACCATGGTCTCTCTGTGTTTTTACCTCTCACAGATTTCACTGTGATCAATAGGTTACAGATATTTAAAGGAGAAATCCTATACATGTCTATTTAAAATGAGGTGCAGGGGCTGTGACTGCAGAGCAGCTGTGGAGCTCCCTGTGAGAAACATTTAAGCCCTGGGTGATGGGCTTGGCACAGTCATGCTGGATTTAAAGGTTTCCTGGGTGGAGAGAGTGAAGTGAGCTGTGAGGCTCTGACTTCAGCCTTATTTCTGAGCCAGGTAATTCCCTTTGAATGAAGTTTTGGTGCCAGATACTATTTCTGAGGGCTGAGATTGCTGAAGATTCCTCCGAGCATCTGCGTTGCTGGGGTGTATGGTGGAATAAAACTGATTTCTCTCTCTTGGAGCACGTGCCAGAAGGGACACAGTGGTGGGGCAGGGTTGCTGGAGTACCTTGGAGTAAGCATCAGCCAGACTGCACATTTTTGCTAAGAGAAATATGGTAGAAATATTTGCAGATATTTAACCATTATGCTGTGCTATGTTCCCGCTGTGCAACACACCAAACACCTCATCTTTAGAACATGCTCTGGGTGAGGATGAGTAGAGAAGAGTGAGGCAGCTGTGGGAAGGAGATGGGAGGGAAATGTGATTGAGCCTGGAGCTGCAGGAAAGAGCTGTGGCCATGACATGAGGGAAACTGAGCTCCCTGGCTACATTTGGTGCCCACGGCTGCAAGTGGAAAGGTGTTCTGCTGCATTCGTGCCATCTTTGCTAGTCATTTATCCAATTTTCACCTCTCCCTAAGCTGTCAGCTTCACAGTATACATTTTCAGGAGTAAGCACTGTGCTCACAGCTTCTGTGCTGTGAAAAATCTGAAAACTCGATGTCAACTTAAAAAATGTTATTCTGCAAGAAAAGGGGTGGGGGGGGAGGGAAAAAGAGAAGAAAGCAAAAAAGGAAGAGGTGTTCAAATCATCTCTATCTGTGGGAATAGGAGTTTAAAACTATGACCAACCCATGTTAGCTCCCTCAGGATGAACTCAGATCCAGAGTGTTACTGGTTTTAATAACGTGTTGAGATGATGCAGCAGAGATGTGGGTGCCGTAATTTCTTTGCAGAGAACACATTAAAATCGGGTATTTTGGCTTGCACCACAATGCTGCATAATGACAGTGTTATGTTCTGTGCCAGCAAATCAATGGGATGCTCCTTTCTTTGGATCACATATCTGTTATCGCTCCAGACAATGAGTATCTGATACAAAATAAAAGTGATGGATGCCAAGTGAACCAGAGAATGGGGAGAAGATACTGTGGTTCATTGACTAACCAAATTACTTTGGGGGTATTTAAATGCATCTCTGGCTTTTTATTCTGCATGGGCTATTATAGATGTATTCTGTGATGATTCAGCCTTGGAAAGATTAACCTGTTCTGTTCCATGCTGGTCACTGCATGAGTGTGGTGAAGTGGTGACAGATTATAAAGCACTTTCCAGGATAAAAAAAAGGTTCTGATTAAGTTTTTTTAACATTTATAATTTCATTTTAGTAGAGCAGCATAGCTGTTTATGCTTAAAAACTGAGCTAAGACTGAGGAAACAGGAGCTGAACTGCACAGCTCTAGGCAGCAAACAGTGTGCACTACATTATTGCACTCACTTGGCTTTATCCCCCATTTCACTCCTGGGTTTGCCATTCCACCACGACAGAAACTGAAGCTGAAGCAGGGAAAATCCCTCACCAAGTTATCTGTAAATAAGTAAATAAACTCCTGGATTGGCATTGCTGATGCTTGCACCCATCTTGTATTTTGCTCAGAGGAGATTGTAACAGATCAGTTTGTTTGCAAAGACTTTGGCATAAGCAGGGAGGCAGAGGTCGGTGGCAAAGGATGTGCATAAAAAGACATTTTGAACTTTCACATATAAACACACTGCAAACTTTTTCTGTGAGAGTGGCCAAAGTAAGGCACGGCCATCTGTGTGTATCTTGTCCAAATAATTGAACAAGAGGCTGCACTTCCAGTATCAAATACCAAATTCCTTATGAACTGCTCCAACTGTCATGAAAAGTATTCAGACTGATGGTCAATCTGTTTGGAAAATGTGATGCTGCTTTTGGACAGTTCATACCTACAAGAGATATTATGCTGTCCAAGCAATCAGCTCAGCCTTCCATACAAACTAGCAGAAAATAGAAGCCATCTGATTATCAGGAAAACTCTCTTAAACACTATTAGAAAAGGATTTCTAAGGAAAAATTTATTTTAAAATAGTCTTTTGTATTGGCATATAGGGTGCACAGACCAAGGCAATGCAGGGACACTTTTGGGGCACTCTGGGGTTTTTCTGAGAGGTGTTTGCAGCTGGATTTTGCTGCAGGCAGCTTGTTGTCATGAAGAGACTGTGACCTTGTTGCCTCAAATGAGTTTATGGTTGACCATGAACTCTTTACAATGTTTGGCTAAAAACCCATCAACCAGTTAATCTGGAAGTTGCTCTGTGTTCCTCTGCAGCTGGTGAATTAAGATGAAGGCAAAATAAAGTTGAACTTAAAGACACCTGGGAGGCTGAGGAGCTGAAAAACCATAAACATGGAGAATTATTTTAGCAGATATGCATGTATAAGCTGACAAGTAAAGCCTTTAAATTGAAATGTGCTGTCACTGAGGTGTAGTCAAATAATTATTGAAATCTAAGGAGTGGGAGACTGTATAGGAAGACAGGAATATTGGTTGGCAGGAAGCCAACAGGGGGCAATCAGAACCTTCCCTGCCCACAGCTCTAACCCACCTCCAGCCACTGCCATTAGCCCAAATTGCTGTCTGTTGGACTGTAAAGTGTTACACGTTCCATTTAATTAACACCTTAAATTTGATCTTGATGGTGTGGGAGCTCCTGGAGAAAATGAAACAAATTTACAACTTGTAGGAACAAAGGCAGCCTTTGCGAGGGGGCGGACACCACCAGGATTGCCATGGAAATGTTGAAAGTGCTTCCTTGGAGCAAGGGGGAGAGCCAGGTGAGGGCTGGCTGTGCAGGGCTGCAGGTTCTGCCCTGGTTTTGGTGAGAGCCAGCGTGGGTGGGTGATGGTCTCACTGCAGACCTGCCCCTGCCCTGAGCTGTTCTCCAGCTGCTGGGTTGATGTCACACTGTCCCCAAGCTCTCTCCTGCCAAGGGGGACGGCTCTCTCCAAACCTAGAAGCACCAGGAATGTGTGCTGAGCTGTATCATTGAGCATTGATGATTAATCAACAAGCTAATTATCATTCCCCGAGCAGGCTCTTGGGAGCATTCCTGTCAGGAGGAGCAAAGGCTGAGAAAGGAGATTGAGTATGCAGTGAGCACGAGCTGCTTCCCACGCTGCCTGCCACCAGATGACATTGGAGAAGGTTCTGATGTTCCAGAGTAGGAGAACAACTCCTGTGTGTAATTGTGGTCTGGTGGCCAATGACAAAAGTCTTTCAAAAGAGATGAACTTGGATTTAAAAATAGAATGGAGTTGATCTCCTGTGGATCAACATGTGTATCCACTACTGGAGGCCTTTAAAAACATGTGGGGACATTTGACAAGTATGCACATAGGGTTAGGTCTGCTTTGGGAAGAGTGATGTACTAAGTGATTCCTTCTTTACAGCCCAGTATCTGATTGTTACCATTATTCTCACCAAAGATGCCCAGAAAAAGAAAATTCCAGAATATTTTTATATAAACATGCTATTCTTGCTTCTTTTACTGGAAAATAGTAATTCCTTAAGTAGTTCAACGTGCAGAATATACTGCATGTGGACACATCCTGGCTTCAGGAATCTCAGGGGCTGCTTTGCTCCCTCACTGGGTGTTCCCTGGTGCTGTGTGCTCCCCACAGGACTGAGGAAACACCTTTCCCTTGGGTCTTGAAGTTCCTGCCTCCTTCCAGCTGCCGTTGGCTGAATTACCTCTGTCCTTCTCAGGTCTCCCCCTGGAGTCCTACTTGTGTTCCAAGCTCTCTCTGTGGCTCAGCAAAATGCCTGCCCTGTTTGTATTCCCCAAAATATCAGATTTTCTCCTCCCCAGTATGTACCATAGCCGTAGCATCAGTGCTGGCTGCTTTTTAGGGGACAGTTTAGGTGTTTCTTTTAGGGAAATATTTTCTCCATGCTCTGCCGGCCGGGTCTGCAGCTGAAGGAGTGAAGGGAGCGTGGTTGGAGCATCCCGCAGGTGAAGCCTGCGGGGAGAGATCCCTTTATCCACACACACACAGGGGGGATCCGTGGCTCTGGGAGGGGACTCCGCTCGGTGTTTGTGGCATCAGCCGAGTCACCCCCGGCAGAGAATCCTCGGCAGAGAATCCTGGGCGTATCCATGGGAACGCGGCTTCGCTGCAGCGCCTGCGAGATGCGGCTGGGAAGGAGCCGGGTGATGGGGGTGAGCGTGTGGGGGAGAGCAGGAGTGTTCCTCCCAGCCTTCCTCCACCCCCGCGCTAAGCAAGTGCAAGGAAAGTTGCCTAAATGAAGAATGAAAATTTCCCTTCACCTCCACAGTTTTTTCCCGAGGTGGTCTATCACTCGACATCGCTCCTGCATTAAATACACAACCACGGGGCTCGTTTTCAAAATCTGGTGGGGTGGTGATGAGGTGGTCGTGGATTTTTTGTTTGTTTGGGGTTTTTGGTTTGGTTTGTTTGTTTTTTTTTTTAATGGGGAAATCAGTGAGATGCTCTGCTCCCCTGGGAGCCTGGGGCAGGTTCAGCAACACCTGTGGGATCCAAGGGCACAGGGACTTCAGCTTCTCTGGAGCCCAGGGGTGGAGCACCACCACCAAGGTGTTCAGTGAAGACATCAGGCAGCACCTAATGGCCACGTTTGTGACTTTTAAAGGTAATTTTTTAAGGGGTTTGCTGCTGGCAGAGTGAGGTCCATAATGACAATCGTGGCACCCTCCTTCTCGTATCCTGTATTTCTGCAATGGCAGCCACAGAGGTGGTGTCGTAAGTAGAGGGCACACGGGGGCAATAAATTTGTTACTACAAATTGGTAAATCTCTCTCCAGGTTTCCAGAAGTGACAGAGGTGATACTTTGCTGCTTCAACAGATGTGTAACACAGCTGGCTGTAGTGGGTATGTTCTGTGGCTCCCAGAGCATCAAAGGCAAATTGTCTCAGTTCCTGTAGGTCTTTTCTCCCAGGTTTTTCCATCATAAGAAGTCAATGTAAGGTGGAGCTCAGCTGCTCATGTACTTCTCTGAAGTTCTCACTCCCCCTTGACACAAAGGAAGGAAGGATCCAAAGGATCCCAGGATCCAAACTGCTTTAAGCGTTTTCTCCCTAATTAATGGCCATGTTTAGGGACATGTTCAATCACAAGTGAACAAACAATGCTTGAGTGCAACCCAGAGATGCTTCCCTAAACCAGCTCTTGCTGCCCTGGTTTTAGTGGGACCTGCAGGAGAAATGTTTGTTTCAGAAATGTTGATGCACGAAACATTCCCTCCTCTTACACCTTGCAGACCCTTTCTGTCCTGTGATTTTTTTTTTTCAGATTTTATCATCTGCATGGCTAAAGGAGGAACCAAAGTCAGCTGGCTTGGCAGATTCTTTCCCACAGACTTAAATGAGCTTTGGGTAATCACCCAGTGCATTGGGGTACCAGAGCTGTGCTGAGAGCACTCAGAAGTGAGCTATTTGGCTATCAAATGACAGAGCATTTTGGATCAATGACTTGCTTTCATTCCCTTCATCTCCTCTGTCCCCTTCAGAACAATTATTATTTCTCACTACTTTGTCTCTTAAAAAAAAAAAAAAAAGTGTGTTCCTTATTATTGTTTTCTGCAAATAGTGGGGTAAAAAATCCATGTAAAGCAAAGAGTATGCACCAACTATTGCCTTCCCCCTCTGCAGAAATCATTTGGGAACACTGTTTTATGTGTGTGTATATATATATAGTTATAGCTATCAAGCAGTGAACTGAGACAAATCTGAACTTTCATCTGTGTTTGCTGCTCAACATGTGTGATAATTGCAAAAATATACTTCTTGGAGTGAGAAAATGGCAGAGATTTGGGCAGCTGGATCAATTATTTTTCACCAATTGGATTGGTCTGCTCTGATCTCCTGCCAGGCTGCCGTGGGCGGGGGGAGCTCACTTTCACACGGGGGTGTGCAAGTCAGACACCAGTCTGTGGAAAATCTCTGTGGGACATGCACATCCTCCTTCAAACTTCACATCTTCACCATCACATCGTGAAATTGAGTGAAAAGATTGATCCATTAAACCAGTTTGCTAATTCCTTCCCCTGAAGCTGAATCTGGGAAGACTTCCCAGCCACTAAACTTTGTCACCTAATCTTTGCGAGTCCTTCAGGCAGGATGAAAATTCTCCCCAGCTTTTCACCCACAGGGCCCAGCCCTCTATAAATAACGTTTATGGAGAAAGCCTGAGCATGCTGACTTTAGGGAACAATGTTTTGCTTTCACAGTTACACCCAGTATGGGACTGGGACCAAAACCTCGGAGCTACAAACTTTCCATCCCCTGGGATGGTGGAATGTGTGTTGGTCTCTTGGTGCTCAGGCTTCCCACCCATTCTCCAGCCTTGTCTCCACATGGTCTGAGGCTGGGCAGCCCAGGGAAGGGAGGGTTTGGTCACACAAGCTCTTTGCCTGTCCATGGGCACACTGTGAGACACACAGTGCTGCCCCTGTTCTTCTCTAGATCCAAGCAGAGCTTCTGGAAGGCAGTGAAGCTCTGAGAGGGACCTGGGGTGGAGCTGGGTTGGAAATTCAGGGTTTTGGGGCACTGACCTCAGTGGAGCTGGTGGCATTCAGGTGCCATGTGCTTCAGCTCCATAAGGAAAACATGGAAAAGAAATAATGATGTGGATAAGAATACTTCTTTGTCCATCCAAGGATCTCAGTGGTAGTACACTGAGGCCAGTCTGTTCCTTGTAGTCAGCTTTTGGTTTTAGACTCTTTGACAGCAGCAGGAAGGTGCAGATTAGCTCAGTTTTCCTCCTCCTCCTTCAGCACCAGCCTCTGTTCACACAAGCCCTTC
This sequence comes from Phylloscopus trochilus trochilus, assembly GCA_016584745.2. Taxonomy (NCBI): domain Eukaryota; kingdom Metazoa; phylum Chordata; class Aves; order Passeriformes; family Phylloscopidae; genus Phylloscopus; species Phylloscopus trochilus. The sequence goes on from WQNJ02000041.1 coordinate 13,089,606, forward strand.
TCTAGGAATACAAATATTAGCAAAATGAGTTGAGTGTGAGAGGAATGTCTCTCACCAATTTGCCCTAAACCAGGACGAGGAGGATTCCAAGAGATGTTTCTGTTGTTCAACCACCTCAACAGTAGTTTCCTTTTGAGAAGGGGGAGAGGAGAAGGAAAGAAGAGCATCCAATTTCACATGCCCTGGAGAGCTACATCTTCCTTCCTTCCTTCCTTCCTTCCTTCCTTCCTTCCTTCCTTCCTTCCTTCCTTCCTTCCTTCCTTCCTTCCTTCCTTCCTTCCTTCCTTCCTTCCTTCCTTCTAGAGGATGGTTTGGGGTGCTTTCCAAGCATCTGGCAGTCTCTGGGATTGTATTTTCCCCCATTTGTGAAAAAGCCTGAGACTGTCTGACATCTCTGCTGCTCAGGCCACTGTGGCACAGGCTGGGCTTTGCAAATAGAAGGATCATGGCTCGTATCCTCGGCAGGTGTGCCTCTCCTGGCTGCCCCGGAGGCAGTGGGAGGAGCTGCAGGGCTGGCCCCTGTGCCTGCTGCAGGAGAGCACGTGTGAGTGAATTACATGATCTGAATATTAATCAAAGATTATTTGCATCACTCACTGGTGCCAACTCAGCCCCTGTGCTGTGTTCTCCTCTTGTTTCCAGGACTGAAATTGGGAGGTGTCCTGTTTTTGTCTGGGCTGGGACAACAGGCAGGTTCTTGCTGTCAGACTTAACAGAGAAAGCAGAGTTTGGAATGAGAGGGCACCTGGGACAGGGCTCATGCCAGCTCTTTTCTAAGCCCATTTCTATTTTGCCACACTGAGCAAAAACAACATTTGTCAAGATAATGATGCATCTCCTGTCTAATATCATGAAGACGCCATCTGATTTTTTCTCCTTCTAGTTTTATTTTAGCTTTACCTAATTAAAAACAAAACAAGCCTGTTGGTGTGCTGATGGCAGTGTTGTTTGAAGGTGGATGCAGGAGATTCAGAGGGTTGGACTGCATCCTTTTTTTTCTGACAAGCTGAGTGATTTTGGCCAAGACTCTTGCCCTTACACGTCATCATATCTTTGCCTGTAAAATGAAGACAAAAGTGCTGTGTTCAGCTGAAAGAAGCTTTTTTATTCAAAGGGTCTTGCAATACAAAGAGTAAAGGGCTGTGGAAGGACAGTTAAATGACAAGTGGTAAAGCAAAGTAAAAGACACAAGCCTTTGTAACCATATGCAAAAAAATATTTGGAGTCACCAGATGGCAGGATTCTAGACCAAATTTGTTTTTGTTCTGCAAATCAAAACATAGCATCTTTTACAAATGTCTGTCAAGTGAGGCGTGGATCTTATTAAATGTCAGGAGTGTTGGAGTGTCACCACAAAAGACCCAGGTGCAGATAGTCTGGGAGGTAGGCTGAATAACCAGTAACTTGCTGCTAGGCATGCTGGTTGTGGGGAGTGCAGATGGCTTCAGAAAGAAGCAGCACTGGGCAGTGAAAGCTGTGTGTTCTTCCCAGGATTGCCACCAAGGTGGGGTGTTTTTCTGGAAGAGGTGCTGCTGCCCGAGCAGGAACCAGAGCTTGGAAGGGCTCTAGCTGGAGATGAGGCCATCAGGGCAGCTAATTGCCATGTTCTCTGCACCCTTTCCTACATGCAAACCTGGGCTGTGTCAGCTGTAGACCTGAAGAGTCGTTTTTTCTGGGTGGCAATAAAACAATATGCATTTTCCAATGGACAGTGCAGGCAGCATTATTTCATTTTTCATTGCCTGCATGAGCCAGCAGTGCTCAGGTCGCTGTGGCCCTTCTAAAGAGGCAGGAAGAAATGGATGGGCCTTCTGTGGGATGCCTTTGCTAGCAGCTTTCCTTCCTTTTAATAGAAGAGATCAAAAGAGATCACAGAGAACTTACACTAGAGACTAAATGTGCAGCACCAGGATAAATAAGGCACACAGCCTTTTGGATTTAGAGGACATCCCTTCATTTTTGCTCAGTGCTGTCCAGTCTCTCCCAGTTTTCATGACAGATCTGACAAAGACAATCTTCTCTCTTAGTGCTGTGAGTACTGCCAGACGCTCTGCTCTGTAAGAGCACGCAGTTCTGATCAAACCAAACCAATTATCCCACCATAGTGATGGTTTACCATGTGGAGAGTGTCCATCTTACAAGACCCTGCTGGAGTCTTGTTTTCTTGGTTTTTTTGTTTTTGTGTTTTTTTGGTTTTTTTTTCTTAATGTACATATGTATTCTTAGTCCTACTAAGTCCTAATAATGTCTCTAGCATTATTACTCTGCTAGAGAGCAAATGACACGCTGCCGTGCAGGTAAGCTGCCTTCAGCCAAATAAAGACTTAATTGTGGCACAAGCAATTCAACACATATCATAGGAGACAAGTGCATTCAGTCTGGGAGATCGATGATGTTGACAGCTTTTGAAAATTGTAAAATGTAACTGTTATTAGAGCAAGGTGGTGGGCGAGAAACAACATGGCCCAAAGTAGATCTTGTCAGCAAGGCAAAAAAATATATCTCTTGAATGACTTGAGGAGGAAATATATCTGGTTTGGAACTCCTGATCAGGTGTGAGATGCCTGGGAGCTGGTCACAGAATACCTTTTGGAAATGTAAACCTGCTGGGCTGTAAAAATGAGAGTGAAATCAGGACACAGAGCTTGGCAATATTACAGTGTTAATTCTGTGGGGTTCTAAGCAGCACGTCTGAGGATTAGTTATTTTCTCTTTAATTGCTGAAGAGGGGGTTAGGCTGGTGAGGTTTATTCCCAGGTACCACAGGGGCTGTGCAGGGAGGGCTCTCAGAGGCATTGGTCTCAGCAGAACCTGTGAGCAGGCTCCTGTAATTGCATGCAGCAGGCCTGGGAAGGAGGGCTTTCAGCCCAGGAAAGGAAGGAGAAGGACATTGCAGTAAAAATAATCTAGGCTGCTTTGCAAGTCACTTAAAAGCTTGAAAAGAGTTGCTTTTTTATTTTTTTTATTTTTTTTAGAGCCTGTTGGAAAGTATTCATCAATGGAATTTTTTTAAAAGTCGCATATTTCCTGAAAGGAAATTACTCCTCATTCTGAGACTCTCAAATCCACTGTCACTCCATCACTCTCCTAATGTGTGGCACTCTTAAAGGCACTTGGCTTTAACTTTTCAGCTCTTCTGAGCAGCATTGCCCTCTTTCTTCGCAGTGCTTTTGTGGTTTTTTTCCAGCCCTCTCCAATTCTTACACAGTTGTCGGCCTCCTTCACAACGAGCCGCCTCTGACTCTTCTCCCAGGGCTCCCGTGTGAGCTCTCTCACACTTTTACACCTCATGTCTGCTGATGAGTCCTTCAAGACATTTTTTTAAAATGCCTTTTGTGCTCCTTGCAAGCACTTTGCTCTGAGCTCCTCTCCACTGTGACCCTCTGCCTTCCCTGCTGGAACCCAAGCACGCTCCCTCTTGAGTCTTTCCTATTAAAGCTGCCAAAGATGATGTGTTAAAGTGATATGCTAAATTTGAACACACAAGGACTTGCATAGGGCTGACATTTTTTCAAAAGCCCATCTCAAATTATTATTTTTCTTTGTTACGTGGTCTTTGTTGTGGCTTTTCTTAATTAGTTTACTTGCTGCTGTAAACACACAGAAGAAAGGATTCACTCATCTCTGAATTGATTTCCACACATGCAATAGAAAGCACGGTGGAAATTACTCTGGAAATTGAACATTATATAGTGTGATAAATAGTAATTTGGGGGTATATTAACCTGCTTCCTGTAGGTAAAGAAATATATATAATAACTGTCCTCATTCAGGAGCTGGCATTTCCTCCTGATGAGGCATTTATCTTATGGCTTGATTATCTTTCTGTGAAAACATTTCAACCCTGACCTTTCCAGATGCTATAGTGGGCTGTGCTTTCACACTGACTGGCAGCTTGCGGTGGCACGAGGGCAACTGGGAATGTGAGGTGTTCTGCCTACCCTAAATCACTGAGGTGGTGACAACTTGTTGAAAAGCTCGTTGATGAAACCTAATTCCCTTCCTTTCACTGAAAGATAACTTATCTAACAAAGTAAAACGGGTTGATGTAGAAGAAAATGGCGTGGAAGTGTGGAGGGGGACGTGTGCTGGGGAGAGGGATGCAGGGCTCCCCAGTTCTGCTGAGGGTAATCCCTCCTGGGAGCTTCAGTGTCACCAGAGAGACCCAGGCACATAACAAAACAGTGCTGGAGCAAAGCCAGGTGCACTACTGGTGTCTGTTTCTTTGAGAAGTCAGACCTCCTCTGGACCTGACCTCTGATGAGCACAGAAACTGGCTTATTTCTCTAGGAAATGCAGAAGGCCATGGGATCAAGCTACAACATTTTTATACTGTGATTATTTACTGCTATGTGCAGCCAGGAAAGGGGTGAAGCAGGACTAGGGATGACTCATGGTGCCCCAGCCCCTCCCAAGGGCAGGCTGTGAACACAGAGCCTTTTCTCTCACCCTGGTCACTCGAGGATGAGCTCTGTCCATAGCACAGCTCCTGCTGGAGTCACTTTGGGATCTGATAAAGTCAGGATGCCAGAACCCTGCCCTAATTTCTTTTGCAGTTCCTGCCTGGCTGGGCATAACATAAAGGCTGTCTTTAAAATCTCTGCTTACAAGGAAACATGTGAAATGTACCCATGCTCTTGGGAGGACTTTGGGTCCAACCAGTGAACCCTTCTACAAAAACTGCAAAAAAAATGAAAACATCCACAGAAGATGTATCTCTGGTTTGGTGCCATCTGACAGAGCCAAAAGCCACTGGGTGTGCCCTGCATTACCAGCATGGCTTCAGAGGGCCTGGGGCAAAGGCTGTTTGTGCAGATGGACCCTGAGTAACCCCTTGTGCACCCTGCTAACAGCACCATGAAGCCACTGTGCCCCACGTTTGCATCTGACCCTCCCAGAGAGATGACTTTGACCTTGTTAGGCTTTGCAGCTGGCTTGCATTTCCTTTCTTTGTACACTACAACCTGGTTTATCATCCTGTCATGCCCCTGGAGAGACCAGGACTTGGTGCTCTCCTCTCTTCCCACCTTTTGCTGGAGGGACAGCCTGGATTCTGCAAAAAGGATCAGGAGAGACATGTGTCCTTGCAAAGCTTTCTCTGTCAGGAGAGAGGTAGGCTGATGGTGAAGTGTTGTGACTCATTAAAAAGAGCCCAGACAAAGCCACAGGAATGACTGAGAGATAACTGGGTTACTGTGCCCTTGAGCTTTTGCTGGGAGATGATTTTCCCTGTGTGCTCCTGTGGCAGTGAGGGCACAGCTCCTGCACTGTGCCTGCCTGCACCTCCATCCCTCTGGAACAGCTTTCAGAGAGAGAGAGTGCTCAGTAATGCTTGGGTTTGGAGGAGTTTTAGGGATATATGTGTACACTTTTTTACATTAGCAAGAGCTAATTCTGGAAGATGAGCCTTGAGCCAGAAGGGTTGCATTGCTTGTTCCTTCTAGTTGTCTGTTCCACCGCCTCCAGCTGCCTCAAGCAGAGAAGTTGGTGCTGCAAAGACAAACCCACCGCTCAGACAGCATTTCATTGTGCCAAAGCACAGTCATGTGGGGAAAACCTTGTACCTGGAAGCTAAAAATATCCCTATGGGCGTCCCAGGGTCAGGCTATGAGCACTTCAGAGAGGAGAGCTGGACATTGAATATGACTCCAGATTTTGTGAGAGGCTGGTACAGTGGCAGAAGGTCAGATGGGACGTGTCTGCAGGAGCCTGTGCTGTTGAAGGTACCCAGAGCAGTTTTTTGTGCCTGTTTCTGTGTGCACAAGGCAGCTCATTACCCAAACCAGAGCACTGGGTCCCTCTCAGTAGAAGCAAACCAGCAGCACTGCTGGTGCCCTGGCAGCTCATTACAGCACACGTAGGGCACAGCTGAACACATTCATCCTGCTGAGATTGGATCCCACATCCCTGCAGGGTCCTCTTGAGTCACCCAGAGTTGTTTAGTTGTAGAACTGTTATTTTCACCCAACAAACAGCAGCCTCTAGGGAGAAAAGGCCTCTTTCCTCCTCCTGCCTGCTGCTTGGTCACTTCCAAGTTGTATGAGGACAAGTGAGTTTCAACCCTATAAAAGAATTCTCTAAACTACACAAAACCAAGTCTAATTTCACAGAAGATACCCTGGAGGTCTCACACTGGTTCCTGTGGAGGACACTACCCTTGGTACACCAGTGCTGGGGGTAGCTCAGTCAGTCTCCTGCTGCTCAGTCAAGGCAGGGAAAACCACAGCAGGGAAATGCCAACATGGTGATGGCCAAAGGCACATCCAAGCTGAATACTGAGGGAACAGCCTAATTATGGCTGTCAGGGCAGACCTACAAGCAGAGGATTGTTGCTTTCAAAGGGGCTGTGCTGGTGGTTCTGAGGGGAGGTGTGTGTGCAGGGCAGTCTGAGCTTGGGACTCGTTTGCATGGCAAATGCAGCAGTTCGGGTGTGGAGAGGATTCCCCACAAGGGACAACACAACCAGAATTAATATGTTGGGTAAATAAACTCCAGACACACTCTGCTCTGGGTTAAATGACCTGCAAGAGATGAGAATCCTAGAGAGTTGGAAATGGAAGCAAAGTTCTGGGCTTGGTTTTACTTATGCTGGTAAGAATTATGAATGTGTGGAAGTTGATGGAGTGATGCTTGTGTGACAGTTGTGTAAATGAGAGGATTTGGTCCCTGCAGTCTGTCAGAGGAGAGGATGATATTACCAAGAGCTGTCTTTTATGAGCTTTTTCCACATGCTGGAAAACTCTGTTAACAAAATGTAACATTTTTTGAGAAAAATAAATCAATTGGGCCAATTTTCTTTCTCTTATTTTTTAAATGTTTATAGCAGTGTCTCCTTACTCCCTACACTTGCAGCACTCAGTAGTAAGTGTGATGATGACTGATGATGAGACCTGAGAGTCCAAATTCTTCAACAGGCACAAGAGTCTCCTTGATGCTTGGTCTGCCAGGCAGGTTTCCATCTGCCCTTTCTCCCTCAGACCATCCCAGAGCTGCTCCAGGGCTCTCTGAGCTAAGCTGAGCCCCCAGGCTGCTTGGAAAGACAGGTGCCAGCAGTTGCTTCTGTCATTTTTCTGTTTCAAACTCAGCCAAAGATCCCTCAGCACCCACATCCAGGTACAGCTGGGAAGCTGAGCCTTGCAGGATCTAGCCGTGTGAAGAAGCACCAAGCTGTGAGTGTTCTGCCCCAGATCAGTACGTGGGGATTTGCTACATTACACATTTTGGGGAGCTGCAATGGCCCTGTCCCCACCACTCTGACACGTGGCACACATCCAGCACTGCCAGCAGGACTGACTGGGTTCTGTCAGTGTTTTGCCTTCTCTCCTGAGGCACCGCTGAGGGAGCAGGAATTGTAATCGCTTTCTGCCCCTTCCTTCCAATTAGTGGTCTCTCTTTTGTGCATCCTAAAATCGGTCCCCTGGGACATTTGCATGCCTAGGTGGCATTAGCATTTCCAAACTGCCACGGAGCAGTGCTGTAGCTCAGCAACACAACCAGCTGATGTGCTTGTTTTAGCCAAAATGAGGGTACACGTGTGTGCTGGGGGTGGTGCAGAGGGGAATGCCTGAGATGAGTAATTGCTTGGGGATTTTAACCCAATTAAGACCAGTTAATGGACTTGTGAGGTGGATCATTTGTAAATATTATCAAAAGTTGGAACTGTTTAATTGAAAAATCTGTAAGATCCTGAGGTCTGAGTCGATATGGGCTCCTGTAGCTGTGAGGTGTCTAGGGAGCAACAGGATTTCATATAATCATCCCTTTCCTGTACCTGATGACTGAGCACACTTTGTTAGGGCTGTCCTCATCCTTTGGAGCAGACACGAAGCCGAGGTCCTGACCATGTGTGGTCAGAGAGGTCCCATGGTGTTTGGAGCAGCGTTGCTCTGGCCAGGTTCCAAATTGGGTAATTACATTACATTTCCCTAAATTCCCCCTGTAGTTTCCACTGGATACACTTCTCTTTTTCACATCCTGCCTGAACCCATACTTTAGCTCTGTAACTAATTAATTTAAGTGCTTTGAAAGTATAAAATGCTATGTCAGGTCTGTAAGTACTATTATTACTCGTGCCCCAGTGTGATGTTGAACAGCTGTCATGGGCCAGCCCCAGAGGTGGCTGTATCAGAGAAGGGAGATCCTTTGGAAGAGCTTGGGGGCTCATTGCAAGGACACTGTTTAAACCTGCAACAAAATAATATCCCTGGGAAAAGGAACAGGCATGTAGACAGCATTTATTGAACTTTAAATGGTTTAATAATAGTACAATCGTCTTCTGTTAATCTCCTTGAATGAAACAGTTTAACTAATGTGTTCTTGGGATGTTGATTTACTCTCAGTTACCCACACAGAGATTAGCATCTCCTTACACTAAGAACTGTATAAACTGTAGTGAGGGGTAGAGTTTATAATCAAAATAGATCAGATGGGCAAGGAGATGAAAACAGAGCAAGGAGCTATGGCTGCACAGACCAACATTTTTTACTCCCCTTTGTAATCCAGGCTTCAGGTTTGCAGAATACTCACAGGCAGCATTTCAAGGTTGGAGCTTCTCAAAGAACAGGAGCAGCACATGAGTTGGGTTAAAGCTCAGTAGAAAGCTGCTCCTGGAGAGGCAGTGGGCAGGGGCTGATGCACAGAATAGTTTTAGTCCTTTGGCTGCACCTTTGGGAAGACCAGCAGCTCTCCTTTGAGGTGCACAGGTCTGGCCAAACACCAGCCTCAGCCAGGGCAGCAGTGGCTGTCCCATAGCCACATGTCACTTCCTTGGCACTAGCTGGGGGGCTTGGCCTGAACTTTCAGAGGTGCTGAACTCTGAGAGGTCAGAGTTTAAACTGCAGGATCTGTTGAGATGAGCAAATACAGCTTTGTTGGTCTCCCTTCAGGAAGCCATGCTTGGAGCTGTTTTTCCCAGTGGGAACAAAGTCTTTGCTCTCTAAAGGGTTTGCAGCCTACACTGCTGGGGTGAGGAGGTCACAGCAGAGGGGCATTTGGTTTTCTCAGTCATTTTTCTGAACAGATGTGGAAAGAAGTACAGCAGAGGGGTTATTGGGAGTGGTGGGGGTGGGGAGCAGAGCCGGGCTGGTCCTTCCCTGGATGAAGCTGCCATGGCTTTATTGGCACGAGGCTGCCCACACCCCAACTGCAGGACCCCCATTATTTATATTTTTTAGACTCTGACCAGAGCAGGTGGGCTTCACTTTAGTTTTCCCTCAGAGCCAAAGCCCAGATCCAAGGGCACTCATGTTTCTTCACCCATTTTCCTCCTTTCCTTGCTCTATTTCATGCGTGCCTAATGCTGCCTCACTGTTGAGAGGCTCAGGTTGAAGTTTTTAGGCCTAGGGGGTGTGAAACACAAGGACCACACTGGCAGGTAACAGAACCCATGTCCTAGAATCCTCTACATCACCCTGGAGCAGCTGTGACCATTGTCCTCAGGCTGTGGGACAAGAGGGTGTGAAGGCACGTGTGCCAGCAATGGCAGTGCTGCTTTCCATTCCTCGTGCTGAAATATTCACTCCTTTCACCTCTGTGTCATAAGGAATTGACACAGGGAGCTGATTAGCCCCAGAGAAGCACTGCTCCAGTGGCTCTAAACACAGGAACTTAAATTGGAGTTTAGCTCTCAGCATATTGCCCAGACCACCTCAGGTGGGTGTGTGTAGGATTCTCTGCAGCCTCCTCACCTGCTCCTGCATTTATTTATCTTGCTCATTCAGTGACTGAGTGAATTGCTCCACAGCCTCTGTAATTATTATATTTCATGTTTTAATACAGAGGAACATACTTACTTCAAGGGGAGTTATATATTTAAAGGGATGAAACTCCAGCCTGAGGAAATTGCAGGGATGCAGTCTGCCATCTGTTTAGCTGCTTTGGTTAGGGTAGGCTTTATGAAAGCCATTTTGCTCAGGAGGATGAACTGGATGTGAGTGGTTGACAATGACATTTAGAAGAGACAATCTGGCAAATGAGAAAGCATGAGAGTCTCCTGTGGACCGTTAAATACCGAATAAAATATGAATAGTGCTGTGTTATTACTAAAATGAGCTATTTTTAATGATCCCACTTTATAACCCGCCAGACCTCTGATGTGACAGTTAGCAACAGCATTCAAAAAAACATGAATAATAAAGAAAGCAGTTGAAAAGTTGGACTATATATTAATATATATTCTGGCATGGGTCTCAGGTGTCTCTAATGAGGAAAGATAATTGCACAAAGAGCTAACAAGAAAATCATGGATTTCTCCCTCCCACCTAAAAGTTATTTATTTAATTTAGTGTAATGATGCAGAGAAAAACCAAACAAGTTTGATTAAAATTTTCTGTGCTGTTTTTAAACAGCGGCAGAGAGCTGCGCTCACAGTAGATGAGGGAAAGGAAATAATTTCCAGATTAATAGCCACTAAAGAAAATGCTCAACAAGATTTAGTAGAGTTACACTTTTTTTGGTTTAGCAGTCCAGGGTAATTGGCACTCAAGAATTTTGAAAGTCTGGATGAGATTAGTGTCTCTGGTTAACAGATGTTAATTTTTAATAAGCCTTGAATTAACAATAAGGACTAATAGACCACAACAAATATGGGAATACAATGTTCTAGTTGAGAGAGAGAGCTGCAAGTCGAGGAGTTCTTTTTGGCCCCAGTCCAGATTCTCTCTGAGTAGGTTTGTCTCTGAACAGGTTGCTCCAACAATTTTCAGCCTGGAAAGTCTCTTATCTCCTTGCCAGGCTTAGCCCAAGGGAGAAGGTTAGATATGCCCAGTGATTTGGATATTTTCTAGGTAGCTGCCAGCCTTTCTGCCATTTGGTAAGACCCAGGGTGACATCAGCGTCCCAGAGCAGGCTGGCTTCTCTCCTGCACAGTGTGGAGTGGAAACCCAGGCAACATCTCCAGCCTGGGGTGGGTGAGCCACAGGATATACCTATTATGGGACTGTGCTTTAAATATTGCCTGTGCAGGCACCTGCATCAGGGCTGCAAGCAGACACCTCTCTCCAGCTGGATCGGCGTCCTGGTTTGCTCACCGGGATTGTGAGCAACTGACAAAGGAAAAGGAAAAAGGAAAAGGAAAAGGAAAAGGAAAAGGAAAAGAAAAAGAAAAAGAAAAAGAAAAAGAAAAAGAAAAAGAAAAAGAAAAAGAAAAAGAAAAAGAAAAAGAAAAAGAGAAGAAAAATTAGTCCAAGTTTTGTCTCTTATGTTTGAGTCTCAGTGGAGAAAATACAGAAATTGTGCTGGAAGCAAGGATCAGGACCCAGGAGCGGGATTTGGTGCGTTGGAGGAATTGTAAAATGTGTTGTTGGAGGCTCAGAACAGATGTCAGTGCCTTTACTGACACGGCTGCTCCTTTCCCTGTGGTGATGTGGCTCCTCCTCCGCCGTGGCATCGGCAGAGTGCTGTGCTGTGCTGTGCTGGCAAAGGCTGCTGTCCCCCGGGGCAGGGAGGGCTCCGGGTTAGCAGGTGCCAAAGCCCTGAATCAGGAAAGCAAAGGGTAACTGGGCCAGGAAGCAGCTTGGGGATGTGTTAGTGCTTGGGAGCATCCTTAAGGAAGAGGAAATCACCACCAAGGATAGATAAAGAGCCATGGATAGATAAAGAGCCACAGTGACGGGCAGCAGGAGGATCAGCACTCCCCAGGAGATGCTCTTGGTGGCTTGGAAGAAATTATTCCTTGCCACTAGGGAAAAAAAAATAAAATAAAATATCCCTTTGGTCTCTTTTCTGTTCTCAGTCCTTGTGTTGAGAGGGAAGATGCCTCCATATGGTGCTGGCAGGGAAGGCAGGCGGGAGCGCTGCGGGAGGAGCGTGACTGAGGAGAGGAGCTGATGCTGAGAGCTGGGCTGTCCCCAGCCCCTGTTTGAGTGGGACAGAGTGTGCAGGGGGACAGGGCTCCACGGGTGTGTGCTCTGCACCCCCGTGGCTCTCCCTGGGTCCCTCTCTTGGTGCACCCTTTCAGGCCCCGCTGCTGGGGTGGGAGAGCCACGCGTGGAGTTGAAATGACAGAAATGGGCCAAGTCTCAGCCCAGGTGAGCTCAGAGAGGAGCTGTGGTTGTTACAGCTCCTTATGGAAGTGCAGCTTCCTCCACCAGTCATAGCTGGTGAACTGGTGGTTTGTGCACTGACTTATGTTTTTGTAGAGCTTTGACCAAAACCTTTTCTCCATCCCCAAAAATTAAGAGGAATGATCTTCAAACCAGACTTTGATGAGTATAATCCTTATTTATGTGAGAACTTCCACAGGCCTGAGCTTTTTACTGGCATTGCATTTGTAGTGCCTTTCATGGCTGTGGATACATAACAGGCAGACCTTCAGAAGAACAGCATCATCACTCAAGTTCAGTAATCCTTTCCCAAGCAGATGTTGAAGGATTTATCAGGACCTCATGATATGTACACCTGGAAACCTCTGAATTTGATTTAAAGGGGTTCACAGTGTTGTAATTAACTCAGAATTGCCAAGCACAAACACAGTTCAAGGGAATAATATTCCAACTTTCCAGGGCTTAAACGGAAAAGTGAATTAATCCTTGGCAATTACTGAGTTAAAAAGACTTAACTCATGACTTGAAATACTCCCACACAATCTTGTTTCCAAAGCTTTCATTAACTGAGCTAATAATTACTACTACAATTAGAGATGTGAGGCATTAAAAAGTCCAAGATAATAAAACATATGTAGTTATTAAAAAAATTTACCATTCAGTTTTGCAGTGTGTAAGAAATTCACCTTGTCTCTTGTTTGGAAACGTTCCATATCCACACGATATTCATTTTTTTAAACAGTAAAATGGTCTCATTTCCTGTCACAAAGCATCCCAGGAGAGCCCCAAACCAGTTCTTTGCTCTGTCTCCTTTGTGTTTACCTGGGGCAGCCTGTGGTTGACATCAGAGGTCTAAATTTGTGGAAAGGTTATTTTTTTTCTGGAGGATGTGAGTGAAGATGGAATGTCTGATGGTTTCTGATGGGGTCTTGTATCATCAAAGACGTGAATTTTTCATTCATTTCCTTGTTTTTGTCCTGTCTAATACAAGGGCAGTTCAGTGTTGGTAATTGAAGGAATGACATCAAATGCTGAACTAGGCCAACACTGGGATCTCAAACAATCGTGTCTTTATGGCAAGGCATCTCCCCCCAGAGAGGAGGGCTCTCAGCAGAAAGGAAAGCTTGGAAAAAGGAAGATGTGGGTGGGAAGGGAGTCACGAAGATGCAAAGGGTGCTTGTCAGTGAACTGTTTGGGAGTCTGCCTGGTGGGGAGCAAGGGAAGGGGGGAAGAAATTGAACTCCCATTTAAAATAATCTATGTGGTATTCTCATGTACAGAGCAGCCCAGCTTCAATCAGACCAAGGGTTAACAAATTCAAATGGACTGTTTAGTCAGATCTCAAACAGATACTTTTTTTTTTTTTTTTTTTTTTTTCTTTTTTTTTTTTTTTGGCTTGTTACCACAATTTTCTCTTGCCAAGAAAACATGGAAAAATGCTGCTCTGCATCAATGCAAAGGGTTTGGTTTTTGGTTTGTTTTTTTTTAATATTCTTTCCCTAGCTTTTGGGTTAGACACTCAACAGGAAAAACCATTATTTGCAGGCCTGTGGTGTTTCTTGGATATCCTCTGGCTACCTGAGGACATGCACACTCACCCAGCAGGGTTTGCACTGCCACTCCCAGGACGAGCAAGGGACCCTGGTGCAAGGCCAGTGGGAGGTGGGATGCAGCCTTTGGGAGCAGGGGGGGCTTGCTCTGTGGTCATGTAATGCCATCATCCATGTTTGTGGGGTGTTCCTGGGTCCAAAACTGAAGGTGTTTGCCATGGTTTTGTACAGACTCTTTCAGGAAGAGAAGGTGAAAGCACTGATCTTGATTTTGTTCAGCAAAAAAGTAGGATGGCAGAGGATCAAGAGTAGGATACTTGGAGAACATAATGAGTGAAATGATTTTATTTAGGAGTTGCTCTGCAGATGTTGGTTTTTTTTTTTCCTCCTTTGAATGGTGTGTGTATGTGCATGACCATCCATGTGTGTACAACTCAGCAGCCTTGGGCAAGGGGAACTGGGAAATTCACTGAGCTGTGGCAAAAAGCAAAAAGTTACGAGGGGGAGAGAAATGCATCTTGAGGTCCTCTCTCCCTCCCTTCCCCGTGGGCTAATGAACACTCTGGGACACAGCTCTGCTTTGCAGTGGGGATGGACTTTACATAAAATCTTATTTTTATGGTTGGTGTTACCTTTTTTAGTTTGTTGGTGATGGCTCGTGTCAGAAATTCTCATTGAGTGGGTCTCCCAGCTGCAAAAAGCCCCAGCTGATGGTAATTCCTTAGTATAAAGCTTCAAGGTTTTGGGGAGCAATGAGAGAAACAGGCTTAAACCAAGATCAGAACGTGTCTAGGCACTGAAATCCTCTGCCCTTGTTTTTCTTGGACACTGCAGCCTTTGTGGAAACAGTCATTAGGCAAAACATGTGCAATAATTTATTTGATGCATTTTGTCCAATTTCACTTTTCCTAATTTTACTAAAAGAGTGTTTGATGTCTCTGCATTTTTGTTTTTTTTATATTCAAATCAGATCCGAAACATTAAGCCAGCATATTCCTGCCTGTTGGGGCTGTGGATAAACTATTCACTCTGACTATTTACCATTCAATAGTCATCCTTCCAACCCCATGATTGAGAAACCATGTGATCTAATACTAATTTTGGACCTTGGCTGACTCTCTGAAAAGCCCACAGAGAGGAAAAGAGATTTCCAGCTTTTCCTAGCAGCCTAACTCAGTAGGAGTCCTTCCATGAACTTGCTTTTCCAACCTCAACAATTCTGTGATCTGTGGTATCTCTAGAAAACTTTTCAACTAACGTTTTTATGAACACAGACCTCTTATAAATATTTGAGGAAAGCCAATAAAAAGGGTCACAAACTGAAGCAGTTTCATGGGCTTTGCTCACATCACTGAACATTGGTATATGTTTTCCAAGCTGTGATGTTGATGGCTTTTCATCTGATTCATCTGATTTCCATATAATAAGAAAAAGGAATTGTTTTTCTCTAACTGTAGGCAATTGGATGAGCCATAAGTCAGAATTAAAATGTGATTATCTGCTATGAAGATCTCAGATTCCTTTCAAACTTTCATTATTTACAATCCTTTTCTTGGTGACATTTCAATTCTCTGGAAATTATGTTCTAAATTGTACCTAACTTGCTCACCACCCACATGTAACACATGCAATAAGCTTATAAGATAGAAAAGGTGAATGTTTCCATTTTAAATTTGATTTTTAATGAGATTTTGGAGTGTAGGGCGAGTATTTTGCTAAAATATATGGCAGAGATTGCATAGCAAGAGTCTAACAAGGCTTTCAATGGCAGTAATCTGCAATGTTATTTTTCTGCCATCTGGGTAAAATCCACCCCGTTCTCTCCTGAGCAGTGTAAAGGTTCTTTGCGTAGGAGAAGTGTACAGGGTCAGCAGAGCAGGAATCTCATCTCAAACCAGCCCTGAGGCTGCTGCTGTAGCTGCTGCAGGGGGAAGGAGTGGCTGCTGAATGGGAGAGCCCCAGATTTCCTCTTGGTCCCCAGTATTGTGTGGAAAGTGCTGGGCTTTTTCCCACTTGGGTATAAATTGTTTTGAAATATGAGTATAACCTATGGGAGTAGTAACAATGGGGGAAAGGGTATATTATGAATGGATTTTGCATTCAAAGCCCTTGCAGCAGGGGTGAGCTGGATCCATGTAGATTCTCAAGCCTCCTGGTCCCTCCTCCCTCTGGAACCTCCGTGGTTCCCCACAGCTTTATCAGCAGCACAGCAGGACTCAGCTCCTTACTTTGGCAGTTTTCTCAAAAATGAAACCACATCCTCTTTTTTAGAAGAAAACATATGTTGAGGGGGAAAAATAATTAAAAATTTAAATTGGATCAAAGTCTGATCTCTGTTGCTTTGGCTTGACCCTGAGGTAATTTCGTGGGACTGAAGCCAAGGGCTCCAGTAATTCCACCTTTCTTAGTTGTAAAAGAGTATGGAATCTGACCCATTATCTACTGGGAAATGCACTACTGGTGATGATTTTTGTCTTTCTGCATTCTCTTTCTGGAGAATAATTGGCTTCTTTACTTAGAGCTGGTCTGAAAATCAGAGGTCTATAGATGACATACCCATAATCATAAAAGATTTATATAAAGATATTCCTTTCTCATTTCATTCCAGCAGCACAGCCTAAAACCTATTTCTATAGGCTTAAAAATCTGGCTTCTGAAACTAGTATTTAATGCACTGTTCACTGCTAAGTCCTTATGGGATCTGGCAATATTGAAATTGCACTATTCCCATATAGCAATTGCAGGTTTTCCAGCGGGCTGAGAGACTTCCTGGAAAGACCATACAGATTTCACTTGTCTTCACGTTAGGAAAGCATTCCCATTTTATACACCAGTGTCCAGATTCTCAGCAAGCCTCTGCTGTTTACAGCCACAAAATTTGTCAGCTCATATGTCTGAATGCTGTGATACCATAACAGTGGATGCTGCAGAAATTCCCCAAGCAGCTCTGTAGTTACATCTCCCGTGTCCAACAGACAGCTGCAGAATGTGCTCGTTACTGCACAGTTGTATTCAAAGAACTACTGCACCCCAAATATCACAGATGGTGCTGCAAAAGCATTGGGCTTGGTGTTTGTTGACAGAAACAGTTTGGGAGCTGTGGCTGGTGTAGGGAGGGACAGCTCTGCGGGCTGGAGATTCTAGGGTCATTGTGGTGTCAGGAAAACATGTAGGGACAAAGCTAGGGATGAACTTGCCTGGGATATTATTTGTGTCACTGTGAGTCTCATAGCTGCTAGTGAAGATCAGAGCCCACTGAGAGCAGGAGGGTGCATCCCAGCCTTGCAGGAGGGCTGGGGGCAGCAGCAGGGGGTTGTTGGGTGCAGGGCTGCGCAGAGGCAGGTCTGAGCCCACATTCCTGTCTTTTAAATCTTGGCTCTGAGGCAATCCTTCCCCACTTCTAAATTTTAGAGCACCCTCATCTAGATTTTCTCCAAGCCTGCCTCTGATCCACTGTCTATAAATAGCCTTTGCTTTTTAGCAGCTTAAATTAAAAAAAAAAAAAAGGAAGGGGTATGCGCTTTGCTGCGGAGCTTGCAGAGCTCGCCTCTTCAAAACACTCTTGTTAGTGGGAAGGGGAGGAAGTAATGGGCGTTTGACTAAGTTAATGTACTTGGTGAGCCATTGGAGAGCTGCCAAGCTCTCATTTTTAAATAAATGCCAACATTAATTTTTAAAGTTTAAATGCATCTTTTGCGTGTTTGCTCTCGGCTCTCCCCGGCTCTCCGGTGCTTTCCGAGGTGCGGGAGCCGGAGCCTCCCTGGGGACCTCCCCGTGAGGCAGCTGGGAATGGGTGCTTGGAGCTCCTCCATTCCCATGGCATTTGCTACGTGGGTGTAATTCCTTCCTTGCAGAGAAAGCCTTACCTGCTGCTTGACTCACTTAAAAAAAAAAAAAGAGAGAGAGAGAAGATTTTGCGTTTTCCCAGCGCTGTTTATTCCCTTCAGGCGATAAGAAGCTGAACCCCAGCAGAGTCCATCTTACAGATATCAGCACAATGGCATCTTCTATAAATAGGGTCACTGTAGCTATGCCAGAGCTTTGCTGAGCGCAGATTTAATTTAATCAAGGTATCTCTTAGTGTCAAGGCCATCTGTTTAAAATTAGCACTATGATCTCTCTAGGCCCTCTTTAAAATTGCGACGGTCCAGAATCCGCATCCCTTGAAGGCTTTTGCCAGGCAAACAGCATCCAGATTGCTAAGGGGAAGGATGTTTTCCTAAGGCTGAAGCACTCTTTGGAAAGCTCGTAGGCAGGCAGTAAAAACAAATCAGTGACGAGGGAGTTGTGCCGTTCACTGGGGACTGCAAGGAGGAATTTGGCAAGGAGGAGGGCCACGGAGGGTAGCGCAGAAGCAGCAAGGTGTAAGCAAGCTGTTCCTTGGCACCAAAGCAAGAGGAAAGGTATTTCCAGATGGCAGTCAGAGGGACCAGCTGCAGAGAGGAGAGGGAGCAGCCCTGAGTGTGGAGGATTCCCCTGGCCCCGGCTGAACCTCCAGCACAGCTGTGGCCACGGGAGAGGGGAAGGCAGCTGCCCCCACGTGAGCTGCTGCCTTGGCTCTGCAAGCTGCAGGATTTGCAAGGTTTTCCCCCTGGGCAAGATCTCACTGAGCAGAAGTGTTTAGCAGGCTGATGTTCAAGTCTCCTCTTTCCTCCTCTTGCTGCATGGTGCAAGCCAAGGTCCCCAGAAGTGATGTCCAGCTGCCGGGTCTCACAACCTGAGTCCCTTCAGTCACCCCACTGAGGAGAACAGGAATCACACAGGGCTGATTTTATTGCCATGGCACTGTACCATAGGAGCCTACCCAGGAACTGATTTCAATATAGATTTGCTAAATATTTTTTGGATTAAATGGGTCTATAACACCACCTGGGAATGCATCAGTCAGTACATGAGCTTTCCCTTCTGTGAAAAGCAAACACTACAGGCTTCTCCCCAAAATCAACAGCCATATCAATCCCCTCGGTCACCACAGTCATCTCCTTCACCCCAGGGAGAAAAGCACACTGTGCTGGCAGCCATTTCAGCCTGGTCTGCCTGGAGATACTTCCCAGCCCCCATCACACTCCCTCTGCGCCTGTCCTTTTCAAAATATCAGCAGAATTTAAAGGCAGAGCTTGCAGTAAAAAAGAGCTGTGTCTTAGCAAAAAGAGCACCTTTAATCACAGTTTACAATGGAAGCCTGCACAGTAAATAATAGTTGTCTTAAAATCATCTTGCTCCTGTTCTGTGCTCTCTCCTGTGACAGGAATGCCTCTCAAAAGGCAGGGCAATGAGTGCTCCAGCCAGGAGATCCTCATCCATATGTGCTGCTGGGGACAAGCAGCAGAAGCCCACCTGCACCCCACAGTAATGTGAGCACAAGTTGTCTACATTTGGGGTCAAAGATTCAGTGGACCAAAGGATTAAACAGTTTTTTATGGGTTTAGGAATTTTTTAACTCATCTAGTTGAGAATTCTCTTACTGAGAATGAAACCATGTTCCCAGGCACATGGGTCAGAAAGGCAGGAGTTTCTGTCCAGCTTTGCATGTGGTCCAAAGTACCCTGGAAGCCTTTTGTCCCCAAAGTTTTCCTGAAGAAACTGCCTTCAGGCTGGCATAACTGCACTAAATGCTGCATTTTGGATGAAGCAGCATATCTGGTTTGTGTAAAGACACAACCAGGCTGGGACAATGAACCAGTGCCCCACACACACCTTGCCCACCTCAGCCCCATGCAGGCTTGTGAGCTGAGCAGAACCCCCTCAGCTCTTCCCATCACCACTTCCCTGCCTTGGCTGAGCTGAGACATCTCCCTGAGCACTTGTCAGCTCTGCCTGTGATGCCTGCTGTGGTTTCTGGGAGGAGGGGCAGCATTAAATTCAGGAAGAATTACCATATTTCTGTGGCTGATGGCACAAGGGACATGCCCAGGGGAAGACAGGGCCGTGATGAACCCCTCTGACTCTTTGAGTCACCTCATTGAACTGCAAAGGCTGAATAAATTCCTTAGCCACGATGGAGTTTACCCCAGGGACTCAAGGCTGCTGATGTTTTCCATTTGTCTTTTTGAACTTGCATTTTAATATTAGCCAAAGTCATTCCTAATTCCTTTCTTAAGCTAAAATGAAGATTATCATGAGTGGCAAGTATGCACTAGCACTCCCTAAAAGTAAGTATTTCGTATAGCACCTTCAGATTAATATATATGCAAATAAGGTGCTACAGATTAATTAGTATGCTAATTAAGCCATGTGTTATTCGTGTATACATATATCTTTCCAAGCCTACTGCCTGGTTGGGCTAGCAGGTAGCTGGTGTGCTTGTTTATGAACTCATCTCCATTGCTCCATGGCAGCAAGGAAACTGTGCTTGCTATTTCACCTGCCTCTACCCAAAGATACAACACTGAAAGTCCTCATATTTTTCACACTAAATTTTCTTGCCTGTAAATGTTCACAAGCGAGCTGCTGATCTCCAGCTAAGTTCATGTAGTTATATTTCAAAATATCATCTTTCTCAAGTGAAATCATTATCAGGACACCATTTACCAAGTTCGAGTCATCAGAATCTCTGCAAGGTGACAGATTTACCCAGGTCATTATAACAACAGCAGCAAAAGCTGCAGGCAAGTCGTTAGCAAGTGCAGGGAGGAAAACTCAAAGCTATCAAACCTAAAATGACTTGGGAGCAGCTGTTCCCAAAAGAGCAGGTCAATGAATAACAGTGGGAATGGCATAATCAGCTGTGCTGGGGGTCCTGCATGAGAACCACTTTCTTCCTGGTTTCCCTTGGATGGGCAGGGACCAGATGGCTCCTGGAAAAGCCCACCTGGGCCACGAGAGATGCAAGGAGTAGAGCTGAGAGCTCTGAGGATAACTGCTCTCAGAGGTGCATTTCCATCCCATTTTTCTTTCCCAAACTCCAGGTCGTGGTCTCCACTCCACACGGGTTTGCATCCTACTTATCCCAGAGAAATATGGAGCTTGGATGGAGATGCTAAAAGCTAGGAGCTCAAGGAGGGCATTCACAAGGTCTTCTTGTGGTCTGCAGAGCTCTCGTGGTATTCCCTGTGTCATTTTCTTCCTCTTTTCCAGAACAGGGTGGCTGATCTCTGAGAGCACCTGGAGTAGCAGTCAGCTCTTCCCAAGCCTTTTTCCCCTGCTTTGCATCACTCAGCACACAAGCAAACATGGGGCCAGTCTGGTGGGAGGCTTCAGTACAGCCAAGTGTAATGATGAGCCGTGGGGTGGACCAGCCTTCTGTTTAATTTAAGAAGCTTCTCCCTGTGTTTTGAGCCCAACAGCGAAATCCCTGCATCCAGCTGCATTTCACTGACTCATTACCTCATAGATCATCTCAATAATCTGATTCCAGAGCTCCCACACTCTATTCCCACTTCTCCAACCATCAGCCAAGTGAACTGGGTTAAATTTCTTGCAGCGCGGAGGGGACTAGAATAGGCTATGCAAGACCTAATTAGCAGTCTTTTCCCTTTACAGCATATTGAAGTTTTCTAGGCATTGAGCCATATTTTTTCATAGCCTTCTCTTTCCCTCCCTCGCTTTTTTTTTTTTTTTTTTTTTTTTTTTAATAGCTTCTAATTTTTTATTAAAGGATAACAGCATTATTGACAGTACAAGATACTTTCTTACATGCTGCTAAGCAGTAAAAAGGAAAATGTCAGATATACAAGATAAGAGAAAAGTGGCAGTCAGGCACATTACAGGAGCTATACTTACAGCCATTATAAAAGCTATACCAGTAATTTGCTTTTAGCCAGTTCCTGTCTTGGAGCTTTCCTCCAAAGACACTCAGGGTTACCTGCCTTGGACATAGGAGTAAAACTTTCCAATTTTCTTTGTTTTGAGAGTGGGACTCTTTGGCTTGGATTTCCTGCTGCTGGGGTTGTTCCCCAGAAAAGTGGAGTCATCTCTTTCTGCCTGTGTGTCCCTCAGGTGAACAGCAATCAAAACCTGCTTGGGCATATTGTGTGTGTTCAACTGAAGTGCAGTCACTGTGATTTCCCTGGAAACCAGAGGGAAACCCTTGGTGAACCATTGGAAACCCGTTGTGTACCTTTTAAAGAACTATGTTTTGGTCTTGAGAGCTGCTCACTGACCACCTGGAGCCCGTATGGTCTGTGTGGTTCAAGGGCAGCTGTTGAATCAATGAGTGGAGTGAGGAGACATGCTTCAATATCTGGATCTCTGCCATGGGAGTTTTCCCTCTCCCTGAGTGTGTTGAAGGAGAGTGATTGTGGGAAGTTCAGCTCCACGCCCTTCCTCTACCTCATGTGAGACTTTAATTCTCCTCTTGCAGCCTTAATGAGTGCCCTGGGCAGCCAAGTGAGATGTTTTTCCACTGTCCCAATCAATGTTTAGCTGCTCCCACCAAAATGACCCAGGCAGGCTCACCTTGAAGGGTCAGTGCTGTGTTGGGCCATTTCCAACTCCTCTCTATAAAACTGGACCTGCCTCTTAAAGGTTTGATTAAGTTCCTATTGAATTCAGTAAAAAAACTGATAATAAAATCTGTTAGAGCAGGTCACACGGTAACAAATGTTGGATTTTAATTTATTATAATAATATCAAAGCTAATGCTGGCTTTGCAATGAACCCCTGGAATGCTGGCATACAAAAGAGGTAAAAAAGAGCAGTGAAAAAAAATGTTATTAATTCAGAGACAGATATATTTATTTCAAGTAGATTATTCTTAGAAACACTCATAGCATTATTTACAAGAATATTTAAAAAATTGCAGTGCTACAAAACTGAGATTCATCACTGAGGTAAAACATTTCATTATTATTTCTCAAATCAATTCCCCCAGCAGAATATGAATTACAGGATTTCAGCCAGCCTTTTCAAGAAACCTCTTTTAAAAATTTACATAGCTTATAACAGATTGCCAGAAATATTGCAAGCAGCCATTAATTTACTCCTAGCCAATTAAAGCCTATGCTAACACATGCACTGATATGCACACACTTGTTCCTAATTTTTCTTCTGCAGTTAAGCATGAACAAAAAGACATGCCTTAGAAGTAAAAAGAATTCAAAGGCATTTTCATGCTTTTCTTTTTCAGGCTCAAGGGCAAATGTGCCTTTGATAAATATCATTCTGGGTTTTTTCTTCCAATGAAGAAACATCTTTACAAATCGCTATATTTTTTTCTGTTGTTGATTGGCAGGCAGGTTTGCAAACAGCAGCATACCCTCCAAAACAATGTCTCCTTGAGCTTTTAAGTTTAAATTGTTAGGGCTTTTAATTGAATTAATTTCTCACTGATACTAGGTTGAAGAAAGACATGAAACAGAGGGATTTGGGCTTTTTTGTACAAGATGATTTACAGAAATTGTGACAATCACCAGTGTTCTCAAGGGAGTGCTGAGTGTGAGCCTCTTTATTTGCTTTTTTTTTAGTGAGTATGGTGCTACTTTTGTTAAATGCCATCACTTAATAGTAATATACATACCCAAAAGGTTAGTGCAATGAACTTTTATCAGCTATGACATCAACTCCCTCATTAGGGGCGGGCACTGATGCCTTTTGTCTGTGGTGACCATTGGCAGGACCCAAGGGAGTGGCCTGGAGTTGTTCCAGGGGCACTTTGGGTTGGATATTAGGAAAAGAGTCTTCACCCAGAGCGTGGCTGGGCACTGAACTGGCTCCCCAGGGAAGTGGTCACAGCCCCAGGCCTGACAGAGCTCGAGAAACATCTGGAAAATGCTCTCAGGAGCATGGTGTGATTCCTAGGGTGTCCTGTGCAGGGCCAGGGGTTGGTGTAATGACCTTTGTGGGTCCCTTCCAACTCAGGATATTCTGTGATTCTATGAACTGTGTCTGCAGGCTGGGGATTTTTTACATACCTGTGAGAAAGGAGGGATTGCAGGGAGAAACCTCTGCTCTCTGAGCTGCATGTCCCACTGAGTGCCTGGGGTGCACGTGGTTTGTTCCACCAGCATCTCAGGGTGCATCCTGGTACCCCTGGAGCTGGGATTCACCTGCACCACCTGCAGCCAGCCTGGAGGAGCCTGGGCTTGCCCTGCAGCTCAGGCAAGGGGGGCATCTCTGAGCCAGTGCACCTCATGACAGAGCTGTAGGAGTGCATGAGGGCTCAATGGCCACTGAGGCTTCATCCTTCATGCTCACTCTCCTCGCCAAGGAAAAGTCAGTGTGAAAACTGCTCTGTAAAGCTGTGGTTGCCCCTGAGAATTATCCATCTGAGCTGCTGGCTGTGTTCCACAGGGCAGGAACTTGAGCTAAGCATTTTCCAAATTACAACAAAACCCAAGGAAGACAGATGAGGTTTAAAACATTGTGATCCATGCTGTGAACTTTCCACTGTGTTTCAGCTCAAGCCGTAATATGATCAGCATAAAAAGGCTTGAAATGCTGGATTTACAATGGAAATGCTGCCTTTTGCACACTACTAAACCTGGAGGTGTTCACACACTCATATACTGATGTGATTAAAAGTGTCACAAGCCCTTCAGGAAGGCACCATGATTATTTCTCCTTCTTCTGTGGCAAGGCTTGCCACCCCTCCACATCTATTAGTATTACAAATTTCAATAGGAAAAAGAAAATCAATTCCACTTGAATATTATTTTTGATGGTTGATCTAACTCTTCTGATGGGCCCAAACAAAAGACTCCAGTTTAGTGTGTGTGTATTTTGAGCTGTGCCCCTCGCTGACCCCCCAGTTTAATTTCCGTCCTTCAGATGAGATGAATGAAGCGTGAAACAGGTCATACCTCAAAACACTGACACATGGGTTACAGACAGAGCTCACAGGCAGGAGAGGCAGCCAGTTTGTAGATTAAATCAAAGCAGTTCTGAATAGATGGGAGGTCAGCGAGGGCTAGCTTTGACATTTGATAGGACCTTGTGATCAATCAACTCTTTCTTGGGTCTCACAGGTTCCTTGGTGACAACGCTCCTTTAAATAAATAAATAAAAAAAAATAGATAAACAGACAAACAAACCCAAATGCAGCTTCTTCAAATCTGCCAGAAGGACCTCTGGATTGTGTAAGAAACAAGGATTAGTTATTATCAGAGATGGTAATAGCAGGAGTTCTTTAAAGCAGCCAGGATGGGAGTTAGTGCTTTTTAATTGCAAGCATTTTCTCTGCTTGCAGTGGTAATAATTTTTTGCGTGGTGTGTATTATGTCACTATGATTTTGGTAATAATCCAAAAGCATGATGGCAAATCCTGGTCGTTTATGGCACTTGGGAGTAATCAGAAGGAGTCCCTGATTAAAAACCTCCTGTTACACTGAAAGGAAAGATGAAGTGATATCCTGGCCCCTGATGAAATTTATCCCCTGCTGAGTCACTCCTGCCAGGAGGATTTATCTGGAGGGAGTAGGAACATCCCTGAGAAGCAAATGTTTGGGTTTGGGCATGGACCATATTACAAGAAAATAAGCAATTTTTCCCATAGGAGGAAGCTCCTCACTGTCTGTGGACTTTGCCACATCAACACACTTGGGAACTAAAGCTTGTTAGAGGAATATTTGCAGCATCACTCCACATCAGACCTGGTTTTGCCCCTCTCATGTACACAAGAATTTTCCTACAGGTAGACCCCAATGGAAAATCATTCATTTCAGTGGTTTTGGAGACAGAGTTAAAACTTTCAAGAAGAATATGCAGCCTAGGAGTGTTTGTCATGACCAAATGGAGCTGTGCTCTCACAAGGTTTCAGGAAGATTGTTTCAGTTGTATTTTTCTGTCACTTAAAAAAAAATAAATGATATGGTTTCTTACTCCCTTTCTTTGCTTCATGCAAGAATTGGAAATACAGGATCTATTTCTGGGGTTGGCTGTGGAATCTCATTAGAGATCATTGTGAAAATATTGTTTTTCAAGAAAATATTAAATTCAAGAGAGACTGCCAGAAGTTTCTTTTTGGAGCATAAAAGAAAAATAGATGCAAAAGCCTTATTTGATGTCAAGGGACGTGCTGTAATGAAATGGAGAAGAACTGATGAGGAAAGCAGGATTTGGAAGTTGGTTTAGAGAGCAGTGAATTTCCCCAATGAGCCACAAACTTCCCTGTGTGGTCTTAGCCTCTAGCTCAAGGTTCATAGGCTAGGGCTAACATTTCCTTACCTTGGGGGATAAATTCCTTTCATCTACAACAAAATAAAGACAGTAGGTACTGCAGTGATGGAGAAGCATATAAGTAACTTGACAGGCAGAGTAATGGGCCTGTGTTTCATTGTTCTGCTAAGTGAGACTCCCTGGGCATTCCCAGACACACACTTCCAGCAGAAATGAAAGCACCAGAAGCCCTGATGGCAGGCATTCAGCTGAGCTGGGATCCCAGGGACACTGGCTGGGTGGGCAGTGCCCTGCAAGGGCAGGGCTGGCCAGGGCCCCTGAGCTGGGCAGTGACCATCAGATGTTAACTCTCACAAAAAAACCCCACTGAAAATGAGAAAGTAAGAGAAGGGGATTTGCCAGTGATAGCTGAAGAAATGGAGCTAGAGACTCCTGAGTTCCCCTTTTACCTCACCATTCTGTCTCTTCTTGACTCTGCACAGCTCTAGTTCTCTGTGCTTTTGAAAATCGTGTCAGGAGACTCTTGGAAATTAGGTCCATTTGCATGACTGCACCCATTCTGTGCCAGCCAATGCTCTCTTAGCTCAAAAAGTAGGAGTTCAACACTAGGATGTTGCATAAGGCATGATGAGTTATTAGGGTTACATGCAAGCACTGCCTAGAGCTGATGAAGAATAAATTAAAACTACGCTGTAAATTAGCAATTTACATGTATTTCAGTCACAGAATCATAGAAATGTGCAAAATTAAAAGGGCCCCATCAGGATCATCAAGTCCAGCTCATGGCCCTATGCAGGACACCATGATAGTCACACCGTGTGATGTCCTCCCTTCTTCATTCCTGTTTCTTTAACTGGAGCCCCTCAGCCTACCTCACCCACACAATGTGCTGTTGGACTCCTCTCTGGTGCTTACCAATCTCTTTTCTCTGTGATAATCCACATGCTTCTTGTTTTCATCAGTCATTTCAGTATAATGATCTGTAAATGGCCATTTTTTTCATCAGGACACCCCAGATCAACACTGGCTCTGTGCTCAGGAAGAAGAGGAAGGTAACAAGGTTATTGAAGTCACCAAAATGCCAAATATGTATTCCCTGTGAAGAGCACAGGTTTGGTTTTCACGAAGAACTCAAAGCAAATGCTGTTCATTTAATAAGAAATGCATACAGGGAATGCTGCTTGTGATCAGTGATTTGGTAATGTTTGTGAAAGCCTTGCAGCAAGAGCCTATTTTAAGCTAGAAGGATTATCCTGGCAGAGGGACAGAGCACCCTTGGCTGGAAGAAAAGCCCCAGAGCAGCCAGCCCTGGATTGGAGCTCAACCACTGCTTCAGCTGAGGCTCTGAAACAGCTCAGAAAAAAAATCTAGTTAAATACAATGTGTAGCTGCATTTTATTGCTTTATTTCACTTTATAGGAGCCCCTCTCTCAGTTTTATAATTCACAACTTAACTCTTTGCCCACTGGAGAAGTGGGCTGTCTTTCTTTCCAAGCTGGCAATGCTGTGCAGAGGTAAATCCACCATTTCTCATGGCTTTACTCCCCAGAGGATTTCCAAGGAAAGCAATGATCAGCACTGCAGGCAGATCCTGAGGGAGCCTCTGTTCAAGGGCAGAGCAGAGGCTGGGGGTGGGGATGTGCAGGAACCATGGATCGTTTCCTGCAAAGCTAAAGGAGTCAGCTGGCAGGGGTCAAATGCTAAGACCTGGGGACAGCTTTTGCTAGGGAATAATGTTACTGTCTCCTGGAAAGCCAAGGATGTGCAAAGACGTGCCCCAGCAGCAGGAACCTCTCTTGTGCCACGGTAGCAAGGTCCTTGAGCAGCTTGCTGCAACACTTTTCCCTGTTTGCAGCTCTTGGTCTTTATACTGGAAAGCCTGAGGCATTTAACATGTTGGCTCCCAACACTGTCCTTTGCTCTCCTCAGGCTTCAGGAGAGGAGCTCTGGCATTAAAAGTGAGCAGTGCAAGCTGCCTGCAGGCTCCTCAAGTTCCCCCTTCCTCCATAAAATCCCCAGTCCACCCCGTCTTCAGGGACTGCTACTAAAACTATTTCCATTTTTAGCGATCTGTGAGAAGCAAGTTTTCCTGAAACCATTACATATTTTGTTCCTATTCCAAGTGCTGGCTTTGATAGCTAAAGGGCAGCAACCAGAAAATGTTTTGAATTCCTTCCAGTGGGGGGTGGAGCAGAAGCAGACCTGATGTGATGGAATACTACATTTGGTGCATGCACATGCCTCTGCATCAAGTGCTAGCAGTGAGATACAAGACTCCCCCAAACCTTCAGGACACCCTTTTCCCACACTTCCCTCCAGTCCCCAGTATGTCTGTGCCTGGTGTAAGATCCATCTCTTGCCTGCCTCATTGTAAGGAGCTGTAAAATACAAAACCCACCCTTTAGATGAAGTCTGATGTTGACAGATGCAGAAAGACACCAGGCAGGAGAAAAAGAAACTGGTAGAGTTGATCTTTATTGCTATGGTTTAGCAAAATATGTCTGAGGGAAGCAAGAATGGTCCTTTTGAATCATTTCTTGCATTCATTATACAGCCTGTGGGAGAGAGGAATGCTTGAGGCAAGCTTGCTGCACAATTTCTTGTAACAGTGCCTGCTCTGTCTGGGTGTGCTGGAGAGCTTGCTCGTGTAGGAGAGCCCAATGTGATTAGAGCCACTTCTTTCCTCCCTGAGATTTGTCCCTTTTGACAGCATCTTTTGACTTGAGCACCTGGTCTGAGATAAACCAATTTGTCACCACGATGTTTGATCATCCACTCTGAGAAAGGACAAGTTTGGCAAAAGGTGCTTATTCGGATAGCAGAACCAATATTTAGGAATTTGGGTTAACCCTTGAGGTGCTGAATTTTGCTTTTATTTATTTTTGCATTAAACAAACATTTACAGTACATATGTCATGGAGCTGTGCATTTCCAACCATGTAGCCATGTGTTACAATCTCTTTTAGTTGGTTTTTTTTTGGTTTTGTTTTGTTTTTTTTTACCTACAAAATCATGAAAATTAATAGGCAATTGAAATGCTGTAGGAGGAATTAAAAAGTAGGATCGATATATAATTAGTCACACCATCATTTATTTGGGAAGTTTCTGCCCTATTTTTTAATTATAAAAAAATCTTGCTCACTCCTAATTCAAAGACTACCCAGGCTCTACAGAACACTATTTCTCCACTTTTATTCACAGTCTGAAAAGGAAATGCCACTGCAAGCTGCCATGTTTTTCACGCTTCATTATTGTACATTTTCTAGTATGTAATGAACTATCCCCATGAAAATTTGCAGTGAATTGTCTTGTAATTGCCTAGATATGAGGGGAAATGTGGTTAGAGTAAAATAACATTAATGTTAAAAATAGGAAAATTGCAGTTAATCCATGTGAAGAGAAATAATGCATCTCATCACAGAAAGAAGCAAGGGTGCTGGTGAAAAGAGGGAGCTTGGCATACCTTTGGGATCTGGCCTTGGTGGAGGAAGGACATAGCAAGGGGATTATAATAGGGGCACATCTGCCCAGTGGCAATGGGGAACCTGCTCGAGATGCCACTTCCATCCTTCAGCCCTCTGCATAAGAAAAACATTAGCTAGCAGAAGTAAAAGCTGAGAAGCTCACAGTCATTACGAGGAGATGGATTGGTTAACTTGTGAAAAATCCTACAGCAGGGCCAAAAAAGCAGTGGGGAGGAATTAGTGAAAGGGTATCCTAGGAGTGCATTCAGAAAAATAAGGGTAACTTTCAGAAAGACACAGAAAATAGAGATGTAAATGTAAACGTGAAGACAAATGTGCAGTCCACAGGGAGGTGATCCTTGTGCTGCGGGATTTTGCAATTTGGACTGGAGAAAACTCCAGGGGCTGTCACTAAGAAGCAAATCATTTGCCTAACAGTGAGCAGGACTGAGTGATCTAATAAAGCTTTTCCGTTCCTCGTGTCTGGGGCTGGGAAATTAATGCTGGATGCGGTGCCAAAGTATGTATGTTAAATGTGTCTCTGTCAGCGTTGGGTAGAAGTTAATTTTGTGTGTTGATGATAGCACAATCAGTACCACACTGAACCAAAGGAAAGGCAGGCACTTAACCTGGGAGCAGGGAATGTTTATTTCATGCTTGCCTTGGGGTAGGAACTAATGGTGGATCTTGTAGGAACAGCATGCTAGATACCATCTTGTCTTTTATTTAAGTGCACTGATTTATCTCCTACGGGAGGTGGTGGAGTCCCTATCAGCTCTTGAGTCATTTAAAACTGGAATGAACAAAGCGCTCATGAATAGACTCTGGGGAGCAATCACGAACTGCTTGGGGATGGACAAGATTAAATACCAGGTTTTTATCCAACCCTCGCGCCGCGGATACAGAGCATTAATCGCTGGGGTGGTGAGAGCAGGGCACTGAAGTGAGAGCCTGGTGGGCCCCTGGCTAAGCTCCCACCCCGCCTCAGTCTGCAGAGGGAAGCCCTGCCGTGCTCCCTGTCACGGAGCATTTGAACCCAAAACCTCAAAGAGCATTCCTCAGGTAGGTGAAGTCAGCACGCTCAGGGCACGGAGCTGTGCGTGCACTTGTTGTGACCCGACATCCACATTCCTGGGAGCTTCTCCCACCCTCGCTCCGCCAGGCAGCCCTGGGAGAAGAGCTGCAGAGAAAGTGCCTGCTCGTCACATGTCTGCAGGGCGTGAAGCTTTCCAGCCATAAATACACATGGCTGTCAGCGTGACGAGATAATTACTTCATTGGTGAGTTTTCAAGAAAAAAAAAAAAAAGTGGGCCAAAACTTCCTTGTTCTGCTCATCAGAGAAACTTCATTGAATTTAAAATCACCATTCTTCCAAGTGAAACAGATTTGGCCCTAAATCATAATTCATCAGTTGTTGGCACCCTGCAATTTGAATCTTTTCCGCAACAAGGAAATAAATCTTTTAAAAAGTATATTAAAATCAGTATCGATTATTCCAAGCAGGAGCGCTGCATTCAGAGCTATAAATCTTTTTTTTTTTTTAGGATCCCAAGTTAAAACATTTCAGCAAAACTGCTGTATTAAAAAAAAAATCACTATGGTTTAATCATGTGGTAAATTGCTAGGATTTTTGTATGTGGAATTTATAGGGCACCATTTCTTTTAGATTAAACGGGAATGTTCCTGATTTAGCTCTGATTACTCATCTACAGATGGGGTTAATGTCATGTGTCTCTTTGGGGATGTATCTTCTTAAGTAATGATGTCCTTATTGTGTGCTCTATGGATCCGTTGTCAAGACATCTTTAAATATATCCTGGATGGCACATGGAGGCACCAGTAAATTATGTGTTGAATTAACAGGTAATTCAATCCACCTTGGTGTTAATCTTATTGCAAAATAACAAGCTACATAAAAGCCATTTAAGTGCAATTTAAAATAGAAAAAAGCTCTATGAGATATAATCTCTTTAATCAAAACCAGATTTTGTTCAATTACTTTTAGTCTCCTCTGTAAAAAAGAGTGAGGCCACAGATCCACTGTATCTCCAGAGATGCTGTGTCTGTGCAGCTGGACACGGGAATTGGACTGAGGTGCCACCAAGGAGAACTTGTGCTCCACCACCATGGGGGATGGAGTAGGGCTTGGAAAAACAGCTCTTCCTCCTGGAACACCTCCCTGGCCATCCCTGGAACAATGCTGTGTTCAGGGCTGATACAACCTGCACCCTGTTCCTGAGGTGCCACCTCTGCTCTGGTTCTATTGACACACTCAGGGGAGAGGTGGGGCACTGGGTGTGAAAATGCTCCTCAGCACTTCAGGCGAGGAAGGCTTGCTAGGGGTGGGGATGAGCAGTGCAGTCTCCTCGGGGGGACCTTGCCTGCTGGGGCTGTTTCTTTTCTTTCATTGTTTTCAGTCCCAGGAACCTCTCACACTTTGCTGCAGGGCCAGGGCTCGTGCCCTTCCCTTCTGCTCCTTGGGAATCTTGAAACCAAGGCACTTTGCAAGGGTTTGCACCAGCACTGAGCAAATTATAACCCACAGAAGCATGTTCCTTTGTGCTTTCTCCTTTGCAATTTTTGGACTCATTAGCCATGCAAAATTATTTGCTCCTCCACTAAAAAAATGCCTTTCCATTGACAGAATAGTTGCTTGGTTTTCTGAGAGGTGTGCATGGCTTTGCTTAATTTTCAGGCTGCCTGGTTTGTTTCTGCTCCAACTGCTGCCAGCAAAAGGGTTCTCAGCTTCTGCTGGCCTCCTGCTTTGCTGCCATGCATTCCTAAAATTAGTAGAATTACAGGTTTTGCAACTTTAAGTCAGATGCAGGATTCAGAGATGTGGTTTTTTTCCCCATGAGTGAAGAGCTTCCTGTTTGTGAGTGCACACTGTGGGGGCCTCAGGCAGGTTAATTTGAATGGCTGAAATTTCAAATTAATTCCTGGAAAAAGTGCTTTATTCTTGGAAAGGCTCTGTGCTATGTACTCCTCTCTTGGAACAATTTTCAGACCATCCTGTCACCAACTAGCAGCCAGCAGATGGGAAATTCAGAGCCTAGCAATCCCTTTCATTTATTCCACTGCTTTTCTGTACATAGACAGTGTTAATCCCGTTTAGGGGTTTTGATTTTGATTTTTTTTTTCAGAGAGATATGGAATCCCTTTCTGAGAAATGGTTACAAAAATACCTAGTGTGAGCCTGCAGCAGGACTTTACAAGCAAAGGTATCTCAGTTTGAAATCATGGGCCTCAATCTGCTAAAAATGCATCTGTGGTCAAGTCTTGCTGCACTCAATTTGTTCAGAAGAGGAATTAGTGATTACTGGTGTCCCTTGCCCACAGAATTTAATTCACCAAGGAAGATGGACAACTCTGTTAGCTTACACACAGGTATAAGGTCCAAGTCAGGCCACCACACACTGTGGGACATAAAGTGTGACTAATATGAGCATAAATGGACAACAAAATAGTTTTTTGAGCAGTCAGGACTGCAGAATACCCATAGGAAATGTGTGCAAATCATATTTAGTTTCATATCAGCAGCTCACTAAGAGGTGAGCACCAAAGAAGCATTCCTAGTCCCCAAATCTCTTCCTCCTGACCACTGCACTGCCACAAGCAAAATCCTCCCTTTGTATTCCAATAAATGCTGTATTCCCTAAGGACTATGGTATAGAAATTGCAGCCACTGAAGGGAAAAGCAACAGTAATTTTATAATAACTTTGCTCCTTCTAGCTTCTGGCTCATGGAAAGGCCAAAGTGACACATGATACGTGTCAGCACAGTGCTTGCAGCTGCTCTCACAGCTCACAGGAGGTTTCCCAGGGCTGCCATTCCCTTGCACAGCCCTGCACACTCAGGGTCTGTGCCTTTGCCCTGTCCTTGCAGCACCCTGCAGCTCACAGCTCAGTGGGACAGCCTAGACCACCAGTGCTGGCTCTGCTCCCTGGCCACAGGGACATTGTCACCGTGTCCTTCAGGTGTCCTGCAGAGCACACCTACGGCACCGGGGCAGCCAGACAGAGCACCAGTGGGGCAGGAGTGAGCTGCACTGCCTCTGTCCAGAAGAAAATCTGTATTGTGAACGCAGCTCTGCACAATAGATAAGGCTTCCCAGATGAAAAACTGCTTCCCCTTCCCGGCGGAGTCTGAAATTTCTTCTGATGGTGATGACGCCTTGAACAATGACAACCTTCATTCATCTCCTCTGGCCAGGAGACAGCTGAGAGTTCACGTTTTTAAGCTCTTTCACAGCGCTGAAGGCACATAAAAGCCTCTCATCACTGCTCAAACACAGTCCTCCATCAGGAGTTATTTAAGCAGGAACTGCTTTCCCTGCTCCAAACCTCTTTGTATGAAATCCTTCCAGCGCCGCGTGTGGCATCGGCCGGCAGCTGATCCGGCGTTTGCTGTGCTTGGACACACCAGTAATGGAGAGTTAATTAACCCAAGCCATCAGTCAGCCCCTTCCCAAGGCTGCAGTGATGATTTTAAAGCCTAAATGTCATATCTCCTTTCTAACTTTGTGGCATTGTCATATGTTAAAAAAAAATAATAAAATAAATGAGACTGGAGGCCCCTTTTGATTATTGCAATTTTTCTTCACATGCTTCATTTGCTCAGCCATTCTTACCAGCCAAGTTGTCTTTATTTGGCAGACTGTCCAGGACTCTGTGCTTGCCCTTCTGGCAAAATGTTGTTTGATCCCACATTTGTTTTCATCTTTTGCCTCAGTATCTTTGTTATTTTCCCAAAGAGCTAAAATTACACCAAACCAAAGAAAAAAAATCAAATACTAGATTCAGTTTTAGTTGCCAAGAGTGCATTTGTTTCTCCTTAAGAGCTCTTTTGGTCATGAAAAACTACCTTTTCCTGCGAAGAAGGTATTTCTTTTCTGCTGGAGCTAACACAAGAATGGTCTTGCAATTAAGGTGATTTTGAGCAAAGTTTAATTCATGCCTGGCTTGTCCCAGCCTTCTTGTGTCACCTTGGATATATCCCTCAACTCCTGACCATTCTTCTCTCACAAAGGTATTGCCAAATTAAAAATCAGGTTTTCAAAAAAGACAAGTAGCTTTGTTTCTCTGACTCCATCTGCAGAGGCTGGGTAGGCCAGCACCTCTGAAAATGAAGCCCCCTTACAGAAATTTGCAGTGCAGGGAGGCATCCAAAAATGCAGGCACATAGAATAAATAGTTGCTTTTGAAAATCTTGGCCAACACCCATGAACACTTGTAAAGTACTTTAACATCCAAATGTTGAAGAATGGGGAATGATTTAAATGTTTTGAAGTTATTCCCAGGACTAGAAGTTTGCAGCACTGTGTCACAAAAAGGAAAAAAAAAATTAATATAGCAGATGTAATGAGGAAATTCTCAGAAGTTCAGGGGAAAAAAGGATATTTTCCTAAAACGCAGTTGATATGCTTTAGTTTGGTCTGGTTCCCTTCTTTCAAGACTGACATAAATCTTCTGAGCAAAGAAGCTTTTCTGGGAGCTGAGCAGATGCCTGCTGAATCATGGAATTTAACTCTTTCTCGGCAGCCTGCAGGCAGCACACATCCATTGCTCTGAAGGGTGTGACTCTGGGGACAATCTGCTGATCTACACCCCATGGGGGTCTGGCCTGTGACATGTCCATCTGCTTGTTGTCTCTTCTGCATGCTGATGTCCAGGCTTTGCAGAGGGGACAGCCCCTCCTGCCCTCCCAAGGGGGAGATGCAGATGCCTCCCACCACACCTGAGCAGGGGCTCCCTGCTCCAGCCCAGCACCGTGCACAGCTCAGTGAGGGTGGCTGCCTTCCCATGGGGGAGCAGTGGTCCTGGGGCAAAACTGGGGCCAAAAGGGCTCAGAAGAGAGTCTCAGCCTTGGCCAAAAATAACCCTGGTGTTCAGGGGCCACCTGAGAGGTGGGATCCCTTCCCAGGAACTCCAGTGAAAAGTGAGACAAGTCTCCTGAGCAGGTTATTATCTCGAGGAGACATCCTTCAGCAGGCTGGTCTTTTTTTTTTTTTTTTTAATACCTCAAACAAAGGGCCAGCACAATCAAAGAGCTGTAAGATCTTTCTTTTTCCTTCTTTTTTTTTTCTTCTTCTTATTTTTTTTCCCCCCACTGCCTCTGTCATTCCCTTTCATTTCTGCTGCCCACAGAAGCTACCGCGCCTCCCTGTCTTGTGCTGAATACACATCAAATAGGAGGTGAAGCACTGGCAGTCGTCACAGGAGAAGCCAGGCGGTGAGGGGGAGGGCGTCTTGCATGCTGTGCCGTTTCATTAATTTATTTTTTTTCCCCCGTCTTCAGGGGAAAAAGCAAATGTGGGTGACCCAGAGCAGACTGAAAAACGCAAGCGACTGGCAGGCTGGGAAGGAGCCTGAGAAGTGTGAGATGAGTGCAGGTTGTGTGCTTCTGCTGCTGGGCTAAAGGGGTGCAGGTCTGTGGTGGGGCTGGGGCTAAAGGGGTCCAAGGGGCTGCCAGGACCCCTCCAGGTCAGGATTAGTTGCTGCAGGCTGGTTCTCTCATGGGTAACAGAGGGATGCCACCCCTGCCTATACCTGGCTCTACCTCTTCCCCTCTAGGAAAATGGATATTCTTGAACCCCCCCTTAAAACCAGGTGTTACCTCAGGACCACTCCAGCTTACTGTTTTTCCCTTTTCCAACCTTTTCATCTCTTCCTTCAGTCTCACCTATAAAGTGTAATTTGCCTTTTCATGCCAAGGCTGGCACATGTTCGCTGCTGCATATGCATCAGATAGGATAAAGGCAATAAGCATTACTTGGCCTGGAGAAAAGAATTGCTATCAACTGGCTTTATTGTGCTGTTTATTAAGCATGAATTAATCTTGGAAATGATATCACAGGGGCCACTGCTGCTCTTGCAATGTGCACTTGCTTTGTGAAGCCTTTGCTTGAGGGGCTGTTTCTAACATTTGGCTAGTTTTCTTCAAGGGATTTTGTTGTTAGTTATCTTGCTTGCAAACAGGATTCACTGACTACCTGGCAGTAGATGCTGTACTTATTTTAAGGGAGATCATCAGCAGAGGCAGGTAGAAGAGCTGTCAGATACAAGATGAATTGTACTTGCTTTGCTCATGGGTCAGACAAGAAAATCCGTGGCTGTGTAACGCCTGGAACTATCACAGCAAGACCCCTGGGGCTTGGGGAAAGCCAACACCACAAACGCCTTTCTGCCCTAGCTTGTTGTGCTGGGAAACAGCCTTGGAAGTCCTTCTTTCTGAGACCAAGCCTTTATACAGGTGGATGTCAGCCAGGCCTTGTTCTGGATCTTACGCTGGAAGGTGAACTGAGAGCACGTTTTGGCTCAGGTGCTGTAATGTGCTTTTATTGCTGTGCTTTGAAATACATCTTTTCATTTCTCCCCAGAGCACCAGGCCTTTCTGGCAGCTGGAACAGTCTCACGTAGTGTTTGGGCCATGAAAATATTTGGGGGGTTTTTTTCTGGTTTTTGCATCGCTTTGCTGAACACCTCCAAGGACCACCCTGCTGGGGATCTCGCTGGCTGTGCTCACATGAGAGACACCCACACCAGTGGTTCCAGGCTGGTTCTCAGCCCACCCTGGGCCTTCTCTCCTTGCTTTATCCGACGACTTCCAGAAGTGGAAAAGGTGCATTTCCTCTGCTCAGCCCCTGGCAGGGGAAAATTTGCTTTTTTCTTAGGTTTATGTTTCCACCAACAATAACTTAATGAGCCTGACCCTGCTTGTTTTCACCAGAGGAAGGGCTGATTGATGTGCACCATCCCATAGAGCAGCTTTGTGCCATGAGGAGCTGACAAATTCATTATGTAGTGCTGGCTGTGACTGGAACAGGCTGCTGCAGCTCCAGGCTGGCACGTGACAACCTGAGGTTGTGTGGCAGCACAACCCTTCCACAGAATTTTGTTTTATTTGTAAGCCACAGATTGCAAAGGGAGTGGCCTCGTTTTTAAGCTCTGCTACTATAGAGGTAGCCAGATGGTTTATGGCATGATAGCAGGTCACAGAAATGTCTCTGGAAATGCTTATGTGTCATGTCTGTGTGAGACAGGTCATCTGCAAAGACACAGATGAGATCCTCCATTTAGAGCAAACAGCAGCAGCCTGATTTATGTGGAACACTCAGCAAAGGTTGCAGGCTGTGAAAAAGCAGCTCTCCCTTTTTTTATTTTTTTATTTTTTTTGTGCAGATAGCCTTGATTTCACTGCAAATAACACATATAAACCAGACAAGAAAGGTGTACAGTTCTCAGGTTGCTACACTGCAGGTATATTTATTCTGCCTCACATCCTGAGGTTCCTCTGTGAAGCTGCAGATAGCTCTGGAAGGCTGTCCATCCTCCCCTGTCACTGTCTGGTCTGTTTTTATTTAGATCTGGCGTGTTTTTAAAAGCATCTCGGGCATGCTGCTGCACTGAGGCTGTTGATTCATTAACATACATCCTCCAAAAGCCACATCCAGCCCTGTGCCCTTCCCAGGGTGGGGGGGCTGATATGTCCTGTCCCATATTGACCCTCCCTGGATGCCCTCCCGGGCTCCAGGCATTGGAGACCACTCTGCTGCTGCTGCTGCTGCTGCTGAGCTTGATGCTGTGCCCCTCTTCTAAGAATAGCCTCACTGTCTTGAATGCCTGCCAGTTCCTGAAAGCTTGGCAAGCAGAGGGAAGAAACACAGCCATTATGTAATGGTTTCTCCTGGCCAAGGAAAAAAAAAAAAATCCCATTTATTGATCTCCTGTCTGAAAACCTCAGTAACTCTGCGTAATTGATGACCAGCTGTTAGGAAAAGCTGTTTGGAGGAAGAACATTTATAATTAAAGAACAGACACTTCAAATTCAGCTCTCCCTCCATTTTCTCACTGCATTTCTCTCTGCTGTCTCAAGGAGCAGCCAACCTGCCTGGGCCTTTAAGCTTCTAATTTCAAACCAATATATGCCTTTCCCAGAGAGCAACGCTGCGCTCTCCAATTTCACTCCCTGTGCTACAGAGGGGAACTATTCATGGAGCTGTGCTAGAGAAAGAGATTAAGGAAATATCAAGACTAACAGATGGGAGGCAGGCAGTGGATGACGTGTAGGCAGGCTGATGTTACAGCAAGTCTTATCTTGTTAGCAGAAATATGTTGCAATAAGGAGAGTTCTGGGAGAGGGTTTGGTTTTGAGCACGGAATGGGACGAGACCTTCCTGCCTGATGAGGGACCTGCTTGTGTCTAAAAATGTCATATTAAGGCCCTGCTACCCCTGAACGTTTTGATCTTGATCCTGTTTTTCCAGATCTACCCATCTCCTCCGTGCTTTTTGAGGTGAAAATGTTTCTGGGTTTCTCTGCTGGAAAGTGAGTGTCCCCGTTTGTTTGAGGGAAAGCAGGAAAATAGGTCACTCAGCTCAGCTGCACAGCACAGCTCCCCCAGAGCAGTGGCTGTCCACAGGTCCAGCTACAGCCTCCCTCTCCCCCCTCCCACACACACACTCTGAGTAAGGCCTGCACTGGAAATAGACAATTTAGCATGAGAATTATATTGTGCATTTAAATGTAAATTGCTAGGGAATTGACAATTGCTTTGTTTGAATTGTAATGATTGGAGTACAAGTGTGTTGGGTTTTTTCTTAGAATACATTTTAACTGGTATTTATATCCTTTTTCATTCTTCTCAGGCACAAATATATGCACGGTGTCCTTAAGCTTTCATCTGTAAATCCTTGAGCTGTCACATTCCTGTTAGGAAACCCATTTCTTTGACCTACCCAGCAATTGTAGGCTGGCACTCCTTTCCCCCTCTCCATGTTTGCTTTTTTGAAGAATCTCTTGTTTTAATTCAAGTAGGCGAAAACCTCAAGTCCAAAATGAAAATACAGCTTGGGTTCTCAGTGGCAGTGATCCCACTCCTTTCCTCTCCCCCTGGCAGCCCCCAGATCAGATCACAACCCTGGCAGCCAGGGAGAGCCTCTGCAGGGTCTGCTAAGCCCAGAGATTCCCCAGCAGCCCCAGCAGCTGAGGGTGACAAGCTCATCTTCCAGGCTTGGCCACCCCTCCCACCCTGGTGCTCACCATCAGCCCAGGATTGGGGTGCTGGGGCTGAGCCTCGATCAGGTCTGATCCCACTGAGCAGACAGTATTCTTCCCTGTGGTAGGGAGGGGGAGAGGTTAAAATCAGATGTACAGAGACCTGCTCACAGATCTGCTTTCATCCATGGATGCTGCTGCCCTGTTAGCAAGGTACTGAGCACCAGCCCCCAGCACGGATAAAAGAGACTAAAAGGGTGGCCAAGTCCATCCTGAAACTAGTCCCAAAAAAGGATTTTTTGTACCATCCAAAGAGCTAATAAAGTGAGGGAAGCCAGGGGTTAATCAGCTCTGCCTTCCCTATCAAGTCTCTAGTGGGAAAAGCCTGGGTTTCAGCTCTGTTTGCAAGGAGGGGAGCAGTAAATACCATTATTTGCAGAGTTTTTCTGAGGTGCAGCCAATTTTCAGGAATGCTGTATCTCAGTCCAAACAAAACCTGCGTGTTTCTCCTTGGCCTGGCCTTGTTTCTAGAGACTGTTTCACTGATTGATACAGGAGATATAAACAAAAATTGAAATAACACATGCCTGGTAATATAAACAAAACACTTTCACCAGAGAGAGAGGATTGCAAAATCAGCAGCTTGCAGGGCTTAAATGCAGCCATCCAGCACTGAAACCAAGCCATTAAGAAAACAAATAAATAAATAGAAATAGAACTGACTGCCATAAGCCCCTGACCTTAATTGTGTGGATGTATGTCTGTGAAAGCTTGAGTCAAGCTTTTCCCTCCCAGCCCCCACATTAATTCCTTTGGTCTCGGTAGCATAAAATGCTCAATAGACCTGTCTGGCCACCCCCTCTCTCCCTTATCCACCCAAGCAGCCAGGAGGTCAAATCTGTCACTGTTCCTCTGCAGGGGAGACCCAGAGGTTCACCCTGCCAGTCCTGGACTGCTCTCCCAGTCCTTACCCAGCTCCCAGCACAGGTGTCTGGAGCAGCAGACCTGGATCTCCAGACCTGGATGGAGCACTTGGGGACAATCCCATGCTGCTGATGAGTTTTCCCTCGCTAGCACAGGTCAGCTTCATGGGTGGGGAATGGCTACAGGGGACTTGGAGAAGCCTG
The DNA here is from genome assembly GCA_016584745.2 of Phylloscopus trochilus trochilus. Classification (NCBI taxonomy): domain Eukaryota; kingdom Metazoa; phylum Chordata; class Aves; order Passeriformes; family Phylloscopidae; genus Phylloscopus; species Phylloscopus trochilus. The sequence goes on from WQNJ02000041.1 coordinate 13,129,839, forward strand.
ATGTGATTCCTTGAGCCACAGAGGTGTAATTATAGTGAGTTTCATGCAGTCCTCTTGGAATCTGTCACATTTGAAAGATCAGCCCCTGTGATGGTTAATGTTTATGTAGGATTCCAGGTGAGAATCACAGAATCAATAAGGTTGGAAAATACCTCTAAGATCAAGTCCAACCATTTGCCTAACTCTGCTAAGGGTTTTGAACCTTTCTAAGAATAGTAACTCCACCACGTTCCTGGGCAGCCTGTCCCCAGTGCTGGACAAAATGTGTGTGTTCAGCTTAGCTAAAAAGCCAGGGATGCCTTCCTGGGTGCACCCCACAGGAGATTCCCCACTGCACCCCAGGTCCATTCCTGGGCTCATCCATTGAGTGCACAGCGGGATCCTTCTGCATGGCCATGCAAGAGCGTGGGGTGGTGCCTCCCAGCAATTCAGAGACTTTCCAAGAGCCTGGAAGGCTGAGCCTCCCATTTCTGGAAGCATTTCCATGGAAGGTACAGACATGAGAGCCAAAGGTGGCCCTGAGCTATTCTCCATGGGAAAGAAGGTGCAGGGTCAAGTTTGCAGTTTCTCTGTGATACATTGAAATTCACCCCTGTGGCCTCACTCATGGACCTGGCAGCAGTAGCTTCTGTCATAGGCAGGTGGGAATTCTCCCCAGGGTGAGTTGTTACTGTCTTTAAATATCTCAGTCTTCGAATTCTCTTTTTCGAGCCTCAGACAAAAATATGACAGCTATCCCACAAATCAGCCATCTAAAGGGAAAAAAAAAAAAAAAAGTCACATTTAATTACTCCTGAAGGGGAACTTATACACGAGGAACACTTATTAGTGCAATATATTTTTTCTTTTGTAGCTTTGAGCTGATCTCTAATAGCACCAGCAAAGTCCCAGTGTAACCTTGGAGTGTGTTTCATTATCATTCAGATGGAAACTGCTGTCCTATGACTGCAGTTTTAAAATACAGTACGTTTTTATAATTTCTGAATAGGCAATCAAGTGGACATAACACATGAAATTTTATCCAGTCCTGGAACCAAACTGTGCCCTTCACTTGCCCATGCTGCTCCCAGGTATTAAGGCCTGAATACAGCTGGGGGCTGATCCTGCTGTCCCCTGCTCTGACAACAACAATGCAAACATGTAGGCATTTACGGATTCACTCATTTTAATTTTAAAGTCACTGTGACTTTTGAAGTCAAGCACTGGAGCAGACTCTCTCCCTTCCTTCCCTTTCTCACCATGGAGGCAGCAGGGCAGGGGCAGCAAGGGGCTCCTGGCTGGAGGAAACGTGACCCATGAGCTGCTCCTTGCTGGGAGCTTCGAGAGCTGCTGCATGCTGTCAGCACTGACCTGAGGGTACCAATCCCCTCAGGCAGCTCCCTGCATCTGCAAATCCATTCCTTTAGCTAATTAGCAGATGGCAAAGGCAAAGCTAATCAATCATTTCCCAGTGGGGCTGCTGGTAGCCCATCAGTTCAGCAACCAGAGATGCTCTGCCCTGGCCCCACTGTCCCGATGTTCCCAGGTGGGCAGCTGAGCATCCTGCTTCATCTTGGGCTTCATTTCAGGCTCAGGACGAAGGAGGATGACTGTTTAGCCTGGAGGACACATAATCTGTAGGAAGTTCAATGGCTTTTTGCCTACACTAGAAAACCTGTTTAAAAAAACCTGTATTTCAAGAGAGAAGAGTAAAAGAGATTAGGAATGTCAGGGTGATGTTTGGAAGCCAACAAATATTGGGGAGGACAAGAGTCTCTTTTCTACTGATGATAGAATTAATATATTTCCATTATTGTTATTTAATGTATAGGCAGGGAAGATTGCAAAGCTGGGAAAGCTCTTCTTGATTTTACCTCTGCTGGGTACTCTGGACATAATGAAATAAAGCTACAAACTGTGATGTCTCACATGGGTATTGCTGTACTGGTTTGGAGTTAGATTTCCCACCAGAACAGGAGGCACAGAGACATCTCCAGGAGTCACCCATGGCTCCCCAGTGCCCAGAGGCAGCCTGGGCCAGTCTCCACTGGCTGCCTGAGGTGATGATCCAGGAGCAGTTGGCACTGGAGGGGTTGGCAGTCCCTGTGCTGCTGAGCTTGGGCAGTTCTCTGCCAGGCCCAAGCACTGGGAGCTCCGTGGTGCCACCAGAACCACCTGCAGTACCTGAGGCATCCCTGTCTGCTCCCTCCCAACCTGCTGGGAATCCCAAATGCTGGAGCCACTCACTGTGGATGAAGGGCAGCAAGCACAGAGATGCTTGCATTCCCTGCTGTTGCAGAACTGAGTGTGCTGGTGATCTGCTGTGATGCTTTTGAATCATGGAATCACAGAGCCTTTTTTTTTTCTTCCTATCTGTAGGACATACCTGACACTAATGACAGTGTTCCTGGGCATCTTGCAATTTTTAATGTATTTATTTTTATAACATGTACAGGAGATAAGACAGGTGTCCACGACCTGCAGGGGGAACTGAGTCACAGACAGCACCAGCTTCCAAGGAAAGCTTGTTGTGAGAAGATGCAGTTTCTTGTGCACTGGGTGTTGGCACTCTGAAACAAATTCCATAAGGCTCCTAAGAAGTCCACATGATCATCCCACCAGGCACATCTGCCCTGGTAGACACTTGTGCCTCTCTCAAAAGGAGCTGGAGTGGGGTGGAGACACGACTTGTGGGGTGGGACACCTCCACTCCACCGCATCCCTGGCACTCTGCCCCGCCTGGCTCCGCTTCCATCTGCCAAACTTTTCCATGAGCCGTCAGCACTGCAAGTGGATTAGGTTTCCCAGACTCAAAAGAGAGCTTCTTTGTGGCAGAAAAAATGCCTCCATTTGTTAGTGAGACCTCAGAAGTTTTCCCCTGGCAGAAGTTCAAGTATGTGCCCCAGGAGCGATGGTTTCACTGCTGTCTTTGAGGCCTCACAGGATTTCCAGGTCTCTAAGCCCAGCCATGTTGCTTCTCTTAGGTTTCCTCTTGGTGTTTCCCAAAATCTCTATCTGGGTTTTGGAGACCACCAACTTCTGAAAGCCATGATTTTCACCCAGGAATCCAGCAAGTGCTGCCCCAGATGCCCAAGCCATACAAGTTGCCCAAAACTGTGAGCAGGGACCAGCCTGACCCTCCCTGGGTGTAAATAAAAAGAACAGGATAGAATAGAATAGAATAGAATAGAATAGAATAGAATAGAATAGAATAGAATAGAATAGAAGTCAGGTGGCTTTACTAGGGGTTAACCTCTTTTTAACCTTTTTTTTTTTTTTTGCAGTCCTCTTTGTTTCTAACTTTCTCCCTGCCTCCCTAGCAGCTTTTCTGCCTGAGATGAAGCCCTGCCAAGAGCCTCTGGGGACAGCAGGCACTGCCACGTGCTGAGGCTGGCCAGAGCCAGGGTGATAGACAGTCTGAGATGCTCTCCTTCCCTAAGGAAGGGGGATTTAGTGAAGCTCCAGAGTATCTGCCAAAGCCATATTTAGCACTGGGAGCTGATTGCAACACTCACATTGCTCACTGCAGTTTTATAAATATAACCAGCCCAGACAGACTCTCTCCTGACACTGAGTGAGGAGATGCAAGGAGAGGTCCTGATATACTGCCTCACTAAGCTGTTTTAAGCTTTCATCATCTCTAGCAGAGCTCCCTTGGTGTACAGAGCATGGTGAGTGGGTACAGAGGCAGGAGGGAAGGCCAAGGTGATCTCCTTTACTTTCCCTGTCTGCCCAGAGCAGGAGGATTTTCTTGCTTGTTTTCCACACTGCCTGAGAGGGTGTTTGCTCCTGAAATTTGCTCCTGGGCCAAGTTCAGGAGTCACAACCAAGATTCCCCATCCCACACCCGTTTGTGTCTGACCACAGGCTTGTATCTTGGGCAGAAACCTTGGGCTGTCCTAATGCATACTGCAGAAGGCAACACTCAGAGCCTGCTTCCTGAAATACCTGCTGATCAGAAAGTGCTGCTAATCAAGGGAAGCTCTTTCCCCTAACTAACAAGCTGACACTATGACATTGAAGCATCTGTGGTGATCACACAGGGGTGAAGGCCTGGGAGAGACACTGCTGCCCTGGCACAGTACCAAGCAGAAGCAGAGTCCATACTCTTTTAAAAAGTGCAGATATTCTCCCCTGCAAAAGTCAGGATTCATCAGCAGCTGCTTGCAGGCTCACTTACAGAGTATCCCAAGGTTTGGTCTTTTTCTCCTAAGTTTAAAGGTGATTCTCAGTTTTATTGATTGCAAACACCGATTTCCAGTGGAGCTGCAGCTACAGTTGCAGTAAATTTAAGCCAACTGAAAGCAGAATCTCTGTCTTAGTAGTCTTTCAGAAATGTCCCCACAGCAGTCAACGGAGCCCAAGGAATCACACGCTGTGAGCTGCTCTGTGTGAGAGTGGTCCCTGCTGGGATCATGTCCTTCCCAATTGCCACAGCCAGAAGGATCACATCACTGCTGGTTCATTGTCCATCCCAAAGTGCCAAAAACATTGTGGGATAAATGAGAACATTTAGGCAAAAAGGAGAGGAAGAGTCATAAGACCAGAGAAAGCTTCTTGCTCGAATACCTGTACCTGCTTTTAATGCCTAATGGAGAAAGACACCAAATGGTTTCCAGAGCTGAGTAGCTGGATAAAAGCAGAGTGCAGAGGTGGTGGAGTGACAATATCTGTTAATGAAAAACCAGGATATATGGCCAGGGCTGTCGGGCACTTGGCCCAGCACTTGGCCAGAGCAAATGGGCTGAGCCACGCTGGGATCGGCACCAGCAACACTCAATCCTCCTCCTTGTCAAGCACTGTAAATTAAAAACAGAATAAAAAGCTTTTAAGGGATGTGCTCACTGACAGTTTAATAGAAGTGGCTGTGGCATCATTTTCTGCAGATAGGTTTATACAGGGAAAGAAATTGCAACTTGCTTCATAGCAGGTATTTTACTGTTATTGCAGAGTTCCCTGCCGTGCTTATTCATAAGGGGAGATTTTCCAAGTGAGCAGCACGTGGAGGTTGGGGGGGTAATGGGGATCAATGCGACCTGTGCCAGGCTGAGATGGGGCAAGGGCAGCCTAAAGGTCAGCAGGGCTTCTCTTTGCTCCAGTGGTGGAGCCAGCCTCTGCTGAGGGACACAGCTCAGGATGCCAGGTGACATGCCCAGCCTCCAGGCAAACCTTATTGTCACCTCCTCTGCCTCCTGTCCAGCTCAGCTGGCACAGAGCCCCTCATCCAGATGTGTTGCAGTACACACATCCACTGCCCATCTTACAGTTAAGTTAAGAAAGTCCTCAGAAAATACAATTTAAATGAACAGAAGCTGTGTATGAAAATTAACTTCTAAAGTTTAAATGGTTTGTTTTGGCACTCAGACATGAAAATTCAATTCTCTTTTTTTGCAGTATTTAAAATTAATTAGTATAAAAGTTTCTGGTTTCAATTCCTTCAGAACCTGACGATGGGATGAAGCAGACTTTAGTCAACAAAATACTTACTTCTAGACCTTTGGGGTTTTGGGACTTTTGGGGAGAAAGGGAGAAAGAACAACTTCATGACAACCTAAAATATTTTCCCTTCAATTTTCCAATTTTAGCATTTTGCAAAAATCACATGGGTGAAATCTCTGAATAATATTATTACATTTTCTTGGCTGTTGATACCCAAGTCACCAGCACAAACCACTTACGATCTGTGAGGCTGTGGGGAAGTAATTTGTGGTTGCTCTGTGGAACCTACTCCTTTCACTGTGCTTCCATTCAGAATCAGTGTAATAGAATTTCCCCATTTCAGCCACATTCCTGCTGCTTTTTTCTCACTGTAGTCAACTTCATGGCTAGGTAGGCAGAGCTGTCTGGACCAAAGTTTCAGGAAAACTAAGGTAGTGTCAAATTGAATATTATCATCCCTGGATTTATAACAGAGGTGACACCACTCATAATGTTGATATTACTATCTAAGAAATTTCATTAGTAGTATGGACTTGGCTCAGTGCTAATGAATGCCAGAGGAAACTGTTCTACTGAGTCCAGCAGGCTTCAAATCAAATCATATTTGCATATGAAGATATGCATCAGCTGAATACAATCTAGGATGGAAAAGGGTTAGCTTCTTTGGAAGGAAAAGATTAAGAGAGTACATCCTTCCTTTTATGCCTTTGTATCCATAATTTTTTCAAGCACATCATAAGTAATCTTGTTTGCTGCAGATTTGACCAGCTCTTTTCTGCCTGGATTTTTTATTTTTTAATTTGTGTTGGGAGAAAAATATTAAGGTATATTTGCTAGAAGTGTCTAGCCAGGAATAAAAAGAGTTTGAGTTATTTTCCAGTAGGTAAGTGCTGTAAGTGCAAAATGAAAAGATTTCAAAAAATGCACCAGAGAGAATTCCCTTTGCAAGGCAGAGTCAAACCAGCCACCTTCCCTGGCAGCTCCTGTAACTGCCTGTGTCACTGACATTTCTACTGACTGCCCTTCCTGAGCACTGATCTAGCTTCACCTAGATTTGCCTTTAAAATGCATGGCTTTCTTCTCTTCCAGAAATATGAACCCTTACAGCCCTTGCAATCCTTTCTCTCTTTTTTTAATTAGAAAAGTTATTCTGACTGTTTTGTTGGCGTCCTTGTAAATTGCCAAGCACTTCCTTAAACACGTGCCACAATCTGGATTTTGTTTCCATTAGTTTAATGGAAACAGTGGTGCAAGTAGGAGTTTGCAAGGAGACAAGTATGGAAAAAGCCCAGCTGCTGCCAGGGATGCCTGGGTGTTGGTGGCATTTGTGCTGCTGACATGGCATTTGTGTTATTAGAGAATTCACTCCTCATGCCTGACTTGTACCTGATTTGTTTCTGCCCGGCTGCAAGTTAACGTTTTTGTCAGGCAGTTTTGGTTGTGCTTTGCTGGTTCAAGTTTTTCTTTAGACTAAGGCCATTTTTGCCATCCATGGCTGCCCCTGCCCTGGAGGGCACGGCTCACCCTTTGTTCCTGTGCCTGCTCACCTGCCCGCTGGCCCAGGGTGGGCACTGCTGATGCAATTATTGCTCTTCCAGCGTTCAGCAACGCCTCAACCCTTCCAAATGGGATCATCGATACCTGGCTGGTCTGGCAGTGGCTGTGGCTGACTGTGCCACTCTGTAATGTCAGATGAATAGTGAAACACCCGTGTGTGTTCATCTGGTGCAGCCCAGGGCTCCTGGCTGCCAGCAGCTCCCCGCTCCCCTGTACGTGAATTTTCCACAAGCCTGTGCTGTGCAATGACCATTCAAGGCAGAGATTCCTTTGTTTCTTTTGTGTATCCTTATCCGTGTTTGTTTGTATTACTCATTTTATGGCCATCTCTGTGTGATTCCTTCTATAAATAACATTCTCAAATCTCTCCCCTATCTTGTTTACCGTAGCTAATTCTTTAAGATGGGTGTCTCCACCAGAGCTGTAGTCTAAATGAATACAGATAAAAATCATAACATTGGCTTGGTTGTAGTAAACCAGGATTTTCTTGGTTCTGCTGCAAATCAAGCCTTTCAAATAATCTTTTTATTCTATCTCCATAAATACTGTACTGTGGTGACAAAAGACAGGTGATAGCTTCAGCCTTAGCTATCGTGTTAGTGGCTGGCATTAAATACATAATTCCTGCAGTGTCTGCATCGTCTCTAAATGAAAGTCTCTTGAAGGAGAAGTCTCCAGGGAGGGGGGAAGAGCTGTGAACCAGTGACTGCAGAGTGTGCCTTGGAGATACGAAGTTAGGAGGAGAAGCTGAAAATGTGATATGTCTTTTTCAGTTTGACCTCAGCCTCTAATAGTGTTTGGCAAGTCAGCCTGGCAGATAAATTGGTTCATATTAGAAAATGGGGTTGATTTATTATGAAATTGATTGCAACCCTGTCCTGTGCTGAAGGCATTAGCGATAACAGCATCAGGTGCCTCAGCTCTTAACTAATGGGCTTTCCCCAGGCTCTCCCCTGCTGCCAGGCTTTTACCCACAGCCAGCAGCATCCAAACCACACACCTCTGCTGGGCCCTCCCCACAGGTGCAAAACCCTTCCCAGGCAGGGCTCTGTCAGGAAGCTGGGGTGCCCTGGAGGGAGCTGGCATTTCCCAGAACATACAGACTGGCAGGAATGGGGCCAGTGCAACATTTGCAACCAGCACCTTGAAATATATCCAAGCAGAGTGTCTCTTCTTCTTGTGACTGCTTTCTGAAAATGGGAAGGGTTACTGGAAATATGGAAAACTATCCACCAAACTGCTTCTGTTTACAGAATCACAGAATGGTTTGGGTTGGAAGGGACTTCAAAGATCATCCAGTTTCAATCCCTCCTGCCATGGGCAGGGGCACCTTTCACTGGACCAGATTGCTCAGGGCCCTGTCCAACGTGGCCTTGAACACTTCCAGGGATGGGGCATCCAGAGCTTCTCTGGATGGCATGAGGACACAGTTCCAGTGTCTCATCACCCTCTCAGTAAAGAATTTTTTCTAAATACCCAATCTAAACCTACCCTTTTTTAAGTTTGAAGCCATTCCCCCTTGTCCTATCACCACATACCCATGAAAAGAAGGTTTTTCTCCCTTTCTTTGTTTTCTTTGGTGAATTTGAAAGTTCTTTTAATCACAAAGAAAAGCCACTGCCAAATGTAATGAGGGAGTTTCACTACTTCTTGCAAAGAAAGACATATTCACCCACAATTGCCACAACCTGCAATGCAGTAGCCTCAAATCCCTCAACAGACTGGGGAATAGACTTTCCTTCTGGGGCTGATTAAAACACAAATTAACAAACCAAACATAGTGACCTCTGGGACCCTGTAAACTATTTAGGGTGTATCTATTATGGGAAACTCTAATCTACTACTTGCAGTATGGTTACAGATGTAATAAATACAAAAAAAAAAAAAGGAGTATGTCTGGTGTCACAGCCCCTTGTGTTCCTGCCTTTCTCTTTGGACACTTCTGGGTTGTACTCTAAAACAGCAAAAATTTTCCAGTTAATTTGCTTTAGGGGTAGTTAAGACTCTCTCAGTAGTTGTGTTTAGAAATCACTGAATAGCAAACCTTGGAATGTTTAGTGGCTGGCCTAACCAATATTTTTTAATATTTTTGAAGGAAAGGAGTTTTCAATGATTGAAATGCACCTTTAGACATTTTCCAAATGAAAAATTTCAATATGAAAGAACTGTGCAACTTGAAAGGAAAGCTCATTGCAAAACCAGCTGTAATTGGACAAAACTGAAAATAAACTTTTCAAAACAACTGAAAACAAATTGATTTGGGGAATGGAGGAAGGTTATGTTTTTATAAATGTTTTCCAACAACTCTCTGCCAGTCAATCTCACACTGGGTCTCTTTTGGCATAAATTACTTTTCAGGTAGAGATGACATTTGTTACATCACCCACATGACAGCCCCTGCTCCATACAGTGGCACAAGCTTGTCTGACTCTGCATTTGCCATCAACTCCAGCAGCATTTTGAGGTGTGGAAAAGCCATACAATATAACTGGCCCTCAGTAAGGAACAACTGCACAACATAAGCTTTTTCAGAGAACAGCTATTTCTGCAGGAAGCACTCAATGTGTCTTCGAGCCAGCTCTGAAGATAATGTCTTTCTCTTTCCTATCCTAACAAAAAGTAGGGCACATCTGGCAACAGCTGCTACGAAGCCAAGAGACAATAAAGTGTATATTTTGAAGCAAAATATCTGCATGGCTGAGAGCCACAGACATCTATTCCCACACCCAAATCCTCTCCAACCAGTGCCATACTGTCCTCTCAGTCTGGGGTCTTTGCTAGAGCTCACTGAGGGTGCTGAGCCCTGGCTGAGTTCACCATGAATTGTTCCTCTCCTGTATGGATTTGCCTGGATTAGAGCCAAACCCCCCTCATTTAACAGCACTCCTGGGAAGAATTCACCACAGAAGGGCAAAGGGCAGCTTTCCTTCCACCAGCATCAAGCAGGTGATATACAGACAGGAGTAAGACATCTGGGAGCCCCATATATTTTCAAATTAATTTTTATAGGATAACACCTTGGCCTGAGAAACACTCCTGAATACTTTGAGTAATTGTCTAACACGTCACTTTTCCGGGCTTGTGCTTTTATCATTAACACCTCTGATTAGCAAAAAACGCAGACTCTGAGATGTTCCTTTGATTTAAAAGGTTATAAATTTTGGATGCAATGTCAGAGAGTAAATTTTACAATGCAGCCGAGCTGTGGACTAATTAAAAGACTACCCCAGTACTCTTCTTAACCAATACATCTCAGATTTGTGACAGCCTTCAGGAAGAGTCATGAATTATGCCATGTGCACCATATGCAATCTATTGATCTCTCTGTGTGTACATATGTTGTGTGTGTGTGTGCATGTGCACCAGAGCCCGTGTTGATGATGGCTTCTTCACGATTGTGTGAAAGTTTCTCATCCCAGAGAGTTTATAGCAGTGAAATTCATGCTTGCAGTCATTTTGCTTTCTTGCTGCTGCAGGGTTACTACTGCTCTTTAATTCCAGATGCCCTTGGAGTCAGAGCTGGACATCAACCTTTCCCATGAAGAGGGTTCATCTACAGGTGCAGGGGTGAGTTTTCATCCACCACTGAGCTGTTCCTTAGGTCCTGACTGAGGTACCCTGATCCATGCCTTGTGCACCTCATTGATTCTGTATATTGTAAAGTGAAAATAGGAAAAACACCCATGTTTCACTTGACACCATGCACTGAACAGTGGCATATCCTTTAGGCTTGGCAGTCAATGTTTGTGGTCAGCAGCAGTGTCTTCCTTAGTGCTCCACCTGATGCAGAAAATCAGGATATCCCCTGGCTGACTTGTGTTTCCCAGGGTGGTGTGAAATGGCTTTCTGCTTTCTGGATCTCCTCCTAAGTCAGTGCCTGCAAAGAACAAGCTTCACATGACAGCTGGAAAAGCAAATATATAAAGAGCAGAAAGACAACGTGTTTGAAAAACAAATTCTGGGGTGACCAGGCTCAAGTGGGAAATTATATCAACCAGATTTAGGCAGGAAAGCCCAAAGGCTTTTCTTCAGAAATCTCTGAAGTTTCATGGATCAGGTTTTCCTTTTTCTCATCCTCCTCCTGGCTGTTGACGTCAGTGGATTTGGCACTAGATCAACAGGGAAGCAGAGGGACAGTTTCCCCCCTACACATGCAGAATTAGAGACTCATACCAAGATAGAGGAGCTACATTTAGATGAGAGGGAATTTCTGGTTGAGGGTGTTCATGTAAAAAGCATTCTATAGTATTAGGTTTGTGTGAGCTCCTGGTGTCATAAAGCAGAATAGTCTAAGCCTTGGCAGGAACATATCCCTAGGACTTTGTTTTGATGAAAAAAAAAAAATGCTGGAAACCTGCACTTAGCTTTTCTGCTAGCTGTAATTATCTGGCTGTATTGATCATGGTGCTAAGGTTATCTGATGGCTAGGATGTGAGCAGAGATCAGGTTCAGTCCGTGAATTAAAGCTGCAGACTGCCAGCTCTAATTTACACACACGGAGTCTGAAAATTGTCCTCCTGCAATGGCAGAGCTCCCTGGAACTGACACAGATAGGCAGCATATGGAGCCTGTGCAGCAGGAGCCCAGGCACCCGCACTTGGCACTGCTGCTGCTCCGCTTTATGCAAATATCTGGGTTACAAAAGCAGGGAACAAGGGCAGAATAAATTGGGGGGAGGTCTGGTGCTGGCAGACACAAAACCCTCGGTGGCATTCATGAAATTCAGAGGCTTGTGGGAAGCAGGACGGGCTCCTCAGCTCTGATTTCAGCCCCACAAGAAGGCAATACCTTGAACTGCCGTTCACATGCGAGGATTTGCACAGCAGGGGAGTCTGTGCAGCCTGCACAGTGAAATATGGTTTTCCATGTTCTCCAATACCACAACCAGAGCCAAAGTACAGGAACCAGCAGTTTCAGGGAGCAGGGCTCTCATTAACATACCATTATTCTCTTTGGAGACAAGCCTGTCCTTTCTGCTGCTGAGCTGTAAGATGGGGTGGAGGCAGGAGGAGAAGGAGGAGATGATGTCCCTCCTGGCTGTGTTTTGTACCCTGCACTGCTGTCCTGAATGGATAAAATGCAGAGGATCCAACCTATCCCCTTCAGGCAGCTGTTCCATCAGCGTGCTCTGCAAGGAAGATGTACAAGTCAAATTGGATGTAAAAGATCCCCACAAAAGGCATTCACATCACCAGGAGAAGTGACAGAGCAGACCTGAGACCCCACCCCACTCCACTGCTGTTATTTGACTTCCACCATGACTGCAATGCAGTTGCCTGTCCATTCACAAGCATTTGTTGTGGGCTTATTTGGGCATGTCTTGGCATTTGAGAGGTGTCAATCTGCTAAAACTGAAGTGGCAATAGCTAATCACAGCTTTATTCTCTGCAGAACATAACAGGAAAGCATATGGCTCAACAGCATAACTTTCTTTCTCTGGGCTAACAGCATGGTCAGTCCTGTAAAAAATTTAAAAAAGCAAACTAACAGGGGAATAGAGTCTCTGGTCCTTGTTGGAAGCTTCAGAGATCTTGTACGCAGAGGTACCTCTAATGAAGGAAAAAACCCACCCTCCCTCTCATCATTATTCATTCAAAAATTGGCAACACCAGGTTTTCTTCTCACCTTTGATACCTTGAGAAAACACTTCGCTTTCAAAAGTGAATTATTTTTGCTGGGTCCTTGAAATTCAGTGCCACTCATTTTGGATTTGAAAACTCTCAGTAAAGGTTTAGAGATGGAAATGTCAGTCCCTGGGCTCTAGAGGCCGTGCAGAGTGGGTGCTGCATTGTATTAATTCAGAACACAGCCATACCCACCTGTCCATCAAAATCCCAGGACTCCATGTGTGCATTTGCAGCACAGCAAGCAGGAGCTGCAAACAGTGTTTACAAGCTTTCCATCATCCTTCCACAGCCAATGCTTTACAGCACGAATCTTTTCCATCATCATTTACATTTCATACCTGTTTGCCCAAATCTTCAAAGTCAGGCGAGCAAATCCTTCTTTTAGCAGTGCTGTGATGAAAGCCACTGACTCACAGGAATAACCAGAGTGCAGGATTTGGCTTAACTTCTTGGCTTGACGCCTATGTAACATTTCATAGATCTTTTTTAGGTGTTTCCCATTGTCATGGCAACTCTAATCAAAACCCTTTCCATGAATAGCCCTGTCAATTGCAGTACAAGCTCCTGGCTGACTACAGCCTGCAGTTCTGCTCCAGTGTGGTTTCACAAGCTCCTCTGGCTTGACCTTTCATCTCCTGGCTTTCCCCAGATCCCTTATTGCTCAAGCCAGGAATATATCTTTTGTTTTGTAAGAAAGCTTTAAAAATCTTTATAAGTGATAAGTAACAGCCAGATCTTGCAGCTGACTCCAAGGAGGGAGTTGCCTTAGGAGGGATTACAGGCTATAATAAGCACCTCTCCCACACAACAGAGCATGGACCACAGTAAATCCCTATGAGCACTGGCTCTGGCAGAGCCTTGAACTCTGCACCTGCCCAAAACTGCCCTATAACACAGAGGAATGAGCTGATCTCCAGGGAGGGGATGGGTTTGGTAAAGGGGATCCCACTTGGGAGCAACAAATCCGTCAGCAGGATTCCCTGACAATGCCATGGAAAAGAGACACCACCTGTGTCCCCAAAGTCTAACATCACCCTCCTTGCCCAGCTCTGGGGCAGCAGGGTGGGGAATCCACACTGGTTTGGCCAAGCTAGGTTTGGCTTTTTCTATCTTGTTTTTTTCCTAAGGTGTTTGAACAGCCACATGGGAAATTGCATAAGCGTGGAAATCAGTAGGAGTTTGCCTCTGGATTTCTATGGGGCCAGGATTTCACCAGCTCTCTCTAAGGTATCATTCTTACCAGGAGCTGAAAGAGTTTATCAGAAATAATGCACATTTTGCATATGCATCTTGTCTGAAATCTGTATCATCCCCAGACATGGAAAATAAAGCAGAGAGAGGTGTAATCTCATGCCTTAAGGTCAGTCCATCCATAAACCCAGGAACACAAAAGAGGTCTTTGGAGTTCCCACTCCCATGTGGGAGCCACTGTTACAATTCATTATTTTAAGCACTCACAGAAAAAAAAAAAAAAAAAAAAGAAAAAAAAAAAAGAAAAAAGGTAGGAGGGAAGGAGGAATAGAAATTACAGGGATGAAAATCCTTCTTTATATATACATATATATTATAGATATTCTATATATATAGTTTTGTCTCGTCTTGTACCTTCAACCCTGCTTTAAATAAAAGCTCACAGACTTGTCGGTTTCCATCAGGCAAAAATTATTATTCGGCTTTAGAAAGAACATCTTGCCAAGTGTTGCAGTTCAAAAATAAGGAAAACAGCTCTGCCAAAATGCAGCAAATGTGATTACACAAAGCCAAGAAGACCATAATTAGATCATTACCATGGAAACAACCTAATTACATGTGTAATGCAGCAAGGTCTGAGCTGCGCATCCGAATGTGTTTTGCTATTGTCTAGCAGGGCCACAGCACTGCCATTTGCCTCGTGTTATTAAGCCACCTTGATCATTTTGGATCGGGTTTTCTTGGAATAAGTCCCCCTCCCCACCATGCAAAGAATTAAACTGTGCATGAAATGACTTGAGCGAGAGCGCCTGAGGCTGGCACTGTGTGCAGGCAAACAGGATCCTGCCTGCACCACCACGGGCACGGGCAGCCACCCCTTGAGAGAAACTCCCTTGCAGCCAGATCTGGAGCTCCCCAGGTAGCAGCCACCTGCAGGAGCTGACATATGATCCTAAGTGCAACCCTGGACAAGAAAGCTGAGCTTCCCAGGAGCTCGCTAATTGTTGCTGCCTTCCTCTGCCTTGTATTAATTTCTCCATTGCTGCAGTAATTAATTAATTTCTCCATTGGTGCATCACCACTGGGATAGTGCCCTGAGGAGATGGCATGGGCTGGCCAGGCAAGGGTGTCCCCGAGGTCTCTGTGTACTGATCCACATGTTGCTTTCTTGCATAACTGGGCTATTTTGTGGAAGTGGGGGTTAAGCAGAGCTGTGGTATTGTCTCACTGGTGGAAACCAAATCACTCCTGAAGGACGGTGTCACGGATCATCTCCAGGCAGACAAAATGAGGCAAGGTCAAAGAACATGTTTGTCAGCTTGGAGGATCAAAGCAGCTTTGTGAATAAACTACATGTAATCCAAAACAGTTTCAGAGAGGAAAGCCAGACCCATGCACACATGGCTTCATGCCTTGCGGCATAAAATTAGATACACAGGGAGAGACAGGGGAGTCATCAGTGAAGCTCTGCTATTATGTCCACAAACCCACAGCCCACTGCTGCTGAATCATGTGGTTGTAGTAAATATGACCTGCAGGGTGGATACACAAAATGATGGCAAGCACTGCCACCCCCTTTCATGTACACTGGATTTCTGTGCCCGGTCTCGGTCAGACTGGCCTCACTCAGCAGGAAGGGAAGAGGATGGCTCATTAGCTGAGGGGTAGAGTAACAAGGCAAAAGCCAATGGGACTGTCTGGCAAAGCTACTGCTCCTGCTAATTAATGAGGAGAGGTGGTTGCTGGGCCAACTGCAGATGTTGCTGCAAATTATGCCATTGCTATCCCTGCCAGCGAGCTCTCACTGCAGCTCGCACATCTCCAGGTGTTCTTGCCACAACAATAGTCCCTGCTGTTCATTTTGTCTCCTTGCAGGGAAAATAAAATACTTCCTTTTCGTGGGGAGAAATGCTCATTTTGAAGAGTTTATCAAGCCCAGACCCCACTCCTTTAATTTCTGTCCCATTTTCCTTCCTCAAACTCTCTTCATTTTCCATTCAAATTGCTTTCCAGACCACAGAATAAGGCTGGAGAGAAGCACCCCGAGTGATGCCAATTTCCCTGCTCGGCTTCCCAGCCAGGAGCACCAGGAGGATGCCTTGAGGAAGCTGCTGACCCCTCTTCCCACCCCAGCTCTCCCACTGTCCCCCATGGGGCCATTGGCGACGCAGACCCCAGCTGGCACTGCTCTGGCTCTGAACAGGCTGCTTCTCCCCCACACATCTATTACACAAACTCATGTAAGTTCACTGGGTAAAACCTGATGTTCAACTTTTGCACAAAGTCAGCAGAATGAAAGGAAAAGAAGGAGCAGCCCAACCCCCGCCGCATTCTCCGGTTTTGCTCCGTATGCAAAACCTGCCTGTACAGTTCTGCTGAGCGCTGATGCCCTACTTTCATCCCTCACATAGCTCAACTAAAAATACTCCGAGTTTTCAGGCAAGGTCCCTGCTGTGAGCTGTCTGAGTGAGCAGGCGTTGCTGCAGCCCCAGCCCCAGCCATGCCTGCCCCATGCCGTGCTCCCGGCACGATTGATACCGACCCTGGGCAACACACAGGATGAGAAAAAGCCCAGCAATCCTGAGAAAATCAATACCTCCCCCCTTCCCATCAGCTCTGGCAAAATGTCCTAACCTGGGGTTGCAAGGGCAAAATTGAAGGAGGAGCTGAGATAACTTCAGATCCCCTGGCTACTATTGCTGTTATTAGTGGTGTTTGTTACAGAGGGGTACCGAGGAAGCCCTGCTGATGTCGAGGGTGGATCAGAGCAGGAACATCTGGAGCTCTGAAACAAGTCATGAAAATAAAACCGTGGCCAAAACTTTCCTTTATGTGCTTAAACTGAAAAGAGACTATCATGCTATTTTTTGCCTAGTTTGCGCAGTCCCAAGGAAGCAAGATAAATAAAAGTTGGTAGAAACCAAGTTTAAAAACAAGGGAATCTAATGGTGACTATTTGTGTTGAAGATAGGGTCAATAGGCTTTTCTGCCCTGAAGAAAGTGACTGAATTTTAGCAGCTGGTTTCTCAAGTTATCCTGAACAATGGGGATTTTTGACAAGGATGTGTTTATCTTAGAGGACTTCAGCTTGAAATTCACTTCAGCTGTCTTCTGCCTCATTTTCTGTTACATAAGAAGGAAAATGGAAATTATTTCATGACAAGTATGGATTATTTGCCAATAAGGATGTACATAGGTGGGCCTAATTTATTTGAGGAGTGTGTGACAAGTCAGCTGTTTCCACATGCAGAGCAGTAACCTCACAGGTTCATTGCATGGGGATGTTCCCTGGTTATGGCCATCATTTGCAATACCTGGGATGTGACCCCAAATGTCCCAGCTGTGGGAATGATAAGCTGATAATCCTGTGAAATGTGGCATTTGATTTCTGCTGGGAGGACAAATCTCACACAGAGCTTCTGCCCACAGCAGGAGAGGGGACCAAGGAGCTTCCCTGCCACAGAGAGGTACCCAAGTCCTTGTTTAAGAGGAGGAATCAGGCTCTGAAGGAAAGACTGATGGATAGTTCACTTTCCAGGGCAACCCCCACTGTTGCAGAAAGCACCTATGATGCAATTCCTTGGCAGACTAAATTATGACTAAAATACTTGTAAAAGCCGTGAAGGCACACACATTTAATTTAGACTTCAGGATGCTGTTGCTTTTTTTTTTCCTATCAAATATTAATTCCCTTTAAAAGAGTACTTTTGAGCTGTTCTGAGAACACAACTGGTAATCTAATGTCATCTAATTAATTAAGAATTTCATACTCATATGTATTAACAGTCTGCTATTATTGCCGAGGACATTTCACTGGTATTTAAATACATTGAACCAAACACAAATTGCATTTAAGTGGCAATGATCCATACAGCTTCCTGGAAAGGCATGGCTGGGAGATGCAGTCTGACTTTGCCTCCCCAGCCTCAGTGTCCTGAGAGTACACTGAGACAGCTCAACTAGGATTTCACCCCATAAATCAAGAAGTGGCAAGGAAACAATAAAGTTTCTCCCCAGATACAGCAAAGACAGGGTATTTTGTGAGCCCACTGGTGACAAACACAATCTTATCAGTCACTGACATTAACAGCCCCACCTCTCTCTTCTGCTATGCTGTCCTTCCTCACCTGGCTTGTTGATTCTTTTGGCATACATTTTGTTGGAGATGTTGACAGGAGCCCTGTAATATGCAGAGTCACAGATGCAGAGGCAGATCTGGTGGGAGGTGAAGATTTGAGCCTCTTTGCTCCCTGACTCCAGCTCCCATCAAGCTGAGATGGGTACCTTTGGTGAATCCCTGTCTTCTCATGTCCCCAAGGATGTGTTAGACAGCTGGAGAGAGAAAGGAGATGGGGTGTGGGGCGTTAACCACAAGAGATACATCAGTGGGATGTGCTCTCCTTTAAGAACTGTCTCAGTTGTTTCCATTTCCAGGATGAGTTCCCAGCACTTATGCATTACTCTTACACTTGTCTAATATGGCACACATCGATTTTTCCCCTTATTCTCTGCTGACTGCACAGTCTGAAACACCAAAGACCTTAAAGTCAAGGTCAAGTTTTTATTCCCTGAGTAAACAAGCTGTGGAGAAGGGGAAAGAGGGAGCAAGCACTTACACAAAAAAGATAGAAAGCTATTGAACAAATATATTCCTTCTAGAAAACCTCTCCAAGGAAGAAAGCATACAAAAGATTAATTCTTTCAGTCTGCAAATTCTGCATGAAATAAAATCCTTACTCCTGAGGAAAAAATGTTAAGAGCAGACCAGTGTGCACGTGATCAAAACAAAGCCATTCTCTGCAGTGTGTATCTTGTAGTCAAGGTACAGTGAACCATTAAAAATTGTTTCCATCTTGCTAGCCAGGAAGCTTTTCTTTTGCCCATGCACTGAATACTTTTATCCCTCATCATTGTATCTAAGCATTGATCCCATTACAACAAACTCCCAGTGTTATTTTTGAGCAATTAATGACTCCATCCATTATGTTTGTCTATTTGTAATTAGAAGCAAAGTTAGACAGAAAATGTCTGGCTGCTTATCTGTGATTCATGGACTCCCTTGAGCCCACAAATTTGGCTGGAAACTTGGTTAGAAATAATTTTGGCCAAAGATTTTTGGATGATTCTTGCTTGAATCATGAAAATAACAATGAAAATAATTTCATTGTTTGAAAATAACAATGCAGCCAAGTGGAGGTACAGGAGCTGCCTCACTGGGACAGACCTGGGTCCCATTCAGACCCAATGCTGGCACCAAGAGCATCCCATGCACAAGCAGGAGTAGATACAACCCTTGTCAGTCTCAGCCCTGTCTCTCAAAGATTGATTCAAAGCCTGATGCTTAATGCTCTTCCTGATTTTCATTATGCTTTCTCTGATATTTTTCATTAAAACAAGTTAATATGTATCTGGTAATAACTGCAAGCTGATCTTCCAGCTCTCTTTGGAAACAGAGGGTCCCAGCTGGAGCTGACAGCACAGGTTTGGGACAAAACAAATTATCTTATGCAATTTAGTTTAGCTGTTTTCAATGTTAATATGATTAAATGAGACAAATTCTACAAGGAGAGGTAATACCTTTCATTAGAACAAACTGATGCTTTGCAGAAAAAAAAAAAAAAAAAAAAAAAAAAAGCAGGTATGCCTGAGAAAGAGGCACACAAACCCTTTTTCAGGCTTGTATGCCAGAAAGCCTGTCAGTGTATCAGCTGGCCCAACAAATGGTATTACTTCTCTGTATAAATAGGGCTTCAGTCATATCCTTAGATGATAACAGCAACAATAACACTGCTAACATAATTAAAAGCAGTTGGGGATGATTGAATGCCATTCCACAGCAGCGCTGGACATGAAGTTTCCCAAGAATAGCAGGGTGGAGCCATGCTGCAGACACAAAAATATTTGTGCTTTTCTCTTTCTCTTTACTCTGCAATTCCGATTTTGCTCACACCCGTGCGAATAGACCATCCCGTTTGGACGTTGCTGTGTTGTAGAGCAGCCTCACAACCTTGTGTCTCTGATGCAGAGGATGAAAGTAGGTCATCCATTTTCCCCACCATCCTGCTCTCTCAGTAGCATCCCCCCCAAAAAAGAACAGTGCCTGCACATTTTAGCTGGCACCGCCGCCACCACCGTGTTCCATCCAATCCTGACCCTCCAGTCCCGCCGCTGGAGCGGCTCCCAGAAAACAGCAATAATTTAAACAAGGCAATAATGCAAATGATGCAAAAAAAAAAAAAAAAAAGACAAATCCTCCTAAGGTGGAAAATGGATTGACAATGAGCCAGCTTAGCTTTCCCTGATGTTGTTTATTTTCTTATTATGTTTTTAAAGCGAATTTTCCCCGGGCACCTCACAACTGACTTCACAGACACAAATAGAAACAATTTGTACGTCGCAGTAAATCTTAAAAGAAGCAAATCAAGACTTACAAGAAGGGAGTCGAGACAGGCAAGATAAGAAGGAGAGAATGATTAAACAAAATAATTTCGGAAATTTGGATATTAGAATTTGTTCTCTGGGTAAGAGCAAAACATGCCATCAAACAGCAGGGGTGCAAAGGAGTTTTTACACGTAGGATTAGGAGAGGTGTGGAAAAACATCTTCCAGAGAGAGGAGACAATAAGATGTGCAACAAAGGGTCTGGAGATTTATGAAAGCTGAAGGGGGGGAACAAAAACAGGGAGACAGCTGAGGGCATGTGTGGAAGAGCACTTGTCTGCTGGCCGGGATTCAGGTGATGCTGTGCCATATCCAGCACTGGGCTCTGCTCCTGGCTGTCCCCAGGAGCCATCAGGGTGTCTTGGCTGCAGTAAACAGCTGCTGCACGTGTCCCATGAAGCGCTTTGTCTTGTATCCCCTTTTTTAAAATACAGTTTCCAAGCCTCCACTTTTGAGTCACCAGAGGAAATTGCAAGCTCCACCAGTCTGGGAGAGAGCGTGCTGCTGACATGCGCAGAAATGCTCCAAAGCACCATAAATAAAGCACTGCCAATGTTTATTTCTAAACATCAGAGAACCAGGGAAATAGAGTAGCACTCTGACTGTTTTCAGTTGGAAACATTTGTGCAGATTCAACACTTGTCTGCAGCACCCTTCTGGGATGAAACCTCATAGGTGCAGCAAGTGCCAAAAGTGCAGACACAGAATTTGGAGGGGAAATTCCAAAACTCTGTGTAATTTTGAAGAAAAGCCATCTAAAAGAAGTCTGATAAAGCAGAAAATTTGTATTTCAGATAGCTCACTCCCTTCATAGCCAAAACTCTCCTAGGAACCTCATGCTTTTGTTTTGTCTTAACAAAAAGCCAGTATAAGAGTCACATTTAAAACTATTTAACTATTTTTGACCTAACTGCATTTTAGTTATTACCTACTAAATGTCACTGCAGGCCATAAAAATAATTTAAAATGATTGATTGTTTACATATAAATCCATTTTTAATAATAGCTAACCTTCATGTTTAAGGGAGGTAAAATAGAATGAGGTTCCTGGTGATTCCTACTTATTATAACATCAATTCTGAAAGCAGATTTGCCTAATGGAAGGCCTAGCACTGAAACTCTCTATAAAAAATGTATGAAGATCAGAAATAATAACCAAAACTGTTAACATTATGTTATTAATCATTAATTTTCATTACTACTATGGATCATAATTATTATGTAGCCACAATAAACACATTGGCACTGGCATATCCAGGATGTGATGACAGGGGGTTTCCTGCCTCTTCTTAAGGACTTTGCTGAGTTAAAAGCAGTTTTTCCAATTTTCCTCCTCTGCAAAGGCAGTTTGCCCATGCCAGGAGCTGAGTCTTCTCCCACCCTCCCTGGCTCAGCCCCATCAGGGGTGTCCTTACCCCATGGCAGCACACACAGCCACAGCTTGGCATCTCAACATTATGGATTAGCACCAGGGCAAGTGTTGGGAAAGAGCTGAGTTATTTGATGTTTTCTGCCTCTTTTAAATCTGTGGGTTATCCTGAGATAATGATGCTGACAATGATCCTGAGACGGACATGGGAAGTGGAAAGAGAAAAATTGCTCAAATCGAATCACAAAACTCCTCTCTTCATTAGCATCCCCACCTAGGAGCAGATGTTCATGGAAAACAACACAGAATACATTCAGAGGAATTCGTTATTACATATTTTAGAAATATAGTATTGAGGGCTCACTCTAACACAGTTTGCAAAGTTCTGGACATTTTCAGAGTTCATCCAGTGCCTGCCATTCTCCAAATCCATCCTGACTCTGCTAGGAGCAGCAGCCACACTGCTGTGCACGTTATCTTCTGCAACTATTTCCCCTTCCCTTGCTGGAGCCTGGATAGTACTCATTCCTCACTGCTGTGATCACAGCAGAAAGCCCAAACTCACCCTTTTCCCCTGAAACATAATTCAGTGGGATATTATTTCATAAAAAAAATATGGCTGGTATATTTTTGTTTCACATGAAAAAGACTGGGATTCAATAATGCAGACATGGTCTCACGGGAATGAAATCCCTGCCTATATTTGGCCATACAAATTTAATTTTTGTTAACCCTGAAGAGGCAGGAGAACTCAGTATATTTAACAGGAGTGACTGGCAGAGCTGTCTGTGCTGAAGACCACAGTACAATTGCCTTGGGCTGAGAATAATAATAGAACTGGAAATTATTTTTGAATTGTGATGTCTTGGAGAAAGATATTTTAAAAGCAGCTATGCATACTCTGAGTCACTGCATCAAGGCCACTGAGCCCCATGCTGCAGATTTGTCACTGCTCCATTCCAGCCACTGAGAGTCAACCTGCACCTGGGGTTATAGGAAACAGAAACAGGTAGGAGGAAAGGGGGGAATAGACTAAAATATGGAAAAAGGAAGGCTCTGGGGACACCTCATTGTGGCTTTCCCACAATGACATAAAGCTAATAAAAAAAAAAGGGAGAGCAACTTTTCACATGTGATAGTGATTTGTGCCTTAATGGTCTTAAACTGAAAGAGAGATTCAGATTAGATGTTAGGAAGAAATTCTTTACTGTGGTGTGGTGAGACACTGGCACTGGCTGCCCAGAGCAGTTGTGGATGCTCCGTCCCTGGAAGTGTCCAAGGCCAGGTTGGATGGGGCTTGAAGAAGCCTGGGACAGTGAAAGATGTCCCTGCCCATAGCAGAGGGAAGGAACAAGATGATCTTTAAAGTCCCTTTCAACCCAAACCATGTATGGTTATATGAAAACAGAAGGAAATGGCACTCACAATGCACAGTGAAGGAATCAGAATTTTCTAATCCCAGTGCTGGGCAGGGCACTGAAATGCATCTTGATTTGCTGCTCACTGGTGTAGCTAATGCATCCCTTTCCTCCTGCAGAGTCAAAAAATTGACAGGTAAAGGCTCTTGTGTCATGAAGGGCATGAGAACCACCTGTAGGAAACAACAATTTATTAGGAATTCCTTGCTATCCTGATCCTTGCAGGAAAATCCCAAGGAGCTGCAGGGAGGGAGGTAAAAAGTGGTGGATGTGCTTCTGTGGCAGCAGGGTCCAGCTCCCCCATCGTGACAATGTTGTGCCTGGTGTCCAGATAGGCTCTGGGCAAAAGAGCTTTTAAACCAGTTAGATGAGGAGGCCAAGGCCCAGAAAAAGTGAGAAAGAGTGAGAGGTGTTGAAGAAGTACAGCTGCAATCCTGACTCCATGCCATTGACCAGGATACATTTCCAGTGATGCTCTGACTGCTGCAACAGGGATGTGTGAGTGTTGCAGGCAGCTCACAGCCCTTTCCCACAAAACTGTCCTGTCTGTGGGCATATGAAAACCCCAAATTCATCTGCTGCTAATGAAAAGACTTTAGAACAAGATACCCCAAAGCCTTGAGTGGCTTCCAGTGTTTTGGGGAGCTGCAGCATCTGAAGAGCTCCACCACCACGAGACGTCCCTCAGTCCTTTGGCTCTGCAGCACAGCCCACCAGGGCTCACCCACCAGCACACCCTGAGCACAAGGATGTGCCTGATGGTCGGGAGGATCACCACTGGGGAGGAAGGTGAGCTTAAACACCAGCAGAACCGCGGTCTGAGAGTGCCAGAGCCAGAGAAGAAACAGAGCTGGCCATAAACAGGGGCGGTTCCCCGGCGACCGTTTGATATGGGCTATTTTTGGAATCGAAACTCAGGGGTGGGAGGCAGAAAGCAGATAAATGAGCCTTTCAGAGCCACGCAGCCACGTTGCTGAGCTCTCTCAGCCGTTTCAGGCGGTGAGGAACAGAGGGCACGATAAATCCCTCTTTGTTCTCCTGCCCCCTCTGTGCTCCTGATGGGGAGATAGGACACAGGCAAGGGTTCATTTTGCTGGAAAACCATGGGGTTATTCATTAACCTGCTTGGCCAGATAAAGCCCTGATAAGGGCAGAGCCCTGGTGGGGGCAAACCCAGGTGCAGTGGGGCCTGAAGACAACCATGGGGTGGGCAGGAATTTCCATGTCCTGTGCCAGGGCCGCTGAGTCACCCATGGTCACACATACCACAGGGTGCCACTGTGCTTTGGGGCACAGAAAAAAAACTCCATTTCAGCAGCCCCCTTTTTGCACAGCAAAAACAGGGAGGTTGAGGAAAGGCAGTGATGCACTGTTGGATGAAGGCATTGCTTCCTTTTAGCAGCTGGAGATGCGACAGGAATGATAACAGTGAGAAAAGTAGATGAATATGGATTTATTTTAGTTTGGTCGTCAAATCCAAAAACAGGGAGAAAATGAGTAAACTCAAGTATTTTCCTCGACAGGAAGAGAAATGGTCTTTTTTTTATTATATAATTCTGGTTTAAAAAAAAAAAAAAATCCTTTCCTAAAATTTAGGTCAGTTTTTAAACAACAAAGCTTGTTTCCAAACAAAAAGTCAAAATATTTTGTTTTGATGATGTTGAAACAAAATGTCTCCGTATCTCCAAACCATTTCTTTTTGACATGTCAGAATGAAACATTTGTACGCTCTCTAATTTTTTTTTTTTCGCAAACACCGTTGGTTCCTGCATTTTTCAGTGAACTTATCCATTCGAGGAATGTCACTCAACTCTAAAAATTACCATACATATAGAGCTACCTCTGTTGCCACATTATGTCTCATGCAAGCATGCCAAATGTGAATTCCTCACCAGGGAGCTGGTTAGACTTCAAAGCTGACCAATAAAGCCTGAGAAGGCACAGTGCCAATTAAAAGGGTCAAAATGTTCCTCAACTTTCCTTCAGCCCTCCCCAGGGTCCCACTCTGCAGGGCAGTGCTAAGAGCCACTATCAGGTGGGTTGTCTTGCTGTCTTTGAAGAGCAAGCATTTGGGGGTCAAACCAAAGCTCACAAAGTCAAACCAAACCCCCCTCACCTGTGTTCAGATTAGTCCTGTAATTCTCATTAAAGTAGCCTGCCTAAATCAGAGCTTCTGGGAAATGCATTTGATGGATCATTGTAGGGACCACGTTGATCTGCAGGTCTCTGAAGGTATCTAAAAAATCCTTCCCTGCTGGCTTCTTGCAGGGGTCTAGCCACAAAACCATGGACACACCTGGAAATCTGTGTGTCCTTCAGAGCCAGAAATTTTGTGTAAGGAACCATGAAACAGAAACCTTCCTCTGCACAGCGCTGAGGAAGGAGCTGCTCAGGAAGGCTGGTAGGTAACTGCAGTGCTTGGGGTGACTCTTCTTGTCTCATTTGTCTTCAGAAAGCATCTTCTAGCCTTCCTCTGGGGGTCTGATCATCAGCTCCCTGGTTAAATATTATTAGACTGGGGTTGTTGCATGATCTGGTGTTCCTGGTGTCTGGGTGGGTGAGAGAAGGCCAGGTCCTGCTGGGGTGGTGGGGTTTTATGGAGAGTGGCAGCCTCTGAGGTGCCAAACCCTGCTCAGCACAGACCACGGCACATCCGTCTGAAGCTGCAGCTGGCACACATCAGAGTTTCATTAGCTGCCACTGATTTGAATAAAAAGCCCCTCTTTGCTGCTAATCACTCCATTCAGGGTTGGAAAGTCCACAGAACTAAAAATATACCCAGTTAGTCAGCAGGTTTGTGAATATTTTGAGATAGTGTAGGTCAAAAGTCAGTTTGCCGGCATTATCTTGATTATCCCATGGAAGTCTTTACTCAAAAATAGTCTCCAAAAGTGCAAGTTTAGCAAAACTTGGAGCTGGAATCATTGGAAAACATTAAACGTACTCACCAAGCTAAATTCACATGAGGGCAGTTACTGTGTAATAGGCAGATGCTTTTAACTAACCTTTTATGTTTCGGTGCTTATTCACATCCAGGAACAATATTATAGGTGTAAGGTTAGAATAAAAAAATAATAACTTCCTAAAACCATAATGCAGGGGTTTTATATTCAGATGTATCAGGTGCATGCAGAACCACAGAATTACAGAACCACAGGATGGCCTGGGTGGGAAGGAACTTTTAAAATTATCTCCTTCCAACCCCCTTGCTCTGGACAGGGACAGCTTCCACTAGCCCAGGTGACTCAGAGCCCCATCCAGCCTGGCCTTGGACACTTCCAGGGATGGGGCATGTGCATTTATTACTTTTTAAAACAAATCATAGGTTAAAACAATCTACAGAGGTTGCTGGTGTCAGGACAGCTGGCAAGCATGGCACATGGAGAGATTTTTTTTAGGAAATCTGTTTCTCCAGTGTATTTTCTTGGTCATCCTTAATGGTCAGGGATGCAGGGGATGCCTGGGCTGGGAGCACAGACTCCCTGTGTTCTCTGTGCAATGTGACTTCTGGCTGTAGAAGGCACCAAAATGTTCCTCCAGCTCTCCTTATCTGCCTGCATGCACACACAGACAATTTGTACACCTTCATCTCGTCCTGCCGTGCTCCATTACAGTGATTTATGTGCTGTCTGTCACCTGGAGCACTGCAGCAACACAAGTGAGGGAAGAGCAATAAACAAATAATAATCAGCAGAGATAACACAGCAATGAGTCCACAAATGCTACCCCCAAACAGGCAGCAGTGTTAAGCTCCCAAGGAAGGGGCTGTTAGGGGGGCTCTCAGTTCTCCAGAGAAGGGCAAAAGAGGGAGCCTTTGGCAGGGGATTAAATCCTTTGGAGGAGTGATCCAGCACTGTGTTCTTTGAAGGGCACAGGCAGCACCAGAAGGGATTGGCTGTGGACATGGAAAAAGAAATCTGATATTGTGAAATGGAAAAAGGAGAGCTCCTGGTGGGGAGGTGAGGAGGGAGATGGATAGTGGCAGGGAACAGGGTTGGATTGGCTGCAGTGCTGGATGTGGTGTGAGCACTGAATCCCCCTGCCCAGCCAGGCAGGCAGAACAGGTGTTGTATGTGCCACAGAGCTGATGAGGCCAAAAAAAATATTCATCCCTTTCACCCTTGTGACCGTGCCTTTGATTGCTGCTCAGCACCTCAGGGCTCTTTGTCACAGCCAAAGCACAGCACTGCACTGGAGGCTTTGCCAGGCTGCAGGAGGGTGACATGCCCAGGTCTGGGACAGCTGTGCAGGGAGACAGCTTT
This sequence comes from Phylloscopus trochilus trochilus, assembly GCA_016584745.2. NCBI lineage: Eukaryota > Metazoa > Chordata > Aves > Passeriformes > Phylloscopidae > Phylloscopus > Phylloscopus trochilus. Next base: position 13,157,122 of record WQNJ02000041.1, read on the forward strand.
GGGAAAGAGTTTGGGGTGGAAAGGACAGCAGAGATGCACCACCATCCTCATCCATGCCAAAGCTCACCTGGCCCATGCTGGGGTTCCTGGAGGGTTCTGTGCAGGGCCAAGAGCTGGGCTCAATGATCCTTTTGGGACCCCCCCAACTCAGGACATTCCATAATTCCCTCTGAACAGTTTGTGTTCAGAGCCACTGGCACTGTGCTGGCCCCCAGGCCAGGACACACCCCAGCAGCAGCTGTGGGGCCTGTGTGGCTGAAGAGGAGCCTTTTGCTCAGCACTCAGCATCCCTACATGATTAGAGAAGAACTGGGGCCCCTTTAGATATTAGCGGATGGTAAATTTTTTTCCCTTCATTTGTTATTCGTGATGAATAATGAATTATTCTCATAACATTTACTATGCTGTTCATTTATTATACAGGACAGGGGGATGTTTAGAAGCTAATTATTGCTAGGAAGGCTCTGCACTTGCAAAATATGTGACTTTTGTGTATTTTTATATCCGTGCTTCAAGCGGGGGAAGGGCTGTTTGTCTGCTTTAGCAGGTTTTTGCCCCTCTGACACCCAGCCTCACCACCTGCCTGCAGGCAGGACAGATGTCTCCCTCACCATCAGCAGCCAAGCTGCTCTTCCCCTTTTGCAGGAAGAGCCCCTGGAGTAGGTCTGGAAATTAAATTGTCACTTTTCCTTACACTCAGCAGTAAGGAGGAGCAGTGTTTCCCTGGCTGGTGGGGCAGAGCTCCACAACAGCATCACCATGGCCATCCCATCACCCTGTCATGAGGCTGCCACTCCTGCCAACACCTCAGCAGCTGCATGCAGGGAGAAATGCTACACTTCAGTGCCATGTCAGCCATGAGCCAGGGTCTGTTACCTGGGAAGTGCCTGGAGCAGTGAGTGATGGCAGGGCTCAGTGCCAGGCATTGCTGGAGAAGCCAGACAGCCAAGTCCTGGGGAGCCAGGAGGAGATGGCCTCCTGAATGGGAAGAGGTTGGGGACACTATTTGTTGTGCTCTAAGTACTGTATTGGGAGACTAAGTGAGTAATATCCTTAACAGTGGTCTACCAAGGGCTGTAAATTGTCAGTTGTCAAAACTAACTGTGCTGTGCTGCTGTTCACCAACAGATTTATCCTGGCCATTTACAGCTAGTAAATAATTTATCCATTATTTTGAAAAATGCTTTTAGGGAGACTCGAGCCTCATGTCCATTTCCTCTCCCCTGGGTGCAGGGCTCAGCACTCTGCTGGCTCCCCACAGCCACGGTGTCCATGTCCTGCCCATGCACAGAAGGGCCATTGTCCTCATTTTCCCTGAGTGTCCAGCTACAACAAGCAGAGCTGGCAGAAAGGTTGCAGTGCCCCCAAAGCTTAGCCCTGTTTGTTGCTCCCAGATTGAAAGGGAGCATCATGGATGCACCCATGCCTGTGCCTTTCCAGGCCCTGTGTGGCAGCTTGTGGGTCCAGCCCCCAGCTGGGGAGAGCAGGCAGGGATACCACTGACCTTGATGGAGCAATGGACGTTTACAGCAGGAGACAAGCTGGTTCTGTGCTGTCTAATACCCTCCTTATCTTCATTATGTACCTAACATCAATGTCCTCTCGTGGCTTCTAGAGATACCCTTACATATCTCTGGATAGCTGTTACCAGAGCTAAGCCAGTGAGAGGTTTATAAACCCATGGGGAAAGATAGTTCAACACCATGTTTCTGAATAATTGATTATCACATGCTTCAGTATAAAACTGATCTCCAGTGATACCCTTTTGGCTGTGTCTCATCATCCCTTTTTGTTTTATTTTCACTCCCCTGCAGAAATCTCTCTCCACCAGCTGCCTTTGTAACCTGGTAAGAGCATTGTGAGCTGCCAGTAAATGATCTTTTATTTTATTTTTCATCCTTGTAGTGGTAAATTATTGTGTCAGCACAGAGATGATGCAGGTGACTAACCTCATAAAATGTAGTAAATGATTAATAAAATCTCAAATAACAATAGCTCCATGGGCAGATCATAACTCACCTCTCAAGCAGCCCCATGCCTTTGGGAGGATACCAGCTGATTGCTCTGTGGGTGAGAATTTTTTTTTGCCATGAGATGACAGAGAAATGCCAACCTAGGAACAGCTTGTGAGCACTGAGAAGAGACACACCAGACCCTGATTTTCAAGTGCAGGGAGCCCCCCTGCACTGAGCAGTGTCAGCACAGGCTGGGCTCCCACAGGCAGGTGCTGTGCTCTGGGGCCACTGGGGCCAGGGACACCAGGAGCACATCCACCAGGGCACGGGGACAGACCCCTGTGGGCAGGGCAGGATGCTCACACCTGTGGGTGATGGAGGGAGCCTCTGCTAAGCCACAGCCATGATCCCAGAGACACAGAACAACTGCTCCACAGTCTGCTCCAAGGGGCTTTTAAAATTATTTTTCTCTTCAGACAGCATCTTTTGACAATTACTTTCGGTAAGGTTAAATTAGCCACTTTGATGAAAAGGCTGCTGGGCTGAAGCTCACTCTCAGCAGATTTCAGAGGGGATGAGGGTTTGGTTTTGTCTGCAGTGACAAAATTGGTCCCTGCTTACTCAGAGATCTTTGGAGCAAAACAACTGTCCAGAGGCAAACAAGTGCTAAGCAGGAGCAGATAAAAGCCTCCAGAAAAGCCTTGCCTGGGTCCTTTCCTGCCCTTCCCAGTGGGAAGCTGAACCACCAGCCAGCAGGACTGGGAAAGGTGTGCATGTGAAGATACTTTCTGCTCCTGTTCAGTTTTACAGGACCTACAAAGCTCAGAGCTACAGGGCTGTGCCTCAGCTGCATCCCCATCACTCTGGCTATTACCTCCACAGACAAGTATCCTTGCAGCACACACACAAAAAATGCCTTTATGAAGCAACTCTTTATTCCCTGAAGGCACAGTATGGGACAGAGACCACAGAGAAAGGGAAACAAACTGTGCTTTTCCATGCAACTCCAACTATTAATATTCCAGTATTGGCCAAGCACTTGTAGAGCTGTAACGAGAACATCCTCTTATGTGCTGTTTCCAGGATTTATGCACAACAAGCAATACATAAATATCAATTAATGAAGCAACTATAGAAAAATTAATTAAAACATGAGAGGGTAGAAGCCTCTATTCAGCCCCCTAAAAAGGAACGACATGTTCACAAACCCCTCCCTCCTGCTCAGAAGAAAGCTCTCAATTCCAGAGGAAGGAAACCATTAATTCTTTTTTAATTGCACAATACTTTTAAATTAATTTCCATAAGCACCACGATGGAAACAGCAAATGGGGGAGGGAAAATCAAAGATTTCAGGCTTAAATTAGGACTCAAAAGCTGTCTCCTGCCTGCTGGTTCTGCTCCAAATTCCATCTGTCCCTTAATTTCCCTGTGGTGGCAGAGGTGCAAACAGCAAGGAGCAGCCTGGCTGGGGTCCTCCATGAAGTCCTCAGTGTCAGGGCTTAACTAATGGCACCTAAACCTATAAACCTAAAGCTATAATCATTAATGCCTTTATTAGCCTGAATTAAAATTAAAAACTATTAATAAAGACAGCTGAAGGTGAAACTCCCACATTCATGGCGAGGTTGCTTTTTTTTCCCTGTGCAGTGTTCCAGCCACAATCTGGACATGGTTTGTTGGTAGAAAGTGGCAGCTGAGTTGAATCCCCTGGCTCCAGCACAGCCACAGGATTCTCTCCATTGGCCATCCCAGGATGTAGCTCATCCTGCTGGAAGGAAACACGGAACAAAACAGGGAAATGGGCAAGGAGCATCTCATGGGCCAGCCAGGCAGAGAGCCACAGACTGCGCTTGGCAGGCAGTGTGGGCAGGCTGAAAAACCTTTTGCAACCTGCTCATCCCAAGATGACATCTGTGACTGTATTTTCCTTTTATCTGTGTCACAGTGATTGTCCCTTTGGGTCCTCCAGAGTTCTGGTGCCAGGGAGCTGCCAGTGACTGCCACGGCCAGGCACTGGACTTGAAGACCATTGGTTGCAAACTATAAAATGTTCTGATCCTATTTTCCCTCAGGCTTTTCCAGCTGAGAGCCAGGGATATCTATTCACTTTCAGTGGAGAAAAAATGGATCAGTGTGACTGCCTTTTATAGAAAAATTAATGCAAAATAGGACAAGTCAGCAATGCTTTTCCTGCTTTTCCAAGAAGTGCCCAAGTGCTCTGCATCCACAGAGGGGATGAGCACAGCAGCACCAGGATAAATAAACTGCAGCAGTGTCTGCTGCACACGTCAGTGCCCTGCAGAAACACTGGCTCAGGGACACACAGCCAATCTGTCACACACCAACACCACACACTCACCACGTTATCCGAGGGACTGCGAGGGTTGGACCCTCGCTGACACCACCAACCATAACAGCATTTTCCTTTGCCAGCACCCAGAGCTGAGATTCTGCTCTCTTCTTTCAGGCAGCACCTGGCTGACTTTGCATGCAGCTGGAGGTTTGCCCAGCTTGGTTTCAACCAGCACTTCAGGAACTGATCAATGCTGCTCCCACACAGCAGCTCAAGGTGCTTCTCAAAGAGCAGAACTTCATCTGACCTACAAAATACAGGGTATTTTACAGCATCTACCTCAGAGCTTGGTGAACAGATGCAGATTTTCTAAAAATCACTGTGCATGTGAGCCCAGGTGTCAGGAAGGAGCTGCTGAAGGCACCAATCTCCAGGCCACACCTCATCCTTCGCTGCCCCCTCTTAGGCAAAGGTCACCCCTGCCCTCCTAACACTTTCCCTCCTCAGTAAGGAGCTGCTCCATTGAGTTATTTTGCCTTCTGCATTTATCAAAAAGCTCATCCATTAGCTGTAATGGGTAAAAATAATATTTTGCACATGTCTGGGATTGCCTTCTTTAAGCTCTGCACAAACAGTATGAAACCAGTTCTTACAGTGAGCTGGGCAGGTCAGTGCCTGTATTAATGTATCTTGTATTCCCACAGATGGCTGAGGATGATAATCAGAATTTAGAACAGTGCAGCAGGGGAGCCAGGCAAGATCTGGGCAAGGCAGTGGTTGGGTCAGGACAGAGCTCAAGGTTACCAGAGTCCCCAAGCTTGAACGAGGCTGTAACCTCGGACAAGGAGTCCCACCTGATGCTGTAGCAGCGTGGATTCAGCCTGTGGATTCATTATGCCCAGTTCACATTGACTTACCCTTTTCCCTTCTTGCCACCCTTCCAGCAATCCTTAGAGCTGTGCCAACAGCAGCTGGTTCACCCCTTTCCTCCATGCTGGGGGAAGGAGTTGTGGCCAGGGTCATGTCTGAGCATCCCAGTGCTGATCAGTGAGCACCACCACAACTCTGCCTTGACCAGGGGTCTCGATGCTTTTGCTGCCTGCAACTCCACCTGGCATCAGCTCCCACACCAGGGCAGAGCAGGGCATACAGCCCGTTTCCTCATTTAACAGAACCTGTTAATTTTTCTCTTTTATAACCTGCAGCATTATCAGCAGCAAATTACTGCTATCGATAACTCATTAGCAAATAAAATGAAAGGCAACGCTGCCGACATCTGTATGAAACCATGTCTGAGTGGCTCTGGCTCCTGCTTATTGGGCTTTTAGTATTCATTAAGGCTGGTAAACGGTGTGTGTTTAAAATGCTGATCTATGCAGCATGTGTTGAGCTCTCAATCTGCATTAGCTGAGACAGCGGCTCGTACCAGCTCTGCTGCCTAACGAACTTGATTTATCACAGCTTCCCAAGCCCTGTTTATGAGGCTGTTTTGTTTGTAATGACTTGGTATTTTTTTCACATGGGAGAATTTATCAACATCTGTGCATCACATTGTGTCGTGTGTCCGGGTGGCCTTGGCTGTGGCTGTAGAGCTGGGGCAGGGCTGCTCTGCTGGGAATCCTCTGAGTGCTTTCCAAACGACAGCTAATTCAAAAGGTGGTGCTTCCTCTGGCCATTTGTATCAAAAGAAGGAAAAGCCGATTACCATACCATTTCCTCTCCTGTCCTTCCTCTGTCTGGTGGAGGAAAAGGAGTGCAGGGCTGTGGGGAGCTCCCTGCCACGGGCTGCCAGCCAGGTTGGGCGGCAGATAAAAAGATGGGTTGGACGTCTGTACCGATAAAAAATGATATTTGTGCACGTCACCAGGCACTGAGCAGGCGGGGTGTTGTTCTGACATTGACTCTGTCCTCTCCAGCAGGCTTGACCCTGACCAGATAAGATGGCTCTGTGCTGTTCTGTTTCTTATCTCTAAAGGCTGCAGCCCCGTGACATCAAAGCCACACAGAATTGTTCCTTAGTACAATTACCCACAACGCTTTCACCTGGTGCCCTCAAAACCTGGCTCACAGTCTGCAAAAAGCATGACTTCAGATACTTTGTGCACAGCATGCTGCTATTAGACAAAGACTGGGCATCTTATACTACCTTAATGATATTCTCAAGCATCTTCCAGTGGCTTCTGGATCTCCTCTGGCCTCCCTTTTGCAAACCAAGGCAACTCCCTGAGAAAGAATTCCCTTATAGGGAAGATGTCTCTGTGCATTTTTGGCTTTGTTGGTTTTTTTTGTTTTTTTTTTTTTTATAGTAACCTAAATAAGCATAAATATTTTAAAGCTAAATATTAAAACATTAGAAGCTTTCTCTGATATGGGATTACACCCAGCTTTACCAGAAATATATGTGGTTTCCTATTTAGCTGTCTCTGAGGGTGGAAGGTGGACATGAGTGTCTCCAGAGTGGCTGGGGTGGAAAGGTAATTATGAAACACTTAGGGCTTAGGGCACACAAGCCCTTGTGTGCTTTGCTGTGGCTTTGGGAGCTCAGATATGAACCCAAACTTCTGGACTCCCCACCATGTTTCACTGTTAGGAAACTTCCCACTTCCTGGGAAACTTCTTTGGCTGATCCACAGGCAAAAATCAAAGAATTCTTCTGACTTGGAAAAAAATCCATATTTGATGTTGCTGTTCAAAGGCCAACAGACCCACATGAAAAAGCCTCCTCTGAGCTACACAGAGCAGCAATAGGGGGAATTGGGAACCAGGGTGCTGCTCATCCAGTTTCAGGACTCCTCATGCAGCAGACCAGTGTTACAGCAGTGGTAGCAGTAGTCCTCTTGTAAACACACTTTACTGGGTCACACGGCACATTTGTTTCCAATTTGTTTATTCCTGGAATTTGGCATATAATTTCTCATCCACAGCATCTGTGGAAATTTTTATTAGAAGGGGAAAAGCAGTGTAAAAGATCCACCAGTCCTGGATTTGATTTCTAGCTTGGCCATTAACTCAGGCCATCATTATGCAAACAGCCACTGGGTTATCTGACTTCATGCATAAAGACTTGCTGTCATGAGGGGCTGGGGCAAATATACTGGACTTTGGGGGAACATCTCCCTGTCTCTCCATCTCTCTGCACCTAAAATGTCTCTAAGAATATTGCTCTTCCAAGGTTGAGCTGACTTTTACGGCTTTACTTGGAAATCTTGAAGGGGAAGTGCTATTAAAGCACACAGAATAATTATTAACTGATGGAGAGGTATTTTAATGAAATATGCTGGCAAGGTTCCCTTTACTGTGCAGTGCCAGTGTTAAATAGGCTGCTTGAAGAGCTGCATATCTTCACTTTCTGAGTGAATGGCTGAGAAATAACCAGAGCTGCTTCCCCCAGTGCATTTGTTGCTGGGTCATTCGTTTTTCTTGACATTTCTCCTTCATCTCCTCCCCAGTAAATTCAGTGTTGGCTCAAAAGCTGAAGGAATCCACAACATTCCTCTCCTGAGTTTCTCACTGCTGAGAAGCCTTTCTCTGTGTGATCCAAAGAGCCAATATTCCCCTTGTGTAACCAGTCCCAGAAACTCAGCCAACACTGATTCCCCAGAGCTGCCACTGGGCCCAAATTCTCCCTGGTATCTGTGCTTCAGCTTATCCCACCTGGATAAATGGTGTGGGGATGCAAAGGGAATCAGAAGAGATGCAGAAATGTGGTTTTTACCATGATGAGTTTCTTGGAAAGCATCAGTGGCTCTGGACAGAAAGGTGAGCTGGACCATCATCTTAGTGTGGGGAGCCCTCACCCCTCCCCATGGGCAGGGACCTTCTTTGTGAGGTTTGGGTTTGCTGCACTCCAGTGAAATTGCTTTTGGCTTCAGAAAGCAGGAGGAAGCAAGAGGAAGCAGTGATTGTTCGTGAAGGCTGATGACCAGACTGGCCACAAATGCCCAAGCTCTCTCCAGCCCTTGAAGCAGCTGTGCTTGAGACAGGAAGCTGCTGCAAGGTCTCCCCACGAGCATGTTAGCAGATACCATTTCCTTGTGAATGACCTTTTGTGCTGGGTTTGGACCAAAATGTGCTCTGCTGAGAGGACCATTCCCCTGATCTGTCCTCATCCAGAGGGAACACGTCCTCACAGCCAATGACTGCTGTGGACTGAGAAGGCCCCTTTGCAACCTGGTCAAATATTCCTGTGCTAAAGTCACGTCCTCAGCACCAGCAGGCATTTTCCTGCAGATAGTTTTTTCCCTAGATCTGCAGAAGGAGGTGACTTTGGAATTCCAGTTTGTCCTCCTGAGACCTTCAGGTTAGCCACAAATTCTGGATATGGGCTGGTATCTTCTTTGCTCACACCAACCCTGCTGGGTGCCACAGAGAAGTGAGAACCAGAACTTTGTTTTGTGGCCATCTCCAGCAGCTATCACATCTCCTGGCAGGGGAAGTAGGTTGGCAGTTCCCCCCCTGTTCATTGAGCCCCTGCCAGTGTGCCATGTGAATGGGAAACCAAAACAAATCCTAAAGCCCCTGTGTGAGGAGATTGCTGCAGGAAGATCGACTTCTGCAGCCCAGTGCTACCTTCGAGGAACACAGTGAAAGCCAGCCAAAGACACCATCTGTTTGTAGTGGAACGTGTAAATTTACATCTATTTCTGAATTCTTGCATTATGAAACTGGAAATGTCTCAGCTGCAGAGCGCACAGGATGTGGAACAGCACGGAGATCCACTTGGTGGTGAGGCCAGGACACCAGAACTGCTCACACCAGAACTGAGCGAGGCAAGGCCGTGGTGGGCAGCAGGAACCACTGCAAAACTCGTGTGTCTCCCAGGGCCTCTGCAAAGCTCTTCCAAAGAATTCACCAGGCCTCGCTGTGGAAGAGTAACAACTGCTTGATGAGCCAGTTTCCCACATTATATATCTGGCATTTCCAGCGCATTGTCCCCCAAAATAGCTGGATTTCTGTCTGTGAATCATTCAGATTTGCATTGGTTAGAGGCCCGACTGAACAGTTCTATTTTTTGCTTCGTTATCTTCCAGTGGTTCACCTCATGCCTCTTTTCCTTCTCTCAATGCCTGTTCCTCACAGCAAAAGGGTGACTTTTTCATCTGTAACCTGCTTTAAATGTTTTGTAGGAATGCCTGAATCTCTGGACAGAGAAGTCATCCACCACAGAAGGCCAGCACCTGTGGCACAGCAGGCAGAGGCTTTGCAGATTGTTCTGGGCAACCCAGAGGTGAATCCCTCTAAGTGACCATGGGCTGGAACACCCTGATTTGGAGACCAGCACTCGAGGTTAACATGGGCCCTTGATCTGTTAAATCCCAGCCTTTGGGAGTTACCAGCCTCTGATATTGGTGTGTATCAGCACAGTGAATGTACAGTGGTCATTCTACAGGGCAGGAATGCCTTTGGGCCATTTTCTAGCCCAGAAGAGCCCAAATCCTCACTGAATTTCCAGTGTGCTCCTGTACAACAAATAGTGATAAGGATGTGAGAGAAAGGAAACTGCCACCAGACTGTGGAGCATTTCCATGAACTGCTCCAGAAATGTTAAATACCATTGGCACAGAGTGATTGTGGTGAGGTTTGGAAGTGTGCATATCCTTAGAGCCAAGGTGAACATTTGCTCAGCCAGGTTAAAGCCTATTAGTCAGGTTGTGTATTAGAGAGCTCTGTCTTTCTAATGTGACTTCCCTGCTCATTTGTCTCACAAAACCATTGCACCCTCCCCTCAATTAAAGTTGCATGGAGCCTTCAGCTCTGTCAATGGTGTAATTTGCATTTTCCTTGGCTTGTGAGCCTTGGGGTTTTGTCTTGTGTTATATAGGATATGCTATACAACAATTAGCCTGGAACCAAGACAACATGCGTTTACATGATAATGAGCTGTTTTCTTCTTCAAAGCCTGACTCGTGTATTCCAGTCATCTTCCAGTCATTTAGCATGATTCCAGCCTGTAGTTTTCAGAAGATTTTGGCCAGCCACACAGCTTTGGGATGGCAGGAATATAGCTGCTATGACCATTTGGAACCAGTCCTCAAGCTGGCAGGGCTGACTGAGAGTAATGTAGGACAGGTGAAGGATTAACTGGGTCCTTCAATTATCATTCTATGGTTGCCTGACATTAGCCTTTTGAATTGATACCAGTTTTATTTTTCAAAAGTAATATATTTTATAGTTTTAATGCATTAGCTGGATGCTGTGAAACACTTTCAGCAGGCTTAGTGTATTCTTACTGCTTTCTGATTTCACAGGGTTTGGGCTCATTCTTATTTATTAATGCTGCCCCTTGGATAATTACAGCTCTCCTCCTCTGTGATCATCTCTGATCATATTATAATTTCCTTTAATCTTCATATGAAACTTCCTTAGATTCAGGATCCAGAATGAATTTAAGTATTATTGATCAAAATAATGTGCCACATCTTAAAAGAGCCCTTACTACATGGTGTATATTCTTGCAGCTCATTACAGCAGAATCACTTTGAAATGCAGTCTTGTCCTCTTCCCTGTAATGGGAAGAAATGATATAGTCTTGATGATACTATTGTTCCCCCCTTTCACTGTAGGATTAGCATCAATCAGCTGGACAGCGTGATTGATTTTCTAATTAATAAGGCATTTGTATCAGCTTGCATAACCACACAAAGCTTAATGGGTTCCCTACTGTATCTGAAAACTGATTTTGTGTGTGTGAATTTACTCCTGCACTTGGAAGCTTTTTAACCAGTGGCAAAGCTAGTTGTAGAATCCTTTACCTAGAGCTCCACGGTATAGTAAAGGATTTAAATCGTGTTTCACTAATCACCACAACCAGATTTAAAAGCTTATTTTGAATGAAGGCTTTTGTTCCAAGGCTCAAAAACAATTGAGAAGCCCGGGAAGAGGAGAATTAATGCCCTTCAAGGTGAGCTCGAAATTCAGCTGGTGCAGCACTGCTCCACAGGAGCACCAGGGGAGGGGGTGCCCAGGGGCACTGCCCTGCCCAGCTTAGCATTGCTTTTTAGCACTGTTAGGTTTATCCTGAAACAATCCCTGGGCTATCAAAATGACCCATCCAGCTTTACCCCGAGCTCTGTGAGCTCCCCTAGGGGGTTGTGTGTCACCCTGAGCGCTGTAGCAGCTGTGACCTCAAAGGGATGCTTGAGTTACAGAATTCCCAGCCCGTCCATATCTCCTAAATGTCAGAGATAGTGGCCAGGACAGGGAAAGGCCAGTCAGTAACCTTAACTCTGCCCCATGCCAGGAAAATCTGAGTCCAGCTGCCACAGACACGAGACTGGAGGGTCATGGTGTGACCAGGTGGTGCCGAGGAACTGGGGCATGTCCTTGGTGAATAAATAAGCAGAAAGCCAGCAGAGAGCTGTCCCACTTCAAGCACCAATTCTGGGTTACAGCAGCTAATTGCTGTGACAGCATAAATGATTTAGGGTGTGGGAAGCCCCCACCTCACCTGCATTTGAAGAGCTGTTTGCAGCCAGAGGCATGGCTGCATCTGCAGCAATGCACCTGGACCATGCTGCATGCTGGGTGCAACTTCCCTGGGGGGATGGTGATAAACCATCAGGCAGAAACTGAGCAGAGAGGGTGTCCTGAGGGACCTGGCTACAGGAAAAAACACTGGCTTGAGAAATTCTCATCTGATGCACCAGTTTCTTGCATATGTGGCCTTCCTGCGCTGCCAGTCCCAGGGGGGCAAAGCTGAAATCAATGAGAAGAGCTGGCACCTCCTTCAGTTCGACTTTGATCTGGCTGCACTGAGAAAATGGTTTCATTCCCATTTTTCATCATCGTGCCTTTCAACAAAAGGAGAGAAACTGCGGGCTCTGCTCCTGGTATGAATCTCCCCTTGGCTGCACAGTCCCCAGGAGCAAGAAGATGAAACAAAAGCTAAATCTTGCTAACCCAAACTAAACGAGGTCAAAGATGTTCCATTATTTTAATCTACCCTGTAAATTAAATGCAGTGCAGATGGGAGCATGGTGAAGCTTCTTCCCAGTCTTCTGCCCTGGCTTACACTTCCTCAGCCCCCTTGCAGTAAGTTATAAATCTGATGGAGAAAGCTATACATCAGCATGGGTTTTGGCCCCTAGCCCTAACACACTGTCTAGAGAATGAACAAGCTTCACAGTGTTAAAATAAATAGACTCACATGCAAGCCTGGGATGATTTAAACCAGCTCTCAGTGCGAGAATCAGTGGCCACCCATGTGGTAGCTACAGCATCTGGGACAGACAGTCAGGGATGGCAGCTCACAGGCTAGGGTGGGATGAGGGGGGGGGTCACACCACTTACAGCTGCCAGGAGAATGGGAATGTAAAGCTTTTGGGGGAAAAAGACAGTGGGAACAATCTGCTGTGTGAGCTGTGCAGGCTGCTACCAACCACCACACACAGGGCTGGGCAGCCCAGCCCAGCTGATGCACTTTATTCCTTGAATAGAATCACAGAATATCCTGAGTTGGAAGGGACACACAGCAGGACCAAGTCCAGCTCCTGATTTGGCCAAAAATATGATACTGGTTTAAAAGGAGGTGGTACTTCCATTAAATTAGGAACACCCCAACCTGGCTTTAAGCTGCACTAATCTGAAGTGATTTACTACATGTAACATGATGGCATCTCATTCTCTGTTGGGATATAATGACATACACTTGGAGCTGCATGTCAGATCATCCCTGGCATTTCAGGCCAGTTTTGGCCCCCAGAGGACAGACTGCTTTGCTGCTAAGGACAACCCCAGTCTGCACCAGCATCTCCACACACCTCAGAGCTGCAGCTGAGGAACCAAGCTCACAAAGCATTTTGTAAAGCAACATCCCCATTCACAGGATATAGAAAGTTATGTGATTTCTCTACCCAGGATGAAAAAACAACAATGGAACAGTTGCTGGAGAGCTCTGAGGGTAATGAGGCAGGACAGACTGAGCTCATGGAGCAATATCCCAGGGCAGTGGGACCTCCCTGGGATGCTGCTGGGCAGCTGAGACCAGGCAATCACTTCAAACCCCCAAGGATGAAGTTTACACTAAAATATTTCAGCCCTCCTCAATGAGGTTAGAAATGTTAGAATGACTCAGCTGGTGTGTAATAAGGGAGGAGAAGATGGAGTGCAGGAGCTTTTGCCTTGTACCTCTCTCATGAGAGACTGGTACAAGCCACAGGCTGGGGGAGCCTTTCCTGTCCTGGTGCCCCATCTGAGCAGAGTGAATTTAGGGGCTGGAATTGCCCCCTTTGGTCACAGGCAGTTGCCTCCCTGGCAGAGCAGTGGAAAATACTGGGTATGGGACCTCCTGCCCTTGCTCAGCTGCTGGAGGAGGCTTTCCAGCTCTTGAATTAACCTTGGAGCTTTTCTGCTGCTGGAGGCAGTCAGCTGCAGGCACGTGCAACCCTGAGACACAGCTCTGCTTTGAGAAGAGCAAAACCCCATCACCTGGGCAGGTTCCTGCCTCCTTGGCTTTCCCTTCACCTCTCAGCCTCCTGACACACCCACTGATTTTTACATCCTCTGTCACACAATGCACATTGTCCATCTTGGAATGCTCAGATTTCTGCTGTGATCTTTGATGGGAACAACATGGGATGCTGGAGCACCAAGTGCAAACAGCTCCTCTTGCAAATTGTTAACTGGATTCTCATTTAGATTTCACATTTGTCCTATGTTTTTTCCTTCTGGGGAATTTGTCATCCCTAATTAATCTTGGATCATATAATATCTTGTGTAACCACCTTATTGATTGTTCTAAATGTGCAATCATTTATTATTTTGCTTACTCCATTGGCTAAATGGTATTTTGTTTTTTGAGACCAGCTCATCCTTTTCTCATCAGTTCAAAATCACTGGAGTTATTCTATGATTTCACAGATTCATTATATCTTGTTAATGAAAGGGGATAAACCTCTCTTCTGTAAATAACTTTATTTCATTTGGTTTCCCCAGAATGGAGAAGGAGATGGAATATCATCCAGGATTTCCTAAGCAAGTCCATCTGTATTTTCAAGCATTTTTGGCTGAGTGGTGAGAAGTGACAGTGAGCACATCTCTGCTGCACACTCAGTCTGTCCAGCCAGCAGAGTCAGGGCACAGGGAAACACCACACTCTGTGCACTCAAAGTGGGACAGGAGCATCCCCTGGTAGCAGAGACTGTTCTGACTGCCTCACAAAACCTGAGGAAACAGCTGCTGGAAAGCAGATATCTCTGATCCTCCCCATGAAGGCAGAGTTATGTCATTTGGACATCCAAGTTGTTCAGCGCGTTGCGTGTGTTGGATCTCTGAATTTCAAATATTTCACCTGTAAGTAAAAATTAGGCCACTAATATGTTACACCATAACATTTTTTTTACTTCATTTTTTTCCTAAGAGTGTTTTCTCAGTGAAAAGTGAGACCTGAGCGAGGTCCCTGGTGGATGGCAGCTCCACAGTGGCAGCCCCAGTGCTGCCAGAGCCACGGCACTTTTCTAAGTGAAGTTACAGTCTGTGTTACCTAACTCAGAGCTGATGGTGGATGAGAAGAGAGATGTTTTCACCTTGAAAACTGAAAACAATCTCCCTTCTTATCTATAAGTACACCCATGAAATTTCCCCCTACCCTCACTGTTACATTACACAGCTTATGTTATATTCCAGTTTCTGACAGTGAAGATGTAGGACATTTTATGATTCTCCATCATCTGTCCAGGAATAAAACCCTCCTGGGTTCAAGCACTCTGTGGCCATGCTGTGTCTGGGATGGCCAGGTGCTGCCCCATGTCACCACTGATTTTGGTGGTGTTACAAAGATCTCTGATCCCAAATATCACCCTTTTCCCAATTCTTCCTTGTCCTTAGGAATGCCATTACCTTTGTGGTGAGATCTACCCATAGTATCTCTGACAAATGCTTTGGGAAAGTGACCACACTTAGTACTTGTGGTAGAGTGTTCACACATCAAGACCTGATCCCAAATCTGTTGCAGCAGTGGGGTTATTCCCACCAGCCTCTGCTGGCTGTAGGTCAGGAGGCTTTTTTGATCTAGAGCAAGTCTTCCCCTAGAAGGGGATATTAGCTTTGAGTTGTCTCCTTCTGTCTTTTAGAAAAAAAAAAAAATCCCAACCTTAAAGGTGAAATTACTTAACTCACTCTGTGTCAGAGATCAAGAAATGCTACATCTGTTTTTTTCTCATGCAGCCTGTAGCTGCACAAAGGACAGATTATCCAGGGTTAGGCAAACCCCATCCCCCAGCTGGAGAGCAGAAGGGCATTCCCATCCCTGCTGGAAGAGTTAAGGATGGAAGTATCTGAACAGCTGCCTGCTTAAAGCCTCTGGCTCAAGCAGAGATCAAGGCAAACATTTCTCATTTCTTGCAGAAATGATAAAAGGAAATAAAAATCTGAAAACATTTTGTTAAAGCTAAAAGCAACATGGATACTTTGATAATTATTTTTACTAATTCATCTGAATTGAATGCTGCTACATTCAGTCTCAGAGGACCTCTTGCCACAGCAGCTGGGAGAAGTGGGGGGCAGAGGTACCCCCAGCCCTGCTCACCCTCTGCTCTGTGCTTGAGTACTCCCCTAAACAAGCACAAATATTAAGATAGAGAAACGATTCCCAGGCAATATTAGATAATTTGGAAAGTGCCTGGGAACTTGGGAATGATTCATGCTGAACAAGGTGAGAGAGTGGACAATTTCAGGGTGGTTATTTGACTTTTCAGTCTCAAAACGAGCGCTGTTATTTTTAAGATTATTCACTGATGTCATTGTAGCAGCTGCTTGAAAGTTGGTGGCGTTTTAAATGACCTGGGAGAAGGGGAATATATTCACCTTTGTGTGTGGCACACCAAGGGCTGGGGATGCATGGCTTGGTCAGACACCCTGTGGCATGAGGGGGTTAATAGTCCATGGCATGCTGCCATTGTAGGAGAATCCTCATGGACAGGAACTTTTCAGCTGCTGTTTGGGAGGAAAGCCTGAGCTTGCAGAGAGATGCAGTGAGACTCAGGCTCTCGTTTTCTCTTCAGTCACAGAGAGATGTGCCTTATGTGCCAACAGCCAGGGGAAGAGAAAGGCAGAGGGAAGAGCTGCAGGATAATTGCCCCCAGGGTCCTTCTCTCTTGGATTGCCTCCTCCTCTCACCCCTGAAATATTTCAGAGGAAGGTTTATCTTTAATTGCAGAACGTTGTGCGGAGTCTCTGTATTATTAGAATGACTCCTGATTTTCTAGGGGTATTCTGTTAATTAGTAGGTTTCTCCTCCCAACTAGGCTGTAAATGGAAAGAATACATACTAAACCGATTGCCCTACTTATGCAGCTACTCGGAGGAATGCTAAGATGGATTAACATGCATAGCAGAAGGCTTATGACCCTGGGAGACAGAAGAACCTGGAATAACCTTAATATCCTGTCAACTTGCATTACTGAACCTCAGTGAACAAGAAGAGCCTATTTAGCAGTCTGTCTTGGAGGAAAAATTCATATCTTTTATCTGCCTTATTCCTCCCTCTTTTCAAATGGCAGTGTTGTTGTTTGTTTTTTTTTAATCTCTCCTGAATTTATTTTTATGAGGCATAATAAAGCTGTGTCCCACCCCGCACCCCTCCACATCTCCCCATCCTAAATGACACCCCCACAGCATGGAGTGGCTCAGCTCTTGAGAGGTGCCTTTGTCATGCTGTTGTGTGGTGAAAACCATCTGCAGCCAGCTGGGCAGAGGGTGCTGAGCTGACCCAACCTGCTGCTGTCGCCAGTGCTGCCCACGTGTGACATCAGCAATGTCACCTCTCTGCTCCTGCACACTCTGTGTGAGGCCCCACCCTGCCTGTGCTGGGCAGAAGGAAGGTGAGCTGCCTTAAAATTGTATAAATCCCCCCCTTCCAAATATTTTGTTCTCCTCCGTGAATTGCCATGGATTTCAGATCTGCCCCAAGCTGAGCCCTACAACCCAAATCCCAGACATTTTACCGTTCCCAATCTTCCCAGTCTGGGTTCTTCTGAGTGTTAGATCCTACCGGGAAGATAGTAACCATCACACCCCTCTTAACAGTGCACATCTCAGCCCTTCCCAGGCCCTTCCATCACATAAATAACTACTAAGGGTAGCCACACTCTTAATGGAATGTCCATCCCCTCAGACCTCTGTTATACATTTAACACCTGTGAAGATCACTGGAGTCCATGTAGCTAAAGACACTCCTCTGAGCTGAAGTGACAACTTAAAAGTCCCTTGATTGCCCTCATGCTGGGGACAACCCAGCCCTGGCCACTCCTCTCTGGTCCCAGGAGCATCAGAAAGGGGTTTCCTGTGCAAGAGGGGTAAACTTTAATGGGAGATGCAACAGTGCTCCCATGGCAGGCAGAATCTTCATCATCATTAATTATTCCTCCTTCCCTAACCTTTCCACTTGGGGCTTAGCTCAGCCTTGATAAAAGAGGGGTTATTTCTTTAATGGAGGAAAAAAAAAAAAAAGAGTCAGAAATGCATCTCACAATTACAGAGTTCAGTCTAATTAGGACTGAAGAACACATATGTAATTGCCTTATGTGTCTGCTCCTGAGATTCCCTTTCAGTGTTAAATACGTGTGGAGCACCTTCCCTGATAAATGACATTTCTCTTACAGTTCACAGGGAGCAAAAAGAGAGAGCCCTGTGCTGCTCCCCCTCAGGAAGGTCTGCTCCCCTCCAGCCCTGCTGCAAGGGCATTCCAGAGAACTGGAAGCAGAAAGCAGCCCCGGGGTTTGGGACAACTCCTCATGTCCATGGAGGGAGAAAAATGTGCTGAGCATAGAAATAGGTCAGGGCTGAAGCAATGCATCCCCCAGTTGCTTTGCTTGCCTCCCTTAAATAGAGGAAACACCAGAAGCTTCATTTCTATTCAAAGTGAGGGCCTTTGGGCTCAAAAACCCTCATAGCAAATGCATAAGGAGGGAAAGCAGCAAATACAAGTATTCCTCCTGTATGAAGGAAATTAGAGAATATAGTGAGGGGAAAGCCTCATCTGGGACACATACAGTATTTATTCCAGCTACATTTTTCAAAAGCAGCAATCGAACTCTGCGCCTGCTGAAGGATATAATTCAGTTCTCACTGGGAGAAATAGTAAAACTCTCATTTAACAGGATAACTGCTCCTGCCTCAGCCATTGCTCTCTGCCTGTGGGTGCAGTGATCCCTGCCTGGGCTGCCCAGCCTCTCCCTCCCCACTCCATGCAGTGTCCAGTGCCAGGGGGACTTTCCCAGCATGTTCTTCCCCAATGGAAAAATGCACCCATGTGTACCAGCAACAAGCACTAGCACTGCAGAGGACGTGGTATTATTTTATCTATATCTATATCTATATCTATATCTATATCTATCTATATCTATCTATATCTGGAGCTGCAGGGTGTGCATGTTCCATGTGAATGGACTGGGCATTCCATCCCCTATCGTGACCATAACAGCCATGAAGAAGGGGGGATGCAGGATCCAGGACAAGTGTTCCAGCACTTGTCCCACTGTGGGGGAAGAGGCAGAAGAAATATCAGAACTCAGTGAAAAGGTCAGCCAGGCCCTCTCAACCCTGGGGCCTCCCCCAGTGAGGAAGTGATAACCTTCTTTACATCATAACTGTCAAAAATATAAACATAATGTATCAGCCTGGATGTGTCAACTAAAGCCAGGGAGAAAAATGTCTCTGGGACACAGCCAGACTCCAGGGAGAGCCTGGCTGCAGTGCCTGAGTCATGCTTGCACATTGCAGCACACATATTTCATTTGAGTCCAGTTGTCAGGTTTTGTGTTTATTGTGGCTCACGTCACCCAGATGGGGTGATGGCATTGCCAGGATGGAGTTATGGCATTGCCAAGTGTGTTTCCATGGTCTGGCAGGCTGGCCTGGCACTCAGGGATGAGTGGTGGCACAGCTCACACCATCCTGGGTCAAGAGCTGACTGCAGCAGGGTCTTACATTAATGCTTGAGGGTCCAGAAAACTGACAGAGTGGAGAGAAATAATAAAAGAAAAACCATAGGGAAGGAAGACGATGCAGAGCTCAAAGTATGAGGTGTCAAATTGCTTGTGAAATTGTCCACGAGACAAAGAAAGATGGAAGAAGATGGAGAAACTTCTCTTGAGTTTGGTTGGTTAGAAAGGAGGTGAAGAACCTGACTGTTGATTCATTAGGGTTTCCTCCAGCATCCCTCATTGGTTTTGTACCTGCCCTTTCTGCTCAGATCCCCTTAAGACCCCATCAGGACTACGGGAAAAACCCTTTGTGAAAATTCACCCTAAAAACATCATTTTCTGGATAACTCTCACTTCCACTGCAGCTCCAATCAGCAAAACTATTGCTGGACCCTTCACATCGAGGGACATGGGAAACCCACTTGTGGTCCTGTAAAACTGCTGGAAAAATTGGGAATAGCAAAGAGACCCTTATATGACTTTTCTCCTTTTGAGACCCTTATATGACTTTTCTCCTTTTTGTTTTTTTTTTTAAGGTAATTGTTTGTCAAGGAAGGGGCTGTGCACACCTGGAAGCAGAAACACCACAGCTGCTGGGGGAAAGGCAGAGAGAGAAAGCAAAAGGCTGAGAAGAGGGTGAAGCACCATAGACAGCCCCATCCTGGCATGCCAGTAATTAAATAATTGAAACAGTATTTGCTGTCAAGTTTCCATGTTTCCACAGTGTCCCTTACGAAAACCAGTGCACGTTATGATGCTATAAATCCTTATTATCTACGTCTTCACAACCAGAAGCTTCCCATTACCCAAAAGAAGGGTGAATCCCATGAGACACATCAATGGCGTTGAAAACTCCTCCTGTTATCTTATACCTTGATTAATCAACCTTATTTAGTACACGATAGTGGGGTAATTGAAGCTGCCCCTGTATTTTTTAAAGAAGTGCAATAAATACTTCAGCCTCTGCAGCTCCATTTTCTTATTACGCAGATATTGATGCTTCCTGGGAAGCCTTGTGAAATCCTCTGCCTGGGGATGGTTGCACTGCTCTATATTTTCGGGGCACGTTAGCTGGGGGTTCCTGTTTGTAGCATTTTTTAGCAGGAGAGCAGGATTGCTGCTTCTCACAAACCCATCTGTTCCCGCTGCTCATTCACAACCTGGAGCCACAGTCTCCTGTCATCTCCCTGTCACTCTGGAAAATAATAGCTGTGGGAGGACAACATAATGGATTGTTCACTGGCGTATTCCTGGATATTAAAAGTACAATTTGGGGGTTGGTTCCAGAAAAATGGAAAATTATTTTATATGGGTTTAACATAATTATGAGCAAATTAGGCCTGATCCTCATCTCACTTGGGTCTACATTCACTCACAGCTCGTGGAGCTGGCTGGTATTTTTGGAATGTGAAGTCTTCTGTGGCATTTTTTACAACAGAGGTAATTTGGAGAGAAAAGTTCTGTAATTTTTCTGGGCTTTTTTTCTGCTTCCTTTTTGGCTTTTTTTCTTATTTCAGTAAACACATACAAAAAAAAAAAACCAAGAAAAAGAAAAATCTTGCAAGAATTTTTCACAAAGAGAACAACATTTTGTGTTTTCTTGAGAGCATATTGTCAGGCAACAGAGGAACACAACAGAGGCAATTTGGGCTGAGGGAGTTGTTGCCCAGATAGTTTTGTGTCCTTTAAAGCTGCCTTTGTCCCCCCATATCGTCAGGGTCCATCAAATTCTGCTGCTCCCATTGACTGCCAAGGGAAACTGTGAAAAATTTTTGCCAATGATGCTTTGCATGTTAAAAAAGGAAAAAAAAAAAAAAAAAGGAATTTCAGCAATTATTATTTTGGCATTATTAAAAATAGGCTTTGGATAAAATACTCAGAGAAGAACTAAGCTCCAATACTGTAAGCCAGACGGAAAGCATCCTCTCTCCTTCTCACTGCTCTTTTTCTCCACTGTGGAAGTCAAGATGAACCAAATTTCCCCTTTATTTCTCTTTGAGTAAAGATATAAGAGATCACAGGAAGGTAAAAAAGCCCTTTTCAAAACCGCTTCGGCTTTTCCTAATGTTTTATAGCCTCCAATTAACATCATTGGCCAGTGTCCCCTGAGGCCTCAGGAAATGCAATGACAGCACCAATGATCTTTGTGACTGATGGACTTTTTGGCAGATGCTTTTAAGCACCAAAACCTGGCTCTTGTGGGCCCAAATGTGTGCAAACGGAGTGCAAAATGAGCTCACACAGCTGTAACCAGGACACAGCATCCCAAAGGAAAGTGCTTGTTTAGGAGCACCTCCAACCTTTCAGAGCCTAACATGGGGGGGAAAAAAAAAAACCCTTCCTGGTGATGGCACCTCCCCTCTTCTTGCCATTTTTGTTCTCCTGTATTATTAAAAAGAAAAATGTTTTCAAAATCCCCCATCCTTTCTCAGCACACTCCAGGAGGTGGGAGCCCGTGTTGCCTGGAGCACATATCCTGTTTCTGGGATCACACAAACCGTGGGTGCAGCTGCAGCTCAGGCAGGTTTAGGGCAGCAGGATGAGCACTGAGTCCCAGGTGAGGGTGGATGTGGCTCCCTGGATGTGCCCAGGCTATTCAGCTCTTGTTTTAGTGGTGGTGATTTATGCCCTGATGATCATATCCACCTGCTGAGTTATTTACAACTGATTTTTCTGGGGGAAAAAAAAAAAAAGTACCTCAGCCCTTAATAATTGCATTGCTTTGGGCTAGGAATGTGGGCACCAGGGACAGAAAACAACCAGGGGAACACACCAGCCATTTAATGTGTCTCAGGGCTTCAGGCTGAGGACAAAAAAAAACCCAAAAACCCTGCATCACCAGAGCTCACTGCTAAATGATAACTTAAGCCAATTATACGTGCCTCATTCATCTTTTAGATAAGAAGCAGAGAGAAATAGTTTTTCTATTTCCATAATCATGCCACTAACTAGACAAAACGTGATAATCCATAATGAGCTAGGAAGAGAATTAAATGGAGAACAGGGTCTTTTGATGACTTGCCAGTTTTCTCTAGCATCATTCATACAGGTTATTGACACAGGACCAATTTTTCATCCTCGCTTTAACAGGACTCCCATTATTACAGCTGGAAAATGGCAGGCACAAATGTTTGCAGGCACATTTCGGTACCTTAATTTAAGATTTCCTCAGATTTACAAGTTCTTAATTGTACATACAAGCCAGGTGCCCAGGAAATAATGTCATGTGCAAACAGCTGCAAATGCTATTTCTGTGTGATTGGAAGTTGGTCTCCAACTCTGGCCCTCCATAACCACAAAGTGGGTTTTCCTCCTCATGAAACACATTTTGTCACTCTTGTTGGCCAGCAATGAACTGGAAATAAATTTCTGAGACGCCAACTCCAGGCGAGAATTTGAGATGGATTTACAAAGTGTCTGGGAAGAAAAAGCCAAAAATGTTGGGAGGAGATTTGTGGAGGAAAATACTCAGTTTAGTCTGAGTTTTCTAAAACTTTGGGGAAATAATTAAAAATACTGTGACTCCTGGAGTGACTTGGACTCCTGTGTTTTCAGCTCTGCAAGGGCATGCACCTTGGCCAGTTCAATGCTTTTGGGCTTCCTTTCTCCCAGCCCTTTCCTTTGAGCCCAGACACCCTCAGCCCTGACAGAACAGCCAAAGTATGCAGCCACATGCTGAATACCACGTTGCCAGTAACACGTCAATTTTCTCTCTCTCCCAGGACACCAGAACTAATTTTTTTTTCCCAATAAAACGCCAATTTCATTCTAAAAAGACTTCTCCAGCTGTCACATTCATGAAAAAAAAGACTTGCAAGGATTAAGGAAGAACCCCAAATTTATTATTTCCATTAAACTTCCTTTAATTTTTTTTTAAAGGGTTTTTTCTCTGGATGTTGAAGTGCTCCTGTTGGGTCTCACAGAGCTGGACACTGTGTGGCCATTGGGTCCCATGGGGTGAGGGACCACAGTGCTGATGGCCCCTGTGCCACCCTGGGGACTGGGGCTTCTAACAGAGCCACTATGCTGCTCCACCCCCAAAATCCATCACCCCAGTGGCCCCCTGGCAGGGAATATGATGGAAGGTGAGCCCATGAGGGTCCTCCTCAGATTTTTCTTCATTCTTCTCTTTTTTTTTTTTTTTTTTGCATTTCTCAGCTCACTCATTTTGAGGTTGGGATGCACAATCTGGTAAATATGACAGCAACAAGGGACTTTAAACTCTTTTCCTGGCCATTACTTATTGATTGCCTTACAGAAAACTCCACTGGGACTGAAAGGAGGATAGAAATTCTTTCTGAAAAGCATTAATCCCTCTTTTTTTAAGGAGATTGAGTTAGATTTTTCAGTTTTTTCAAAGTAGAAGCTGCAGGGGTGGAGTTTTCTTCAGCTGAAATATCTCAGCTAGAGCCATTAAGAGATGGACAGAGGGGAAAAACCTTTCCAGATTTTTTTTTCCTGACTGACAGCTCCCTGCTTTCCCCAGCACCGACACTGTGCTGGGTTTTATATGAATTGAAATTTGAGATCTTGTGCCCATCAGAGAGCAGGTCAGCATCAATTTGCTGTTTGTACAAATTAATACTACAACACAAGAAAATTGAATACAGTAACTTTTGTATGAAACCAGCCCAGGGTGTTTTGCAAATCAAACACACCAAAACGCCTTGTGCAAGGTCTGCTCTCCACAAAATGATAAATATTAATGCCCTAAACAGAAGGGATATTTATGCTTAAAACCTGCAGGCATTTATGGAATGGGATTCATAGGTTTTTATTCCATCCTGACCGTGGTTGAAATACAGGTTGAAAGGACAGCCCCACACCAGCGGGGTGCCCCCCAGCCCAGGAGCACCCTTTGGTTGGGAACACAAAACATGGGTGGTTTAAAGCCCTGGCAGCCCTGTGAGCATCTCGTGTCAACATCTGGGCTTTAAAGGTCACACCCTGCTGTGTAATGCTCATCAAAACATCTCCTGTGAGGGAGCTGAGGGCCTGGCACGGGCTGCCCAGAGAAGCTGTGGCTGCCCCACCCCTGGAAGTGCTCAAGGCTGGGCTGGATGGAGCTTGGAGCAACCTGGGCTAGTGGACGGTGTCCCTGCCCATGATCTACATGATCTACAACACAAACCATTTTATGGTTGTGTGAACACAGCTCTCAGTCAGGGAAGTGCTGGAGGGGAGAGGGGCTGCCCACAGGGCTGTTTGCACAGGCGGCCTCCTCGGCCTCCTCGCCGCTGGGGGCAGAGCTTTCTCTGCCACACCTCAACACGCTGGCCTTGAGACAGCCTCCTCTAGCAGGCTATAAAAGCATGCAAATCAGAGCAATAAATAGATCAGGAGTGATAAGGAATGTGGAGGAGGAGGTAAAGAAAGGAGCCTGACAAAGTTCAGGGCCAGTGCAGGGTGGGCACTTTTCCTTCATCGGGATAACAGAATACACCCAGGCCCTTTGCAGTGCTTTGCTGATTATTCCCATCCAAGCCTGCCCCAGAGCAGGGCTGTGGGGTTTTTTCCCCTCAAAAAGCTAATCTCCACACCTTTGGTGTAGGCTGTGGGATAAAATCACTGCCATTTTGGGAGTGCAAGTCAGCTCTAGCTGCCAGGAGCCGGCAGAGATTTACCACCGTCATTTAGCACACCACTCATAGATTAAAGGGGCTTGTCCTTTTCACTTCCCCTTATTTACGATTTTCAAACAATAAAGCATTCAGGGAGAAATTATGGCTCTGTTAAGCCATCGATGTGTCCATGTTCATCCCCCATAAATGTACCTGAGGGCTGGAAGTTCATCAGTTCGAATTCAGGAATGAATCAGAACTGAGCCAAGCAAATATTAGACCTAGATCAGCTTGGGTTGACACCAGCTTTACAAAAACCCCTTTGCTTTGAGACTTCAGGCAAGGTGCAGCCCGTTTGTGTTGCAGTCTGGGCTTCACACAACCCAGTGTTGCCCAAACTTTATGAATTTTTAGTGAAAATTCAGTGAGGCTGTATTTTTCAGAGCTGTTTTTCCACGTGGCTGAGTCCCTGTGCAGCACTGGGGGTGTGCAGGAGGGAGCCACAGCAGGGACACTTCTTTAGGGCTTGGAGCACCCCTTTCTGCCAGGCCAGCAGCCAGCCTGGCCTTCCTGCCTGCATGGATGTGTTTAATTATTCCTAAGGGACTGGGAGGGGAAAAAATTTTTTTAAAAGGGAAATAAAAGGACAGTGTGTGCTGAGCCCTGTACTTGAAAAGAATCTCTCACCAGTCTCCAAAAGTGCTGAGCTGGCACGTGTTTGTTTGCACATGTGGGTCTCCATGGAACAGCTCTTGTGCTGGGAGGGATGGCCCTGTGGCTTCAGCAGGGAGAGCTCCTGCACCAGGCCCTGGCATTGGCCACGTCCTGCTCTGGGCATCCCTGCTTTGGGCACCCCTGCACCTTCACAGCCCAAGCTTTGACCCCTTCATTCAGCTACTACAGCTGTGCTTTGCTACAGCCCCCTCCTGCTCAGTCCAAGGTGGCTGCAGATCTCCAGGGGGGATGCATTCCTTGGTGTAAGGAAAGAGATGTGACCCCAGCTGGCTGCAGAGCCCAGCTGTGGGTACAGGGATGTGCCACCCCACAGAGCTGACACGGGGCCAGGTTAACTCTGTTCCCCCGGTGCATGAGAACAGCCACACCTGTGAAGGGTTCAGTTAATGCTGGACCAGTCTGGCACACAGAACAGGCAGGAGCTGACACAGTTTGAAACCCAACCAGTCCTTGCCCAGCCAAGGAGAGCTTAGAGTCTGGCACCACATTAATTAATGTAACATTTAAAAACAGATTTCCTCAGCTCAGACCTGCACCTTGGCTGCTCACCTGGCTTTCCCTCCTGCATCCCTCAAGTGGTGATGGAGTGCCTGGGCCACACCATGTGGCACTGACCAAACTCACCCCAGTGCTGCCAAGCCACAGCCAAAAGGACACAGCCTTGCCCTCAGGTATACCCTGCAGAGTAGGTTTAAGAAGCCAGAGGTTGTTATTTTTTCCACTAATTGTTTTTTTTCCAGCAGACACTGGACTCCCAGGGACCACCCTCCACCCCATTCAGTACTCACATCACTTTTTTGGTTCACCAGAGGGCTGGACCAATCCTGACTGCCAGTTCCTTCCTCTCACTACCTAACACTCCCTTCCCCCTTTTGCCATGGACAATCCCATGCTTTATGTGTACTCATTCCCATTGCTGGAAACTCATTTCCTTAGCCATGGTGTATCTGTCAAACAAAAGGAGAAGAAATAAAATAATGTGACAGGTTAAAAAGTGGATGGACTCATTACATTATTCACACAAAGGTGAGCAGGAGCTGGCACCCAAATATGCAAACAGCACACAGCCCTAAATATCCTAATGTATTTTAGAGTGGTCATTTCTAATCAGCACTTGAATCCAACACCCTACTTAGCCTAATTAGGGACATAACAAAAAACTGAGTTCACACGCACATTGAATATACAGATCTCTAGCATCCAGCACTGCCCTGCTCCACAGACCAACAGAAAGCAAAGCCTGTCTGCATCCAGCATGGATGAAAACTGGTCCCAGCATGGCCATAAACTGGTCCCAGGAAGCCAATGTGTTGAAAATCTGCACCATTAACTCCATTAAAATGCTTTAAATGTAAATCTGAAAGGTTTTGATGAGAGTTATGTTACTGGGGGAAAAGAAAGCAAACCCACGGTTTAGAAGGTGTTGCATTTATTTTTTTGCATCTTAATCCAGAAGATTTTACAGTCTAATTTAAACCAGGAAACAGAAGGAAGATAGATGAGGAGGAAGAACAGCAGGGGAGAATCATGAAATGGTTTAGGCTGGAAAGGTTGTTTAAAGGCCATCTAGTCCGTCTCCCTGCAACAAACAGGGACATCTTCCATCAGACCCGTTTGCTCAGACCTCTGTCCAACCTGACCTCGAATGTTTCCAGGGATGGGTCATCCACGACCTCTCTAGGCAGCCTCTGTCAGCGTTTCACCACTTTCATGGCAAAAAATTTCTCCCTGACTTTTTATTTTCAGGGTAAACCCATGGCAGCTTGCCCCGCTGGGCAGTCTGTCCCCACCTTTCTTACAAGCACTGAGCAGAGCGCAATGCACCGGTGGCTGTGCCAGGGCTGGCACCGGGAGGGTTAAAGGCACCCCGTGGCTCTGCAGACAAAACAGGCTTCATCTCCAAACCTGGCTGGTTTTAAGGGAAAACACTCCCCCCATGAACGAGGCACGAAGCAAACGCGAATAGCTGCTGTGCCCCCTGAGCACACACCTCGCTCTCAGGGATGGATGGAGCCGCGCCCCGGGAGGGTTTCACTGTGCATGGGGAGAAGGGGTGCTGCTGTCAGCTCCATGGAAACCCGGCCAGATGGGATTGGCGGCCGTGCCCAGGCTCAGCAGCAGCGACACCGCCGAAAGTACAAGCACTGTTAATATTTAACAGGGAGCAGGGACGTGGTAAAACCTAGCAACCCCTGGGCAGCGGTTATGCAATTCACCGCTAATAGCTCCGAGGGATCCAGCATCGTCTTAGCACCTCCCCTCCCCCGTTTCTATATGTCAGAGTTTTTGGTTTGGTTTTTTTGGTTGGTTTTTTCTTTTTTCTTTCTTTTTTTTTTTTTCTTCCCTGTTGCTAAACCTTAAAGTGAGAGGAAACAAAGAAATCACTATTACATAATACAGACCTACAGCCAAGTCGTATTCCTGCTGTTTTGGAAACATTCGGGGGAGGGGAAATCAAAAGCTAAAAAGAGCCATGTGATAGGATCCTATTTTTTTTTTTTCTTCTTCTTTCCATTTTCTTATTTCCCAGTTAAATACACTCATTTTCCCCAACATCTGTTGGACCTCGTTTAATACTGAGAAATCAAGTAAGTAGAGTTTTAGGTAGTGATAATTATTGGCAGTAATATTATAATTATATCCCACAGGTCTACAAAATGTAAGGTTGTGCATCGTCACAACTTCAGCGTTTCTTAAAGAAAAAAAATGAGCTTATTGAGAGTGAGGGTTTGCTTCAGGCATCACACAGGCTCTGCACACCCTGCATCCCCAGCAGGTCAGGGTGTTCCACACCAATCCACCTGCAGCCATGTGGGGTAACACCAGCAGTGGGCTCACCTGTGGCCATCCTCAGCTCCCGTGTGAAGCGGGCTGCAGAGGGAATGTGGGAATCCCTGAGCCCTTAGAGCATTTTAGGGCAACCTCAAGGGCCCAGGATGGCTGAGCTGCCACCAGACTTGGTGTGTGGAGGCCAGCACTTGCTGTGCCACAGGCGGGCTCCTGCTCTGCTGTTTATTCTCACGTCTGGTAGCGCGGCACAGCAGGGGCTGGGGGAGGATCACTTCTGGCACTGTGTCTCCCAGGAGGCATCCACTGTGTGTAGGTTTGGTTTTGTTTTAATGTTCCTGAGCACAGTTCTTGGCATCTTACCCAGGCAGAGGATGATGACTCGAGGAGGTAGATTGCCTGAAAGTTACCAGAAGGTACCTACCCAAAACATTTCTGTAGTCGGTGGGCTGTCCCATAGGAAAACACAGAAAAGAGAGGGCCTGTTAATCCTTAGCAGAGTCAGCCTTTCCCAGGACAGGTCTGAAGCTCTGGTTTGAAGCTGTGGTCAGTGCCAGGGAGCTCTGGTTACTGGGAGGAACCCTTGGGTTTAGCCAAGGTCAGGCAGGGAGCTGCAGTGGTACCTGGAGGGAGGACTGCAGTCACTGATGGCTCTCCTGCAGGATGCTCCACCTCAGGCAGGGCAGTGCTCTGCATTTCCCATTAGCAAGCCCTCATACATCTCTTCCTGTGCCTCAGTTCTCTGAGTGTAACGTGGAATCAGTGTTTCCTTATTTCTCGGGGCTGTTGTGAGAATACACACAAGCCTGTAAGCTACTCAGTGTATAACAATGTCTGAAGTTTGCACAAAATAATTTAAAACACCTCCAAACCCCAATTCTCAACTCCCAAAGAGTGCAAGTACACTTTTCTTCCCACTTCACGAATTTCCCACATGGAAGAGGGGCCTTCCATTAGCCCCTAAGCCAAAACCCTTGGAAAGATCTTGAAAATAAGATAACATATGTTGTGTGGATCCTTTTGCTCTCTCCTGTTAGCTAGCTAACCACCCTGGAAAAACAAGCCATAAATCAATTGAAAGCTTAACCTACAGTCTGCCAATCTGAAAAGCAGACACTGCCCCAGGAATGTGACCACAGCTCACTAAAACAATAGGAACAAAGGGAAAAAAACCCAAACAATTCTAACTTGCACTTAGTAATTCAGCAGAGCTGCAGAAACATCAGGCAGGCAGCAATCCCCAGGAGCACCACATCACCTTAAGCCCACAGTCTCCTCCTGAGCAGTGAGGTGCAGAGGGCTCTGCTTTTGAGGTGAAGATGGTTTTCAGCCTCCAGCTCATCTGGAGGGAATTAAGGCAGCTCAGACTTCTCCTGTAAAGAGACTGAGGGTCCCTAACAGTGGGCTTTTCTACTTTTCCTCTTTGTTTTTCAGGCTTTCAATAGAATTAGGGCTCTTGTAGATTTTGGTTAAGGCACCACTGCTTGACTTTGTTTTCAGGGGTGTGAAGGCACTCTGCCTGCCTGCTTTGAGCAAGGCAAGAAAGCAGAAGGGTTGGGTGTTGTGGGGTGAGCTGCACACAGCCCGTGGTGCCAGGGCTGCTGGCTCCCAGTGTGTCCTGGGGAGATTCCAGCAATGCCCTCAGCAGCAGCAGGGCTGCCCAGGGGGATGATGGGGACCAAGGACACAGAGAAGGGACAGGTGAATTGAATGAGACAAGAATTACAGCCCAGGCTGACATCTGCCCTCCAGCAGGCTGAGGCTTGGTGCTGTAGGACAGTCTGTTATTTGCTTGTTTCCTTGCATGAAAAGAGGCATCAGAGGGATGGTTCTCCTCAGGGACACAAAATGATCTTCACATAAACACGAAGACTTTTAAGGGCTGTGAGCCTCTAGATCATCTGCACCCAGTACTCGAAGCACTTTTATGACCAATGCAGCAGTGCGAACAAAATGTCATTTTTAAGTGTAACTGTGTCCTCAGTGAGGTTAATGTATCAAATCAGGACCAGTCTTCAGAACAAAACCCTGCCCAAAAAAACCCCCAGAAATTAAGAGGAATAAGGCAAGAAACCTAATGAGAGTGTGAACTCAAAGTGAATTTATGAGCTCTGACCACAAAGCAGTATGGAACAGTCGCAAGACACTCATTAACAGCTTGCAGTTGCTAATGGGCAACTAAGAGAGAAAGTTTGCTGTAAATAAATGCTAGTATTGCTTCAGGACTTCTGATTTTGTAACTGGGGCACTCGTAAATCAACATCAGAGCACTGCAAGCTGTGGGATACCTGTTCCCAGATCAGGCCAGCTGGAAACGAAGCCAAAACCAACAAGTTTCCCAGACTGGGGGTTGCAGGAGCTGTCTGGGGGAAGCAGTGCCTGACGCTCCAGGCTGCCCTGTGGACTCCTTCCATTATTTAGGCAGAAGAAAGAAACACCCCCTTCTCCCCTCACTGGCACTAAAAACCAGCCCTCAGCCAGCCAGAGAAGTGGCCTGTATTTTTAATACCTTTTCTTTTTTTTTTTTTTTTTTTGCACTTCATTACCGAGGGCCTCGAGCAAACTCTGCCATCAGCGATGACATAAGGAATAGAAGCAGTGGCAGGGCAGTATAAGTGAAGGGGAAATTAAGCCATTTAACACATGGGCAGGAGACGTGTGTTTGGGTCAAGGCTGGGATTTTTTTTTTTTCCTAATTAAAAACCTGGAGAAAATCTCCTTGCCTCTAATGGAATAAGCACCAAGGCAACTTTATCTGGCCCACGGACTCCCCCCGCTACCGCTGTCTGCTGTAAGAAAAGCAGGAGGGAGGAGTGGGCGAGTCTGATTTCTATGTAAAGATTGTACAGCCAGACCTGCCCTGGAGCTGCAAAGCAACCAGACACTGGAATCCAGCCAGTTTTGTGTCGTTTCTGCAGGGCTGGCCAAATGTGCTACTGCTATTTTGGCTTCATCCGCTTCTTCCCCCTTTTCTAGCCTAATTGCTGTGGCTCCTTGACTTCTGCTTAGTGGAAAGGGTTAAATAGTTTATTATACTGGGATTTGATTTGCAGAAAAAAGCTTTGATGTTTTCATGTTGCCCGTGATTGGCAAAGCAATTGTGATTTCGGCCGCCACGGTTAATATTTGGAAATAACCTTTAACTGTTTATGCCAACACAGCTCGCCCTGTCCTTTCCTGTGAATTACTGAAGTCTGTGGAATTAACCCTCACTGCTGCCCTGTGACTCCTCACCAGGCTTTCTGCTCTGCTTTCATGTTGGGGTGACAGAAAGTTTTTACACATCAGGTGAGGTTGGAGATAAGCCATAAGAAATGCTGTGCAGCTGGTGTGAAATTATTCCTCACTCCTTAGTCTGAGGGGACTCACAGAATTATTCAAAAATACAGGAGAAACAGTCTCAACTTGTGAACACAGGAATGAGATTCCTGTTCCCATCTAGGAGAAAAGTGCCCTGCCCACACCAGAGTGTGGAAGTTGGAGTGCTTGGCTGGCTGTGCTCATTGCCTCCCATGCAAGTGGTGATGCCAACCTATGAGGAAACCATAGTGATCTGACAGCAGAGTTTTTTTTTATTTCCATTAATTAATTTATTGTCCTTTTCTTTGGAGATGTGTCAGTGCTGGGTATGGAAACCAGGGATCTCACCCTGGTTCAGATGACACAGTATCTGCAGCACAGTGTCCATTGCCTCACTGAGGAGCAGGGAAGAGCCCTCCTGCTCAGTAGGATGTGAAATCTGGATGGAAAATTGCTCCATGCTCAGATAAGAGACTTGGAAAACAATTGCTTCCAGCAGGCTTTAAGAGGTACCATTCCTATTTCATGTCATCCTATAGCACACCTCCCACCTGAAAAGGTGTCATCCTCAAAAGCAGACACCGGAAAGCTCTTTAAAGACCTTTAAATTGTGGTGTTGGTATTGGGTGTGTGGTGTAGCCCTCTGTATTGAGGGCTACAAGATGGAAAGGAAGAATTAGAGGTCAGTTGAAATCTTCCACAGCAGAGATGCTGCAGCTCAACACTCACAGACTGAAAGCCATCTTGTTTGGAAGCAGAACAGCACCATATTCTCTTCCTCAAGTTGTCAGCTAGGATGTTAATGATTTAGACCTAAATATATCTTTCAGAATATGTTGGTAATAAAATCTTTGAAGCCAGTGTGGGATTAACTCTGGATGTTGCTTTGAAATCTGACATTGTGATAGAGAACATCAGAAATGAGTGGTAGGGTTGGCAGGGAAGCTGTTTGCACCTCTGCTCAGGAAAGAGTGGGGCTGGAAAATGCACCTCTTGCACAGGCAAGATACCATGCTGGGTCATTGCAAAAGCTCATTTATATACTCTCTTTTTCAATGTCCTGTGCTGGGTGGCTCGGAAAGAGCACTAGGACAATGCAAAAATGATCAGACAGCATCATCTCAACTGCTGGTGACCTGTGACATTTAATTTTAATCAGCCTCACTGGACCATTTCTCAATAACCCTACAGCTTTTTGAATTAATTTGTATTTCTGGTATCCATACCATCTTGTGGCAATCATGGGTGGTTTCCAAGGTGCCATTGAATATGGATAGAGATATAGGCCAGTTCTGCTTTGGTAACATTGAGCAAGTCCTTGCAAATACTTTTCCACCTTAAGCAGAGAGCAGACATCAAATGGGATCTGGCTGGACCCCAAAACAAATAAATAGTGCTGATGTTCAGAAAGGAAACACCAGTTGTCCTTAAATAGTCAAGCATTGTTCTCTGACTTCCTGCAATAATCTCTGCCTTTTTACCCAAAAAAGATTCCTGTGTGGGTCCAATACTTCTCTGGTGTCTGCCTGCCGTGTGTTTGCAACATTTGTGATTTTTATCCTTTTCCTTTGAATAACCCTGTGCCTAATACACAGCATGTGGCACTTGGTGGCTCTGGAGGGTATGAAGTGGCTATTCCATGTCACCTCCTGGATAAAATATCCATAAGGTGATACCTGTCTATAAAGCTTGATGTCACCAGTCTGGTGAGTGCCAGGGAGACACAGGAGCCAAAGAGCTGCCCCAGTGATGGGGCACATGGGGAATGTGACTGATGGGATGATGGTGATGAAGACAACTGGGGACTTCTCTGTTTCACCAGCAGTGCCTGAGCACTCACAGCAGCTCACAAAGGCAACGACCACTCTTGGGGAAATCAAGGTGGTAAAACTGTGAGAGGAAAGTGTGACCAGGATGGCAGAGCAGCCCAGAAACACTTGGAGCAAGGTTCAGCGTGGCTGGGCATGGAGGCTTCAGCTGAAGGTGACCTACAACTGCTGTTTAAAAGCCTCAGAGCAATATAGAACAGGGAACATTGCAGTGGCTGGAGGATGGGACTGGCAGCTCTTGTACCTGATGGGAAGATCTTGCCAGCAAAGGGGAGGCTGAGCTTTGGCAGGAGACACCATGATGATGTGAGATGATGATCTGGGACCCTGCTGGGGTCAGCATCCAACACCATGGCAGAGTGTCAGCTGTTCTCTAGAGCTGTCTGGGAGAGAGGAGAAAAAGCCTTTGGTCCACAGAGCACAAGTCCTTGTGGGAGCAGGGCAGTTTGTCTATTGCTCCAAGGGCTGACCCCAAATAAACCATGGATAAACACCCTTTAGGAACTTCAAGGCACAAAGTAAAGCAAGAGGGAATCCGTGTTCCAGTCTGCCACCTGTATTTTTCTCCTGGGAATTGTGGAGTGTTTTCCCATTTTAATTATCCTCTTTCCACCTAGATCTTGTTCTTCTGTAAATCAGTGACTGGCACAAAAAGGGGAGGTGACAGATACAACCCAATTCACTTTTGCTGCTGATTCATCTTTAAAAGTCTCTGCACATTCACAGGGCTGTGATGGGACATAGGCATGGAGCCCTCTCCCCAGCACCTGGCACCACAACTCAGGTGTTAAACCTGCACACCTTTCTGTGGCACCTGATCCCTTGCTGAAGAAAAGCTCATCCTACATTTCACTTTTGCTGAGGAGCATTGACCCAAACCTGTCCTGTGAGATACCAGGAGCTTAACCTGGCTCTTCTCCCCAGTTTTGAAGAACTTCTTGGGACATCCCCATGTGGAGTCCAGGGACAGAGTGCAGTGGCAGGTAACAGTGGATGTGTGCTACTGATAAATTGAGGAATCTGCCACCAAAATATATTTGGAGGCTAATTTGACGTTTTGCTGATGGGCTGTCCAACCCACATATCTTATTTAAGTTATGCTTACAAATACACCATGACCTCTGAACACTTCAGTAATGGGTTTGAGCCAGGAGTGAGTTGTGTTTCACTGAAGTAATTATTTATTCACTTAATGGGGGCTGATGGTTCTGCTCAGCTGGGAGCTGTACATAATTAAAACCATGGTCCCTGCCCCAAGAGGCTTCCAGTATGAAAGATGAAGCAAAGGCTGTGCCAGCAGAAATTGTAGGAATCCAGTGTGCTCAAACTAGAGGTTCAAAAAATTACATTTAGAAAAAAAAAACCCCAAATGTGAGCTCTTTTCATACAATTTGAGACAGGGCATTTGGGGCTAGCATGTATTTAACAGGGGTTTCTGCTTGTAGGGCTGCAACACGGAGAAAGAGATGGCTGCTATAGATCAGAGGTCCTCCCAAAAGCTGTAAGATAAACTCAAACTTGCAGGAAAAAAAAAAATTCTATATATCTATATATCTATATACCTAATCCTGAAACTATGCTCAGTGTAACCTGAGGAGAAACATTGCCCAAACTGGAGCTGCCCCCCTTAAACCCAGCCCAGGAAAGTGTGGGAGCCAGTGCCAGACACCTTGCCCCAGGCAGAGCAGTGCTGATCAAAGAGACCTGGGCTAGAGCAATCCTGACACACAGCTGTTCTGCAGCTGCCAGGAGCCTTTGCCTCTCCCCAGACCCGAAGAAGGGCTTATGTTCCTGAAAGCTTGGCTGTTTTTTTACTAATTATATAATTTGGCTTAATAAAAGCTGTTACCTCTCCATACAAATCTTGTGTCTCTTTGAATAGGTTGGCACATTTCCTAATAGAACCAGAAACTGCTTCTTAAACAGAAATTTGACCATTATTGTTATTAAAATAGGAAAGGAAATGGAGGCTCGTTCACAACAAAGTGATATTTATTGCTCAGTTTAATTGCCTAATGTAAAGCGCATGACTGGGGATTTGAAGGGGCTGATTTGCAGTTTGGTCACCCTTTGAAACAAAGCACTCAGGGTGAAATTGCATGTTGGAGCACAAGGATTGAAATGGCTCAGGCAGCTGAGAGAGGAAGAGAACGAAACGACCCCTGAAACATCTCCTCAGACTGGCACTTCATGGCTCAATCTTCAGGACATGTGCAGGTTTCATGGCCTTAAGACAAATAGGGAATAGTTCAAACAAGCATTTTGTGCCCAGCCCCTCCCCAGCAAGCTCTGAACCCAGCATTTTCCAAGAGTGATTCAGCAGCATTCTGCAGGGGGGTGGGAGCTGCCCTGCTCCGAGGTCTGTCAACATGTAATAAATCCAGCATGATGGCAATGAAGAGATTTTTTTTGTTTGTTTGTTTTTTGGATGCCTGGAAAGCTGCTTTCAAAAGTGGCTATACTGACAGCATGACTTCAAGGGCTGGGGAGGTTTGACTCCTGGGCACAGGAGCTCTTGGTTGTGGAGAGTGGGAGTTCACCAGAGGGACACCTTCTGTCCACAATGATGACCAAGAAAGATGCTCATACAAACCAGAACCCCATACTTCAAAAAAAAAAAAAACCAGTCTAAAGTCTTTTTCCTATCATTGAGAGCAAGGATTTTCCCTAAAGACTCCTTGAATATCACCAATATCCTGCCATGCCAAGGGCTCCCAGCACAGCTCCTCTGCAGCTGGGCAGATGGGACCCGAGGGCTTTCCAACAGCACCGTGGTTTTCCTTAAGTGGCATCTTGTTTATTATAATGTAACTGTGAGGCTCTGAGCTATTCCCATAGCACTCTTAGTAATCAGCCCTGGTATGTTGAAGGGCATATTTGTCATGTCTCAGCCAGTCTCTCAGAGAAACAGTCACGGGTCATGTTAGTTACCTAATTTATATGTCAGGGGCTGCAGGAATGAATCAACAGCATTTTTTTTTGTATTTTTCCAGACAGTAGCTTGATATTCCCGGCATGCTGAACCCTAGGAGTTCCCTTGCTTTTGTGATCACTCGCAGTCCCTCCTCATTTGGCTGATGTTGCAGTAATTCAGGCAGAAAAATGTGCTGTGAGCACAGAGAGACAACGTGTCCCTCACAGATGACTCTCCAGAGCAGCTCCTGTGTGTGCAGCCCGTGGTGTGAGAGTGCCCACAAACCCAGCAGCCCCAGGCAGACCTTGGGGGACCATCCCAGAGGCCAGGATGAGCAGCAGCACCCTGTTCCCATGCAGAGAGTGGTGATGGAGTGGGCAGAAGCAGTGGTGGGTGACTCTGAGCTGGCTCTGCCATTGCACACACAGCCACAGTGCAGTTCCTTCAGTGCAAACGTAATTCATGTGCTTGAAACAAGTGAGGAAATTTTGTCTATGGGAAACAGAATCTGCCAGAGCTGCACCACCCTGACAGGGAAGTGGTGGAGTCACTGGAAGTGCTCAGATGTGTAGGTGTGGCACCTGGGGACACAGCTTAGTGGTGGGCTCGGCAGTGGGGCTGGGTTAATGGTTGGAATCTGTGATCTCAGAGGTCTTTTTCCAACATTAATGATTCTATGATCCTTATTCCATTAGAGCTCTCAGGGGGTGGCCAAAATGAAAGCAGAGAGCTGAGGCGAGAGGCCAACACCTCCAGCAGCAGCCCATCCCAGTGCCGGGGCCAGGGGCTGCCCAACACTTCCACATGGATATTCCTGCTGGGACTGAACATGATCCCATCTGAGAGATTTCAGGCAGGTCTTCTCCAGCCTGTCAGTCTGGGTTTGTTTATTTCTATCTGGCCATGTGTGTTTATGGATACAGGAAACCCGTTCCTGATGGAAGCAATAGCTGCAACAAGAAGCAGTAGCCGTGCAATTCCCTGAATCCCACGGGATCCCTGCACATCCACCACGGTGCTGGGCCAGGCAGCTGCCCAGGGAAGGGGTTCCTGGTTTTGCAGTGTGCAAAGCAAAGAGCAAAGGCCTCTTTGCAAATGCCTCCAATGCTCTTGAGGCTTGGGACAGCTTTGCACAGGCTCAGGGCTGGGGGGTTCCCTTACTCTACTGTAGGGGTGTCCCTGCATTCCAGGGGGTTTCACCTGGGATGTGAGGGGGGTTCCCCCACTCTGCTGTAGGGGTGTCCCTGCATTCCAGAGGGGTTTCACCTGGGATGTGAGGGGGGTTCCCCCACTCTGCTGTAGGGGTGTCCCTGCATTTCAGAGGGGTTTCACCTGGGATGTGAGGATGGGAGCAGGGCAGGGCTGCGGCCGCTCCCAGCAGCAATCACAAAGCGAAGAGGAAGATGTTTTACAAAGATTCCATCTGCTCCAGGCTGGCGGTGAAGTAAAGCACAAGGCTGTGCCCCCAGGGGCCGTGGGAAAGGCGGTCAGCTTGGGGAGGGGAGAAATAAATCCCAATCGGCACAGCCTGCCGCCACGGGGAAACGCGGAGGAGCAAATTATTAACTTGTTTTGCGAGACGAAAGATCACCCATTGACTGTATCTTGGAAAACACTTTCCAAAGCCTTTTGTGCAGCAGTTTTTTTTCTTAGAAGGGCTCTCCCAGCAGCCCGGGCATCCCGGGCGGTGGCCGGGGAACGCCCCGCGGCCGGGGCTGCAGAGGTTTGAACTTGAACGCGTTCATTTAGCTTCGGCTTTTCTCTTGATGGAGTACCTGGACTTAGCCCAAACCTCAAGGGTAAATTATAGCCAAATATTTTTGAGGTCGGTAACGAGATACCAGAGCTTTACTTTTCAAAGGAAGAGCGCTGTCCCAAATTCCCCGGCAGCGTGTGGGGCCGATGCTCGGCGGGCAGCGGGCTGGGCACGGCCAGGCTCCCCCCCAAGGTGAGCCCAGCATTCGCTGTTTTCACTGCAGGACAAACATTTGGGCTTTTCTGTCCTCACACAACGCACAGCTCGGGGTTAATTGCGACAGGTCACATCCTTCCCTACCCTCAATTCCTACTTGGCTCCTGAAGTCTCCCACTTTCCAGCAGCCCTAGGAGGATGGTGTGACCTGCAAAGCCTCTGTATTTGAACGAAATCCCGAGAAAGGATGAATGCCTGGAGATCTTCAGGCTCTGGTGCAAAGCGGCATTTTAGAAATCTGCAGCTTCCCTGGGAGAATAGTCAGTTAGCAACTAGATGCCCCCCTCAGCAAGGGAAAGGGTTAATTGCTTTGGTTTCCCCCTCGATGCTTATGGTTAGTGCCAATCAGATCTGGAATGATAAGAATAACATACGACTGAAACTTCTTCTGGCTCTTCCAAAAAGCGTATGTTTTAATTAAATTGAGAACTGGCTGGTTAATCAGCACAAGGACTAATGGTCTGATTAGCAAGAAATGCCTGGTGAAAAATGGACCCTGTGTTCAGCTGGGCTGGGGGGAGATTCATGGGCTGGGGACACAGCCCAGAGCTGGGGAGGGGGGCTGTCAGTGCTTTGCAAAGGGCATCCAGGCTCCATCTGAGGACCCCCGGGAGGAGACACATCCCTGATCCCGAAATATGCCCCTGGGGGGGGGGAGGGGAAAAGGGAGGGATGTCCTTGAATGGAGCTGCCCCCACCTCCCTCAAGTGTGTCCCTGCTGAACGCCCAGCTGCTGAAACCCTTTTCAGGGAGCATCACAGGGGATGAGGGGATGCCAGGGGGGCAAGTGAAGCCTCTGGTCTCAATTACCTTTAAAAGGGAGAGTGCAAGGATGGGGGAGACAGGATTGCTAAATCAATTTGAAATTTACTGTGTCAAGGGAAAAAAAAAAAAAGCCAAGAAACAACAACAACAAAAAAAGCCCAGCACCAAGCAAGAAATGAACTTTTAAAATTAAAGAATCAATGGAGAAATGTCCTTCTGGCCACCCCTTCCCCCACAGTGCAAAGCACAGCCTTCCTTCTGATGAAAGCTCCGCCTGGAGCATTTTCGGTGGCAGGAGGCCAGGAGAAAGCTTAAGGTGCTCACTGCAGTTTAAGGTGGAGCTGTTTATTTCACCTTCCCCAGCAACATCAGGTGTGGCCACCACGGAGCAGCATCCTGGTGCTCACACGGTGGCACCCCGGGCACGGTGACACCCTGGACACGGTGCCACCCTGGACACGGTGCCACCCTGGACATGGTGGCTCTGGTTTACATCCCAGCATGAGCAAAGTCATGCTCTCTCTGGCAGGGGAGCCTCGGTGGGGTTTTGTTTTGTTTGCAGCTGCCTGCAATGGCTTTCACCAAGAAAAGGAAAAAGGGTGTGAAGTGAGAGGGAAGGGGTGCAGGAATAAGACCTGCCCCACTGTTAGGAGGAAGTGTTTGGGATGGTCCTGCTGATGCCTGCACCCTGGGGTTTGCTCAGAGTGTGGGATTCAGCCCCAAACCCTGCAGGAGCCTTGTCCATGGTGGCCTCCAACATCCCTGCTTTCCACAGGGGTCACTGAACACCCAGCACGGCCCTGCTGCTTCTTGGGCATCAGTGCTACGGCACAAACAACCCAAGAGGCTCCTGGAGGAGGAGAGTTCTCAGCCTGCAAACAGGCAGGAGGGTGTCAGAACAGGATGAGGAGCAGGAAAGAGGAGCTGATGGGCAGCTCCTGACCCTGAAAGAAGATGCAGCCCCAACAAGGAGGGGATCCAGAAACCAGGACCAACACAAGGAACCCATGGACAGCACCTGTCCCAGGCCCTGCTGCTGAAGCTGCTGGGTGCCCTTTCTCTCCTTAGGAGGATGCCTCAGTGAAAGGTGATGGGTTGATGCCCACCAGAAATGCTGTAACCCACCCAACAGCCCCATCCTTGCCAGTGAGGGAGGGAACTCTGGACTGCCTTGTCCCAAAACCACACGGGTGCCTCTCTCCAAAGACATCTGCAGTTCTGGGAGAAGGCTCAGCTGGTGCTGCCTGTGGATTTGAGCTGCCCTTGGATCACCCAAGCCCCTGGGCACTCCCTCCTGTCCCACAGAGGGACAACACAGCAGGGAGGGAGGTGATTCTCTGGGTCTGGAAGGAAGAAACAGCACCATGAGGTTAAGAAATAACACACAGAGGTGATGCAAATGCCAGCAGGATTTTCAAAAGGGCCAATCCCAGCACTGAGCCCTCCTAAATATGCACAGTGCCATCAAACCTTCAGTGTCCTCCACCCCAGTTAAAGGTGTCATTCAGCACGTTGGCAGTATCTCCCATTTGAACCTAAATACACGAAATTAGACCTGGTCAGATCTGAACCGGGCTATAAAACAGCATTTTTAAATTTTTATTTTTTTTTAATTGTGCCTGCTGTAGAATACATCTTACAGAGATTTGTTTTGTTTTGTTTTAAATGTAATGTGAGTAACCAGGTAAAAAATACTGTGCAGCTCTCAGAAAGCCCCAGATCCATCTGCATGGAGCCACTATTGAGGCTGGAGAGCTGCCAAGTGCAGAATTTATAAATCATGAACTGAGCCCCCCATTCCTCTCCCTAAATCACAATTGTTTTAAAAAGAAATAAACCATATTGGTTCTTTTAATTTGCCTTTTGGAGTCTGTGCCTGTAGGCACATTTTCCAGCTTTTCAAAAGCACAAAGACTAGAAACTTCTTCTCATTTCTCAGTGAAAGCTGAGCCTCACTTAATTACTTGCATCCAAGAGACACAGCTTTAGAAAAAAATTCCAAATATCAGAAGACTGGTATTAAAATCACAGGGGCTGGCAATGCCCAGATTCCAGATAGATGCAGGATATTCCTTTTATGGGTGTCCAAGAAGAACAGGCACCAGTGGGATGCTGTTCTGCCACTAGAGTAACAAATATAATGAGTTTTGGTCAACTGACACAGAAAATAGACTTAATGTCTAGGTTCCTTTGCCAGGATTGTCCTTGTTTTACACTGATATTCAGCCCCCACTGGCTTTTAGTCACGGTGTCAGTGGTAAAGCACACAGGGATTTAACTGGGAACAGGGCAAAGGTGGCTGGCATTTGCACCTGGCAAGGGTGATCGGGAAGCAGGGAGGTGCCAAGGGGAGTTTGGGGGTTAGAAAAGAAAAGCTGAGGCTCAGCCAGCCCTTCAGAGAAGCAATCCAGGTGAAATTATGTGATATTCGAGACATCTTGCTCAGGTCCCAACCTGCACCCCTACCAAAGCACTTTTGTTCACCTGGGCTGCTCTCCAGGCTTTGGGTTTAACACTGCAGCCCTGACCCCAGGAAACATCTTGGGATCACAGAAGCATTTAGGTGGAAAGACCTGCAGGATCATTGAGTCCAGCCATTAATCCAGCACTGACAAGTCCCTCATCAGCTCCTTAAATGCCATCTATTTGCTTTTTTTAACCTCTCCAGGGTCAATGACCCTACCACTTCCTTTATCAGCCTGTTCCAATGCTTGAACACTCTTTCCATGAAGAAATTTTTTCCAATATCCCATCTAAACCTCCCCTGGCACACCTTGAGGACATTTCCTCTTGTCCTATTGCTTGTTACGTGGGAGAAGAGACCGACCCCCACCTTGCATCCTGTCCTGCCTCAGGGTTT
Organism: Phylloscopus trochilus trochilus; assembly: GCA_016584745.2. Classification (NCBI taxonomy): domain Eukaryota; kingdom Metazoa; phylum Chordata; class Aves; order Passeriformes; family Phylloscopidae; genus Phylloscopus; species Phylloscopus trochilus. The sequence goes on from WQNJ02000041.1 coordinate 13,199,014, forward strand.
CTCCTTGGGCTTTCAGTACTCTTTGTGGCAGCGTGGTTTCTTCTGGATTTACTTCAGTGGCCATGTCCTCCCAGCCAGGCTTGGTGTCCCAGCACCACAAGCACATTTCGTGTTGCTATTCAAGGGAATGATGAGATAATGGCCTGAAATCTTGGTTCCTCTAACATAATTGAAAATGGAGCAAAACTGCAACTCTAAAAAGGAAGTCTAAATTAGGTTGCAGAAGAGAAAAGGATATTTGACAGCAGGAGCAGGCTCTGGAAATGCAGTCATTGTTTCTACTTATGGGTTTTGAAATGTAAATAATTTAACACCCAGCTAAGCAGAGCAAAATCTGCTATTTTTGGTTTGTTCTGAACAAAGACAGCTGTGTATTCTAAAACACACAGTTCAGCATTAAAAAATAAAATAATACAGAAATAATTCTGTTGAGAATGTCTTTAGGTATTTACACCCCAGTGCCAGGGTCTGGGCTGGCTGTGCCTTGCATTAAACTGGAACATTTGGAGACCTCCAGTCTTACCAGGTCATCGGAATGAACCCGAAAATAAATGACTTGGATGGGCTAATTCTGGGGGTTCATTAAAATTTTCAGCTGAGGGATAAAAGCACAGGGAGGGGTTACAAAAGCAGCCTTCAGTGAGATGGCAGCCTGGCTCAGGTGGCCAGGCTGATCCCCAGCTGGGTGATGGATCTGGAGTCAGAGATGGATCCTGCTTTCATCAATGAGAGCCCCATGCAGCGAGGCACCAGCGCTGGCCTGTCCAAAGCAGCATGGAGAACCAGACTGCAATTCAAATCCTGGTCCCCATTAAAATAGCAACAGCTGAAGCAGGCACACAGATGTGTTTCTGGGAGCTGAAGATGAAGCCTCTTCCCTCAGAGACCTTGACTGACTTGTTCTTTGGGAGTTGGTGCAATTGGGCCTGGTTTGTCTTTCTGTTCTCCCAGCCCTCTCAAATACACATTTCTTCAATAACTTGCTGAGACAAAGGGTTAAAACCCTCCCAAGTTGTATCAAACCTCCTGCAAATGCCACTGCCTTTCCAGTGTGCTTGCTGCCTGCTGATAGACTTGGCAACAGTTTGATGAGATTTTGGTGGGATTCGCTCCTGTTGTCCTGCAGGCTGAAACCAGATGTGATGATGAAACCCCACCCACTGCCACAACAAGAGTAACCACATTATTAGGAGTAGCTGCTGCCCTTCCTTCAGCGTTCACTTGGTCTGGCCACATGAGACTGGGAATGTTGTGCTTAGACAGGAAATCTTTGAGCTCAGAGATGTACTGCTGGGTCCCTCCTCCTGGTCCAGACTCTGCAGAGAGGACACAGGGGTCAGGGAGGAATTTTTCCCCAGCACAAGGGCTGAGTGCCCACACTGAGGAGGGGCTGCAGCTTTGTGGACACATTCACCTACCAGCATTCCTGCAAAGGAGGGTAGGTCTGCCCTGGAGGTGCTGATCACCCCCATCCCATCCCCATCCCCAGCTGGTGATGGTGATACAGTCTGGGCTCTCCCAACAACAAGAATTCACAGACCTGGCTGGGGAGGTGAAACCTGTGCTGGCAGCTGCCTCAGACAGCTGGGCACAGCAGGGATGAGCTGGGCAGCATCTCCTCTGCCACGGATGGAAAGGTAGATAAAACTCCTTTAGAAATACACAGGCATATCTTGGGTGGCCAGGGTTTCCTGCACAGCCCAGAAACTCTTCCCTGCCATTGCCAGGCTGCCTGGCAGTAAACACATTACCAAGCTGGAGGGCAAAACACATTGGTGCTGATTCTTCTTGGAAAACCTGACTCTGGGTGTGGGGAGCACCTGGAAATCTTCCTCCCAGCTCTTATGTTAATCCAGCCTCACGGCCTGCTGAGGCTCATTAAAATTCAGGGGGAGTCTTCCCATTAAGCTCTGAATAAGGTCGGTTTTCTCTTCAATGTTCTTTTCTTTTTTCTTTCTTTCTTTCTTTTTTTTTTTCTTTTTTTTTTAAACCTATGCTCAGTCTGGGGGAAAATGTATTTAAGCACAGAAGTGCTGTGTTCACAGCCGTGCTGCTGCTGCTGCTGCCTCCCCAGCAGAGATGTGGCTCTGTGAGAGGCTCCATTCCCACAGGGAATGGCCACATCCACAGAGGGGATGGCCTCCAGTGCAAAGCTCCTCAAGCACATTTTGCCTCACTCCAAACCCACCCAGATGTCGTGGGTCCAGCTGGGCTGATGTGGAGTCAAACGCTGCTTGGGCTGCACTCGTTTTGTGTGTAAGAGAGAGACAGTGAGGGGAAGAGGTGGGCTGGTGTGTCTAGGATAAAATTTCTCTTGGTTTGGGGGTTGATCTGGCTCCTTTCAATGCATGCTTTTTATCTGTGTACCAAAATAGCAAGTTAGGCATTATATAAAACGTGTTATCCACGGGGTTTGAAGCAGCTCTCAAAGAAGAGAGGTTATGCCCAATTTACAGATGGAAATGAGACCCAGCACTGTACACAGCAGTGCTGGCTGAGCTGGGAACGTCCCCAAACGTGCCTGGTTCTCCCTCCCCGGGGCCACCACATCTCATCACCTGTGCTATTCAGTCAGCACAAGCTCTGCTGACTCTCAGACCTCCTTTTATGCCAGAAAAATCTCCCCTTCTGCTTGACTCCAGGCATAAAAGGTGTCAGCAAATGACATCCATCAGCCATGCTCCAGAATGGCTGATTTCGGGGAGAAAATTCCTTTTTGCCACAAATTTTGCCTGATTTCCCTGAGATTTGAAAGGGTGAAAGGTCCGTGGAGAAGCCACAAAGCAAAAAAACCTTCAGCATTTCTCCCCCAACCCTCTTGGCAGCTTTATCAGCCTTGCCTGCTTTGCCCTGGGAGATATTTAGACTAGACAAGCAAGCTTTGAGTGCTAACTGCTTTCTATTTTATCCCCTTTCCTGCTGAGTATCCCTCCATCTCCCATCCCTCCCTAGCACCGACACTGCCAACACAAAGGTAGGTGAGTGAGTGAGTGCAGGGAAAAACGAGTGCTCCAGACATGAAGCAGATGGGATTGAGGAGTCTGGTACAAATTGTCTCTTTTTTAATTCATTGAAACTCTCTTAATCCTCCCATCCCCCCCAAGACTACTCCCTGTATGCTTCATTAGAGAGCTGAAAATGAAGCTGCTCCTTTGCAATCCAGGATTTTGTAGTATCAGCCACAGGTGTGACTTTGCCCCACATTATTAATAACGATGGTGAATACTGCAAATGGTTTCCTGTGGATGTGGGCTTGGATGCTGGAATTATTTCACTGGGTGAATTCCTCTCCTTTCTTCATGCTCTACCTTTCTCTGAGTGTTCGTAGAGTGCATCAACCAGAATTAATGTCTGCAAAAATTGACTTTTGTAGCGGGATGAAAATCAATAGAAATTTTCAGTTTCTCTTTTCAAGCTGAATCAGATGAACATTTTCAGCCAAAGTATCAGAATGTGTCCCGGGATGAAGAGAAATGGTCAATCAAAATTATCCAAAATCCATGTTTTGACATTTTCCGTTGTAGTGAACTGATCAGGTCTTGCTAAATCCCGTTTCCTTTGACTGTGAATCACAACACATAAGATTTCATTTCCAGTTACTTCTATAATGAATGTGTGTAGGGTCCTACAGGGCCTTTGAGGCTGTTGGCAGCTTGATGCATTTGCTCCCCTTTTCCCTGCAGGATAAATTCCTTGGTTTTCCTATTTTTGGTGATACATACTCACAAGACTTGCATAATACACCACAGGCTGGAGGGTCTTTTTGACTTACCCGAGATTTCCTCAGAATGAAATTATAGATTTTGCAGTAGCTTATTTTGGCTAGAGAAATGTATTTTAATGGAAAATTCCCAATTTGCTCTTGAGCTGTGATACTCACAGAAACACAAATCAGGGTTCATGGAGTGTAGTTTTTAAGCATATACGGATTTTTATTCATTTCAGCCACATTTTGACACCTGAGCCAGGAGGTAAATCTCAAATCCTGTGATCTACATTGATTAACCATCCAGCTCAAAAAAGCAACACTGAAAAACCTGAATCAATCACGAGCATAATGAGTTAAAAACATTTCAAATAATACCCAACTCTGGCGAAGCAACAACCTGCTTGCAGAGGCTCCACAAGGAGAAAGAAAATCTAAATTCATTGGATAAATTATTTGTTGCAAATTATTTCTTCAGCTCTAATTAGTAATCTTCATTTTACACAGTAGGCCTCTAATGACCTGCTTGACAACTATGATGTCTGATAGACAGTGGGGATTTGCATGAAAATGAGTTTTGTTTTCTCCCATCCCAGCCATAAAATGACAACAGGGAGGCAGCTCTGGCTTTGCCCTGCAGAAAGGGAATACCCAGGCACCCAAGCTCTGGGTGAGAGAAGATAATTCAGCTGTATTTTGGGAAAGAGAGGAAAAAAAATACCAGGAGGCACTAACTCAAACAAAAAAATAATAGCACCCAGCATACAAAGACTGATCAGATGTGGTTGCTAAGTGGAGCCATGTGAAGAGCAGATGATGGAGCCAAAGCAGAAGATCCAGCTCTCAATGAAAAGGTGGTGACCCAGCTCTGGAAGGTCTTGCACTGCTGTTTTCCGGGATTGAATAATCCTTTGCCTTGTTACAGCAAGGGTTTGGAAATGTTGGAGATATTTCAAGAGCATTATCATCTCGTGTCTGCTGAAAATTGACAAGATTTGGATCTTTCTCTGGCTTGTGTACCTTGAGACCAGACAGATTCAAGCAGAAGATGATGTTCTTGCCAGTCACGAGCAGCTCAATAAGGTTAAAACAGAGCAAGAGAAAACCAGGGTAAGGCAACAAAGCTGATGCCCCTCCTGGAGCTCCAAGGATTTCTTTCTCTGGGATTTGCAGTATTTTTTTTTCTTTTGTGATTTCAGCAATGTTATTCCCAGCCCAGTTCAGCACATCTTGTGCTTTGACAGCTCACTGCACCTGGAAATTATTATTTGATAGAAACTGGCAACCTCTCTCATTTTGGAGAGTTTATTTTGGAAACTTTATTCTTACCTGCCTTCTGAACTCCTGCTGGTGTAAGAGGAGGTGGAAGTGGGTGTTGATGTAAGGCACTGCAATACTGCCTGCACAGTATTCTTTCAGAGTCCTGATCTGGGGGTGCAAGCAGGGAAAAGGCTGATGGTTTGTATTTTGGCAAGTAGGCACTGTGTGCACATACATAGTCTGTCATCAGACAAGCTGCCATCAGAGTCCTGTCCACTTATTTGATGGAAAATGTGAACATGATGCTTGAATTGCTACAGTAAATCAGTGAGCTATTGGGGTAACTGAGTCCGGAATCTGACCTCAAAAGCAACCTCATCCAATTTTTCTTTCATTTTTAAAAATTATTATGTTCAAAATAATATTGCAATCATATTAATTTTTTTTTAAGAAAAAGGCAGTTTTTAGTTGCTGGTCATCACACTTGCTTGATTCTTTCCTTTAATGATTTGGCAAATGATCTCCCAGGGGAAAAAAAAAAAAGAAAAAAAAAAAAAGAAAAAAAGAAAAAAAAAGTAATAAACTGCTTTCTGCCACTTCTCTGTGAATTGATCCTGCTCCTTCTTCATGTATTGTTGATCTTCTAATTTAATCACTTGTCCAGAGGGCACATGCAATTTTTTAGGAAGTAAAAATGTCACACAAGAAAAAAGAAGGAGGATGAGAGTGGAAATAGCTTCCCTTGCCAGGCTGTGTGTCCTATATGGGAAGCATCACCCAGCACAGGCACTGCCTTGGGCAGGGAACTGAAGTGATGAAGAGGAGCCTGCCTTCATCCTGCCAGCACCACTGTCACCAAGCTTGGCCAGGGGAAGCATAAATCATTCAAGGGCCAATGGACAGGCAGCCAGGAATACATCAACACAGCCAGAATGATATCAAGAGTTTTCTTTTACCAGAAAACCTACCTAAAAATAGTCTGGGGAGGGCAGAGGGGAGTGCTCTGTGCCAGCAGCCCTGGCCAGCACTGCCACCTCTGCAGGGGCAGCAGCAAAAGTGATTTTCCACAAGTGAGAGTGAGGAAGTGAGTGTGTGGAGTGCTGGTTCACAGGGGCAATGACTGGCCACGATCTGCAGCCTTTAGCTGTGTTTGCCACAGCAACCTCTGGCTTTCATGTGCCCAGAAAGGCAGAAGCTGAAGGGTTAGGCATGGCTGTGCTTGTGGATGCAGCACTTTAATGAATTATTGAATTATTTTGTGTGTTGGTTGGTTGTTTTTTGTTGCTGTTGTTGGTTTGTTTTTTTTTTTTTTTTAAGGTCAGGAGTTGCTGCTTTAAAATGCTCTGTAAAAAGCAGATGTGTAAATCTATTAACTTTTAAAGTGCATTTTCACAAGGGACAGAAAACCCATTCAGCTCTGGTGCCAGCCCAAACCTGCACCCCTGATGGTCACCCCACAAAGGTGTTCAGCCCTTCAAACCTCCCCTGTGAAACCCAGCCACCTCTGTGGGAGCTCTGCACTGGGATTCCCCAGCCACCGTCTGTGTGGAGGGGGCACAGCACCGCTCCTCACTTTCAGCCCCCAGGTCCCTCTGCCAAGGGACCAGAGAAGATCTGCATCCCTGGGAGAGGACAAGCAGCAGTGGGCAGCAATTTCTGCACGTGGATGCACAGCTGTGGGGTGCCCAAGGAAGGGATGGGGAGCTGCAACAGGCAGCAGTTCGGAACAGGAGGTGCAGGAGGAGAAGTGGCCAAGAAAGTCCTTTCTAGGGAGTTTCCATGAACATCTGCAATGTGCAAAGCCAAGCTGGGACACGTGCCCACAGCCTGATGTACAGACCTCATCCAAATCTACTCCTAATCTTCTCCAGGCTTAGCTGGGCTGATGCAGGCTGCAACATCTGACAGTTTGTCTCCTGAGACCCAGCAGAAAATGGGGATGTCCTTGGGCTTTCCAAACCTGGGATTGCTCCACATCCCCACGTCCTCCCCAGGTCACTCCTGGGCACGGGCTGGAGCAGCAAATGGGGCTGGGACCAAAATAGAAAGTGCCTAGAAAGTGATGGCAGCCAGGGTCTGCATCTGCCTCCACAGGGTTTGGGTCATGTCTCCTGGGGTTTAAAAAAAGCAGCAGGATGAAGGCAGGCAGTCCTTCAGGCCAAGTCCTCTGTTGGTATAAATGGCCACGGTCCCCCTGAGCAGAGTTCAATCTATTTATACCAGCGAAGAATTTGGCCCCTCGGATAGAAGAAATCCTGTACTCTGCTTTGGCTCTCTGAGCTTGTGCCCTGCAGAGCCACAAGACTGTGTGTCCATAGAAAGGAACAACAAAAGGGAGCCTTTCCACTAAGCACTGTTTCGCAAAAAAAATGTGGATACAGGGAAAGTCAAAGTTTTCACAGGAACACACCCATCCTGATTGGACTTTCTTCGGAAAATTGTTTTTCAGCAGGCTTGTACCATAAAACTCTCCCCGGCAAAATTTGTCCCCTGCCGAAGCAAACAGCTGAGTTCAAGCCACGCAGAGCACCAGGGATGGGAAAAAAAATGAAGGGTAAGAAACCCAAATTCCAGCTCTCGCTCTGCCTGTGGGACTTTCACCCGCAGGGAAGCATCTTACTAATGGGCGATTTGCTCATCCAGGGTGTTCCTCTCTCCAGGAGGGTGGAGAGGGAATTTGATTTGCTTGTTTGTTTTAGAAAAGCTTTGAAAAGCTCTGGCTTCCTCTCAAATTCAGGGGAAGAGCTGCAAAAATCTCAACACGCCCCCCCCCAAATAAACAAAAACCCAACCCCAAAACCTTCTTGGGTTTTGAAAGCTTTTTCCTACCCCGTTCCAGAAGAGGCTGATAATTGTAGAGCATTTCAATTGCAGAAAGTCTGACTATTGAGTCAAAGAGTCTTTTTGAGCCTAACCAGATGTGTGGGGCTTTTGTAAGTCACTCTCAACATCACAGCAGCTCAATATAGTTAGCATTGATCAGAATTTTCATTGCCAGTGGCTGTAAATATGTCTGTATGCATCTCACTGCAGAGACCCCTGCAAGCATCTAGGAACCAAAACTTTCCCCTCCACACCCCAGCCTCCGAAATGAGATTATGCACTGATTGCATAATTACTGTATAACAAGGTTTGCTCAGCCCCTCCGTGCACAATGCCTGTTTTCATAGCATTTAATAGGAGAGACATAATAGGCACCAGCTTGAATAGCCACATGCCAACGAGGCATTGCATTTCCCAAAGCAGCTTGAGTCTGCAAAATCTGGTCCAGCTGCTCAGCACACAGAAGGGTGACAAGCGAGCGACTCCCAGCCTGAGCTGGGACAGGAATTGGAATGTGCTTGGGGAAACAATCCCCTTCCCCAGGCTGGGGTGGGCTGGCTGGCTTCTAGCACTGGCTGGGTTGCTCCTTCAGGCTACCACAAGCCAGCTACATTAATGCTGTGGCCTTCACATGTGTTTTGCCTGCACCAGCATTTGCAAAGCTGGACTGATAATGCTCTCACTAATTTTGCTCCGTCTGCTGCTGCTCTGGTCTTTCCTCTTTGCTCTGAGTGAATGATTTAAAATGGCTCAAATCCCACACAAGGCTTGTTTTTGTAATGAGTTAGGCAGCAAATTTGCTCATGTATTCAGCCCTGGCTTCATCCTGAGTGGTACGGATCTGGAACAGCCCATAAACAGCAATTTGCTCATCTTTTAAGCTCTATTGTTTAGGCAATGGGTTTTACTTGGATGGTTGAAGGCCAGCCCTCTCTTCGCACAAAATGTTTTCTGTGCTCCAACAATAACTACAACCCTTTCTTTCTGCTTTGCATTTATTTGCAATTAAAATAAATGGACCAAATGCTACCAGATGAAATGAGCACGACATTCCTTGTTGACTCACCCACAGCTCCACAGGTCCCCTGGCCCCGAGGTCGCTGCTTGTTCTCTCTGCCCGTTGCACATTGCTGATGTCTTGGCTCTCCTTTCCTAAAACACAGGTCCTTCAGGGACTTACTGGGTCTTTTCTCAGCCTGTCTCTGGAAGGGGCACGGTGATGGTGCACAGTAGTTACAGCAGGGTTCTGCACACACGGGATTATTCTGGGGAATGTGAAGGAGCAGAGCTGGGACCTGTGTCCCTGTGACAGTAGAGCTGTCCATAAGTGTCTGCCCGTTCAAAGAAAAGATTATGGACCTGAGCTGATTGAAGGTAATTTTTTAAGGGTTAGGTTGAAACCCTTAGGTTGAAGCATGCTGTCTGGAAAAAAAAAAAAAAAAAAAGTGAAGCATTTTGAGAAATTTTCAGGCTCTTTAATGTCAAACACATACACTTCGGGGAAAGAGGTTTTCCTGTTCTCATCCTTTCGTTATCCACCATCTCCTCCAACTCATGGCTCGAAGTGACTCAGATCATGCTCCTTGGTTGGCCACCGTGCACTGCTGTGATTTGTCTCTCTGGTTTGGCAAGTGCCTGGGGAAGTGCCCAGAACAGCAGCTGGCCCCAGCACCAGCTGGGCTGGCAGTGGAGCAAGAGAGTCAGGACAGGACAAACTCAGGGCAGCACAGACATGCCTGTGCCATGCTGGAGAAATCCACCTTCCTCACTATTTTCTGTTGGTGATATAACCAGCAGAAAGCTATTTGGAGATAGACTTTCTAAGTCTTAAGGCTACTGAGAATGTAATGCCCTTGTTAAAGTTCTTTACACTTTCTTACTATGCTCACTCACCACCATAAGTTGATTTGCAGCTTTCATGGAAAGGCTGGCAAAGTGAGTTCTCCTGGTGTAGCTTTATGAGCAACACCAGAACCCTCAGCTGCACTGAGCCACTCTGGGATGGAGAGAAGTGGAGACCGATCTGGGACGGATAGCCCTGGAGATGGACCTGGGATGGAGAGCCCTGGAGATGGACCTGGGATGGAGAGCCCTGGAGATGGATCTGGGATGGAGAGCCCTGGAGATGGATCTGGGATGGAGAGCCCTGGAGGCACAGACAGTCAGCAAACATGTGGGGCAGGAGAGGAAATGCCAACGATTCCCAGGCAGACCTTCACTCCTGCCAAATATGCCACTGGGCCTTTTCATATCCCTGCAGAGGAGATATTTCTGAAGGTTTTGCTAGACCTTAGGAAAAAAATCTAAAAAAATCTTAAAAAAATAATTTTTAAGGTCCTTCTAGAGAGATGTACTGAGCAGAAGAGGAGTGTGGCCGTTTAGGTCGGCCTCTGTCCCACCAGGTCAGCCTGAGCCCAAACAAGCCAAAAGTTCTGGGCCAGAGTGGTCACGGTGTTTTCAATTCATCTATTTTTATCAAAGCACATGGGTGGCTCTGAGCATGGATGCATTTGGCACCCAGGCGTACCAACCCCGTGATTGCTCCCAGCTGCAGGCACAGCCACGGTGAGAGGGCAGGGGAAAAGCCACAGTGAAACAAGGAGCTCGCTGCACAGAAAATGGACATTTTGACAGGCTCCCATCTCATATTAGAAATGTTTTGATTTCGTTTCCTCTGCAGAACATAAACAGATTTTGAAACCTCAGAAGTTGCCATGAGACAAAACCCGCTGTTTCCTGGCCAGCTCTAACTGTGGCTTGAGACCAGCCCTTGCCTATTGAAGTCAGAAGTTACACAAGGGAGGATCCTGGCTCAGCACGGATTTGTGTGGAGAAATGTGATTTGCCACTATCTCTTTAAGCAAAGTTAACTCTTCAGATAAAGATTTTTTTTTTTGTGTCTGTCTGTCTTTACTACCAGCAAAGTGTCGTAGAGGCAGTGTGACAATGGGAAGGGCTGATGTGAAGATGTGTGCCTGTGTGGCATGTGATGTAAGCATGGCAATGCCCTGCTTTTATCCCCTGGGGTGTTGGGATCTGAGTGCAGCCATGGGGCAACATTCCTCGAGCCCCAAAACAGCACAGCCACCCCAAGGACTGAGCTGAGCCTGAAACAACATCATCACCTTCCTCCTGTGGGAAGGGTGCTTCCTTCTCTCTGTCCTCGAAATCCACAGGCTGAGACTTTTTGAGTTGTCTTGGAGATTTTAATACCAGCAGAAGAGGAAAAAAAAAAAAAAAAAGGAAAGAAAAAAAAAAAGAAGCAATGAGCCACTCAATTCCTGCAGACAGCTTTGAAAATATCAACCTTGACAACTTTGAAAATATCAGCCTTGTATTTCTGGGCAGCTCAGGAGCTCAGGAGTGCTGACAAAGTGGGCAGAATTAGGGAAGAGCAAGAAAAATGATGAAGTGCTTGGGCAGAGGGGCTTGGCATGGTGGAAGGAGGCACTAAGGGTTGCATGACTGCACTGGAAGAGGAAAATATCCAAGGGGCAAGAGAGGGGTTGGACAGGGGTGGTTGGTGTCAAGAAAAATAAAAGCCAACAGTGGCAACATACCAGGAAACCTTTCCTCAGTCTGAACTTCAACCCATTGTGAAACCTCCCCTCTGGGGAAATGCTGGAAACCCCCGAGGTCATGTCAACAACAGTGGGGCTGGCTGGAGCCACAGGAGGAAATACAGCTCTGGAGAGAGCTGGTGTACCTGGGCTCTTCTGATTTATCTGATCACATCAAAGCAACCCATCCTGCAGTGCAGGCAGGGACCTGACTGGCAGCCAGGTTTGGCAGAGCAGGGGCAGGAAAAGCCAATTTTGCAACTGGCTGGTTGAGTTACAACAGGAGTGCACAGACCCACTGCCTGTACAGGCAGTAAATCTACAGGCCAGTGTTTTTCTTTAGGATCAAGGCTTCATCTAAGAGAAAATCCTTAGATTTCACTGTCTGGTACCAAACAAGTTGATAGCACTGCCAAGGATTTATAAATATAGGACTTCTTTCAAAATAATCAGCACTGCTCTTGACCTGAATTCATGCTGTTAGGTTTTTCATCCCCTCTCATGACAATTTTGTTTTATCATCCCCGCCACTACACAGATTTTTCTGCAATGACTAATTTTGAAGATGGTGAGCTCACTGCTGAAAAACAGCATCAGAAATGTGTGGTTATCAGGAGCAATGGGTGCCAAAGGCACAAATCTTACAGCTGTGTAAGGGGAAGCGACGACAGTCATCTGAATACAGAATTACTTGCATCCCATCTTTGTCCTAGTGCCTCTGTAAAAGAAAAACAATCCTTTTTATTTTTTTTACTGTCTAGGGAATAACATCATAAACCAAAAAGTCCCTCCAAGCGACTGTTAAATTTCCTTTGTGGTGTCTGTAGCAATCCCTTAAAGGGTTAGCTCTGAGCGTTTCTTAATTTTGCAAGGATAACACAGGAAACTACTGCAATTGTGTTGGGTAAGTACACAGATTGTTTTTTCAATGAATTCTTTGTGTCTTTGATTTCCATTTATACTTCTGCATTCTGGTGCACCTAAGGAAATATTTCTGGGAGGAGCTAGGGAAAACTGTTTTTTTTTTTTTCTCAGAACTGACATTTTGAGTATTTCCAGGCAGCTTTCAAGTTGACTGAAAAATGAGGGTCATTGTTTGGGAGAAAAATTACCTGGTTTATTCCACATTTTCCCAATATACAAATTTAAAATCTCAGTGATGTTTAGGAGCTCCAAGGTGTTTATTTCTTGCCTGGGCTCTGCAGTGCTCGTCCATGCTGCTCTTGAGGAAAGATGAGAGTTATGTGATGTATCAGATCCATCGTGGCTGAAATTATCTGAGAAATCATTGCAGACCCCTTTTTCTTGCAAGAAAAATGGAATTTTTCTCTGCCAGAAGGTAAATAGAGCTATCAGGTTTTGACCACAACAAATCTTCAAACAGGGACAGCAGAAATCACGTTCTGTGATTGCTTTTTCATGTGCCATTGATTGCTATGGCGATCCCATTGCCAAATCCTTCGGTATCTGAAAGGCCGGGTAATTGTTATTTTTAAAGCCTTAAACCACAGCCTGTGCCTCCTGAAACCCTCGATACTGACTGTGCCGGCTCTCAGGTTTCACTTTTTGCACGTTTGTGGAGATTTGGGGAGTTTCCAGCCCAGCGAGCAGCAGGGCTTGTTCATCTTAAGGCAGATGCTTCCAAAACGCAGTGGGAGCAGGGCACACATGTTTCCAATTATCATATAAGAATAAAAAATAATAAAAAAAAAACCAAAACCCAAAACATTCTTCGAGGTTTCCAGACTTAGGCCTAAGTGTTTACAAAACTGGTTTCAGCTTTTAAGAATGTATTTCCTGGCTTTGAAGTGGAGCCGTTTGACTTCATGGGATGTTGGATGTGATCCCCGACTGCTCCTGGAGCTCCAGTGCCAGAGTGGTTCGGAGCAGGGGCTGATACCCAGAGCTCCATTCCTGCTCTGCCAGGGATGGGAGGGCTGTCCCAGCCTGCCAGCCCCTCAGACTGCAATATTTTATAAGGGTTCTTTGGGGTTTTTTAATTCCGTTCCACAGGATACGAAATGCTGCGCTATTTTCCCGTCTCTGAGGAGGTTTTGGCCAGCCCCAGTTAGGAGGCACATTTGTATTCAGTGGTGTAAGAAATAAAAACTCCAGAGTATCCTCAAAATCACAGTGGGGAAGCAGAGACAATGTGCTCTCTTGGGATACCAGGGCTGGATCACTCCCTGATGTGACTTTCTCCATGTTTTTTTCCAAAGCCATTATAAACACCATAAAAAAGCACCAGTCCAAATAGAGTTTATTGTATATTAACACTTGTATATTAAGGTTTTAAATATATATTATGTCCTTTTCGCCCTCTGTTCTTTTCCTTCTTCCATTAGCAGAGAAAACTGCTGTTTTATTTTATTTCCCTTCACTTCAGCACTTGATGTACCTCCACGAAAACCTGCAGTTATTCCATAAAATCAGTCACTGAGGTAAATAATAACAATCTTGCCCCATAAACCTGCTGAAACTGTTGAAATACAGCAAAAGATTAGAGCAATCATTATTAATATAAACTATGAGAAAACAGAACGTTAGCTGGATCTGTTATAAAAAAGGATTTTTTTTTTTCCAAGTTGGTTTTAATTTCAAATAAATAACAGAAATATTTTTTTCTGGGAACATGAAGGATAGTTTTATAGCCTCAGTCTATCAGAAAAAATGCCCCATTGGCTCTGTTCTCTGCTGCACATGCTGAAGATCTCAGACTCTAAAGCACAACAGCTTCTCTTCTTCAGATACAGGGTGAAAATACTGATAATGAACATTTCATAAAAGCACAAAGACCTTTATCAAAGGGAGGGATGCATAATGCATTTTCAGCGTTATTATTATTATTGTGGCACTTGCCTTTACACAATTATTATTTGATGTTTAGGTTTGCTTGGGAGGAACATCTGAAAAAGATCTTCTAAGTCAAATCCAATGCCTTTAAAAGGCACTTAATGAATTTTTCTTGCTGTGTTTATGTTGAGAGGTTATTTGTTTGGAGATCATATGTCATTTTTTTGTGCAAAGCATTTTAATTTTTAAAGTCTATTAGTGAGATTACTTATGCAATGGGTATGTTTTTCCCCAGTTCTGCAGGAGTCTCCTGCATGGTGATTTAATGCCTTTGAAACCTGCCTGGCTGCCCTGGAGACCATTTTTTTCTTAATTGGTGGAGACACAGATCCAGTCTTTCCAGAACATGCCAGACGTGTCTGCACACACCAGCATGAGGACCTGGGCATCCTCAGCCCCTCTGTGCTGCAGGGACATGGAAGGGTTTGGAAATGCCCCATGGGAACAGAGTTTTTGACCTCTCCATGGGCTTCTTTTGAATAAACCCACTGCGGTTAGGTGGAGCCTCCCAAAACAGCCATCATCTGGGGTGTGGGGAGCCAGAATCTGTTTTTTTCACAGTAATACTAAAATCAATTTTTTCCTCTTACTGTTGATTCCACTCCCTGATTTCCTGAGGAATTCCTGTGAAGTTCCCCCAGGAGTTGCACATGGGAGAGGACAACCATTTCCAGGTCAACTCAAATACATCATCTTAATTATATACAGCAAATTTTCATGCCCTCATGATGTGAGAGGCAGGAGGTAGGCACAGCACTGGAGCCACTCCACCCATGGTGCTTCTCCTGCACATGGGGGAAGTAAATAAAAGCAATGCTGGGAGCAGGAAGGGTCATATCCTGTGCTTCCCTCAGCCTTCCCAACCTGGTGCCCTGCTGGTCCGTGTCCATCACTGAAAGGTGATGTCTGGGAAAACCACTGGGAGGGGGAGATCGATTTTCACCTGGGGATTCAGTTCAGCCTCCCTTCTACACCACCCTGACAATTTAACTGATGGAATACTAAACCATTGGTATTTTAATTAAATAGCGTGGACCAAACATCTGAGAACCAGGCAGGGCACAGGATTTTATTATTAGGGGTTTTTTCTCCCTTCTTAGTGTCTCTTTTAACATTGCAAAGGCTGCCAGGACCCGAGTGGCGCTAACGCAGAAAACGTCACTTTAAATTGAGAAGTTTATCACTTCAGGACTTCTTTTGCCTCCCTTCTCTGCCCAGTCGGTGTCTGGCAGCACAACCTCGTCTCTCATTAGCGCCGAGGCAAGAGACGAGGCCGTGCTTGGGCGATCTGACAGTTCAGGCCCTTGTTTTTACGGATTGCCTTCAGCAGCTGAACTTGTCAGACATTTTAGATGGAAGGAGCAGAAGTGAGTAATGGAGGCATCTGATTATAGCCATAAAATTCACCCGACCCCAGAAGGATGCGTAGCTGCTCCAGAAAATCCCAAGCAGATATTTTAAGGCGTTTGCAGGCTCCCGGGCTGCCAAGGTTGCTGCCAGCAGTAATAAACTCCCAGGATCCGATCCCAGTGTACACCCAACCCAGCCCGGCCCAGCCCAGCCCAGCTTGGCCCAGCCCAGCCCAGCCCATCTTGGCCCAGCCCAGCCCAGCTTGGCCCAGCCCAGCCCAGCCCAGCCCAGCCCAGCCCAGGCCAGCCCGGCCCAGCCCGGCCCAGCTCGGCCCAGCTCGGCCCAGCCCGGCCCAGCTTGGCCCAGCCCGGCCCAGCTCAGCCTGGCCCAGCCCAGTCCGGCCCAGCCCGGCCCAGCCCAGCCCAGCTGGCTGTTTATTTGGGTGAGGTGTGGAGGACAGAAATTCCTTTTTGCTGATTTTCACTCCCCATGGCAGGGTCTGTGCAGAAACCCAATAATCAGGGCTGTTGCCAAGTCTTAATTCTACTGCTGTTCCCTTGGGGGATTGGCGTGAGTGGGGTTTTCAGAGCTCCTCAGGGTCTCTTTGGAGAACAACAGTGTTCTGAGATCCCCGAGATGCCATTGCATGGCTATATCAGATAAAGCACTTGGACCTCTGCCTTTGGCAACCGAGGAGAAGCAGAAGTGGCCAGAAAACCATACAATCATGGAATAACCTGAGGTGGATTGATCATTGAGTCCAGCTCCTGGCATTGCACAGGACAACCCCAGGAATCACACCATGTGCCTGAGAGTATTATCCAAATGCTTTTTGAACTCTGGCAGGATTGAAGACGTGACCATATCCCTGAGGAGCTGTTCCAGTGCTCAACCACCCTCTGGGTGAAAAACCTTTCCCTAATATCTAACCTAAATACAGGGATGCCTCTGGTACTGGCAGCACTGGCCCATCTGCTCTGCCCTCCAAGCCAGCTTGGTTTCACTCCTCAAGGTGTGGAGGCTCAGGAAGCAGAGGCCTTTCTCTTTCCTACCTGAATTTTACCTTTTGCTCACATTTTAACAGCACTGATAACAGCTTTTCACTTTGCTTTGTTTCTGCAACAGACAAACGAGGATGATTTCAGTGTGGGATCGAAGCAGGAGGGAGCAGATTTCTCCTCCCATGCTCAAATTCCTAAAACTGGGCATGTGTGTCCTGGAAGCAGAAGGATGGTCCGATCATGATGCATGGAGACATAGAGGAATGCCATAAAGCCAGACAGCACTGAACTGGCTCCAAATGCTGCTCTCAGTTTCTTCCCCAAGTTAGTAGGCGAGTGGCCACATCTCCACATGGAGGTCGGACTGACCTTGGAAAATGTAGGCAATGCAGCTCACCCTGTTTGTAAACTGAGTCCAACTCCAGGAGCTGTAAGATGAGGTGGCCCAAGCCAGAAACCTCAACCCCATGACCTGACTTGGTCAGCCCTCCATGACCCTGAGACAGCTAAACCCACACTTTATCATGAAACAGCAGATCTTGTGTCCTTTTGTGGTCATCCTAGCCAAGGTCAAATTGGCACAAGGGGGTTGATGCTGAGACTGAGTGAAAAATTTCTGTTTGTTGAGCTGACTGAGAGGCTGAAGGCACTGGAAGGAGGGAGACACAAGGCTGACACAGAGCAAGGAAAAACTAATGGCTTTTAGTGTTTCTTGTTTATTTTGCCCACTTGGAACACCTTCTTTTGAGGATTTTTTTTGCCTTTTTTCTTTTACGGCAATTACCTCTGATTATTTCAAACTCTTAGCATTCAGAAATGGAGCGTGATTATCTCTTTCCAATATTCTTCCCGGGTTTTTGATTTCAAATTCATCCAATAAACCCAACCTGAATTAATGAGCCTGCCTAGGCAGTTTTTAGATGAAAGCAAAGGCAAGGAGACATTCCTGCTTTTGCTGCTGCTCGTCAATGCCCACCAGGCACCTCATGCTGCTATTCCCTGAAAGTAATAGGAAATAGTCCCAAAGAGTGAGCGCTGCCCTAGCAGGACCCCTTTTTCCCAGTTATCAGAGGACACCTGATGGTATTAGCAGCAGCAGAGCAGTGGTGTTTTGTCTCCCGTGGTTTATGTGCAATTACAGGAAGGGCAGTTCATGCCCAGGCGCTGCCAGAAGCAGTGCCTGCTCCACCACGTTCAGCCCTGCTGCCAGCACCTCCCTGCCTCCCATCAAAGAGAAACGTGAGGAGCTGTTTCACCAGATCTGAGGGAAGCTTTTGACACAGTTAACTGTAGCATATTAATTAACAAACTTCAGCACCGAGGCTCCTCTGATGCAGCTCTCACAGGGTTTCACAGCTGAAGTGAAGGAGGAGGAGGAGGGAGGGGATGATCACGGCTCTGGGTCCTTCACCTTCACAGAGATACAGCACCCAGGGACAGCACCAGCAGCCGGGGTGGTGGTCCAGGGTGCTGGGAGGGGATGGAGCTGCAGCATCCCCCACCCACCTGGCCAACCTCACCCTTCTGTTTTCTTGCAGCCCCGGTATCCCACAGAGGGGCTCCTCACTGTGATTCGCTCTGTGGATTTCTAAGGAGATGGACAAAACCAGGTTAGAGCAGGGGATGCCTGGCTCCTGCTGCCCCACATCCCAGCTTGGCTGTGTCCATATTTAGACCCATTGTGCTTCTGTGGTCCTGTATTCCTGCAGAAACCTAAACCAAGGGAAAATGGGGCAGTAGATGACAGCAATGTCACCATGGCCCCAATGCACAGCAACTGCAGGCCATGGAAATTGGGTCAGCTTCTTCTGGTGTAAATCAGCACTCCTTTGCTGAAGCCAGTGGAGTTAAAAGAGTGCAAGAAAGACCAAAATTAGGTCAATCAGATGCACAGCTCCTTTTATGCAGCAACGTAACCCTCTTCTTTCTTCCTACTATTCTGCACAGTCAAGTAGGTCAGAAGTATCTTCTGTCAGGCAGCTGGATCCACTGAGGTAGCTCTGAAATACTCTCCAAACCAGTGGGACATCAGGAAAAGACATCCTTGTCCTCTCCTGCCACTGTGGTCTCTGAGCACAGGTCTGAAGGGGAACAGACTTTCCGGGGGGGCTGATGAAAGTCTTAGTCTGGGTTCAACCAGACACAGGTAACCCACATGCTTAAATACCTCATTCATAGCAGTTGCATTCTGGGCAGCATTTTTCCATGGTCTGAGCTTGCAAGAGACATCACAGACACAATGAGGGGTTATTCTGGTGGCCCCCAGCAACCCCTGAGCCACCTGCACTGGAGCCCGGTCCCTGTGTGAGCAGTGGGATGTGCTACTGCAGGCTCCCACAGCTTCCACTGCCACTGGTGTTGGAGCATGCTTTCTTTCCCAAATAGTGCTAAAATAATTGGACCAGACCTCTCCTCAGAAAGCAGGGCAACAGCTCCTCCATTTCTCTGCAGAGCCTCTTCTACACAGCCTTCTGTACATATTTTACATGCCTTGAACCAGTGAGACCAGAACAACTGCTTAACACCCACTGGAAAATAAGCATAATTGAAACAAACTGGAAATAAGATTATTAGTGAAGCAATCCAGCTTCCTATTTTCATTCACCAGGAGCAGTGCCAAAAGGTAATTCTGAAGCTGGAGAAACTCTGTGAGGAACCGTGGTGGAGTCAGTGGAGCAGCACAGGGAGGGCGAACGTGGGTGAGAAATAGTCTTGAATTGCTGATCACAATTTTGTGATTCTGACTGAGAACTTTCTGCCTGAATCATAAAATAAATAAGGGTCCTGGAGCACCATGGCTTTGTACCAGCAGCCAAGGAGATGAAATCATGAGACTTTCAAAACCAGAGCTGCTCCCAAGTTTGGCAACTCCCCTCTGCGGTGAGGAATGAAAGCTGTGTGCCAAGTCAGACACAAATTACAAACAGTCCCAGAAACGGCAATTTCTTCTGCACCCAGCCTTTTTCAACATTTTCTCCTCTTAAATTGTTCCACATCTTGTGCCTGCCTTACCTTGTGTCTATGTGTGGTCTCTAGAGATCTGCAGACCATCTGCAATAGGTGACTAACACGTGTTAGCACCAGTTCTCCCCCTGGGTGTCTATGGAGCCAGGATGTGACAGGCTGGATAGTGAGGGGTCTTAATTGCTTATCACGCTGAGGCATTACTGTAATCACAACACCCATGTGACACAGTGATACTAACAACCAGACTTTGGTCCAACAGCAATAAAAATGAATAATACTAATTTCTGCAATTATTTACCACTCACAAGCAAATTAGCCTTGTCTTTGCCATACCTGAGACAGTAGATGCCACAAAATACCTTCAGTGCCATCTAGCTACTAAGTTACTTGGAGAGATAAATTTGCAACTCACACTAATTGCCATGAGGCCCATCAGTGGCAGTGTCCTGTTGCAGCAGCTGATGCTCTGCCCTCGGGGGTCTAATCAGGATGGTAATGAAAGCCACAGAGATAATTTGCAACCATAGAAAACTCTGCTTTAAATGGATGCTTATCTAAAGCAGGGCAAAGTGAATTCCTCAGAATGATGACTGAATGAATAAATAACTACATGCACCCCAAACCCACAGGATATTTCCTTCCACTTGTAAAGGCACTTCAGTATCTCCAGTTCCTCTGAAATTGCCAAGAAGGAGCAACAGAACTTTTGTGGTTTAGCTTTAGTTTCATGGAGATGTAAAGAAGCTATGAAAAGTACCTCCCTCGCTTTCTACTTCCCTTGGGTTCCATGTCCATCTCCATATCCATCAGGTTCCAGGACCTCCGTGTCCATCACTGAGGTACTGGAGTATTTTTTTATCCCTGATCACCTCTGAACTGCTAGATTTTTATAGAGAATACAATGATCTTCAAAATTCCATGGGCCTATTTTACTGGTGGTGGCTCCACTGGCTAGCTGTGATGAGTGCACCCACAACTATGTCCACACCACAGCCAAGTGGTTTTGTGCCAGGCTGGTGGCAGGCTGGGAGGTGGATGCATACTGAGGAATACAGCAGACGTGTAGCTTACCCTAGATAACTCACTCTGAACAGAGCTGGTTTTTTACTTTTTCCACCCCTGGCCCAGACTGTGGGCTGTTGCCAGGCGTTTTGGTGTGTCCTAGAACAAGTTCCTTAGCAAAAAGCTAAGAGAAGCAAAACAGAATTAATGTCAAAGAGCGGTTGTTTTTATGACATACTGCATTTTGGTGAAGTTATTCCATTTATGGTGTGATTTGTCCAGATAAAATCTGTCTAGAAATGACCTTATGGTCTGGGTATGATGCTGATACAAGGATGCATGTGTGCTTGTGCTCCCACAATGTCAAACAGCAACGCTTGAACAAGGATCAGCTCCACAGATGGAGCAGGCAAGTGCCCCTGCCCACTCTGCAGGTCTGACCCTGCTCTGGGAAGTGAAATCAGTCCAACCAAGGGAAGATTCCCTGGCTGTGGCAGCAGCACACATCCAGCAGTGATGCCAAACCCACTGTGTCAGAAGAGATCAGTGCCTGTTGGAGCACAGTGAGGACTTCCTCTTTGCAGGCTCTCACCTTAATGCTGGAGAGTTTATCCAGGCCAGACCAGATTGTCATGGAATCACAGAATTATTAAGGTTGGAAAAGACCATTGAGTCCAACCATTATTAACCCAGTAACACCATGTTCACCACTAAATCATACTCTTAGGTGCCACATTCGCATGGTTTTTTGCAAATCTCTAGGAGCAAAGAGCATCAGCCATTTCAGGGAGCCCAAGCCAGCTTCTGCTGGCTGACAATGTGTCTGTAACATCAAAGTCAGTGCAAAAGTTTTTGGAGCATATTAGTAATTGAAATTAGTGCTGAGGACGATACTCATTTTGTATGGATGGACCTCAGCAGTGTGAAGTGGGTCTTTACAAGAGCATCTGTGTGGCACCTACAAGGAGAATTTTAATTGTTCCTTAAAGCTTTCCCTGCAAAAGGTAGATTTGAGCATGACAAAAGCTGGTAGTTCAAGCAGAGAAGGCCTACAGCCCTCAGGTGTCTCTCTGAGCTGGAATTACCATATAGACACTTAAATAAAAATGAGCCCAGCACAGGAACCTGACACCACATCTCACTCCAAGCCCTACTGATTTACACCAGCCAAAAAGAGACCTGACCTGCAGGACCAAACCTGGCCCATGGCTATATCCCGGCAGCTGTGGTGATTTAGAAGCTCTGTCAGTGTCAGTCACCAGCGGGTCTCGTTGAAAGCCAGATTTATCTTGTAATCTGCACTAGAGGCGTAAACTGCTACTGCTGCTCCCACACAAAATAAATCAGCCCAACGCAGCCTGGAGCTGGTGGCTGTGAGCTCCAGCCCTCACTCTGATTTATACATCCTTATGTTAAAGTCAGCGGTGGCCAGACGTGGGCAGGAGTCCTGTCTCCCCTCCCAGGCAGAGGAACTCCAACAACAGGGTGGCACTGGGGACAGCATGGGGACCTGCCTGTCCCAGGACAGCAATGAGCCCTTGGGTCAGCCTGATCCAGCCTTCCAGTGCCTGGCCACAGCTTTCCCAAGCTGTGGCAGCAGGAGCAAGAGCTGCTGTGAGGGGGGTGACTGAGCAGTGCTGCTGTCCTGCCCAGGGAGGGGACCCTGCTTTGCTGGGGGAATGCCTGAGCACACGGGGTTAACTCAGCCTGCAGGCTCACCGTTATTTTAGGCATCTTTCTCTGGTTCTGAAACAGAGGCTGACGAAACTCAGGAAGAAAGATAATAGTATAATACCCACCCAAATGTAGTCTCAGGGAGCGTGAGCCTCCAACTCTTACGATTTCAGCAGTTCTCCTCTCCTCTTTGGAATTTTTTATCACATAACATAAAGAACATTGTTTTCTCTTTCAGTCCTGCACAGCACACACCACCACTGTCCTGTCACTGCCCTGGCACACTCCCTTTGGAGACAAAGCAAAAGCCCCAGGACATGGGCAAATTTTGAAGCCTATCTGGCAAAGGGAGTGCAGGATTTGGGGATACATCAGCAAATTGGTGATTGCCACACTTCCAAACAGGGCCACAGTGGTGGGGTTTTGGCAAGCGGTGACCCAGGAGCCAGAGGTAGGACGATGCTGTTTTCCTGCCTACAAGTTGGTGGCAGCCTGTGAGAGCCCACCCTGATGAAACAACATTGATCCAAGTGTTGTGCTGGAGTCTGCACATTCCTAGGTGTCGGGTGAAGCCACAGGGGTTTTGGCAGAGCAGCCACAGCTACACCCGGTCCCTCCACAGATACCGTTGGCAATTTCAGGCAGTGAAATAACACCCTGGCAGTGCCAAAAGCCACAGTGATTAGCAACAGTGTAAGTAATCAAGTAACAGCTCTTTTCCACAGCCCAATGACCAGATTGTCAAACATGCAAAGAGTAGTAGCTGAAATTGATTGCAGCTCACATGGATAATTTCTATCAGAATTATGTTATTGTATTAAAACAGTGATGCATAATGTATGGCCGTGCATCTCTGCAATAAACATCTTACATTTAATTTAAAAATCTATGAGTCATTAGAAAAGTTCTCTCATTATGTTGCACAGACCTTTGTTGAGTCAGCAGCAGAAGAGACTTTAAAAAAATTGAATCAGATGGATGTGAAATACCTGAGCTGGGTGTGACCTGAGCACTGTGTGACTGCGTGTGCTGAGTGGAACAGCCCACCCTGGGGGGCCACGTGCTATGCAGAAAGTGGACATCCCTGCTCTGCACTGCAGGCTTGTTGTGCAACAGGCTCGTAGTAGCAGAGGAGAAATCAGCGTGTCTGATCCTGAAGCCCTTGCAAAGGTTCAACTTCCATGAGGTTCCACTGACACTTGCAACACAGGTGAAATTGCCAACTAGGAGGAGGGTTGCATCAAACGTGCAGCCAGGGTGGTTTCAATCGGCACTTGCTGGGAGCTGTGGGCCTGCAGTCACTGCATTTTACAGCAGGGAGACTCATTCTGATTAAACTCACTCCCTTTCCTGTGTTGGGTAATCTCTCCCTGCCACTCAGAGAAACCCTTTGCACCTCTCTTTGCAGACCTCCACATGTCTGTGTGTGTGGCAGTTCAGGCACCACATCACGCCCCTGCTTTATTTATTCCGTGAAGTATAAAACCACATAGAAGATGTTTGAGGTTATCTGAATCTTGAACTCCTAAACAAAGGGTTCCAGCGTGGGCACCAACACCACATGAGAGCAGCCAAATGGATCTCCTCGTTCGGGTTCTTCCTCCCAGCCCTCTGTACTGACAGCAGCTCCTGCACTCCGCTCGCTGCCTCCCAGCAGGGTGGATCGGCTGGACACGACAGAGAGCTCAGCCAAAAAGTGGAGCTCAGAGCTTGATTCAGTGTGAAAACCACCATCAGCTGGGGGCCAGGTGTGGGCAGGCGGTGGGATTTTTTTTGCCAGGTGAATGGGGCTGGTCAAGGCGCTGGTGGCAGGCGGCGTGGCGGGGTGGTGCTGCAGAGGTGCTGTGGGAAACCAGAGCACCCCGAAAGGAGAGTGAGCTCCCAGAGGCAGCAAAAGCAGCCAGCAGACCTGAACTTCCTTATTCCTTATTTCATACACTCTCTAAACTGATCTCTTCTTTGCCTTCCCCCGAGTTTTATATCCTAGAATTTTACTGGGTAATCTTTCCTCTCCATGGACAAGGAAGGTTTTAGGGAGCTTTAGGATAATAAAAGCATTGGATAAAAGGAAAGCGGTGGGGTTTTCAGGTACTGTGCAGAACTGTGCAATGGCAATTTGGAGACAGAAGGGCTATTTCTGGCACTGATGTCACTCTGCCTTGGGAATTCTTCTTCCATCCTTTCCTGCCTGAGGGGCTCACATGCCACCTTCTCTGCAGAGGCACTTACTGCCCATCCAAGCACCTCACACAGCACAGAGGAGGCTTTTTCATTACGTGCAGAAGGAACCAGAGATCTCTGTTGCTATCTAAACTTTACCAGCTTTAATATTTGCTGTTCTCAGGTTCCTGTCCAGCAGCCTGAGCAGCTTTCCACATAAAGACAAAGAGGTCGATCAATACTGAGCACAGCACACCGTGCTATTCATTCCCCCCCAAGAGGGGGTTTTACCAAAGCTGAATCACAGCAAAACCCTGCAGAAATGATAGTGATTCCAGACTTTAGTGGATATCACTGGGAAACAGAGTGGCCGTATGGATTTTCCACCTACCATCAGCTACTAGCAACACAACATGCTTCACTCCTGAGATGCACACTTAGGGTTGGGTTAAAAATAGATAAAGGAAGGAGAGCAGAGCACGGTGAGGTTGGGGTGTGATCAGCACAGGAGCCAATTCAGCAAGAAAGGCACTGGGCAGGGTTGATCCAGTGACACCCCTAGGCACAGGGCCATGGCTTTGCCCACTCCTCCTGGAAGTTGCTGCTTAGTAAAGCAATGGAGAAAATGCAACAGGGAGTAACAGCAGAGTGAAGCATGGATCAGATAAGGACTAACAGCATGCAGCTCTGACACACAAGGGTGTAGGGAGCTCCTGCAAATGGTGCCAAAACCTCACTTAAAAACACCTTCACTGGAGCATGGGGATGATACTTTGCTCCTCAGTGTTTGAGATGAATGGAGGATGCCCCACCATGCCTGTCTTAGCAAGGAAATGGCCTCACCTCCCCTGTGGCTCAAGTGAGGGTCTGTTCAGCTCAGAGGGGGATTGCCAGCCTGGACCTGGCAAGTGTGTTGCTGTTGTTAATCATGATCACAACTGACATGGAATGTGAGTCAGCAGGAACTGAAAAGTCCAGAAACAAGGCCTCCCTTCCAACCTTGGAGACCACCCCAGTGGTCTCAGTTGAATGCCTGGGATGCCCAAAGCCAGAGCCAGCCAGCATGAGGATTTGGCACCACCATAAAGCCTTCAGCAGCAGCAGCTCTCTCTAATTTGTGCGAGTGATGGGTGCCCTCACACAGCCCATGGGGACAGGGCTGTGCAATAGGACACAAGAGAGAAGAAAACAGAGGCATCAGTGTGTGTGCACATCTGTGTGTGTGGCAGTTCAGGAACCACATCACGTCCCTGCTTTATTTATTCCATGAAGTATAAAACCACATAGAAGATGTTTGAGGTTATCTGAATCTTGAACTCCTAAACAAATTATCAACTTCTAACTCATTTCTAAGAAACTCAGGCTCCTGTGACCAAGCTTCCTTTACAGTCATCAGTGAATTCTAAATTACAAGCTGAGAGGACGTAATTTTCAATGAAAGACGGCTCCTGTGCATTTTGTGGGTTTGATTTAGTAGCTGGAAGATGATACTGAAATATTTGCGTCTATAACAATTAACGAGCATATTCTGAGGGTTATAGCTGCATCACAGTTCCTACCACGGGTCTCCTTTGGTTTTTTTTCAACTGCTAACAAACACAGAGGTTGTGTATCTCCACACCCAGTAACTGCCTTCAAATTCATGCTAGCTTTAACAAGACTCACTGTTTTCCAAGGCCCACGAAAGGCCTTGACCTATAAAATTCAATTTCAAATGGTAAAAATCCCCTGGCCACTGTAGACGCTGGTGACAAACTAATGTGTTATGTTCCATAACGGTCTGTTTTGAGTACTGGCTTGACCTGTAAGTGTTCTAGATACAACCTGACTAAAATGGGTTTTATTATTTCCCATTAGTGCCTGCCGCAAGAAAATCAACGGGCAGTCTACAGGGGAAATAAAAGTATTTTCTCCTCTAGATAGCATCTGCTGCAAATGTAAACAGACCCTTTCCCATCCCTCTCCTCCTTTCAGTTTCTTTCCAACCCTCTGACGTGATCAGATTTCCCAAGATATGTGCTTTTGTTGCAAGCCCCAAGGCAGGGTGAGGGCAGGAGATGTTCCCCCACCTCGCAGGATCTGCTGCTGTGGTTGGGTGATGCTCCATCAAACCCCTGGCCCAGCAGCTGGTCAAGGAGATGCACTCTCATCGTGCTGAACTGGCAGCACAGAAGGAGGACTGTGGCTGAGCGGTGTTTCCCATATTTGCATCAGGACATCAGGAACTTTATTTTTCATAGAATTGTAGAATGGTTTGGGTTGGAAGAGACCAAGTGCCCCCGCCATGAGCAGGAATGCCACCAGGTTGCTCCAAGCCCTGTCCAACCTGGCCTCAAACACTTCCAGGCGTGGGCATTCACAGCTTTTCTGGACAACACACATAATTGTGTTGCCCGGCCCTACTGCTGTGCAGATCCCAGCACTCAAAGCAAGCCCAGGAAGATTTGGGGCAGAACCCTGTGCCATGCAAGCACGTGGCCTCATGCAAGCACGTGGCCTCATGCCACAGGGCTGATGGCACACTTGTCCCCTGCATTTGGACACTGTGCCATGGGGCTGATAGCACATCTGTCCCCTGACCCGGGCACCATGGGACAGGGCTGATGGCACACCTGTCCTGGGATCAGATGCACTTGGGCACTGTGGCCACACAGGGACACCCAGCAGCTCCAGCCAGAGCCTGCCCAGTGCTGCTTGCACACCCCAGGACCAGCAGATGCCCCTTGGGTTCTGCTCCCTCCTTGGGTTTTTCTGCCCCTCACCAGAGAGTGCTTCCCAGCAGTGCCCACCAAACTCATTTGCCCTCCTTTCATTTCCCCAAACTTTTTTCTTTTTAAGGCAAATTATGCAGTTAAAAAAATCCCCTAGCATTAAAACCTGCCTCACGTCGTCTTGTCTCAGTAAAACAATGACATTTTCCCCTCTTTGATGCTCAGATCTAGCTCTGCAGGAAATTTTACTACCATGACTCTTTCATCTCTCTCCTGGTTTGAAGATAAATGATCCTTGGACTCTTCTGGACCTGCATAAATCACAAAAGCAATCTACTAAGAGAGCTGCCTGTGGCACCGACATCAGCTGGAATTGAAAAGGACAGTCAAAAATATCCATAGTGCTTACACAAGGAGTAACAGAGCTGGGGTAACCCAGTGCCATCTCCTTTTGGCAAGGAGGGACCATGGCATGGAGAAGAGGACAATGGTGGGAACATGGCCCTGGGTGAATGACAGCCCTGGGATATCATCCTTGGAGACCCCGAGGATCACTGGAGAGAAACGACAAAACTGAGCAACTTCTGAGGGCATGGGATTTGCTTCCAAAGAGAAACAAGTCCTGGTTCATTGCCGGGCCACTGAATTTGGTCCTGGGGGGTCAGATGCTTGTGACACCATCCCTTTCCTAACCACATCCAGCTTTACATGCAATTTAAAGGGGGTTTGTCCCCAGTCAATATATGGACAAGGGACTATGGCCAGAGAGATGGCACCTTTGGAGACTCAAGTTTGGGCATTAGGAGAGGCAGCTTGCCTTACATTGTAAACAGATTTCAGCCTTTGTTGAGGTTTCATATGCAGGATGGAGAAACTTGAATGGTTGTTGCTCAGCATTATTTTTTCTTCTTGCAGAAACTCCCCTAAGGGTCCAAAGTGATGGAGAAGGCAACCATAGCACCAGAAACTTGGCTTGAGAGTAGGGTGACAGCCTCCAGACAAGACTTCTCCTGCTTGGAAACTCCATGAGAAACTACAGAGGTAAAAAGGACAGCACATGGCCTGGGAAAAAGTGCATGGTTTATCTCACATTGCCTCGCTTGAGGCTGATTTGGCCAAACTGGAGCAGGGAGCATGTGGGGTTAATATCCTGTACACTGAGCTTGCTTGGGAGATGGCTACAGGGTGGGGAACAGTGGCCAGCTCTCAACATGGCTTTGTGGGGTAAAGCAGACCCTCTGTTGCACGAAGGTTTAGGTGCAACTGAGAGCGTGATCCTTGTCCCCAGGCACAGCTTCACCCTGGAGCACCCTGGCAGGCTGCAGCTGCAGAGAATGCTGCTCCAGCAGCTGCTGCCTCAGCAAGCAACTGCTCCTGGGTGACTTGTGTTTCCCCGTGGGTGGGGTGTGGGCTGCAGAGCTATTTTTGTGTCTCCCCTCGCTTTCACCCAAGTGCAACTGGATACCACAAGCCCCATCAGCCCTGAGCAGAGTGTGCACAGCTCTGCTCATGCAAAGCACAGCGTGCTGGCAGGCAAGGAGATGAACTTTCTCATTTCTTTTTTTTCCTTAAGCAAATCTTTGAAGCCCTAATTGCCAAGCAGTTGTGTTGCTCATTGCTCCTTGAATTCGGGAACATCTGCTGAAATCCTTCACGCGGGGCTGCTCCCCATTAACACAGGTGTTGTCTTGAAACTGGATCTAACAGACCTCCCTGACATTCTGCTCCTTCCTGTCTGATACAGCATTTTGTGATCCTATTTCCAGTCATAACATTCCAATCCACACCAAAATCATTTGAGTGCATACATGTACCCAGCTATTAAATAGTTTTTTACTACAGTAAAGCACCACCACCCAGCAGTGACCTCCGTATCAGTTAGGGTGGGTTGTGGGGACACTTGACCTAAAGCATTATGGATGATGCCCTCTATTTTTGCTCCATCTTGGTTGGTATTGCACAGCCATCTCCCACTTTTCCATCTGCTTTATTCAACTCTCACCACCTTCCTATAAGAGGTACTGAAACAGGAGCCAGGATGTGTCATGAGAGATGTTTTTTGGAATAATATCCTTTTTTCCATCACAGAGCTGCAAAGAGAAGCAGGATCTCTCTTGAGTTCTAAGCCCTTCTCATGAGATAATGAAATCAATAACTCAAAGCTCTGCATGCAGGTTTAGGGATTCCCATGCTTGGATATCTCTACTGGAGGCTTGTGAAAATCAGGCCTGATTTTCA
Organism: Phylloscopus trochilus trochilus; assembly: GCA_016584745.2. Taxonomy (NCBI): domain Eukaryota; kingdom Metazoa; phylum Chordata; class Aves; order Passeriformes; family Phylloscopidae; genus Phylloscopus; species Phylloscopus trochilus. The sequence continues at coordinate 13,228,319 of WQNJ02000041.1, forward strand.
CAGCTGCTTGATTTTTCCCTTTTGTGACTTGGAAAAGCTTGGCAGTGTTTGCATGGCATTTTACACACGCGAAATTACTGATCTAATTTTGGTTTTTTCCATTCTTTTATTTGGGTATAGACAAATAACATCCTTTTGCACAGAGTATTTGTGGGGAATGACAAAGGGATGCCAGCTCAGAATGAAACATCACGAGCAGGAGGACAACAGATGGAGGAAATGGTCTGAAAAGCAATGGATGGAAAGACAGAATCAGGAGGAGGGAAGGGGATGAACAACTCCACTTCAGCAAGGTACTGCACATGAGGAAAGCAGAATGCTGGCTGTGACATTCTGCTCTCTTCAAGACTGATTTTCACAAAATTTTTTGTATCCCTGTTGACACTATGGTCACTGGGACCATTGGACTCCACTCCCCTGAAATGAAGTTCCTTGAGGTTGGAAAAGACTTTTAAGATCATCGAGTCCAACCATTAACCCAGCACCAGTGGTGCCACAGGGGAGGCTGGCAGGGCAGGGGTGTTAACCTAGAGATGAAGTCAGAGTTGTGCATCTGAACGTCTTTTCACAAACCAGGGGTGTTGATTTGGCAGAATTTTTTTTTATCCTTTGGGTGACTTTCAATGAGGAAAATACTGCTGGGCTTCAAGGCTTCCTGAGTTGCTCAGGGGAATGAGTCCTGCTGGAGTCCAGCAGCCAGGCCTAGCTAGTGGCCAACACCAGCTTTCCTGCTCCTGTGTTTGGGAAGGGTTTTCAGAGCTGGAGGACTACAAACCCAGCCTTCATCCCACATTCAGTTGTGTTTGTGATTTACCAAGCAAATTTCTGTGGGCTTCAGGGTGCAGTTTCATTTAAATGTCCTTTTTCCCTAACTCCAGAAGATGGTTACAAAACATGCTGAAATTTGTTTTTCAGTCATTAGGGCTTCCAGAACTTTGAGCTCATCTATCTTACGTTATTTTTCTTTCTATTTGTGGTTTTGAGGTCATGGCTTCAGAAATGTTAACTCTTCAAGTAAAGTTCTGAGCCAAAACCAAATTCTTCTTGGAGGAAATACTGACCTTTCCACTGGTGCCTCAGGACTGAAAAACGTGGAAATGGATACATGGTAATTGATCTCTCTTCTGATCAAAAGGTACCTCAGCAAAGTTATGTCCTCATGGAAAATGCTAAATGATAGTGTTGGGTGAACAGTGCAAACAGACACAAACTTTCCCACAAACATTTGCTTGTCTTAAATCTGCTTGGCTCTGCTCATGGCTCGCCAGAGTTTATTTTCCACAAATATTCTAACAAGAGCTTGTTGGCAAGAATACACATAGAAACTGCTCAAGGTAACATCTGAGGAAACTATTTTTGAATGTCTGTTTTAAAGCCAGCAACCCCAAACCCCTGTTATTTTCATGTTTTTGGAATTACCATCCCCACGGAGAGGGCAGCATTCCCCTTGGAGGAGGCCAGGCATGGGGATGTGGCTCTGAGTCGTGAGTCAGATCCTTGTTCTGCTCTGGGGAAGATGCTGATTAACCAGTGACAGCTAGAGCACTAAGACTGTATGGTCAGAGGAAGAAAGCTCTAGAAATGCTCTCCCCTGCTCCTTGCCTTGAGTTATGTGAAGGCAGGACAATCAGGGATCTCTCCTTCCTCTTCCCCAAATACAGATGACAGCTCACAGTGATGTTCCAAGTGATGTTTCAGGCACAGGGAGCAGTGAGGGTCCTGAACATGCAGGTTTGGGTCACAGGTCTGGCTGCACACCACTGCCAAAACCAGGGATAGCAAAATTCCCTTCCCTTCCCCCAGCACTTAGGTGACCGAGATCCTGCTGGAGCAGGCTGCAACACAAATCCTCCAGGCAGTTTATATATAGCCTGAGAGAATCAAAGAACATTATTTTAAGTTTATGACCTAGTCTTCATATTCCTCGTAGCAACCACAAGGCAGCTGGGATCAGATTTGCCCTGTGAATGCAAGACTGGGGCACCTTCTCTCTCTGGAGCTTGAGCAACGAAGCAGATCCTCAGGGAAGCCCCACAGCAAACTGGTACTGCAGAACTGGGCTGCTGGGGCTGCACCTTCCAGCTCACTGCAGAGCTTGACATCTTCAAGCCTGTCTTCATTTTGATTCAGAAGAGAACAGCTGGAACTCTCCTCAAAACTAAAAGGAAGACCCCTCTGGATATATCACAGCATTTAATTTTTTATTGAGACTCCTTTATTTTCTGTTATTATAATATATAATAAACAATAAAACTGGAAAGCCATTCCAGAGTGAAAAATATCATAGAATAATATAGAATCCTGAGTTGGAAGGGACTCTCAAGGATCACAGAGTCCAACTCCTGGCCCTGCACAGGACACCCCAGGAATGACACCATGTGCCTGAGAGGATTATCCAAATGCTTCTTGAACTCTGTCAGCCTTGGGGCTATGACCACTTCCCTGAGGAGCCTGTTCAGTGCCCAACAACCCTCTGGGTGAAAAACCTTTTCCTAATACCCAGCCTAAACCTTTTCTGACACAAGTTCAGGCCACTTCTTCAGGTTCTGCTCCTGGTCACCCTCTACTTCCCCTCATGAGGAAGCTGCAGACCCTGTTGAGGTCTGACCTCATTCTCCTCTTCTCCAGCTGAACACACCAAGTGACCTCAGCTGTTTTTATGGCTTCCCCTCCAAACCCTTCACAACCCTCGTGACCCTCTTTTGGATGATCTCTAATAACTTTATATCTTTCTTATATTGTGGTGCACAAACCTGCACACAGGACTTAAGGTGAGGTCACTGTTGTGGGGATTTTTTAAATCTGGTTAGTCTTTGGGGAACACATAATTTTGGACGTATTTTGATTGAAGTATTTAACCAGCAAAGTTTCAAACTTGTCTTCAAATCAGTTCTGTTAACAGTACTTAGCAATAGTACTTAGTACTTAGCAATAGTATTTTGCTCTTCTTCAGGTACCTTACCCAGTTTCTCAAAGCACATTATGAAACTACATGGTTACCTCTATTCTAGATTGATCTGTCTAAAGGTGAGGTGGAAAGCTTTTCATTTCACTTCTAAACCATCATAGCCAATAGATCTCTGTACATTACATGTGTACAGTCAGGAAACGAAACCATTTTCACAGTGTATGTCAAAATCAGGCAGCATGAACTGGCTACAGTCTCAGACAGGACAGAGAGCTGAGAACAGGAGTCAAGACATTCTCTCTCTGCCACCACCTTCCCATGGAGCTGTTTGTGAATCTCTCCATTGAATGTCTTTTTCTCCTCCTCTTTTAGGCTGCTGAGTGTGTTCAGACTGGAAATCTGCTGGAAAAAGCACGGTGGTCTCCTGCTGCCACTGCTATTGATGCTAAAGGGTGGGAGGGCCATGCAAATAATTTTGGATCAGGAGATGTGACATGGTGGAAGAGAAAATCACAAGCATTTTTGCAGAAATGTTGCCTGAAAGCATTTTAATACCTCTTCTGTTTTTTATTATCTCTCAAAAATTTTAAAGGCAACAAAACTTATTCGTTTGGCTTACAGAAAAGAGTGACTCTTGCAAAACACAATCACAAGCAGTTATGATATTAGCAGCCACCCCTTCAGCATTCTGGTTACGTAGGCACTGAATGAGAAAGGCAGAAGGGTATGTTTGGAAAGGAAACCAATTTTTCACAGGTTCCTCCCTGCACAGTGGGAGACCACAGACTGAGAAGAGCTGACTACCCTTCCGGTAGCAATAATGCAACTGCGCTATTCATAGCGAGGCAGAAAAACACCAGCTGATTTTCTTTGCATCATAATCTGGTAACCTCGGAATTAACCTTGCTGGACAGAGATCTGTTAACTTTCACCATGCTTCTCCCATTAAACTAGTGTAGTCTGGGTCAGAAATAGCTGCCCACAGCTGTTATGAATCGATATGTTCCCTGATGACGCTTGGCTCTGCCTCCAGAAAAAAGTTTCTTATTTTATTCTCTGCCATGAAGTCAACCTTTTTATTCCTTTTCTTTTTTCTATTTTTAATATACTTTCATTGAAACCAACGGTCTTAAGACTGCTGTGCTATGCTTTGCTTGGAATGGAAAGCAGACGTGTTCCTTGAGTCTGCTCCACAATGGTAACTCCACACCTGATATTTTCAGTTTAGGAAAGGAAGGGTGGAGGGTGCTGGCAGGGCTGAGAAGCTGCAAGTGCATCAAGTTACGCTGGAGTATGTCCTGCACTTCCAGTGCTAACAGGCAGCTACAGACAGACCCTGGGTTGTCTCAGCCCAGCTGGTAATGACAGAAAGAAAGGCATCAATCCACTTGAGGCCACCATCCTGAGAACACCAGCTCGCACACAGTGGCAGCCACGGGTTCAGTGCGTGCTCAGAACGGAAATCCCCAAATCTGCAAACGGCATAAAAACGGCAAAATCCCCATATCTGCAAAGCCGCCTCTGCAAACTGGTTTCTGTATGTACCAAACAAATGTAGATCTTTAGAAACACATTAACACTTGCTTAGGACTCCTTGGGCCTGGCCACCCTGCCTGAAGGACGTTGAAGGACTGGTTGAGTGTCACATCCACAGAGTAAAGCTTTCATAAATCTTTTCGAGTCCTGGTTGAAAAACTGACTTAATTACCAACAGTCAGATTGTGTCCTTGGGATATACAGCATGTTTATAGAAAACAATGTATGTGAAGATGTTTAAAGTGAGAACAGTGACAGCAAAACCCACATGAACTCCTGACTTGCCGGCAAGAACATTTGTAGGGTACAGACAAAGCAGCCCAGGTGCCAGGATCATCTGCTCAGCACTTGGCAATGAGACACCCAGACACGAGGGACCTGCCTGCAACCGTCTGGATTGCAAAACACCCAAACCTGCCCATGCAAAGCAGCAGCATTTTGTGAAGCTGCATCACTGCAGGGCATCTTGGGGTGGGAAACTCACCCATCCACCCCAGATCCAGGTACCCCACTCTGTGTCCTGTGCTGTTGACAGGCTGTCCCCACAGATGGGAACCACTGGGCACAAGGCTGCTCTGCCAAGTGGCACAAAACCAGCTACACTCCCCCACCCACAGATGGGATGATCTGGTGTAAGCCCCTCAAGGATCAGGGGCTTGGTTTTCTTCTCCATAGTCTCCAATCCTACCTTGATTTAGAACAAATGAAAGCATTGAGTATCCCCAAAAGCTCCAAATAACTCATGATTTCTGATCTTATGCCCCTTGCTCCATGCATTGCTCCTGTGTTTGCCTTCCCTGCATCTAGAGCAGAGATTACAAGTTGCACCATCAGCAGCCCAGGCAAGGTCTAAGTCACAAGGAAGGATCTGAGTCATCTTCCTGGGAGAGTATTTTAGCCATACATCATTGTTTGTTTTCAGGCAAACCCGTACAATTATGCAACATAAATTCTTTTAAAGCATTTGGGACTTCAGTTCAGTTTAAAATCCCATAGGTTTTACGACCAGAGTGAGGGACACAAATGTGTGCACACGAGTGAAGACTTGGGAAGATGCATGTGGGGAGGATTAAAGGGCATGTGGAGCCTCACACATATTCTGGGCAAGCTCTGGCCAGGCTGTACCAGAGCATGGAAGACCTGAAGGCAGAGCCCATCTCAAAAGCTAGGTCATGATATTTATGTCTCCAGAGCATGGTTTTGCTCTCCCACTGCAGTGAGTGTTTTCTGTGAGCACAAGGCCTGATTGTGATCTTCTGTGAGTGCATTTCCAGAGGCCACAACAGGGCCAGGTGACCTTGCCTAGATTAACTCTTGATTCATGCTGGCTTAGATGGGAATGAAAATACCATCTATTTTAAAACAAGGATCAGTTACACCAGGAGTAGAGGGAGACATTAAAGTGTCGCCAATCTGAGTATTTTCTCACTCCAGGGAAGTGTAAAACCAGAGGTATAAGGCTGCATGTTCACTCTTGGGCAGCAGGATGACCAGTGCCACAGCCCTGGCACCTTGAGGCTGTTTGTTCACTGTGAACAAATGGTTCACAGGGGCTTCAACGATGTCTGAGGTGCTTTTACCACCCCCTCTGCCTTCTCGCTCTCCCAGTGCAGGAGACCATGGGTGGGTTTTCTCCCTTTGGCTTCACAAGGTGACAAAATCCCCTGTCACACCTTCCTTTTCTTTTTCTTTAATTAACAAATGGAACACAAATCACCCCCTTCCAGCACAAACTCCATGTGAACCTTTCTGCTGTGAGCAAGAGGCAAAGCTCAGTTGTGTAACCTTGAAAACTGCTCTGTATCCACATCCAAAGAGCTCAGCACTGAGCCTCACCACGACTGGCCCAGTGTGGAGTGTAACCCCTGGCCTCAGGGCTTGTTGGGCAGGAGACAGATGGGAGGAAACACAGCCCCAAGTCATGTTCCCAGTGCCCATCTCATCAGTGCCACTTGCTGAGCTGGAAAACATACACTTACTAAAACATTACCAGGAGCAGGATGAAAGACAATTGTATTGTTAACAATAATTTAGTTGTTGTTATTATTATTATTATTATTACCACCATCATCACCACTACTATTTAAAGACCCACTGTGTGCTGTTGTGCTGTTACATGACCTGCATTGTACAACCAAGGTCCTGGTCTTTGTGAACTGCAGAGCCCAGCAAGAGCCGGGAGCTAGGGATGCAACAATGGAAAGCAAAGAAAGAGATCCCAAAGCTTGGCTGAATGCTTTCCTCAAAATGTAATCTCATGATTTCAGGAGGCCTAGCAAATAAATCTGAGTTTACAATGCTGGCTACCTATTTATTTCTGCCTCAGTATAACGGAGTGTAGTCTATAGTATTATTTTTTCCTCTTTTTTTTTATTTTTTAGGAGAACATACAGCTTTGCACCTCTACATTCATTTTTCACTTACAATGTAAACTCCACTGAAGCTGGGGGAATTATTGACAACCAATACTGAAGCAATCCAAGGCCAGACCTTGACCTATTGATTTCTCTGAGATTGCACAGGATGTATGCAGTTCATTGCAGAATACAGTCTTTGTTTGTTTTGTTTATTACTCAATATATAACCATGTGGAATAAAGGACACTGCCGAACTGCAGAAATGCCTGAGGATTTCTCTTTAATTGAAATCAGGACTGGGAACATCCTAGCAAATCAAGAGCAGTCAGCCTTTGAGAAAATTCACTGCTTTCACAAAGTTTACTTCCAAATGGGATTTAGCTTTAACTCTTTGTCTCTCACACCAGCTCAGCTACATAACTTTTAATGATTTCTCTAAAGTGGCTACATGCTGCTTAGTAGTCTGGAAACTTCCACACACAACAGATGCTGGGCAGGACTCTTGTTTATACTAAAGCTGTAGACAGTAGTTGATAAAAATCGAGTACATGTAATTATTAGAGATATTCCTGATATCTGTCAAGATCTGTATCTTTAAAACAGCATCTCCAGATGCTCTTTGAAATCCTTTGAAAGGATTTTGGTTCAGTCCATTAAGAACTTACAGGCTTCTCCTTGTAGAACTATGACCTAGATCTGAATTTTACTTAAGTTTGACAGTGCTTTAGATTAACTTTCTGCTCACAGCCCTCTAATTGCAATGCAGAGAGCAGTGCAGAGAGCACTTAACTCCATCAGCAGTTTGGCTCCGGCTCCAGCCCTCTCTGAGAGCGCCCCCGCCCCTGATAAATGGGTGGCAGCCCCAGCGAGCAGAAGGAACATCTCAGCTCTGCTGCACTAATTAAAGTCCCCTCATTTCCCACACTGGAGCTCCCTGTGTGTTATGAAACAGCCAAACAAGAGTGTTCCTGCTTAGCTAAAGATTTCACAACGGGACTTTCCTCCTTCAGCTGTAATTTTCCAAACTCCCATTTCCAGAGGCTCTCATTTCAGGGCGTTTATTGGATTGAGATGTCTCATAATTATAACAAAAGGGTTCATCCCTCCAGCCTGTTGTGAATGGGCAGCAGCAGGCTGCAAGAGGATCAGGATATGAAGATTAATGCAACAAACTTGAATTCTTTTGCTCCCTCCCTCCAGTAACCAGTGTGTGCCTGTGTGTGTGTGTGTGTGTGTGTGGCTGGGAAGGAAAAGAAAGGGCTCCTATGCTCTGGGATAATAGCAAATGCTACTGAAGAGGAAAAAGGGAAACACTGTTTATCCCTAGCAGAGAGATAATTGATCTATAGTCTGCACACAACTGGTCTCAAAGCAGCCAGCAGCCTCATGGAAGGGACTGCAGCTACCCAGAGCCCAAACGAGCCTGTCAAACAAAGGCTTTATGGAGACACCAGGGAGAACAAAAGTGGCACATTTCATTCCTTCATAATAAATCTTCCATCTTTATTGTGCAGAGATGTTTTGCTCCTGGGTGTGCCGTGTTTCAGAGCAGGGCCACCCCAGCCACCCTACCCCCCCCGAAATGCTTGATGTTGACCCAGAGCATCCAGCCTGAGCTGTGTGGCTTTATGGGGTTTATTTTTGCTATGCACAGCCAGGCCCAGCTGTTCTCTGCCTCCTCAGACAGCTCCTGGGCTCCAGCTCTATCACTCTCTATTTTATGTGCACTAAAGGTAATAAAATAACCATTTCTAAATTTAACTAGCATTACATAATGCAGCTATTTATTATGTAAAGCTGCTGCTTACAATGCCCAGAATATTGATCACTACAAAAAATGCAATTCAGCTAGAGCTCATTTAAATTAATGTTACTGTTTTCCTTTCTTTTTGTTTAAAGGATAAATCAAAGATCTAATTTGTCCTCATGAATTCACCCCTGCAAAGCACACAAGGCATTGGGCGGCGTGTGGTTTGCTGTCACTCAGGCTCATATGCAGCTCTGGGCTCAGAATCTGGCAGAGGATATGCCAAGATGACAATTTGTTCATTATCCAAGCCACTGGAAAAGGCAAATAAAGCACACTAACCTGCATACTAACCTGCTTCATTTCAAATCAGGTCAATTTTTTTTTCTTTTCTCAGCTATAAAGCAGCATTGGCAACCACTTAAGAATTCCAGCATTATGACTGTATATCATCATTATCACCTACAGGAGATCATGAATAGGTATTTCCTTACAATAGCACATGAAGCCAGAGAAAATGAAGGATGTTTTCCTATTCTTCAGGCCTTTTGGGGGGTAGAAAGAGGGATGGGAAAAGAGAATTAAATATTAACAGAGCGAACAGATCACTAAGCAAAAAACAATTAAATAGCACAGCATCCATTCAACAGTAACACCAAATCATGATGCAACCACAGAGCGTGGGGTGACATTCTAATCATGGATTAAAGGACTGATTTGTGTCTCATGAGTATTCATGGGCAAACCTGGTACGTGCAAACTGATCTCGGGGAAATATGTTTTGTGGGAAACATGAGGTTATACAAGTGTCTGAGCAAAATGATGATGTCTTTTCTTGGCTGTGCCTTAGGGACAAAGGAAATATTTACCTTTTTATCTCCTACTTTCTTTTTTTCCATGGAGCTGTTTTCCTCCTCACTACAGAATGAGACACGGGGTTTTTTTCCATCTACCTGCCCATCCTTACACTTGCCTGTACAAATACAGGCAATCATAAAAAGTCACTCCTGCCATTTGATGTCACCCAGAAAACCAAAGGTTAGGAGGAACCAGGGGCATGCCATTGTGGGCAGCAGTCCTCTAATGGCATCCAGGAGACAGCATTTCCAAAAATGAATCTCTCCTACAAACAGAGGAAATGGTGTAAATCCAGCCCTACAGCAGTTGTGCTGTAAGCCATTGTGCATGGCTGATCCATGGGGAAGAGGCCTTGGGACAGCAAACTGGAAAATGTCAGAGGGAGCACCTTTTCTGCACCATTAGAGTGGCCTGGCTTGGCTTTAGCGCAAAGCTTCCTGTTAGTCACAATCTTACATAACTTCTTTTCTTCCAGTTACCATCAGCTCAGGACACAATAAAATTAAATATACTAATGGGCCAAATTATGCACTCCTGGAGAAATTTCCCTTTTGGACCAGAGAAGACCTCAAGAAACCAATGAGTCTCACACTGAGAAAAGTTCATCTTCTCTGGTGGTGTCTGAATACCAGCTATTGCCATGTAGGTACAGAGATGTATGCTTTGTGCAAAAGACTTGGGAAATGATCCTTTGCAATATTTTCCACTAAACAACTACTCCAAAACACTGAGGAAGCCATGCATGACTTCAGTGCACTGAAGAGGCTTTGCTGCGTATCCTAAGGCATCTGACTTATATAGCTGTAGCCCTGGTACAGCAGACTGGTTTCCTTTCCCTATTTTACAGTTTGGAAAGTCCCTGATTTCTCCATTTACATCCTCAGCTGCTATCAATCATCAGTGTCAGTGTGGGACTGTTTGTTAATACTGAAATCGCTCTTCTCACTCAGCCTCTGAGCAGTTGTCTTCCTTTCGGCACAGTAAAAAAAACCAGCCGCTAAGGCAGTACATTTTTATAATCTTAATGGAGCTCATACTTTAAAGTTTAAAGGAGCTTAAAGAGTGGGAAAGCCCCTGTGGAAAATCCAGTGTTTTCTTATGCAAGTCAGGTTTTTGGTTGTGTATTAGCTGCTGTTATTTTCAGTAGCCAGCGTTTCATTTCTGTTCAGAAGCAAATGCAAGAAAGCAAGTGAGCAATTTATAATGAAATAATCAATGCTGGTGGTGAATTCACTGGTGCCTGTGCACTTAGCCTTGCCTATGATAAGAAATTTCTCTTGGGGGCAGCATTTCTTACAGAGATGGATGGATTTATTTTCTGTCTTCAAAATGTTTACCAGCACATCTAGATTTCCTTCTCCAGCCATACTGCTGGTTGGGAAGGCAAGAGCTCCCCACACTAATGCCAGCAGGGGAAAATAGAGGCATCTTGAGGTGGAACAGCAAGCCAAAGGCAGGCCACTGTCCCTTTCCCTTCCCCTGAAATTCCCCACTTAGCAGCTTCAGTGGGGTACTCCATGAGAAACTTGCAGTTCACCCAACCAACCCATCATGGGATTTAGGAGCCCCTGTTCCCCAGGGTGGGCTTCGTGGGAGCATCAAAGCACAGGCTGCACCAAGCAGCAGGGATCACTAATGCTGGGGACTATCTGAAGCCCCATTCCCGCAGTCAGATGAAGCACATGGAGCTGACTCCAGGCTGCTGAGAGCCCTAAGTCACTTAATGTCTGCCCACGCAGCTCTGGCCCCTGCCCTAAGCCTCTAAGGGGCTTGTTTTACTGGTGTGGGACAGGTCTGCTGGTGAGTGTGTAGGCTGGGGGTCAAGCCAAGGTGACAGAGAAAACACAGCCCAGTCATGCTCTGTGTAGGTCAGACGTGGGAAGCTGCCCCACAAACATGCCAAGAGGTTACAGAGCTATAAATGTTTAATTGGATTTCTCCACATCAGTCCCAGCAGGTGAAGGAAGCCCTGCAAGGAGGATGGGAGAAGCAGATGCAGTGTCTGCTCTAATGCTCAGGGTCACGGGCTCTCAAACCCCGTGGGTTTCTCAGGAGCATGTGGCTAAACTAGGTGAAAATATAGCCAAGGATGGCTAATTAGGAGCCTGGCTGGGAACAATCCGTGAGGGCTCAGCTCTCCTGAGAACTAAACCTGAAGAATATGGCTGAGGTTCAACATCTTGGAAGGAAAGTGCTGATGAGCTAAGGACTGAAGAAAACATGCAGTTGTGAGAGATGAGATTAAGAGCAGAAGGGTGTTCCTGCAGGGAATAGTCCCAGAAACCTGAACAAATACACAGCACAAAATAAATTGTGGAGCTTTACACCAACTGAGCTTCACATTCTACATTCAGCTGGAATGTCAGGAGTTCAGTATTTATCAACAAAGTTGAGAGGACAGTTGTACTCACAGCTCACTTAACCATGGGAGCTCCAAAATAGATGTTTCTGAATTCAGGCAGAGAGAAACCCAAGCCACTTTTGGAAATTGCCCTCCTGTTTTTTCTCCCTTTGAAACTGAGGTGACTGATTTTCACCTTGTTTATGCGACCGTAAATCAGAAGGAAATTTAGCAAAGGGTGTGGGTGTAGTGTGCTGGAATGCCTGAGAACCATCCTTATTGTTATTATTAAGCTGTAACTGTATGTGGCACTATAAATCAGCCCACCCTGCTGATAAGGGAGTGTTTGGTAACACTACACCTTTGTAACAAGCCTGAGACTGGTGGGGTTTATAAGCAACCCACAACAGTAAATGCCTGAGCTCCCCCTCTGTTGGGAAGAGCCGTGGCTCTTTCCTTCCTGTCACTGTTGTGGCTGAGTCACAAAACCCCCTCTGCTTTCTTCCCTGATATCCAGATCTTTGTGTTTTGCAGTGCTTCTCCAAGCAGGTCGTGTGTTCTGCAGACTTTGGGTCTTGTTCCAGCAGTTTTCACAGGGGGAATAGAAGACCTCCCTGCAGAAATGAAGCATAACAAAGTGCAGTCCACCTGAATGTGGCTGGTTACCTCTGCTCAGCATCCACGGCTGTGAATGGGTGAGAATCTCACTGCAGAGTACACATTTCTGTTTGGTGCATACTACATGTGGAAGATGCTTTTGGCCTTAAATTCCTCTTCCCATCCATTGCCCCATAGGACAATTTCCTCTCTTACATCTTCTTGCTGGGACCAATTGCCTGCCCTTTCCTGCTGTGCAAGATGCTCCTGCTCATCTCAGCATCACTGATCTAACCTGGGGTATGCCAGTGTCAAAACCAGGAAGCTGAGCTGACTTGCAGAAGCCCCGCTGGTGATAACCAAGCATGCAAGTGGGGCTTACAGACATCCCTGTGTGGGGAAATGACTGGTGAGTGAGACAAGGTGCCAGGCAGAGAGGCATCCTTCATCCTCAGCTTCCTGGGGCCTCTGTCACCCCTGGGCACAAAACCACCAATGACTTCTTACAAAACACTTCTGTGAGAACTTTAGAAGCAGGGATCAAACCTGACATAATGTGGGTGTTAAAGAGAGGTCATCCTGCAGCCTCTGTGTGTGTTGAGAGCAGACTGCCTTGGCATCATGGTCAATAAAGAGGCCTCATTTTGCTTGTGATCTGCCTTAACTTCAAATGCCAGGGCACTGTTTTCCAGCTGCAATACTCTGCTGGTCTTGGGGGAAGGGAGGACAGGTCCTTATCTTTAGTATCAAAAAAAAAAAAAAAAAGAGCTATAGAAACATCATGAAGGGTGTCTAGCCCTCCCCCCCTCAGCCTACAGGAGTAAACATCCTCACTTAGGTGTGCCTTTTACCATATTAATAGCTACTTCCCCTTCCGTAATCACTGGGTTATTGCTCAACAAATTGCAGCAACATTAATAGCCAGTGACCCACAAACTCAGTACAGCATCAAAGGTTGCCGAGTTATCTCACGCAACGAACTTACTTTTGATGAATTGGTACCATTCCCTGGAACATTCTTACAGTAATTTTAAGAGTCATAACATCTTACCATGTGCTGCTTTAACTTTTTGACATGGAGCTAAAAATAGCAAGCGCTGCACAGCCTGGGAGAAGAGCTTCAAGTTCAGATCTGAGCTGAAAATCCCCAGCGTTTCAGGCTGTTCGCACGAGTGTTTTGATTTCAACAGACCATAAAGACAAGGTTAAAATGAGAAGTTTGGATATGAGTCCCAAGCAGGAAGGGGACAGATACAAAAAATATGTTTACCTGACTTCATCTGATTTCTATTTAGAGAATCACAGCATCAAAAGCTGGCAACCGATCTGCAGGCAGAGGCCAGCTCAAAATGATCAGTGATCATAAGCAGATGCTGCTGAGGCTTTGGTTGCTGTGCTGTTTGCTGTCTCAGCTGTGTCACCACACGGGTGTTGTTGCCCATCTTGGGTCTTGCTCACCCACTACACAAGACGTAAACTGCGCACTACTGCTCATTGGCCTCACTGGGCAGAGACCAGGCACAGTGGTGGGTTGGGTTTTGCCAAGTGCTTTGAGACCCCTGAGTGGAAGGTGCCATTATGACTGGTATTGACTGTGGCCTTATGTTGGCTCTCTTCTAGCTCAGCATCCTGCTTGGAAGGCAGACACTGAGGGAAGACTTGAGCTCAGAGGGCAGATGTGTGCCAGGAACCTCAACTAGCAAGGGACGGTGTGAGCTCTGCATCCTGCGACCCTACAGGAGGCCAAGCCAGGATTCACAGCCCCCTGCCACAGCCCTTCCTGCACTGCCTGAGTATGGGAGAGGATCCCTGTGCTCTTTGTGTACCTGATTCTGACAAAACATGGAAGCTTAGACTATTTCTTTATTACGTTTCCATAAGGCCCCTCTGCCACACGCCTGCTGTTCCTTGATCTGCCCTGGCTCATCTCAGGCACTGGGCTGTTCCAGCCCCCCGGGATGCGGGGTGGCTGCACTGGAAGCGGCGAGGAGGCAGCTCTGCCTTGTTTACGTTTGGAGCATGAATGGCTGCTCGCAATCCTGTGGGCTGTTCCGGTTATCAGGCACGGCACTGCTCTGCTGGCAGCTCCCTCATCTTGAGCTTGTAGCGGGCGATGCGATGCCTTAGGTAATGCAGTGTGGGAAGGGTGAACACCCTGCCATTTACTGGTTATTTATACACCCAGATTGGCTTTCTCTGCCTGCCTAGCTCCTTTATTTTTAAAGGGGAATGTGAGCATTCAAAAGATGTTTTTTGAAACTGTTGTTTCTCCCCTCACCTGGATGAAGCCAAGAGAATTTTCTGCTCTAGCTCCCACCAAAATTTCCAAAGACATACTGCCATGTCAAAGTAGCCGTGAGGTAGCACCCCTACCACTGGGATTGAGGTGAGGGGAAGATGGGGATAAAGACGACAGCCATAGCTACAGAGGTGCCAGGCAGCCCAGAGAGGGGAGAATTGCCATCTCCCAAAGATTTAAGGGCTAAGCCTGGAATATCTTTTCACTAAGGCTTAAAGGCACATTTTGAGGCTGTGCTGCTGTGAAGCGAGGTGGATGGTGCAGATGGGATTCCTTGGGTTTGGACTGGCAGGTGGATAGGTGCAGATGGGATTCCTTGGGTTTGGATTGGAGCAGCATGCCTGCTGCTCTGTACTTCTTGCCATCAGCTGTTAGACGTGATCTGTGCCGGCACTGTGGATCCCAGTTGCTAAATCCTGGGCAAGCTCACATGCGATGTTTTGGGGTAATTCAATCCAAGCTTGTGTTGTGTTTGCTGGGCTGTAGACAGGAAGGAAGATTGTCATGACAGAGTCGTCTTCTTCTCCTATCCATCTGTCCACTCTTCCTTTTATAACAGGATTTTTTGTGTCATTTCCCTCACAGACTATTCCCACGCAAACATCACAGGAGAGACAACAGCAGAGTGAAGTGCAGCACTGCCCTGGTCCCATGGTTGGATATGGTTTAGGTAACAGCCTGCTCTTTTCTGCCACAGGAGGCTCTTGGCAAAGCCAATAAAGTAAGAGGAAAATGTTTTGCACTTGCACTGTCTTTTGTGCCAGGAGCTCTCAGCGCTGTACCCACAACAATGAACCAGCTCGCAGTGCTCCTTGGGGGCGGATTAGCACAATCACACACGTTTTTGATGGCGATGTTACAGCCAGTTAAGGTCAAAATCATTCATTCTGGTATGTCCTGCTGCTCTATAACTGGATCAGCTCACCAGGGCACCTAATCCATGGGTTGCAGGGCCCTTTTCCTGACTGCTCACAGCTTCAGCAGGAAGCATAGGATGCTCAGCTGTTCCCTGAAGCTATTTCCCAGATGCTGAAAACACTGGGATTCTGCTGGGACTCATGCAGCAGAAAGTGATTATCAGGCTGAGGCGAGAAGCTGGAGAACCTGATAAATTCCCAGTTTCTATTTACGGTTCCCTGAGGACCTATGGAGTAGGAAAAGTGCCCTCCTGGGTGATTTTTCCACCAACCGTGAGCTGGCTAGCAGAGGACCTGTGCGCTGCCAGCCATGTCTTGGGACATGTCACCAGAGGGCATTGCTGAGACTTGCAGAGCCCAAACCCGGCTGGGACTGCACCAACAATACCATGGGGGCAGTGAAGAAGGGAAATTCGAGGATTTCACTGTTAACACTGTGTGGAGCCCAGAGGCACCACCCTAGACATAGCCCAAAGCAGCAACAATCCAGAATGTGCAGAGGTCAGGGTTGGCACAGGAGCTGTATGAGTGGGAGATTTAGGATACACCTGGTGCTCCTTGTCTCCACGTGGCCATTGTCCTTTCACAGTGCCAGCAGCCTAGGAGTAATTAGAATTAAAAAAAAAAAAAAATTTAAAAAGAAGTGCATAAATAAACATGCATCCTTTCAATGTAAATTAAGGCCATATTGCAGGAGAAATTGAATCCAAAGAATGCAAAAAGTCAAACAAACAAACAAGCAACCAACCAAAGAAAACCAATTATTTTTTGAGGGAGTCAGGAATGAGTAAACAAAACAATGAGTGCCTCTGGCCTCCAGCATCCATGCACTGGCACTATCACGTCTCCCTGGGAGCAAGGCCTGGGCTTCCTTTTGGAGTCACTCCTGACTCACCATGATGCCCTTCTACCCTGTGGCCTGTTTATCTCAGTTTAAAACAGTTTAATTGTGACACACGGCTTTGCCCAGCGGACCTGGCACCAATATTTTTTGGTTAAAGCCATAGACAGACCCCAGAAGGATAAGGATTTATTTTTCCATTTTCCTTGTAGCAACCACTTTGGAAGAAATTAATTTCTCCTCCTCCTTGCTTGGCCATGCAGTCTTACAAGATCTCCCTGCATCACTTGAAAACCAGCACGGATGGCTGGCCTATTGTGGGAAACCACAGGGAGTTTTTAAGCTGTACAGTAACCAGCTTTAGCTTCACCGGGATGAAAATAGACAATAGCGAGAGGAAGGGGGTTCTGGAGAGCTCCAGCTCACTGTTCCCAATTAGGAAGTGACTTCGGTTCATTCCATCGCAGCACAATTTGTTCAGGTCCTCGCTCGGGCTCTGCTTCCAAGAAACTTCCCTGCTCAGCAAAGCAGTTCGGCGTGTGCCGCAGTCCTGCTGAAATCAATGAAGTCCACACAAATGATCCGAGGGGATCCCAAACTTTCCAGCCTTCCCTGAGCCGGCATCTCCCAGCCTGCGGGATGGGGAGGGCAGAAGGAGTGCCCTGGTTGCCAGTGAATGGTCTCGGTGCTGCCTTGCACCACCTGCACAGCCTCAAGACCCGGCTGGAGAGCTCGTCTCCTCATACTGTGACCCAAGCTCAGCGTAAGCACAGGCCACTGCTGCTTTCAGCATCTTGTTACCCAAACTGCAACACAGTCTGCCTGATTCATAATGAACCAGGCAGTGATGAATTTACTATTTACTGTAAATCTCCTAGCCACTTCCTGGCTAATTTTACAGGTTTTAGCCAAGGATTATTCACGCTTCTGGCCAAGTTCTATCGCACGTCACTGCGGGCGGAAGGATCTGTCCCTCATTTATTGTCCTTCCTAGTTTATTGCCTTTGTTTTTCTTTTCACAGATTAATTACAAACATCTCACTCTGTGAACTCCCACTGTATGGTGGCTGTGTGATCTCAGCGCCATGAATTATAGATGCCTGACATATCACACCAAGCTATTATGATTTTTTTTTCCACAAGCAAGCCATGAATAATGAAGAAGATCTATTAAATTTATAATATTCTCTATCTTTGGTATAGGAACGGGAAGGCAAAGCCCGATGATGCCTTTTATTGCCCTCCCCTCCCTCTCTGGGCTCAAGCAGCTCAAACAATGTGAGTCTCAATATGGACTCTGTGTATTTAGGAAAAATTATTGATGTTGTTGAGATTTCAGCCTTGGGGTCCCTCCGTCAGTCACACGAGGGTATCTCGCAGCATTATTCAGATCGCTGGGGACTGTGGCTGGCCCAGGGCCGCTGTGCAAGGGGCTACGGCTGACATGGCCCCACCACCCGCTCTTGTGCCAGCGGCCTCCTGCCTCCTCCTCCAGCGCATTCTGCGGGAAGGATGGAGGTACAGGAGGTGTTTAAATGGAGGGGTGAAGGGAGGTTGTGACAGGCGGCTGAGAGGGAGCCACAGGAGAGAAGGGTATGGACCCCCATGGATGAGAAGCGTGACCCTCAGCCGCCCCCCCCTCAGGGGTTTCCCCTCAGCGGCCCCCCCTCAACACTTTCCCCTGGGGTCTCCCCTCAGCGGCCTTCGCCTCGGGGGTCTCCCCTCAGCCATTTCTCCTCAGGGGTCTCCCCTGGGCACCGCCTTTGCCGCCATTTCCCCTTCGGGCCCTTCCCCCCACACGGGGGTCTCCCCTCAGCCCTTTCCCGCGGGGTCTCCCCCGGACCCCCCCAGGGGCACGGCCCCGCCCCCTCCCCCGCGCGCGGCAGCCCCGCGCGGTGCCCGCGCGCCGCCGCTGACGTCACAGCGCGTTATTGCCCGTGCCCGTGAATGACTGAGCGCCGGGGGGGGAGGGAAGGGGGGCGGGGAGGCCGCGCGCGCGCGGCGCCCGGCCAGGCGGAAATGGGCGCGCGGGCCGCGGCGACGGGCGGGGGAGGGGCGGGAGGCAGGTGGGGCCGCGCCCGGCGGCGCCGCGAAATGGCGGCGGGAGGGTCCCGGGGCCGCGGGTTCGGGGCCGGCGCCGTCCCGGCGGGGGACGGGGAGGAGTGCGACGTGCTCGGGGGAACCGGGCCGGCCCTCGGGCGCGGGGTGTCCTGAGCAGGACACTGGTGTCTGCAGCGCCGGGGCATGGGGAGCCCCCATCCACATCCTCATCCCATGCCCATCCCCGTCCGTGTCCCCGTTTCAGTCCCCATCCCTGCCTCTTTACCCATTCCCATCCTCATCCCAGTTCTTGTCCTCATCCCCGTCGCCATCCCTGTCCGCATCCTTGTCGCCATTCTTATCCCTGCTTCTCAGTACCATGGGTGACCAGGTGGGGCCCGTGGCTGGTGTCACCCACTGAGGCTCTGGGCAGCCACAGGTGTCCCCACAGGGCTGACCCGGCCCCCGCGCTGTGGCCAGGCTGTTTCAGGATGGGCTTCCCACAGCTTCCTTGGCCGTATTCCTGCCTTGGCCGTCGGTGTTTGCCCGGTTGCAGGGTCAATCGAGCCTTGCTCCATCCTGGGCACAGTGACATGTGCATTGTCCTTCACTCATCCCGCTGACCACGTCACCCTGTGTCCCACCGCTCACCGGCCATATCCCTGCACCTGGGCCTGCCTTGCTCCCACTCTCCTGGCTGGGGGCCCTGTGCCGGCGCCGTCTCTCACTCGGGATCAAACTGATCCTACCACCTGCTTTTTCTGTGTTCAAACAAGCCACTTTAAGCTTTCTCATGTGTTTCCAACTTGGCTGTGCCACGAGGATTACGATTTATGGCAGCGTGAGGGCAGCTGGGGTGCTGCGTGTCCTGGCTCCGTCAGGCTCGGCCGGATCTCGATGTCTGGAGCTGAGGCTTCTCCCCAACCCAAAGCCATAGGATATGAATTCCTTGGGACTTTTGGATCATCCACAGCTTCCCCATGGACTCCAGGAGAGTGGGGTTGGACACAGGGTGCTGCCCTTGTGGTGGTGGGAATCACCTGCCCCAGGAGCGATTTGCTCCATTGGTGCAGTGCAAAATGAGGGAGAAGATGATGGCACTTAGTTTTATTTATGGGGTCAAGTATCTGCTAATAGCAGAGAGGTTTAATCTCTAGGATACAGAAACACTGCAGAAGCAAATGCCCCTGGTGCATTTCAGTGAACACACAGGGTGATTAAAGCCCAGACTGTCATTTGCCATCTGAAAGCTGGATAAAGCACAGGGAAAAAAAAAGTCTGCAGCATAGTTGAATCCTCTTGTTTATGCCCAACAGGAAGGTAAGGGCTTTACTGGAGC
This sequence comes from Phylloscopus trochilus trochilus, assembly GCA_016584745.2. Classification (NCBI taxonomy): domain Eukaryota; kingdom Metazoa; phylum Chordata; class Aves; order Passeriformes; family Phylloscopidae; genus Phylloscopus; species Phylloscopus trochilus. Next base: position 13,248,099 of record WQNJ02000041.1, read on the forward strand.
ATCCCGTGTGTGATACCTCTGGGAGCTGCTGGAGCCAAACAAGACGGACACAACAAATGCCTTCTGGATATAATCGTTCCCAGGCACAGCAGAAGGGAAGGAAGACTCTTATAAACAATTATCCATGCAAGCTGCAAGAGTAGCATTTGCAGTAGCTCTCCAGGGCCCTGATAATACTCCCCGAGACATGCCGAGATGGATAGGATTTATAAACCGTGGATGGGTATTTCCTACATTGCATCTCTCCCGGCAGTGTTATCCCATGAAGCTCTCTGCAGAAGACATATATGTTCATGAAAGCATTTTATAGCCCTGTTGTGCTGGGATTAATATCAGATAAGAAATATCCAGACCACGTGTACTTTGTTCTTCCCAGCACATTTCCGAGTCTGCAAATAGAAAAGAGTCCAAAGGAGCAGATGACTATTAACTAATATTCTTGGAACTTGGTACAATTTTGGCATTTTTTAAAGTTTTCTCAATAATTTACAGGCAATGCATTTCTTCAAAAGCAGACTTATGTGTGTGTCCAAAGACAGTGTCTCAATCTAGAGATGTACAGATAGAAATGATATTTCTTGGTATGTAAAAGCTGTTAATCAGTGTTGGGAAGTCACTGGTCGAACTCAGTGAGTGGTTCTGAGTCCCACAAAAAGCATTGTAGGTGCCCTGCCATGGGGGTGTAGCTAATAAAGTGTCACACCTTGTCACAGTGGTGACATTGTGTAAAGCCCTTTGGACACCCCTCTTGTCACCCCTGGAATCTCCCTGAACTATCCATTCTCACTCCCCTCATTTTTCAGTCTGACCTTCAGAAACTACCCAGCACAACACAGCATAGGGAACTTGCTGGACAACTCAGCCTTGTAACTGGAGGAAATTGAAGGAGATGGGACATTCACGTCAGGTTAGAAACCCATCTGCCCAATTTAATTAATTGCCAGGCTGTGGGGAGAGAACCCCAGCTGTAACTACTGCCACCAAGAGAGTCCACCTCATTTTTGAGGTTATCACTCTATCATAGCTGCCTGTTTTGTGGAAAATGCCAGGATTTATTTCATGAATAACATGTATGAACCACCCAAGGTAGGGAGATTGGAACTAGATCTTTAAAGTCCCTTCCAACTCGAACCTTTCTAAGACTGTAGAGTCAGATGTTTCCTTAACAGAAAAACACTGAGTCATTTTCTGAGACTCGTATGGACCCAGCTGGACTTACACCACTGTGAGAACAAGCAGGGCCATCTCCAGAAGTCCAGTTCTCTTTCTGAGAGAAAGAGAATGAGAGAGTGTTGCTGCCTGGCAATATTATCCACACACAGAACTTCATGTGGAGCGAGCTGCAGGATGGGTTTAGCACGGGGCACCTTTCTCCCTTCAACGTGGCCATGAAATCTCACACACCTTGAACATTCCCCATCGCCACCCACTCTGAGCTCCACCACTGTGTGCCCAGAATATTCCACAGTCACCGGTGTGCTCGGAGCCTTTCTGTCTGTCCATGGGAACCTGTGGTACCTTTGGGGAATTGGTATTTGAGGTGTGCCAGGATGCAGGAGCTGCTCCTGTGCTGCTCCTCCCCAGGCAGGAGTGGTCAGATGGGCATGCAGGGACACTCGTGCAAGGAGAACTGAACACGCTGTGCTGAACGTGTTTTCTTTTACATTAGGATTATAATTTCAGGGCTAAGGTTTGGTTTGGAAGCTCGAAGCTGTGCCCGAGCCTGCAGCTGCCAGCTCTAGAGCAGGCAGTGGTGTGTAATAGCCATTTAACTCCCCTGCACTGTAATCTGATGGTGGGATGTGCTCCCAGGCTGCTTTTAGGTCTGACTGGGGAACAAAATCAATCACAGAGCGCCCGTTACAACGAAGGCGCTGTTGGTGTCAATTACCTAAACTCTGCGAACGTAACTCTTCTAATTTCCTGTTAAATCAGTAATGTTACCAATCTCAGTCTATTATTTTAATTAGGACTGTGACTGCAGTTGCTAGGAGCCGAGCGAGCGCAGACAAATGCGAATGTGCAATTAGTCCCACAAACGAGTGGCAAGTTGAATGTGTCAACATCCTGGATAGTTACAACATGGGGTGCAGCAGGAGGCCAGGCCATTTGGGCCAGATCCTGATCTCACTGGCCTCAGCGCCAGCCCAGCAGACTCCGCCGAGGTCAGCAATACCCCAGACATGAGCTGGGCTCACGGCATTCAGATCTGGCCCCTGGTCATTGCAGCTTCTTGGAGCTTCACCCTGGGTTATTTTTAAAATGTCTGATGTCCCACCTTGTTTGATTTATTCTATTTTTTTTTTTTCCTCCTTGCTGTAACGCCTCCTCAGAGCCAATTATCGTGCAGTGAACACTGCAGTCAGGTTAGCTGAACGTGGGTGTTCCCAGCGCCAGCCGGCATCGGATTCCAGCCCTCCCAGGGGACCGGAGCTCCTAGGGTGGGTATGGAAGTGCTTGGCTCCCTCCTCTCCCTTCCTAGCTGTGAAAGAAACCTCTCAGCTTCTGTCACATCTGACTGCCTCATGCATCCCCAAAACAGCCGCGCTTTGACAAGGGAGACAGGCGTTCCGACAGCAGAGCAGCGCTAGCTACCAACCTCACCAGAAAACACAAGCTGAGCACAGAACCCCTGCCTAAATATAGAGCCCAACTGGGAGAGAAAACAATGTGGCATTGCAGCTCCATCAAAATTAAGAATGAAAATCTGAAGGCGCTGCTCAGTGACGACCCCCGGCTGCTCCCAGCGAGCGCCGTGTGCCCAGAGGTCCAGCCCGCCGCCAGTATCCAGCATGGAATGGCACAGGAGGGAGAGCCCTGCTTTTATTAGCACTTGGCCATCAGTCAGCAGTCCACACTCCACAAATAAATGAACGGGCTGCGTGCATGTCATCCCAGTTCACGTGTTACAGAAATAACGCTGGACTGGAACCAGAGTTAACACAGCTGAGATTTGGGATGTGGCTGATTTGGAGAGAGGGCAGATGGCAGGGCCTCGTTGGGCTATACCTGCTCTTGGAGGCAGACCTGATTTACAGCTCCATCCATCTTCCACACTCTAATTTCCCTGCTTTAGTAGGTCACTCTCCTGCTTCACATGGTACTTCTTTTGGAACAAATAGACTAGGAAAAAATCAAGGGTTTGGTATATTTTGGATGGACTGATTTGGTCACCTTTCCAAGACAAAACCAGCACAGAAATAGTATGAAAAAAATGAGAGAACCCTGAGGGTGTTGTGTGAAGGTTATTCCCTGGAGACCTGAGGACCAGGCAGTGATGCTGTGCCCACGTGAGCGCTGCAATGCCTTCGGTCCTGGTACCTCATCTGGGTCTGGCTGCGGCTTCATGCTCTCACCTGTGGCTTGTGTTGGATTGGATTGTTCCTCCTGCCTCGTGACATTCTGACAGAGGTCAGGCCCTGTTACTTGATGCATTAAGCTTTGAGCCCAGTTCCCCAGTGATGGAGCCTCTGCCACCGCCTTGCAAGAGCTGCTGTGACCTTGCAGGAGGTGCCTGACCTGCTCTTGTTTTCTTCCCACTTGCTTTCCTTTAGTCCTGCAGCAAACAGCTTTAACCAAAGACATATGGCATGCGTGTTTTATAACAGGAATCCACTGTTACTGTCACTGGTGGGTTTTCAGGCCCTGTCCCAACATGTGTCCTTGCAGCAGAAAAGCCAGTGTCCCTCCTGAGACAGAGCTGGGGTTCACCAGTCCTGATGGTTGAGTGCCTGCTCCATCCCTGAGAGAGCCCTGGGCAGGGTGGCTGTCACCTCCGAGTTGTTGCAGGTCAATACACTCATCTGAAGAACCCAGGGGCTGGCAGAACTCCCCACTGCCTCCACACCCCTTGAGATGCCTGTTTTGTGCAGGAAACGGGGAGAATTGCCATCCTCACACCCTTGTGTCCTGAAGGCACAGGAGCCACAGCTGGCAGGATGCTGCAGCACCCCTCGTGCTCTGTTGATCCTTACTCCAGCTTTCTGTAGGAAAGGAGGTGTAAAGCACCTGTACCATGCCAGCTCCAGGCTGGCCAGGCATGTTCCTCATCCCACCATGCAGCTCTCTGAGGTGAACCCCTAGGTTAACATCTGTGTGGTGTCACAGATATGCACAGATACCCTTAGCTGTAGGATTGTGCAACTGGCTGGTAATGTGCATGTTAATAAGGCTTTTAAGGTTTACAAATATTCTGCTCTTCCTTACAGTTTATAATTTAATTAATTGCCAGTTAATTGTCTTATTTTCCCCCTGTGATTGATGTCAGTGAGTGGGATTAGGCAGCATCAGATGACAGAGGAAGGAGGAATGAATGCAGCATCCTGTGATGGTATGAGAGGAGATGTTTTTATGGACAAATCCTTTCTGACATGGATGAATACCTCAATGAGATATCACAGAGTATCAGCTCAATACATATTGTAATGGGATCATTAGTGGAGGTACCAGCTGTGTGAGGTTTGTATTCACAAGCCACAAGTAAGTAACAGGGAAACATTGGCTCCTTGGAAATGTTTGCCAAGCATAAATCTTTCCTGTTTTTACTGAGCTGGTGCTCAGTTCACATAAACTGGGAAATAATTCTCTAAGGCTTGCGGGACTGTTCCAGCAACCCCTGAAGTCGGTCATGGCAGGGCAGCTTTGGTGAAGGAAGGAAATCTAAATGCAGCCCTGCTGGGCAATATTTTTCCATGGGGAAAAATTAAAGAGGAGGGTCTCCCACCAGGGTGGGTTCATCCCCAAAAAAAGAGGCATCTTTACTTCTAAGCGGGGAAGGGGGGGGATGGCAGAGCAGACACTCCATCTTCCTCTCTCCCAGGATTTTGAGTCTCTCACCAGGCTTGTTCACACCCTGCCCACCCCCAAATGCCTGCTTGATGGACAGGTCTGTGCATCACAGACGTGCTGGGAATATCATTCCTTCAGGATCCTGTTGTGCCTGCAGACACGGGCAATGTGCAGCCAGCAAGGGCCAAGTGGGTCACTGAGCTCAGGCTGATTCTCGACCTGGAGATGGTGCTGAAGAAATTTCAGGGCTTTTGCCTTCCCCGAGTCGTTCTGGGTGACCAAAGGCAGCCAGCTCTGTGGGGGAATAGCATTCCTTTAGCTCCCAAAGTCTGCAGCAGTGCCAAGCAAGGGGATCTGGGGTAAACAAAAACTCAGGTGACTTTTGACCAGACTTTGATCACATTTCAGCAGAATAAACCTGGAGTGATTCCAGTGGCTTTGGTGTGAGTAGGATCAGACTGTGAAACTGGGCTGCACAGCAGAAAGGCTGAATGTTCCTGCTGGGGTGGGTGTGCAGTGTGGTTGAACCCCTGCTCGAATCGGCACAACCTAAGGAGGTCGTTCCTGAGGCTGCAATTGGAACAGGGAGCTGGCCAAACCACATCTGTCTCCTTTAATTCATTCCTTCCATTTTGGGGACTTAGCCTTTAGGAACAGCTATCGGTGATTACATAAAAGAGATTAGCCAACAGTTCTGCATAAATCAAGGCCAGTGCAAGATGTGTCCTGAGTGCATTGCGAAACCTGGGGCTGGTGGAGGACAAGTTCCTCCTCCTGGGGAGTGAGGCTCCCCAGCACGGGGTCAAGGACAAAACCTTCCTGCTTCTCAAAAAAAAGACCCCTCAGACAAAAACCTCTCCAAGCAGAGATATGCATGGTGGAGCATGGTCTGCCCCAGGGCTGTCTGGTGTGGATTTTTTCACCAAAGGAGGTTTTCTCTCCAAGATACACAACGGAAACAATGAAAGAAGGGAAAGGGCTGGAGAACTTTATTGTAAACCAGATCCTCGTGTGTGAATGCAAATAAATCTTGCTGCTGAAGGAAAAGCCAAACCAGAATGTGTTACATTTTCTCTTTTAGCACAGTTGCTAAGAAAATATCTTGATTTGAACACTGTTGGATGACTCAACAAATCTTTTTTTTTTTTTTTTTTTTTTTTTTTTTTTTTTTTGGTTGGTTTTGTTTTTTCATTTTGAGGCAATTCCATCATTTTACCCGTTTGGTTTTTTTTTGTCTGCTAACATGCAGGGTGAGGTTGTCCCAAGGTCAGGGAGTTGGAATTTCCCTTCCAGTGTTGTCTTACTGCTCCTCTCCTTTTTTTTTTTTCTTGCTTTTTTCGCTGCAGGTCACAGCAGATCTCTGGTGAGGTTGGTGGGGGAAGGCTCAGCCTTTCTCTCCCACTCCATCTGCCCTGGATAGTGCCAGTCCCTTGACAGGAGAGCACCTGGCTGGGCATTGTCCTTCCACCTCACCATCAATATGTCTGCATCACAGCTTCCCTCATGAGCTTTTAGGGCAAAATCACCAAAAGCAGTCTCGAGTTTTTGATGTCTTCATTTTTGAAGAACTGAACATGAGATGCAGCAGCTGAGTTTCAGCAGAGCTGAACACCAGGCTGAGCACTCATCACTGCTTGAAAGAAGGCTTGGAGTGTCTTTAATTGTAATTATTGTTCAGAGGAGAATTGTGCATCAAACCTGAGCAAGACCTGGGGGAAATTGAAGAAAAGGGGATTTACACTCCTCTGGTAGGAAACTGAAACAATGTGCAATTTAAGATCTGCCATTTAAATGTATGTTGGTTCCTCATGATGAAACCACCTACCCAAAGGCAGTTAGAACTCTTTTTTAAAAAGCACAAAAATGCATATTTCCTATTGAAATGTTCAGGAAACACATGCTCAGGGATAGGGCTGAAAATGAAGCTGGTTATCTTTCTTCATCCTTTGATCTCTAACATCTTTCAAAATCTGGCCTCCAAGTAATGTGCCAAAGGATGCACGAAATCAAGGGCTGAATCTTTATCTCCTGCACTTGATCATTTCTGCACTGCAATTCACAACACAGATACATTGCTCCTCAGGACCAGCCCTGGCTGAGGCAGGCAACAAGACATCCCAGAAATACAGGTCGTGCATGGGAATTCATAAATGCCCTGCACAGGCGCCCTCCCCGTTTCCTCCCGTCCAGGTTGCAGCTGCATTTGGCCCACAATTCTCCCCAGATGTGTGGTGAATTTAAAGATCTATCCCAGTCCTTGACCTGCATGGAGGAGCACAGAGCCAGTCATTTCTGCACCAACAGCCATAGAGGATCTGAGGCCTTTTCATGCTGGAAATACCACGGGGAGGAAGGAGAGTGCCTGCAGACAGCAACTGCCTCTGTAGTGAAGGGAAGTCTGAAGTTTCCCCTCTGCTTTTTCGTGCATAACAGCATCTGTATGCCTCATTTCCATCTTCACAGCTCCTGTAATTTACATAATGAACATTTGCAAAGCCTGAGATCTGGGTTCACTTTGTACCACATTTACTGTAGATGACCTTCAGCGTATCATCAGAAAAGTTTCCCAGGCAATTTTCCCAAAGGGTATGAATGTGAAACCTAAGATCATCAGGGAAGGAGGAAAGGGGAATGAAAGCAGATTTCTGAGATATGTCATTCAAAGGTATGTTTTCGCTTCTACAGCAGAACAAAAATATTTGAATTTAAAAAGAAAAGAGTTTTCTCTTTAAAGCAGGTGTTGGTATCAGGTCCCTCAATAAAGTGACTTTAATTAGGTTTGCCTTCCTAGATCTGCAGAAAGACTATTTCCTTGATAAAAAATGCATTTGAAAAAATATTAAGTAGAGGGAAAAACCCTCAGAGAGACAATTTTATTTGCATTCCTTCATAAGCAATGGCTGTAAAATAGGCTTATCCACTTTGGCCCCCTGATCAGGTAATGAATCTGAAAAAAAGTCTGGTGACAAATAACTGGCACTCTAGCAGAGATTCAGGACTGAGGAGGAATTCTGACCTCGAAGGATAGGAATAGGACATCAGGGTGAGAACAAGCAGCTGAAGCCACTTATGGCTCCTCTGAAGGTGTCAGCTGCAGCTCTGATTGCACCTCCTGATAGTGCTCCAGCAATCACAAAGTGATAAAGCAGGAACTGACCCATTTTTGCTTCTGACACCCATCCTCAACAAACTGTCCTTTTCAGCCCCAAGTTCCTGCAGAGGTCATCTGACAGAGAGTCCTGGGAAGCTGCATCTCCCAGATTATATTGAACTTAATGTTTTATTTACATGGGGCAACAGGGAAGACACTTCTATAGATGTTGGCTGGCTTCTGGATAAGCACAAGTTAGGGATCATTTCTTGTCTGAGAGGTGCTTGTGAGTCCACTTTTTGTTTGCTGTTTGGGCAACAACACAGGTTATTGCTCACTGCATAAATGGAGGATACTTTGAAAGAAGAAATTCATTTTGTAACTGACTCAGGACTCCTGTTTGTATAGAAAATGAGCTGAAAGCTGAAATGCAGAGCCTTATTCTGGTGATGAAGAAGGGTTCTCATATCAGCTGTCATAAGACTCTTCAGACAGAATGAATCACAAGCCCACCATGATAGGCATGCTGGAAATGCTCACGTAGATAAACCTGACACCATTCCTGTTGCTGTAGGCCAGGCATATGTGAAGTGTTGCTTTACATAATAATCTTGAGAAGGCAAGCAAGCTTTTTAGATTCCTTTGTGCTTTGAAAACAGTGCCCAGTGTGCCCTCCTCTTAGGGCAGGTGGGTGTATTTGCACACTGCCAAGTAATTACAGCGTGATGGGTATTAAATATTCTGTATCTTCCTACCTCTGGTTTGTTGCCAGTGGTTTATCCATATATCCTTTGGGATTGATGTTACAGCTATAGGGCCAGTGTATGGGTGAGAACTGGGATGGGGGTGAATCTTCAGCAGCTTGTTTTCTTTTAGTGTGGTCTGGCTCTTGGACTCCAGTCATTACCTTGGCCTGCAGGCAGATAATTGTATAATTAAGTATTTGGAAGATGGGCTGCATGTTGCAAACTTTCCACCTTGGGACCAAAAAGGAAAGGGGGTGGTTTGGAGGGAGAGGAGAAATGCTGCTGTTTGATGGGCCCTGGGAGGGAGCTCTGGTCCTCAGTGGCTGCTGTGTCAGGCACAGCAGACAGGGCTGGAAGAGGAGCGTGTGTGCCTGATGAGGTGTCCAGCACAAAGTTATCCTGAGCCAAATATGGGATCTGTGCAGTTCCCCTATGCATTGTCCTAAAATGACATGAATCTGCCATAGTCACAGCTCAGGGATGTTGGACCTTCCTTCTGGATTGGGAGGGCTTTTGCTTTTAGTCCTAAAGAAAGGCTATGTGTTTTTTAAGAACAATCTGGGGTTGTGAACAAATGGTTAATGTAGCTGCAAGGCAGTCAGAGAAGCTGTTCCCTGGGCTTAGGAACATTTCCTCCTTTCAGCCTGTCCTTTTTCTATCTTTCTTTCTTCCTTTTTTTTTTTTTTTTATAGTACCATATAGTGTTTAATAATTCAATACACACATAATCCAAAATAAACACACTAATTAACCTTTGTTTTGAGAAATTTAATTAGTTAATGCTTAGTCTCTGTTCAGCTTCCAAACAGTTTGGAGTGGGAAAGGTGCCATGGGGAAAGCATGGCAAAATATGTTTAATGCTGAGCACCTTCAATTATTTAAACAGTAACGTGGGCTGGACCAATTAAAAAACAAAGTTGTTATACAGGCATATACATGCTGAAATATCTTGATGTAGTGTTCCCAAACTCCAGCCTTGCTGCAGAATATGTGGTGAAATATATCTGTGCATAAAGTAACTGTATGGAGGAGGGAATCTGGTAGATGAGGAGTGATTCAGCTGTGTGCCAGGAACCCCAGAACTTCTCTGCTGGGCTCAGGGTGCAGCAGAAGTAAGGGAGGTTCTAAAGCTGTTGTGGTGGTAACTGTCCATCCTGGCTGGAGGAAGCTGGAGGACAAATCTTGCCCTGTGTCCCAAATAGATGATGAATTTTCGGAAAGGTCAAATGCTGTGCTCTGACTCACTAGTACTAGTCATCCACGGCCCAAGTGCCTTCCTTCAAAATATGTTACTGTAGGGTAATAATTTTAGCCAAATCCTCAAGCTTTAATATTCTTCCCCAGCTGAACTGTAAATAAAATTATTTCCTAAGAGCACTTATTTGAGCTTGATTATTAAATACATTGCCAAAATCTGGTCGGTTAATATACTGCCTGCTACTTGAGCTGAAGTATCTGAAAGACAAAGAACGAAGTAAACGAAAAGGAAATCAACATTTTGCTAAATTGCATGTTTTTAAAAATCCTATAATTGAGGCTGCTACTTCATTTCCATTTGTAAAACAGATTGAGTTCCCCTTCCATCTACTAATGGATCTGGTTTATCTCTGATACTAATTGCAGCATTTGCATGGTTTGCACAGGCTGCTGGTGACAGGACGTTGGGTAGGGAAAGTCAAGCAGCTCCTGCTGAGCTCTGGGCTGTCACTGAGGAGTGATACTTGGCACCGAGCTCTGCTGAACTTCAAGCCCTTGTTCTTTCTCCTATGGCTCCAAAGTCTGGGTCAATCAACCAAAATAAACTTGTTAATTCGTTTTCAGGATTCTGTGCCTCAGGTCTCACTTGAGAAGCAGTGGGAAGGCTCAGGTGATAATAAAGCAACACCAGACAGTCTGAATGTTTAATTAAACTTCTCCCTGCTCTCTCTGACCTAGTGACTGGGCTGGAAATGGCACCAGGACAAAGGTTGTTCATGAGGCTTCCACTTGGGCTCCCCTGCTGCACAAGGATGTGGGGAGACCTGGGGGTTTGCAGCTCTTTTCTCATTCTTTCAGGCTATTGTTGGAAAGGGAATTATGCTCTGAAGATCTGAGGGAAAAGAAAACAAGTTTGGGTTTCTTTAGATGAATGAGCCTTTTCTTGGGCCCTGCTCTAGTATATCTGTGGGCACACACCTGAATTAACCTCTTCTGGGTGCTGGGTCTGGTGGAAACATTCCTGCCTCCTAAGTTAAGAGCTGTTCAAGAGCTCAAGTTATACACTTTTTACTGCTGGGGTGAGGAGGCAAAGCAGCTTTTCAGAGGGTTGTACCCAGGAATGTTAGCTGGAGACCTCTGTTCTCCCCTACCTATTGGTCTCTGCAGCCCAGACACTTTTCCTGGTACCCCTGTGCACAGATCTGTGATAGAAGCTTCTGTGAGGTGTTTCAGCCTCTAACATCAGTACCCACACTTGCAGAAGCAAGCTGAGGATTTGCCCTTTGTCATCCATCCTTTCATTTTGCATTTACACACAGAAATTTTTGTATTTTTTTTTTAAGTCACTCTTGAAAGTGATCCATTGGATTCCCAGCATGGCAGAGGGAGCCCTGGCTACACAGTGGCCTTTGTGGAGCAGGTCTGTGGGCTCCGTGCCACCAGCACCACAGGGGAGCTTGTAATAACCACACCAGCGCAGACCAGATGTCTTGGAGAGGATTTGGTTTCAGGACACATGGCTGCAAGTTCAGGAGAACGTGGAGGGGGGAAGGGGTCCTGCTCTAATATACATAATTTGTTTAAAAAGTTTGCAGGTGTTAGAATTTTTATTGAAGGCAGGGAGCTGAGAAATCGTATCCAGTCGGTGAGGTAATGGTTTCTCTACTCGGGGAGCGCACAAAATCTGCATTAAATAAAGGGCAGCTGTGTTGCCAGCAGAATTTTATATAGATGAAAACTAATCTCAGCCATACCAAGCCAGACCTCCGCTCCTGCAAATCCTGTGAGAGAACAAGAGAATCCACTGATTGCTCACAGCTTTCCTCCAAAAGCTGGTGGGGACTTCTCCCGGCTGCCATCACTCCATGGTCTGCACCCTGACAGCTGTGGGGGATGAGCTGTGGGGACCAGGGATGCTGCCATGCTGGAGACATCCCTGCAGCTCATCACAGGCTGTGGGGGAGTGGGAACAGCTGCTTCTCCTGTCAGCTCCCAACTAAAATGCCTGTGATGTGTGGTCCCAGAGGGGCCAGGTAGAGCCGGGTCCTTGCCTCAGCTCCAGCTGCAGGGCTTTGCTCTCCTAAGCCAGAGAAGGAGAGCACACACCAACAGTGGTTCCCATGGAGCTATTCAAGGGTTGTAGCTTTCTGTTTCCTCTTTCTCTGGGCTCAGTTCTGCTATATGTTGAAGCCCCAGTAGAGAATTTTTTTCTTCTCAGTGTTTTTCTTTTTTTTTTTTTTTTTTTTTTATAGACAGGTTGTAATGTCAGGATATGAGGTTGAAAGGGCAGATCTGAGTCAACTCTCAGATGAATTCTGAGCATTTCCTTTCTACGTGGATGAGTTCCAAGAATTTATCTCAGTTCAATAAACCCCACTTATTTCTGATGCTCATTCAAACAGACTTTGAATCCCTTGTGCCCACAGACCAGGGCTGGTCATTTGGGTTCTGCAAAGCTTTTTCCAGAGAGGTCAGGACATGTGGAGTGAGTAGGGGGATGTTTTGGGGTGAGAGTTGAAGTGGCTTTCTTTATTTTTATATATATTATTGATATTACAGATTTAAAATATATATATGTACACACATAGATGTATTTGTATAATCTACTGCCTGTTAGCATACAGCCTGTAAGGCTCAGGTACCATCCTTTCAGCTACTGCCTGCATCCAGTGCTTGGGGCAGAAGGCCCTGGCAGACACAGATCCTGCTCTAAGGGTGTGAGTACAGGGTTTGTCCTCAGCACAGCCCCCCCAGGACTGTGGCACCTTCCCATCACACAGCAGTTACATAAACAGGGCTAAAATTAGAGCAAATGACACTTCACAGGCACAACATCATCCCCAGGGGCTCTCAGGGTTTCAGGCAGCTGGGGCTAAGGAAGGCACAGCAATGGTGTGGGGCTCTGATGCTGGAGCCCCCACATCCTACCAGGCTGCCCCCAACATCCTCCACATCTCTGAGCCGGGACTAAACAGGTCCCACGGGGTCTTTCTGGCTGCCTGAAGTAAATTTTCTCTTATTTCCCTCCAGGCTGTCTTTTCCCCTGTTGCTGAATTTCGCTCAGCATAATGATTTCAAGGGCACCATTTTCAATTTCCTCTGCGGAGCCAAAATTAATACTGAGTTTATGCCACAGCGTAGCAGCACTTTAAGCATCCCCCAACAGTGTGCATATTTCACAATAATGTAATGGCTCCTAAACCCAAATACTGCTTAAACCACCACGGTACTCCACCGTAAATATCAGCAATTCCTGCCTGAACCACAGCACCAGCAATGACGACTCTGTAGGTGCCGCTGATGTGCCCATTAACATCCCCCCGTGACAACCATTTTATTAGCACCAGGGGCATGTTTGGATGCTGCTGCAGGGCAGGAAGAGGTGCTGACCCTCGCCTGGGAGAATGGAAAGACTCACAGCTCGCATTTTTCTCTTTCCCTTTCAGCACTGCCTCCATAAGGCAGCCCCTCTCCTCTCTCTTCCATCACTTCCTCTCATCATGGCTCTAGGCAAGGCTTAGATCCCGACAAGAAAGTTTGGGTCTATTTTCCTCGTTCCCCAAGCCTTGGAGGCAAATTGTTGAGAGGAAGGTTTTTAGTTGAGTTACTCCTTTGGTTTATGCCCTTCTGTTTATGCCTCACCCCTACAAGGCAGGTGGCCACGGGGTTTTTGTTTAAGTAATACATATAGGTGGGAAGAGCAGAGGGAAATTTGTCAAACAAACAGGTTCTAAGTGATTGCCAAGCTGTGGATTGACTGACCACGTTTGCTGCCTTGGGATGGTGATTTTGAGTCTGTTTAGAAAGGAGCAGGGGGATTACAAGAACCCGTGTGTGCAGAAGTACACAAGCCATTAATTACGGCGACTGCTGCGCGATAGAGTCTAGCAAGAGCTAATGGAGCTTGAGAAACCTGTGGAAAATGTTAGTGAGAGCTGTCAGGATGTTTGTCTTAGAGCTGCTCTGCATGATCTCATCTCTCCAACGTTTCAGAGGGCGAGGGGTGTGCCGGGTCAGCTGGAGCCGGCAGGCAGGCGCCCCAGCTTGGGGAAGAGGGCCATGGGGTGGGGACTCAGGGTCTGCCCAGGCACAGAGAGGGGCACTTGCAGGGCTCCACGGCTGGAGATGAAAAAGAGGGATGGAAAGAGTAGAGCTCGAGGGCATTTGGAAAGCATTGCATTGTGTCTTTTCTCCCTGCTCCTCTGAAACAGCCCGAATAAAATGTCACTTGGTGTTGCATAACAGGGTGATGCAGGGCCTGGGGAGCAGCTCAGAGGGGCAGCACTGGAGCCCCAGGCAAGGGGCCGCAGCAGGCAGGAGGGGTGTGCCTGGCATGGGGAGCTGATGTGCTGCTGCATGCAGGGCAAGAACCACTTCCCAGGGGAATTCCTGCTGCTCCCAACCCTTTTCCACGCTGTGGCTGGCAGAGCCTGTGCCTAGAGCACCAAGTGATGACAAACGGGTCAGAAATGGTGGCTTGGCGGTGCCAGAGCCAGGGGTCAGCTTGCTGTTCTGATTTATAGGAACTCTCTCCCCGTGTCCCAGGGCTGCCTTGGCTTTTCATTCATGCTGGCGATGACGAAGGGCCGTGCTTAAGCAGCATGACCGTGCTGGCACGGGCGGCTTTTAGGAGCAGGAAACCGCTCCCTTTATCCTTGCTTGATCTTTCGAGTGAAATACGTGCAGTGCCCTTGTCAGCAGTAAGAGCCTCCTAAGGAAAGGAAGAAAGGTTAGCAAGCAGAAACAGATGTTTACCTTTCACTGCTGGCTTTGTGTGGACTGGGGAGGCTGGGGGAGGGGGGTTTGCAGGGCAGGAGAAAATGCTCACTGGAAGCCTGAGAAAGTCCTGTCGGATCGAATCTGCCTTTCCCTTCATTTTGCTGTGGTTTTTATTTGGCCCAGTGTCCTTTCATCATTATTATTATTATTTAAACACACCATTCTCTTAAGGGAAGGATAATTGCTTTTTCTTTCTTCTGCCTGAGCTTCTCAACATGATTAAGATATAGAAACCAAATGCCTGGACATGAGGATGATCTAATAGGCACCAACCAGGCCGAGTCACTGTGGCCCAGTTTAAAAACATGGCACTTTTCCAGAATCTATTTGTTTCTCTTAATATGGTGATTTGTTTTTCTATATTGCTCTCTATAATTATCACTGTGCTGTGTATTCACTGGCTCTAGGCTCAGTGTAATATAAATCTGGAATTAGTCTATTGAAGTCAGTGTCAGATACATTTCCTTTAACATCTAAACTAGGTCTTAGGCCTATTTATCCTACTGTAGCTCCAAACTAACTACACTGAAATAAATACACACCGGTGTTTTTCAAAAAGCCCTTGCCATGGTTCTTGCCTACACCTTCTACCTTTAGGCTAAACCTTGGGCAGGGGATTAGGAAAAAAAAATTGTCAGAGAAGGTAGTTCAGATTAAGTATTACAACCATTTTTTCACTAAAAAAGCGGTGAAAGATTGAAGTAAGTTGCCCAGGGAGGTGGTGGAGTCACTGGCTCTGGAAGTGTTCAAGAGGCTTCTGGATGTGGCACTTGGGGGACATGGATTAGGGGTGCTTGTGGCGGGCTGGGTTGATGGTTGGACTGGATGATCTTGAAGGTCTCTTCCAACCTTGATGAGTCTGTGACTCTGTGAAGATAACACCTGTGGCATCTTGCTGTGCCTCCAGAAAGAGCTTTCTTTAATCCCTCAATGAAATCCAGCTGTGTTTGCCCTTGATGGAGAAGGGAGGGCTCGGAGCCAGTACCTGCCCCTGCACTGCTGGTGATGAGGTTGGTGTTCCTTCACCACTTGGGTTCAGCCACGCTCCAAAATGCAGGATAAACCTGGGCTCAGACTGCTCTTCAATCTGCTGCTTGAACCTTTTGTCTTTCTCTGGGCTGCCAGGGCTGGAAATTCCTTTTACAGGTCCATGAGACCCTGAGGCTTGTCTCCACACATAACATCTGCCTGGTCAGAGCTGGATTGGGTCCAGTATTTATCCTTTCCAAGGTTGTGTTCAGTAGTTCAGGAGGAAGATGGGGAGGCCCTGGCACAGGTTGCCCAGAGAAGCTGTGGCTGCCCCTGGATCCTTGGAAGTGTCCAAGGCCAGGTTGGACAGGGCTTGGAGCAGCCAGGGACAGTGGAAGTTGTCCTTGCCCATGGCAGGGGAGTTGGAATGAGATGTTCTTTAAGGTCCCTTGGTGTTCTTAGAGGTCTTTTCCAGCCTAAATGATTTTATAATTCTCTATATGTGGAAATTATCAGGGAAAATATTATCAGGGTTGCTGTGCAGCACACACACATGGAGCTGACCTGCCTTGAGTAGAGGGACCATGGCTGGTCCTTGCTTGTCCCCCAGAAGCAGCCAAGTGGTTTTCTGCAGACTCTGGCAGATATTTCATTAAAATTAATATATATATATATATATATATATATATCTTTCAATCTCTTGCAATTTTAGATTCTGATAATCTGGAGGGATTCTGATATATCTGAAGGATTAAGGGCTTTTTTTTTTCTTTTCTCAGCTGAAGGCTGTGCACATCAATGGGTGCCCAAAAATACACCACGTGCTTCCCAGTGTTTTCCCTGATTTTTTTTTTCTTCAGTCGCTGCACAATGAATGCACTTCACAGGGCTGTGCTGCTGCTTGATAACACAGCTGGAGAGAAGCTATTTTCTGATTTTCAGATACCATGGTTTATCTCTTATGTTGGTTTTCACTGGCAGTTTAAGAAGTTCTTAGAAAACTCTTCAACTTCCCCCTTAGTACTGAGATGGTAAGAGGAGATAAAACTTGTCGTTTAATAATAACCAGCAAAAAATTTAGAGGTTTTTTTGAGATAAACTCAGGAGCTATTATTTGGTTTTTAGAGACAACACATGGCTCACCTCTACCCCAGGGAGAAAGGGAAGTTATTAACTGTCCTTTCTACTGGATCTAAACAAACAAACACACCCTCCCCTGCCACAAAAAAAAAAAAAAAAAAAAAAAAAAAAAAAAAAAAAAAAAAAAAAAGTAGATTTTTTAATTGAAAAGTTGAAACTTGAAGATCTGGGGGCAAACCTTTCAATTCAAAGCCAAAAGTTCTGAGTGGGAGCTTTTCTTGCTGGGTAGTTTTATGGGCTAAGACACATGCCCTGTGTCACCGTGTGATGCCCTTTCAAATGGGAATCAAGACGTTCCTGGTCATGGTGCCTCACTGGGGAATGAGGCTGGGCTAGGGAGCTCTCCCCATGAGGAAAAAGGAAGCATTCTATTTAGGAAAAAAAAATTACTATTTTCCACAGGACAGCAGGCCTGTTTGTGAAGATTTCTGTTGCAAACCCACCATTTATCCAGAAAACGTTGTTCCTGCTGGCTACATGCATCCCTTCAGAGCAGAGAAACCTTCTGGGTCCTTTCCTAAGCATCCCCCCGAACCGACAACATCCAACCAGCTCCTGCTCCCTGTCAGAATTCAAACCACAGCCTTCCTCACCACTCCTTTCCTCAGGTGACATTTAAACCTGTCAGTGGTTACAACTGCTGTCACATAATCCTTGCAACCAGTGCAAAAATTGCACTCTGGCTTCTAAAAACAGAAAAAGGAAGGGGATGGCTAAGAATGGACATAAATACTCCAAAATGCCTGTGTGCTGCTGTCCTTGCTGATGGCCTGACTGTGTTTCCACCACTCCTCCCCTTGGAAAGCAAAATGAATCAGGGCAGTGGTGAGTAATAACATGTAATAAGCAGAGATGAGAAATACATTTATCAGTGGTCAAATGACACGGATAGTGTGTCACCCCTGTCCCCATGCCACATTTGATGGCACCTAAGGGTCTTTAGGGATAAAGAAAGGGTGCTGGGACATGTCTGCAGAGAAGCTAGAATACAATTCCCATACAGCAGCTGGAAGGGGATCCCAAAAGGGATCCTCAAAAGACTCCTAAAGGGATCCATAGAATCGTGAAGGTTGGAAAAGACCTGTAAGGTCCTGAAGTCCAGCCCTCAGCTCAGCACCACCTCTATGTTCACCACTAAAGCAAGTCCTCTAGTGCTGTATCTGTGTATTTTTAACACTTCCAGGGATGGTGACTTCACAGCTTCCTTGGGCAGCTTGCTCCAGTGCTTGACAACTCTTTCTGTGAGGAACTTTTTCCTAATATCCAGTCTAAACCTCCCTGAATTCTGTCACCCATGGGCTCTGGCATTTCAGTGCTGAGAGGGTCGGAACACAGCCGTGCCCTGATACTGCCTTGAGTCTTGAACACACATGTGAATCATCCTAATTGCTTTCATCTGGCCCAAAATGTGGCCACTGGTAAGCAAAGACCTGCTGTTTATGTAAAGTACAAAGCGGGCCAGACCGTCCTCTCGAGCTGTTTCCGTTTCCCCGTGATTAATATATTCAAGTCTATAGTCATTTGTTTTTACAAACTTCACAAACAAAACCTTGATGTTTTGGTACCAAGCTCAAATATGGGAACAATTTGGTTCCCAGTGCCAGCATTTCTGATGCAAGAACTGAAAAGCGTCCAGAAATGCCGTGTTTTCGCTGAATAGTCTTCAGTCCCAAGATATAGCATTTTTAAAGCATTACAGAAGCAAAAACAATCCCAGTGCCTTGAAAGCTTTTTACACTGACTCTGCTTCATGGAAACACTGACTCAGGGCCAAATGGCTGATTATGTCGTGTGATGTAAGAAGGAGTTAGAAAGCTTAGCAGGGCATTAGAATAATGCAGTGTGTGTGTCTGTGTCTGTGTGCAGTGAAGGGGGGACATGGCATTTATTAGAAAGCTTTAAATCTTTTGCAGCTCCACGTTAGTCACTTGCAAAACAGTCTCAGACCGAGTTGAAAGCGATGGGGATGTGATGTGTGACAAGCTCTAAGCTGCTGAGCTGAGCTCCTGCTCGAGATCTTTTCAGTTCATTTCAAGGCTGCAAAACCTTCCTTGCTGGGTGTGGGGGAAGCAAATGCTGCTGCTGTGCAGCCAAGGCAGAAAAGGACTCTGTTATACTGCTGGAAGGGGGGAGCTGAATTGTGGCTTGGCTTCTGCTGTCACACTGAACTAAGGGTGGAGATTTCGGGGTGGTGCAGCTCTCCCCCGGTTCAGATGCTGGTAAAGGGAGGGATGTGATGTGAGGGGAGTCCCAGCCCTGCCTGTTCCCTGCTCTGTGCTGGTGGGAGGCACTTCATTGGGAAGATTTTATCACTTTATCTCATTGTCCAGAGAAGCCATTCATTGCAAACGTGAACTTTGAGACAAGTGAAAACCAGAGATGACCCAAGTGCCTGGAGGCATAAAACCAGCTGCTGAATTGTTCAGCTTGTTTAATGAAATGAAGCAGCACAAAGACACAGTTCAAGTACAGATCTGTATATACAACACTGGCACTCAAACAATTTATGAAGCTCACTGCAAATTTAAGATTGGGAAACCTGGCTGGTGTCAGCTGTTGGGAAGAGATTTGGAGTAGAAAGTCCTGTCAGAAAAGCTGCCCTCACTGTAGTGCTGTGATGGCAGAACATGAAGGAGCTGGGGATGTGCCAGCTCAAAGCTGCTGTGGAAGGTCAAGGGCAGCTGCTGCTTAAACCTCAGGTCTGGCTACAGCGAAGTGCTGTTGTCATCTTGCCCTTGAGTGGTGACTCCCTGCAGAGCCAGAGGTAAGTCACTGTCCCTGCTGCACCTGCAGGACAGACTGAGCTACGAGGCAGGTGTGCTGCAGTTCACTACTGTTTTCTAAGTATTTCCATTCTACACACTCACACACACACACACACACAGAGCCATACCACAGCCACCCACGCTGTTCTTTCCCTCCCAGCCACCCCAGCTCCCAGCACTCTGACTGAGAGTGGGCAGCTGTCTGTTCCTGCTGCCCTCTGTGCCCTCTGTGCCCTCTGTGCCCTCTGTGCCCTCTGTGCCCTCTCTGCCCTCACCCTGCTCCCTGTCTGTCCACGGCACAGCCCCGTGGCCTCTGCTGCCCGAGGGCAGCTGTGACTGCTCCACACCGGGAGCGCTCCCAGCCCGTTCCCGGTGTGCAGGGTGCTCCACACCAGGAGCGCTCCCAGCCCGTTCCCGGTGTGCAGGATGCTCCACACCGGGCAGGGTGCTCCACACCGGGCAGGATGCTCCACACCGGGAGCGCTCCCAGCCCATTCCCGGTGTGCAGGGTGCTCTACACCGGGAGCGCTCCCAGCCTGTTCCCGGTGTGCAGGGTGCTCCACACCGGGCAGGATGCTCCACACCGGGCAGGATGCTCCACACCGGGAGCGCTCCCAGCCCGTTCCCGGTGTGCAGGGTGCTCCACACCGGGAGCGCTCCCAGCCCGTTCCCGGTGTGCAGGGTGCTCCACACCGGGAGCGCTCCCAGCCCATTCCCGGTGTGCAGGGTGCTCCACACCGGGAGCGCTCCCAGCCCGTTCCCGGTGTGCAGGGTGCTCCACACCAGGAGCGCTCCCAGCCCGTTCCCGGTGTGCAGGGTGAGTAAGGCTGTCTCATCACGCTGCTCCCACCTCCAGTGAGTCATCGGCCAAGAGGAGATGCAGGCACCGAACTATATTTGATGCCTGTATCTGAAACACTGAGTTCGAGTGACTGTGCAGGTCATTAGATCCCTAATTTCTTCTTTAATGGATTTTCTAATGCATCTGATGAATAAAGAGATGCTCAGTAGTAAATAGAAATCCCATTTGCAACCTTGGATGCGAAATGGGGCCATAATGTTGCCTTTATTGTGTTTACCCAAGGGCTGTGGACCTCATGGAGGTGCAGCAGTGTGAAGGCTGCAGTGACAGGGGCTGGGAGGGCACGGCAGGAACAACTCGCGTGTGCACAGGGTTTTCGGGACATGAATGATCCCATTGACTCCCGATCCACTGCGGATACGACTGCCCTGAATGGCCCTTGTGTTTGCACGGAGAGATGGCCCAGAAGGACCCAAGAACGATTCCAAGCAGACATTGCTCGGCATTGCTTTGTATGTGCAGGGTCTGTCCTACCCCTGGTTGTGACCCCTGAGGGGAGGTCCTGGGTGCCAGTGTGCCGAAGGTTGTGCTCAGGGAGGGGGTGGCATGAGGAGAGTCCTGCCTGGGGCCTGACCAACTCTGTAAGCTGGACTGACCCCTCAGAAGGGCTCACACTCCCTGCTTGGGGGCTTCCACCCCTCCTGCTTGAGAGGGAGCTCTGTGCCCTGCTGGGTGCAGCGATATTTGAGCCTCTTGTTTCACAGGTGGTGCCACGTTGGTGCAGAATAATGTGATTATACATCCACATCCATTTGTGTAAAGCTGGCAGCCTCCTTGGCGAATATTTCTGTACCTCCAGTTTCTAAATGGCATTTCTGCTAACAGCCATGTATCATCATTACTAGCACGGCTTTGGAGGATGCACGAGCAAAGTGTGATATTGCTTAAACCTCTGCAAGTACTGTCTGATAATTAATCAGGCGTGGGTTGGTTATGCTTTCACCTTACTCAGTGAAGAATAATGCAATGCAAGGGAGCAGAATTTTGGTTAAAATTCTGTGGTGAGCCGCCACCCCAGGTCAGGACAGCTGTCTCCCTGTGTATGTGTGTCTGTATGAGGACACCACGGGCCAGAAGACTTGTCCAAATCTTTTTCTTTCTCCTGAAGCATCAGATAGCCACTGAGTCAGTGCCAGAGGTGAGAGTTCAGCCCAGAGGAACCAAGATCCTATCCAAGACTGCAGACCCCCCGCCCTTGCTGGCTCAGATTGATTTTTGGGGTCTCATCCTGCAGCTATTTCTGTTGTGGTGTTTTCTCCAATCGTGCCATTATGTATTAATAGGGGATGGAGCTGGCAGCAGGAAAGGGCACCAGAAGCACACATTTGTCTTGCTGTCCAGTAAGCCACATAACAAATAGCGATGCCAAGTGTAATCCTGCTTCAGTTAAAACTGTTGCTTTGGTTTGTCATCATTCATTGTTTGCAGTACAGCTGCTTAATGACAGGATGTGGGAAATGAAAAGTTTTTTATGTCCTAGGAGACTTTTTAAAATAAAAATTCCTGAGTGATGAAGGAGAAGAAGGTGCTTGTATGGAAACTCTGGGTCTCAGCACCGAGGCACAGCCTGGATGGAGTGAGCCTTCCCCCAACAAGGCTCAGGAGATGGAGGTTTTGCTCTCAGCTTTAAAAATAACCTGCTGTGTAAATCCAGGCAGTATCCGTGCCTCAGCTTGCTTTGCTTACGTTACACATCTGGCGCAGCTGCCTCTGCCTGGTGCCTTGCAGAGCAGGACCTGTGTTTGACAGGAAGAAATTAAAAATGAAAGACAAATGCCATGGATCTGTGTGGGCCCACATCTTTGCAAAATGCCCCATGGCCAATTAAGTTAGCAAAGGTTACATATTGCACCTAAATACAGAGGAATGGTGGGAATTTATCCATATGGACCATGAGCAAATAGATGAAATCTGAGGTGGAGAGGGCACTTATAGAGGAGACTTCATTAAGCCAGTAAGGAAAGCAACAACCCCAGCTATGCCAAGACCTGGCGTGCATGGAGGTGCCTTTTTTATTTTTGGGTACATTTTAATGATCTTAATTTTCATACAGGCCGCAGTAGGGCCACAGTGGGGCTCCACCCTTTCTGCATGTTAATTACTTTTAATTGACAGTGCAGAATTACCTGTGGGTGCATGATCTTTGCTCCCAGTGGGAACTCTCCAATGTGAGTGCATTGCACATCATGTAAGCAAATAGGGAAGGTGATGGGTTTAGTGGGAGATGCATTTCATTTGGGCTCTAAACTCATTTCTGGCAGGTACAGCCCTTGAAGAACCACTGATGTGTACGTGGCCAACAAGTCTGCATAGTTGCTAGCCCATCCCCTGCTCCACTCTGCCTCTAGAAAAACTCTCCCTCCTCTTCTATGTATGTTTATTAAGTCATGTCCTGAACCATGTGGAATCAGTGTGGAATTTGCCTGAGGTTCCTCTCTGCTGGCCCAGGAATTTGCCTGAGGTTCCTCTGCTGTTCCTCTCAGCAGTGTAAGCAAAATTAAAGGAGGTGCTGGGGTTGAGATGAAACCACTCTTGCTAATCAAAGAGCGAGAAAGAGACAAGCCAGGGAGCTGTGGTCTCTGCCCTCAGTGCTGCAGGAGGACTGGGGAGTGGCTGAAATCCCTGTGGAGGACTTCTTGCATACCTGGGATTCTCCATGTTTTACAATCTCAGATAAATGTCACTTTTTTAAAGGATTATTTGATATATTCTTACAGTAATCTATTACCAGCAGATCACCACAATGCTCATCACTACTCTCTAGGTCCAAAAGCTGTTTTTTTTCTGTGTGTTTGCTTGTATCCCTTGAAAATTTCTATTTCCAACAAGCCTACTGTTATCTCACTTTTGCTATTTTAAGTTCCGTGGCACAAAAAGGCTGACTCACAGAAAGCCATGTTGTAGGAAATATTGGCTCAGCTGAGGAAATAATTCTCAGTTCATTCTTCCACTGTGAGATTTGGGGAGGTTTTTCTGCCTTTTTTTTTTTTTTTCTTTTTTTTTAGTGTGTGTGTGTGTGTGTTTTGGTCTCATGTTATGACACAGATCGAGCACTGTGAAATATTGACAGCTATTGCTAAATGCACTGCTCTACCCAGTCGGATCCTTCTTTCTGTCCATACCCCGAAGTGTTTTATGTACCTGCTAGGAACGTTACACAGGATGCTCGCACAGCTCATAAAATTTGGTCTCGTATTGGAAATGTTTTGTGGGAATGTGCTGCTTAATCTACTGCAGCCACTCACAGTGGCTGTCGGGAGGGGGTGAAGATTACAGCCGGCTGGGGGAAGTTTGATACCTTATCAGAAGTCCTCAAGAATAAAACTGAAAGAAGTGGATGTTCAACAAAATGTAGGTAATCGACTAAAAAAAAAAAAAAAAAAGGGGGAAATACGGCAGGCCCCAGTGAGGTCATCCTTTTGGCTGGACTTGTGCTGCTGTCAGTTCCCTCTGAGTACCTGCAGTCACCCTCTCGCTGAGGGATTGAGTGGAATAAATCCTGGGTGTGCTTTAATTGAGTGTTAAGCACATCAGTGATGTGCAGTGAAAGACGAGGCTGGAGATCCAGGATGGAATCCTTGCCCAGCGGGGTGGGGAAACAAAAACAACCCAACAACTACAAAACCTCTATTGACTTCAAGGGCTTTAATCACTGGAGCAAGTTGTCTGATAACAGACTGCAGGGTGTGCTTTGGCACTGCCACCTTCGTCATTCATTTTATGCTTAATATGCTAGAAAACAATGTTTAACATCTGGTTTAAGTGGATATAGCATATCTGTCTACAAGAAAGCAGCTGATGCAAATAATTTAAGAAATAAAACCAGGGGCCTTCAAGTGTACCTACTGATATTTTTTGCTACACTTTTTTGACACCATCATTAGCAAAACCTAATTAGAAGGTGGTTTTCAACAATTGCTGTCCTCAAGACATAAAGTATAGCCCTCTCATAAATAATATTATCATCTTAAAAATACTTCATAAACACTAATTTACCCTCCCATTTTTCTTGTGAGATAGATAATTATGTGTTAACAATAATATAATCACCATTAGTAGCCGTGTTAGTCCTCTCTTTTTATAGATAGAAGCTCATGCCCTCATAATAAACAGCTTGCTGAAGGCCACATGAGGAGCCTTTCAGAACTCTGATTAGGGAGAGAATCAGTCCTGGCTCTGTCCTCCCCTCACATAAAACCCAGAACAATGCTGGTATAAGGAAAGAAAAGCAGGGTTTGAGTACGAGCAAGAAAGAGAAATCTTCTTCAGGCTGGCTGGATTCTTGGACTGACAGGAAATATTTAAAAAGTATATGACAGAGATCAAGGTAAATAACAAATATTTTACCTTTTGTACTTGTGCCTTTATTTACTCTGCAGTAATTACACCAAGTAATGTAGATTACATTATGAATCACTATGACGCTTACAAGACTGAATTTTTTGCAACCACATCCTGAGCCTGGGAGATAATCTGTTTGATGTCCTACCAGGACCAGATATGTCTTGCTTGAAACTTCAGAGGTGTGCGAGAGCAGCTGGGACACACCCTTTTTCGTAACGGTGTTAAAATAAAACAAGTTGGGATTTGCTCAGCCTCTGTAGGATGTAACATCTGAGTTACAAGCCCGCTGTGAAGGGAGCTTTGCCATAACCTCAGAGTTAACAGGGGCCTCCTCAGTGCTTCTGCCTGAGAAGTAACATTTTCTTTCCATCTTATAAAACGTGCATATTTACACATGCAAAAAAAACCCCAAAACCCAAAACCAAAAAAATCCACCAAAACAAAACAAAACCCCCCAATCCTCAGCAAATTAGTAAAGCCAAAACACAAAATTGTTCCCAGGCCTGTAACAACCCCAGTTCACGCTGAAGCTACAAGTGCTGCACCTGCAATAACTAAACCCGCTGAGGTCAGCCTGTGTCGCTTCCCAGAGCGAGGTCTGTATCAGCATCTTGCCATGCTCTTCACTCGTTTTTCTCGTCTTCTTGTGTGAAACCCCCATCAGTCCTCCTGGGGTTGGATTGTGGATAGCGAGGGATGATGTTCAGATTTTATTTTGTCCTCCCTCTTGTGGCAGGAGCCACAGTGGGAGCTCAGGCGGGCAGGGATATTCTCTGCCCCAAACAACAGCCCTTCATGGGCAGGAAGTCCCTGGGACTGCAACAACAAACCCACTGATTTTCCTCTCAGAAAAAAAAAAAAAAAAAAAAAAAAAAAAAAAAAAAAAAAAAAAAAAAAAAAAAAAAAAAAGGACCATCTGGTGCAGGGGGCTTGAAGGAGCTCAAGCAGTGGGCATCTCTTACTTTCCTTTAAAAATCCATTCCTCTGACACTGATCTGGAAGCTCTCCTTGGTGTGACATGTTCACACCCACATCTGTGTTTCTCTTACAGCCTTCAGGGAATGATGGGCCTCTGGGTAGGAGGTGGGCAGCAATAAAAGAGTGAGGCCAGACTCTGGTAAGCATCCCCATCCTGAAGCAGCCCTGACCTTGGTCATCTATACTATTTTTTGGGGTCCTGTGGTAGATTTTGAAAATAGTAACATGAAACTGCCCCTGTGCAGAAGGGCTAGGTCCAGCAGCCGTGTCCAGCAGAAGCTCTGTGCACCAGGGAGGTGCTGAGAAGTTCACATGCCTGAAAACCAAGTTAGGGCTGAACATGCTCTGAGCAGCATAACTTCTGCTGAAGTTCTGCAACATAACCTCTGCAGCATTTCCTCTACTGAAACTTCTGAAAGAACCACATCATAGTTTTGGATAACACAGTTCACCAACTGCCCGTGAATGAGGGGCTGTTCACCTGGTCATGCTGTTCCTCTGCTCTTGCTCTTTATTCTGGGGAGCAGAAGCCTCCCAAGTCGATCTGGTAAGTATATCAACGAGATGATTTTGGAGATTGTTTTTGTTTTTGGAGATTGTTTTTGGATTGACTCCTCCCCAGCTTATGGAGATCTACAAGGTTATCTGTGTGAGCATGCTTTAAAGCAACTGGTGAAACTAGTGGTACTGGGATGTTGATCACCAATGTTGGACACTTTTTACCATATATGGTCAATAAATGATGAATCACCAATAAATTTATGCTAAGGTGGGACAGAAGATGCTCCCTACTCAGAAAGAAGCCCTTTTCCAGCAGGTCTTCTCCTGCGGAGAGTCATTGTCAGCAGCCTCAAAAGGAATAAAACTAGTGCCTTCAAACCAGTGAACTCCATTTTCTTTCTCAGTCTGCACAATACAAAGTCAAATAATTTAGAGGAAGGGTTTTGTTTTACTTTTTTTTTAATGTTGATATCGCCCTCAAATTAAGGAAAAAAAAAAAGTGCTCTTAAGAGCATGAAGGCCTCCAGGCCTAACTGTTCAGCGCTTGCAATCCAGAGCTCTCTGTCACGGGGGAAGTCATGGGGAAGTCTTGATGGAATTGTTCGGGTGTGGGTGTACCTGCTCATTAGGATTAAAGTGCCCTTGTGGTTCACGTTAATCCACTTTGGGATGCAAACTGACAAAAGCATCTTTGTGGGGGATCCATCCCTGTGGGGAGCCGGGTCCCTCCCCTGCCCTGCCGAGCCCCGGAGCTCCCCCGTGGGAGCCTGATGGGTTCTTCTGTTTAAATCAACAGGGTTTAAGTCCCGCTGGTTTAAATATCAGGTTTAACTGGGGCCCGCCTGCATATCAAAGGCACTATGGTAATTTTTACGAGGGAAAGTGTGGAGGGAAAGTGTTTGCCTGGTGCTGCCCAGGCTCCTCCCTGCCCTCCCCGTTGCCCAACGCGGTGCTGAGTCACTGCCCGTTCTCACCCGGGCCGTGTTTGTGCAGGATGCGCCCAGCCTGGGGCAGCCCCCGCATAAACAAGAGCTAAAAGCGAACAAAGAGCCTTCCTGGTTCGCTGCTATTTATTTACGCACTGCCATGCGTGGCGAGCTCCATTCTGGGCACCTGGGTTGTGTGTGGAGTGCGCCTGAACTTTTCCTGGAGCCAGCCATCCGCTTCCTGCTGCTGCGCTGGTGCCTGGCTGTGCCTTCAGTCTCGCTCCGATCTGCACAGGATTTATGGATGGATATTATATAGATTTAACACAATAGCATGGGGTTTATTATTTGCTGGAAAATGTTAATAAACCCCAAGTATTACAGATGCATTTTAATCCCTGAAGTGATTTTTGAGTAGAATGCATGAATTATTAATTGTTGTTATTGTTATTATTGCAGTGCATACCTACCTCACAGGGCATTGTGAGGATTAATTAATTCTTGTAAAGATGTAAAAGGCCGTATAGGTGTCAAGGGTTATGACTAAAGTGCTTTGAAAATGGAAACCACTCTGCAAGTGCCAAGTATTATTATTTATGGAGTCCAGGCAGTGTGCTTGGTGCAGTGCAAACACTGGGCCAGTTACTGCAAATATTTGCTTATATGTGCTTGGTAGGCCGAGCACTCCCTGCTACGAGTCATTTCAACTATTTTAAGGATGCATCTTAAAAATATG
This sequence comes from Phylloscopus trochilus trochilus, assembly GCA_016584745.2. Lineage (NCBI taxonomy): Eukaryota > Metazoa > Chordata > Aves > Passeriformes > Phylloscopidae > Phylloscopus > Phylloscopus trochilus. The sequence goes on from WQNJ02000041.1 coordinate 13,275,921, forward strand.
GGTGTGAGAAGACTTTCCAGTCATTGGGATGACGGAGCCAATGGCTGTGAGCAGCTGTGTCACTGAAGAACTTCAGAAGCGTGCTTTTATTCAAACACAGGGATGAACCAAGACCTCAGATCCGCTCCAGTTGTACATCGGAAAGTTGGGGTTTTGTCCAATCTTTCTTGCTGCTTTGGAAAGGGAAATGTAATAAGAGTTATTGTTTAGAAATGGCACTCCCAGAAGGCAAAGCCAACCCCCTGAGCTCAGCTCGCTCACCGAACAATCTGCTGTAAACCACAACGTGCTCAACTGTCCCATGTTACCCAACATCCGTTCTTGGAAAACTCTGAAAGTGAGAACCTTCTTCCCATACGCTCTGAAAGTGTCCCCAGCAGCTCTGAGTCCAGCTGCACATTTGGGCAAGAGAACTGCAAAGGCTAAAGCTCACCACAGAGAGTGAGAGGCCTTGGTGCAGTCCTACAGGGTGTTTGCCTTCGTGAAAGAAGGGAAACCAGAACAAAATGGATGGGGAACAACTATTAAAACACAGCTCTGCCACAATGCACTTCGTAGATCCTGCAGAGCAGAACTTCTCCTTGGGAAATAGCCCAGTTGAGCACGTCATTATGTTAAAAAAGAGAGCCTGGCACCCCAGAGCCGCGACTGAACATTTGGAGAACACCAGACCCCGGAACCCTTCAGCCAGATGACTTCAGCTCGGCACGTTGTCGCTGCTCGGCAGATGGATGGCAAGACAGTGTTTGTAGTTCCTGAGGGCCAAACAACGCACACTTTAGGGATTCTCCCTCCCCCGTTTCTCACACAAGCTTTCTGAACGTCACACCCCTCACTCCCATTTCATGGACTTCTCGCATATCCTTCTTTAGGCCCCTGCTGTCCCCCAGAAGAGTTCCCTTTCCTCTTGCCTTAGGCTATGTGCACATTCCCATTCCCCTTCCTCCACACACTGTTACTGCTTATCTTCTTTCACCTGGGAAATAAATCACAGTATCGAGAGGTCAAACTCCGTCAGAAGCACGGACAGATCTAAGATTATAACGTGTGAACGTGTTAATGAGTGCCTTGCCACTTTTCCTTCTCCTCTCAAATATCTTGACTTCCAGCAAATTTTGGAGTTGGACTGCATATAGTCTTCAAAATTATTGCCTCTTTGCATACCTAAAGCAGACAGCTTACACACCATTAGTGAGAAGAGAAAGCTGCCCACTTGGGCTACCAAAATCATTATAACAAATAAATGCTGGACACCAAGTGATTCACAATTACAAATAAGCTTCCTGGCTTTCTAGAGAGATTTCGGTTTCCTTACATAACTTTGGCCTCTTCAAGCAGATGGACTGAAGGCCTAGCTAAAGTTTTCTCAGAACTAAGTAGTTTTGCAATGCAATGCAATACAGTGCAGTGCAATGCAATGCAATGCAATGCAATGCAATGCAAAAAAAAAAAAAAAAAAAAAAAAGAAAAATCTGCCTTCTGCAAGTATTTAAATCTTTTTCTTCATAAAGGAAGGAAAAATGCATGGGCTTGACCGTGAAGAAAAGGAGTACCATGAGGGGATCTTACACTCAGAGACCCACCCAAGGCTGATGGGCTCCATCTATTTGTGAAATGATGGTCAGATAGGCAAAATCTGCCTTTGGTATATCTCAGGTGTTAGACTTAGTAAATCCAGAGCTGCTGCCTTAGGACTAGCATAATTCCCTGGCAATGACAAGGTCTAGCCACACACACAACAAATAAAAAAAAAGGGAAAAAAAAAAAGAAAAAAAAAAAAAAAAGAAAAAAAAAGAGCACCACATTCACGGCCATCTCTTTAGCCACTGCCAGTTGCAGTGAAATCAAGTTCTGAAATTGAGCGTGGTGATGTGGACACCCTATTTGAGCAGCACCAGAGCTGGGCTGGGGTGCATGGAGAGCCTTGGAATGAGCTGGGATTACATCGGATGTTGCCACCGGATCCATGCAGGGTTTGTGGTCATTGGGACTCTGCACGGGTGCCAATGTCCGGACATGAGAGCGCTGGACCATCGCCCAAGAGTGTGAAATGCTGTTGCAAAACCATTTTAAGATGGAAAGGGCTGCCTGGTGACGAATGTGGTTTTGATTAACAAAGCTCGCTTTCAAAAAAAAACCAAACAGTGCGGCCATATAGATGGCAAACAGCATTTCAATTGTAGAAATGAGCGGCGCCCAGGTAGGACATAGCATTAGTGCTGCAGAGGATTATTTTCATTAAATGAAATGACAGGGCAGAGGCGGTAGCGGGGTGCCCGTGCGGGGCTGGATCCCGGTGCCATCGCCAACCGTGACGGGTTACGAGGAGAGAGGCAAAAACCACCATGTTACATCCTGCATTTACATAAGCTCTGTTGGCAGCGCAGTTTAATGTCTTTCCTAGAAAAGCTCGGCGGCCTGGGGCCTGCCGTGCCCGGGCGGCCTCCCCTTCGCTTCCCTCCCTTTGCCCGCGGCCGCCTCCCCTCCCGCACTGCCGGGGAAGGGGTCAGGGAGCGGGTCCCCCTCCCCGACCCCCGCGCTGGGCTTGTGTGGCCGGGCCGGGCCGCTCCTCCTCGCCTGGCCTCGCCTCCCGGCTCCGCTGCTTCCCTTCCTCCTTCCTTCCCTCCCTTCCTTCCCTTCCCTTCCCTTCCCTCCGCCGGCGCCCATTTCGGCGCGGCCGGGCACCCGGAGTGTCTGCGGGCCGCCGGCTGCTCCGCGCCGCTTGGCTCCTTCCCCCAGTAACAGCTCCCACATTCCGCCCCGATCCCTCCTCAATCTCAATCACACACACACATATTACTTTTTTTTTTTTTTTTTTTTTCCCCTCCTTCCTCGGGACTTAATCTCCAGTCCCCGTCCCCCCCCCCTCCCCCCCCGCCCTCCCCACCCTCCCCTCCCCCGGCCCCTGGCTCGGATATAATTGAATATCACAGCGCTACGCGCTGGGTATTTTTTTTGCTTCCTCCTCCTGTGTGTGTGTGGTGGTTTTGTGTTTTTTTTTTTTTTTTTTCCTGGTGTTTTTTTTTTTCCTCCTCCTCTCGGTGTGGACACCTTAAAAATACATATATTATATATATATATATATTATCGATAACTCTACGCGTGTACACACACACACACACACACTCACACAGGCAGGGATGTGCGCGTATATACACGCGGCGGTATAAAACACACGGGAGGAGGAGAGACAATCCAGGGTGAATTCCTCGTGCCTCCATTCCCTGGGAAAGGGGGGAGCAGCCGCTGGCAAGGTAAGAACCGGGGGGCTCCGAGCCGGGGCCGGGGATGGGGGTGGGGGGCGGCCGCCCTGTTTGTGTCGGTGGAGGCGGGAGGGGGATGGGACCAGAACGCCTCTGTGACCCCCCCCTTTTTTATTAATATGTGTGTGTATGTGTGTATATATATATATATATAGACAGGCACACATATATATGCATATTTACCCCCTTTCCCCTCCCCCACCCCGTGCCGCCGGCTTCCCCTCCCCCACCCGCCTTCATTTTTTTTTTTAATTAAAAAAAAAGAAAAAAAAAAAGAAAAAAGGTTTAATGGAGCGGGGGGATGGGGGGGACACCGGCCTCGGCAGCGAATGGCACACGGGAGCCATGGCGAGAGGCCTATTTTTAGCCCGATTTGTGTGGAAGAGCGGCTTCCCCTCCCCCCTTCCCGCATATTTACTTATTGGGGGGGGGAGGGGAAGGGGGGGCAGGGCCGGGTCGGGATGGGGGGAGGGGAGGCCCTTCCCCTCCCCCACTCCCCGGAGTTCTCCCCCATCCCGACCCGGCCGTTCCCCGGGAGGGGACAGACCCCCACCCCCGGGCCATTCCCCGTGTTTCTCCCCCCCCGAGCCCAGTTATTGATCAGTTTTCTGGCGAAGTTCAGGGCGGAACATGCAATACCCCGCGGTGGCAAGGGAGCGGGCCCGGTTCGGGACATAAAATAAGCTTTTATTTTTCCCATTTCACAGCGTCTCTCCTTCCCAGGGCATGTCCCTGTCCGAAATCCCTGGTGTAAATTGTGTGTTGCATCAATTAGGGGGGCTCGCACGGTTGATGCGATGTGTGCTGTCTTCTTGGTGGAGGATTTGAGTCCTGAAATAGGTGGCTTGTTATTGTTGTACCCTGGAAAGGGTTAAAATTTATCGTGTTGTTCCAGGTGAATTTAATCTTTCATCACCGAATTTCCTTTTAAGGCAGCTTGACAGAATAAAAGTCTCTTCCTCGCTTGTCTTTATCCCCAGAACAGCAAAACTTTGTCTGTGCTTTATGGCAGGGGCTGGTTGCTGCAGATGACACGTGAGTCTGGAGGAAAGTTTGGTTTGTAGGTCGCTGTGTAGGAAAGTGAAGTTTGCTGGTGAAGTTTTTACTACTCTCCAGTGTGCTCGACTTCCTCGTTTTCCTGTCTGTGTAAATCAAATTCCTAACTGATTTATGGGGGAGGGGATCACAAAACATATTCCTTCCTTATTGTTAAGGCATGGGAGGCATGATCAGGAGAACCAGGTCTTTGTTGCATAAAAAAAAAGAGAGTGTTGTGGGCTTGTCTGACTCGCTTTGCTGTCCTTTCGTGCTAAAATAAATGTCTGAGCACGTTGTGTGCATTTAGAAGGTTCTCTGCTGTCGGTGGTCTCTACCCTTTGGGTGTTGTGAGTTGTGCTCCTTTAGCAGCAAGGGCACCATGTGCAAGGTTGGTATTTGGGGTTTGGTTGTACCTGGGCTTTGGGGCAGTTTGGTGCCCTCATCTTGCTCTGAGTAACCCAAAGACTTGTCCATGTGAGGCTCATGTTGAGTTTGGGGCCTTCCTTTGGACATGTGTGTTAATGGGCTTTTTGGAGTATATTCCAAATGAGGACTGGACCTGCAAGCTCCTGTGTGTGTCCTTAAATTTAAGCGAGTGGATATGTGTTTGTGGATCAGCTCTGAAGGGTTTTTTGCCCTCATCCATTGGAAAAAAGGGGCTGGTGATGGTGCTTAGGGCACAGGTGGTGCCCTGTAATTGATAGAAACAAACTTTCTGTGGTTTTCTCTAGTGATTTTTTTCCCCTTTGTTTTTGTTTAAGGTCTGATGAAATGGTAACATTTTGTATTATTTACTTAAGGTCACCTGAGCCAGTGCACTGTCCTCATCTTAGGTTTTCTTGGGGGAAGTTAGATCTTTCTCCATGAGAACCGTGTTTTCTGGAACTGTGTCTTGGGAGCGTGGTGGCCTGCCTCCCAAACTGTTATTGGGAACACCTGGAGAACGCTTAACTCTCATTCCTTGAGGAAAGGAGAAGGAAATGTAATTTAAATCTATGAAAGGAGTTGGGGTTTGGCTTTTGGGCTTTATAATTTATTTTTAAGACTGTGCAAGAGTGTATAGTTTTTGTTTGTTTGAACGTGCACAGCCATAACGTGTATGTAGCATAAAGAACACAATAATTACAGACGGTTCTGTTGCTTAAGCTTTTTTTCCCCCCTTCAAACAGGTAGTTAAGATTTTTTTTTTTCCCCTGCGAGTTTCTTTTTTAATATGAATACTTCTTTCAGTTTTACTCTATATATGGTAATTATTGATGTTTGTGTAATGCTTTGAAGTTGTAAGGCAGGGTATAAGCGCTAAATACCCAACAGCAATACTTCATAGTCATTTTCCCATCATGAAAGAGTTGGATGCTAAAAAATGCTACAGCCCTAAGCATCGAGAGGCTCTGGATGGATTAGGGGAAATGGCCAGAATTGCTGATAATGTTGTTTTCAGATAATAGTTTTAAGTTAGGAAGAACAGATCTGAATAACGCAAAGCAAACTGAGTTATTTTACCTAACTTCATTTTCATCTGGAATTTAATGGAACGGGGACTTCTCGTTGGAGTCAGAATGTGCTTTGCCGTTTCAAGTTTTGTAGTGGCAGTAAAGACCCACATCCTACAAGGATGTAATCGTGCAGAAGTCAGGAAGTCCTGTAAAACACACAGCCTTGTGAGCATAGGCGGTCTCGTTCAGCTGAATGAGCTCTGCAGCTGTCTGTGAGGCTGCTCCCAGAAGTTGGGTGTGTTTTGTATTAGCAGTGGGCAGTAGGATGTGAATCTTTCATTACACTGGTGCTGTTTTGGTACACAACAGCACTGTAAAGTGTTTTGGGGAGGCTGAGGTAGTGGCAGGTGTGACACCTTTTCATCACTGATTTTTCTGCTCATTGGGAGGCCCAAGTGATATTCACCCCTCTAGTTTTTGCTTCTTTGCCTGTCTCTTCTGTCCCCCTGGTGCCACAGTCGCTGAGGATCCCAGTGCCCGTGTGAATTCTGACACCTTGCTGGTGAGGACACTGCTGGCAAGCGGAGGAGAGGCAGACACAAACCTCCCGCCAGCTCTTCCCCATCCCAGCTGGGATAGGGTGGTGGTGAACTGGTCTGGTCTGTGCTTTGGAGAGGAGGGGGTGTGCTACACGTTGGTGTTGTGTCAATACTGAAATATTGTGATACTGAGGTGGGTCATACCCAAGTGTGATTCATTCGTAATCTAATTCACGTTGTTCATATTGAGTGGTGTGATGCTGGTCTGTGTGCTGACCATCCTCGCTGGGTGTGTGTTTGCACATGCATGCACCCAGAGTTCAGGGTGTAATAATGACTGTATTTAATGCCCTAAACATCAGCTCATGCAAGTAGCTGCAGGTTGGGAGAGAAGTGAAAGTGTGTGTGTGCACACTCTGTAATTATGCACGTTTGGCTCCTGCAAAAAGTAACTGCTCTGAGAATATACTCATTGCATGCTCATTTTTAAATACAAATTTAAGTGTTTGTGTTAGGTGAAGAAGTGTCAGTAGCTTCCCATTAGGAACTATGATTGACAGCTCTTCTCTCTTTTTGAGTTGCATTGCTGCATTAATGTAGTAGCTTCAAGTTAACAGGTGATGAAGAAACCATTTCTATGTTCCTTCTGTTGATTCAGCTACCCCTGTCCCAAATGTGCTTAGTTTTTTTAAGCACTAAAGTATGAAGTTAGATGGTCTTAATTTCTGTAAAGTCACTTAATGACAAGTGACTTTACTAGAAAAAGGTTCATCCACTGATCCCGAGCAGAGTAGATGGAGACTGCTTTATTCATTTCATAATTGGTTCTTTCTGAGATAAAATGTGACAATGAAATGAGGAATAAGGAGTATCTTTTGATATGGAATTGTAGGGGAATATATTGGCTTTCCTTTAATTTTACAAAATTGAATTAGCTAACTGGAGGTAAGAAGCAGTGAAAATGAGGCAGCACAGCTGTCACTTCGGGAGAGTTGATTGCTTGAGTGAAAAGATTTGGAAGTCTGGTCTGGAAATTGACAATTTGTGTGAAAACTGGTGAGCTTCTTAGGGTTCTGTCTTATGGTATCTTATCCAAGAAGAGAAGGCTTTTTCCTTCTTGTAAAACAAGGCTGAACTTGTTTATACAAAATGCCCTAGAGTCACAGTGGCCTTGTTTGAGCTCAGGTTAAATATTCCTTTGATTCTGAAGGATCTACAGAACTGTAACTCAGCTTTACACTCTGAAATCTTTAATACCTTACCACTTACCTTTCTGTGGCATCCTTTAGACCTAACTTTTTATATTGATAAGGAGCCTTAAAAATAATTTTGCCTTGATAAGAAGTAAGTGGTCATTCCAAGCTGGAGGTTGTGTAATTGTAGGGGGAAATGCACATACTGGTTGAGTGTGTAGGATTTTGGTGGCTTGGCTAGCCAAGGAGTGAAATTGCTGGTGTTGCAGCTCACCCCTTGCTTCTCAGATGGGCTGCTTGCAGGGAAGACTTCTGAGTGTATTTCCTTACCTGTAGAAATAGTTATCAGAAAGTCTGGTGAATTGGTGTAGCTTTCTGAAGAACTTACTGAAAGAAGCTCTGAAGTGATGAGGGGAGCGTGATGGAATTGTCTTGGCCAATATATGCAACAACTTTCAAAGAGTCGCCTTTTACTTTGAATGTAATTGTGCGTGGCCAAACTCAGTGCTAAGTGGAGATGCTGAGGTCCTTTGGAATATGTTAGCTGGAATGCCAGAAGTGACATCCCTAGGTATGGTATCAGCCTAACACTCCATTTTTTGAGGATGAGTAATGCAGGCAGGTTGGGTGTCAACCTGGCTGTGTGGTTCAGTGCCTGCCCGTGGCCCTTCCTGGTGTATCCTGCTTGTCCCCAGGAGCTGGAGGTGTGCTGGCAGTGGGGATCTGGTTCCTGAATTTGTGCTGTAGTTGTGCTTGGTGCAAGCATGACTCCTCTTAAGAAGAGTGTAAGCTGGCATCTGCATCTCTAAAGTAAGATATTAATAGTCTTATTTTCAAAGATGCTGAGTCCCTGCAGTTGCATGTGAAGTTGGCAGTCTCTCTGTGTGCTTAGCATTTCTAAAAATCAACTCTTGTGTGTGGTTTGCCGGCTTCTGCAAACTCCCGTGAGGGTGTAGTTTCTGTTCCTGGGAGCAGTATTAGTAAAAGGCTATGTTGTGTGCTCTGACTTGTGTTTATTGTTGTAGTTCTGAAGTCTCCATGTTGCAGAGGAGCAATCTTGCTTACTAGTAATGTCTAGCAGTAAAAAATGAGAATCATCCAGAGAAAACAGTTGTGTGGGTTTTTTTGTTTTATGATCTGAGGCTGTGTTCAGTCTCTGTTCAATGTCAGTGTGTTACAGACGCTCTCCACACCCGTGTGCCACACGCAGACACGCTGGGTGTCGTTTGGGATCGCTGGAGGTGCGTCGCTGGAAGTTTTGGCAGGTGGGGGTGCCAGTGGCAGACCTTCCCTTCCACTTTGGTGGGGCAATGGTTTTGCCAGCCTGGCAGGGCAGGCGAGCAGCTGTCCCTGCAGTAATGCTGGTGCTCCTTTTAACCCCTTGGGGATTTGGGGAGTGATTCTGTCGCTTCTCTGGCTGCAGGCAGAGCTCCCTGTCACCCCACTGACGTCAGGCCAATGGTAGGTTTTTATGAATTGGGACTGTGAAAGTGGAAGCTTTGCTCTGTGCGCAGCTACGTGCCTGTTGGTGGCGACCAGAGGGCTGCAGAAAAGATCTCTGTGCGGGCTATTCCTGGAGTATTTTTCCAAGGTTATGAGTTAAGGGTCAAATATTTACTGTTTGTGAAAATGTAGTGCTAAATTCTGTGCCTGGTGCCAAAACCACAGAAATTGTGAAGGTCTAGAGCCCTAAATAGAACCCCTCCTAAAAGTTGCATCCATTTGACGTTAACAATGTTAAAAGTTCAGGCTCTTCACATGGGTGACCTATAGCCAGCAAACTGAGTGGGGAGTCATGGATGGCAAGCACATGTGAGAGGGATTTCAGTCCCCTGGTGGTTCCCTAAAAGTACCAGGCAAAGAGGAGACAGTTTAATTTCCTGGAATAAGTTGCCCAGGCTGGCTGAGGAGTGGAATAACAAGTTTCATAGCTCTTTAGTGGTTTTTGGACAGACTGATTCATGCTTGAGTGTCAGCATGACTTCTGAAAATACGAATTTGCTTTGTGAAAACAGTATTAAAATGATGCCGTTATTTTTCATTTATTATTGATACTGGTCTAACTTACAGTCCTGCTGGACAAATGAGCGTTTTTGCCATTAATTTCAGCAGTTGAGAGAGGGGAGCTTACCTTAAAATACTGATTGATCTTTAGAGAGATGAGTGAGTCTTACCCTCCCCCCCTGCTTCCTGGTCTCTCTAGCTCACAGTAGAGTATGAGAACTTTTCCTCTTTTAGGTTATGTCTAAATTTGTGGGGAAAAAATAGTTTTGATATTGCATAGACCTATGGGGGAAATAACAAGAGATCTGGGTCAAAAAAGTAGGACGTGCAAGATTTAGAAGCTGTTGAAGTGTATTTATTTGTCCTATATTAGGTTAAAGGAAGTATTGGTGCTCTCAGTTTGGCAGTGTGTCCTTCAGTCTGCAATGTGCTGTAAAGGGAAGACAACTGTTAAACAATGATTCACCACTAATTTTTGTTTGGATGTCCACATTCTTCTCTAGTGCAGAAATTTCTGTTTGTGTATCAACACAAACACACTTTCCTAAATACAGACTCTTGGAGATAAATTTTAATTGGGAAGTGCTTTGTAAAAATACGGATTTTTGCCATGATGATGTTTGTGATTTTGTAATGTATTTACTTTGGGGTTACATTTGTTCAGATTTTATACTTTTTAAGGTACTTATAAAGGGAAGTTAGCGTGAATGTGGATGGAGGAAAATGAGGGACGGTGTTGTCAAACCATCTATTAATGCTGACATCAAATAAATTGTGCTAGGAACATACCTTGTATAGCAACGGATTAGTTGTTTCCCATTGCTAGTGCAACAAATCTGAGGTTTATAGAAGTGGGGTCTGTACTTGCTGAACAACATGAATGTTTTCCTGATGCCGACATGGTACCTGATTTTCCACTTTATTTGGAATGCACAACTAAATTTCACAATCTGGTGTCTTGTTTAGACTGTATCTAGCATTGTGGGCATGAAAAAAGTCAGCAATATGAAACTCCAATATGTTGAGTTATGACAAAAGTTGAACACAAATAAAATGAGACAACCTACTAAGCAGTTTTGGTGAGCTTGATCTGATAGCAGGAACGGATATCTAAATGTAGCTGATTAATAGAAACCAACTTACTTTTTTTTTAACAGCTTTTGCCTTTATTGTAAATATTTGTCACAGTTGTTTGAGTTGTAGGAAAAATACTTTGTATTTCTGTGAATGTCTTCCAGGGCAGATTGTGAATGGCTTTTGACTAGGTTAGAAATATCAGTGTTATCTTGCTGTTGGCAAAATCCATATTAGTTGGTTCTTCTGCTGTCTACACATGTGAGGTTATTTTGATATGGATTAGTTATTCCTAGTTAATCAAGGCCCTTAGTAAGATTCTTTCTTACAGTACATATAATACACATTAAATACATTAGCAATTAAGTTTTAAGAGTCTCTTCTATTAAAATAAAGCAAAAAGCCCTCTTGACCATGGGGTCGTCCCATTGAGGTGCCTGGGCACCATAGCCCTCCCAGGTGTATTATTTTCTGGTAAGATGGGAATTGCTTTTTGTCTTAAGAAATGAACCCTCTCTCTGTGTGGTTCTGAGGGCTGCTTGTGAAAGCACCAATTTAAATTTTCCCATCAATCTGCTGTTGTCCCAGTGCCTGGAACACAGCTAGGAGTCCCATCTTAGAGGGATACTCACTGCTTGTGTGTACCGGGGACCTTTAGAGATCCTGTGTGCGTCGACAGAAATGGTGGGAAAAATAAAAAAAAAAAAAAACCAATACACGAAAGGTAAAGGGATGGAAACTTTCAGAGGTAGCCAGGGGAAAAAAACCACTCTGGATGTGTTTTGACTCGCTCTTTGACGCTACGGATGACTTCATACGCGAGGCTCGGAGGGTATGTGAAATGCAGTGTCAGACAACGGCTAGGAGAGCGTCCCTTACGTAGGCTGAGATCTGTCTGTTGTGCCAGCAGCAAGGCTTGTGTGTATTGGACACTGCTGCAGAGCTCCAGAAAGCTCCACTGATGGTGTTAGAATATGTGAAATTTCATTTGCGTGCTTAATGTGCCTCCCGCTTTCCCAGCTGTGGCCTGTAACTACCTGCTTGCGGAACCGAGTTTTTTCAAGGTGAAATTAAAGAAATGCACAGGTTTTAAAAACACATTTAGAGATCAGGTTAGTCAGATTTCATTTGTGTTAATGTTCCTGTAAATGGCGAAAGTTTGGAACTGCAGTGTACTTCCGTGTGCCTGTTGCTGCCTACTTGTATTTGTTAATCTGGTGCTGCTGGGCTTACTGCTGTTCTGTGTAATTAAAATAACCCCCCAAGCTTCCCCTCGTGTGATAAAGAGACAAGTGGTGCAAGATTGTGCTGCTTTTTTCTTTCTGAATTAACCCCTTCCAAGTGTCAGGGTGGCTCTGCCTTCTCCTCTTGGCTCTGCTTCCTTGTCCGTGCTGTAGTGGGAAAGTGGCAAATGAGTGTAGTGAACTGGTGTGTTTTTTGTCCACCCTGACAATTTGCACCATTTTATTCTTACCCTTTCCTAAGGCTTTATTTGATTTTTCTAATCATTCCCTGCCTGTTGTTTCTTTTCCTGGGCTTTCTCTCTCCTTTTTGTTATTTTGGACTTTTCTTTCGCGTTCTCCCCATCTGTTCTCTTGTCAGTCCTTTAAATCAAATTTGGTGCCTTTTTGTTTCTGTTCTCTGGGTTTTCTCTGCTTTCTTCCTCTTTCTCAGTTTATATACAGGACTTGGTCCTAGGTAGCCCTCTTGAACTGGAGGGGTTGAATGGGTTTGGATGATGTAGCCTGAGTCAGTGGTGGAGCAAAACCTGCAGGGCTGCTGGGGAAGTCTCATTTTCCTGTGCCTTCCCCTGGCAGCGAGCAGGAGGTGAGCGAGGGGCCTGCCTGCAGGCACATGGGTGGTTGGGATGGGCACACGGGGCAGGAAATGCAGAGGACGAATTTTGGCAGTGCTTTTATATGATAAAAATAATCTTGGCTCTAGGCATAGCATTGATCCAACTCTTGGTGAAGGCAGAGGGAGGCTTTGGAGGGAGTTGGTGTGAGCATTTAATACAGAGAGGAAAAGCTGAGGAAGTTGGAGTGAAAACCTCGGCACAAGGTGGGGTTGGCTTTGGGCTTTTCAAAATAAGGGGTTTTATGCAAGAAGTTTTTATTGATGTTGTGACTTAAAATTAGCGAAAACAAAGTCAGTCATCGTGAAATCAGTGGCAGCCTTATCTTATTGTTTTTATTGTGGGTAGTGTTGACAAGTCACATGCCCCATTGTTCTGGGTGAACAAACAGGGCTTTGAGGCTGCGAGCCGGGACGTGCGCACAGGCGCCTTTGTCCTGTGTGGAACTGCGACTTTGGAGTTGAGAGGTTTGTCTTTAAAGAGTTCACATCCAGAAACTGCATGATAAAATACTCTCTTGCTTGATGTTCTAAGCACCAATTTTGTTTCGTGTCTTGTTGTCCAGAACCTAAGAAAATAAACACAGGTGGCTTGGTGGATCATAAACTTTCTCCTACCTCATTGCCCAGTGAAACCTATGGATAGCAGGGTTATGTTCTGGCTCTGGAGTGGATGTGCTTGGGACAGAGAGAATGCAGAATGTGGTTTTGAGAAAGTCAGTAAAAGATTTTTGCTTGAAAGCCTCCCAGATACAAGTCCTTTACCACAAAGCTAGTGACACTTGAGACAATAATGGTGAACATCATCTCTACTGAAGTCACAGTTTTGTGGATCACCTCTGAATTACTCATGCCATTTATGAATCCCTGTAATCAGGATATGTGTAGTGTAACTAAGATGGATGCAGTAGAGACTGGCTGCAGGAGCAGACTTGGCACGTGTAGGCTGTGGATGTAGTCATCCAGCCGTATCTGGGGGAGAATTCCATTGAAACTGCTGTGAGCTTTGCTTAAGAGAGAGCAGAAAGATTAGTCTTCCCTGCCTACGGTGATTTTTATGATGTTGTTGTTTTTAGTACATCTTAACAATGCCTGTGTAGCTCATTGTTGGGTCCAGTATCTTCGATTTGTAGAATAAATGTGGTTGTGGGGGTTTTGTTGCCTTTTTTTTTTTCCTTTTTTTTTTTTTTTTTTTTTTTAAATCAGCTTATAGTCTTGCTTTTTTCCTCTTTGTAAACTGTTTGCATTGTGTTTCATACCTATACAGGACTGTCATTCACCAAAATGATCCTGAATTGTCAGGGCTCCACAGCAGATATTACTAAGTTGCTCTCATATGTAATGGCACGGAAGGTGGTAAAAACTTTCAAGCTGGTAGAAATTCTCGTAGCAATCTTGACTGCGTGTCGACAGTGTCAGCTGTGTGTCCATCTGCTCTCTGGTATTAGAAAACTTCCCCAGTTTGGGTGGCTTGCAGGCAGTCTGTAAAATACTGCTTTAATTTCGATGCAGAATGAATGGCAAACTTTTGGCATCCTAATGTGGGTGTAACAGAGCAATGGAATATATTCTGTATATTCTGTGGGTTACTGCTCCAGGTTTTCAGACTTTTTTTTGAGCATGACTGCAGTTTGTTTACACAGTCCCTTCATGGGAACTGCTTCATAGAGGGAATTATGACATTACTTTCTGGTTATAAATTCTCTCTATACATTTCCACAGGCCTGTCTAGCTCTGTGGTGGATCCCCAGAGACACACCTCCACTCCCCACACCCACAATTTTGCTTTTCTGAGTTGACCTAATATATGAGTATGTAACAGATAACTGTGTTTACTTTATTTTTCATTTACATCACTGAAGATTTTCTGTCCACATGATGATTGGGACAGAAAGCTGGTGTCAGGATTATCTGTTATTTCTGCCACCGTGTGACCTTAGCAAATGGATTAACAAATTTACCCATGCACCAGTGATTTAATACTTAACAGGAGCTTTTTCAGACCAGTTCAGGGCTCTGAGATCTTCTGGTGAGAGGCTGTGTAGTAGTGTAAAGTGGCTTTTGTTTAATTTTTTAGTCTCTGCTTACTTGGAGTACTCAGTTTAAGCAAGAGCTCCATTTTTATTTGTGTGTGTCTTTTAGTTTTCATTTCTGTTGGACAGAACGTGGTCCTTCACTTTGGAAATATTTTCTACTAGTTCCAGGACCTGATGGAATTAGGTTGCTTGGTTCATAAAGTTAGGCATGTTGGTGTCCTTAATAACATGGAAGTGCAATCTTGTGTGAAGTTTTAAGATGCCTGCACTTTTTCTGGACCTTGGCAGTGTTTTGGGGGTGAGGAAAGGTGGAACTTTTTTGGTGGAGCCACTTCAGGTATGGGTTTTGTAGAGCAGCTACACATAAGCAGCCAGTCACTTACCCCAGCCGTGGAGGTGGGAAAGGGTGTGGTGGGACCCTTGAGCTGACCCTGTTCTTGGTGGAGCAGAGGCACAGAAAAATTTGTCGTCTAGCGTGGTGTATTGAGTCCTCTGCCATGCTGAGATGGATTTATGGGTCCTAAAAGCATCATCTCTGGAAGGATGTGTTAAACCCAACAGCTGTTTGGCTGGGGGTGGGGATTAAAGTCCAGGTAGTTTTGCTGCACCAGTTTACAGCCGGACTCCACAAACACTGGTGTTGCTACCATGAAGGCTGTGGCTGAACCATGGGAGTGAACATAGGTTAGGTAAGGGTGGGCTGTGAACTTGTTATCTCAGCTTTGCTATCAGGCAGAATCTTCACACACTGCAGTGGGCCAGCTGCTAGCTCAGCCAGTCTGTACATACAGGCTTGTACTGACTGCTTGGGTCCACCCGTACATAAAATAGACATAAATCTTTGTCATGTGCATATAATTTCATTTGGGTGAGTCTTCCTTTATAACTTCCTAAATGATTCTTGTTTATAAGCTTAACTATAAACTAATTTACAAGCTTTTATGAAAATCTTTTTTTTTTTTTTAATGCCCTTTCCTGAGAGCCAGTGGTGTTTTCCTGGTCTGAGGAGATTGATTTCTGGTGAGCGTTTTCCCTGTCAGTATAGGTGTCTCCTAAGCACATATTGGTCCTGGCTGTCACAGCTGTGCTTGTGATACTGATGAGCAGACATTTGCTGTTAAATGATCTTATTTCATATGTTGTTTGGACATTTTTCATCTGCCGAAAAAATGAAATTTTAGGGAGTGTTTTAGTTCTGGGGAGTCTGTTCCCTTTGGGAACAGTACTTAACAGTTCTATCATTTGAGTTTTGCTCTTATAAATTGTACTTCTCTATGGTGACTTTTTTCTTTTCACTATGCTCTACTCTGAGAACTACTTCTGGTGAATTTGAAAAGAAAGTCCTGGTAGCACTTTATTAAATACCTTAAACTTTGCAAAAATGTATTTACACACTGGCAGCATGGGTTGAAGTTAAAAGTGGGAATTTACAGTATGCTCACATTTTTTTTGGAATGACTCCAGGAAGAAAGTGTCTCATTCCTGTTTAGTGTAATATATATCTATATATCAGCTGATATAGCTGTTGGTGTAGTCAAGCCCTAATTGTTTAAAAAAATATCACTTAAGTGTGACTCTTTGGTATATTTAGAAGAGCTGAGTGAAGCCCTTTCTTGGTTGAACCATTTTCTTGTGATCTGAGGCAGTTTACATGTTCTTCCTAAGAAATACATTATCGCTCCATTGAAGTCAGTTCAGGTTCTCTGGAAGTAATCCAACCTTCAGGAAAGAAAAATATTAGTGTGCATGTTGAGGGAAAGGGTTTCCCTTTATTTCGGAATTTGCTTGTCATGTGTAGCAAATAAGCCATTTTCAGACGCATTAAAGCTCTGTGAAACTAATTTTCAGTGCTGACAGTTTTCTAGTCCTGGGTTAAGCAGTAAGATTTAAATTTAATGTTTCCAATTTTTTTTTGTTTTGTTTTAAATAGGAAGGGATATGTATATTTGCTCAGTTATAATTTGAGTGCCCTGAATGTTTCAGGATAACAGAAAAATGAACCATTTGAAATGCTGAGGATGATGGGGTTTTTTTTAGCCAGTCATTTGTTTCAGTGTCTGAAATGTTTTGTTGCCAGTTTAAATGCTGGAATTTACAGAAGTAGCCTTTGCTTGGAAGCCTTAAATATTTGCAATATGTTGTTTATTTGGTTTATGAAGTTTTGTGCCACTTGAACGCTGGTTTTTGTTTTAGCAATGAGTTTTGGCAGAGCACATTCTAGCATATGTAGTCAGTCATAAACAAACTAGAGACCACTAATGCTTTAGTCCTGTGGCTGTATCAAAGCATGTAAGGTTAAATTAAAACTGTCTGTCTGACAGTTTGCTTCTTTGGGCCTGTGCTCCACTGAGACCTTCAGGATGCTCATGTTATAATTCTGTGCCTTCTGTCATTAAAGCAGTGACTCTCTTCGGGTTTTTGCGACTTTAATCTTTTAATCAAGGAGGGGTTTTCAGGTTTCCAGGCTTGGTTTGTGGCTGAAGAGCAGCGCTGCACACGCAGACCCGTGTGATTTGGGCGCCTGCGAGTTCCAAAGCGAGTGGAACTCCAGTGATTTCTGCGGGGTTTAATGTGCTTCCCGGGGGAGGGCAGGGATTTGGCAGGAGCCTGCCCTTCGGTAGCTGTGTGCTCTTGGAAGTTACGCAAGCTAGGCCATCGAACGGGGTTGTGAGGGCTGCGGGAGGGTGGAGGTGAGGTGCAGTGAGCAGCAGGCCCGGCATGAAGGGCTCTCCTCTCCGGGCTGAGCGCGGCTCTGCAGGGCCCGGGGGACGCTGCCATTCCCTGGGCAGGACAGTCGGGATGGCCTATGTACAGGGTCAGCAGGAGAAGAGGTTCCCTTCGCCTCAACACAGAGGTTAAATCGGCTGTGCTGGAGCACAGAGCTTCTCCAGGAGGCTGCCGCCCTCCCTGGGACCTGCCCTTCATTCTCTCCACCAAACCCATGCCATTCGTCCTACACCTGCTGGAAGCACTTCTTTCAGTATTGCTTCTGAACCAAATGCTGTCTTCACCTCCCTGTCATTGTAATCAGAGAGCTGCAGTTTAGAAATTTTTATTTTGTTTTAATATTTGCACATAGTCTATTTTCCCAAATAATTTATTTAGCCTTTTAACACCTTAATGACTCAAAACCTCAGCTAGTTTTGTTTGGAGCTATCTCTTCCTCAGGCTGAAAGCAGACCTAAAATGTTTTTTTCTAAAGTTTGTGAAGAAAAAAAAGCTCTCTGGTAGCATTTCTGAGTTGTTGAGATTAGCTCTGAATTTCCAGATAATGTAATTTTCTTTTTTAGAAGAGGTCCCCTCCCCCCTCCCCGGCAAGCCCTAAAGTATGCTTTGTGTGAATGTACTATATGATCTCTAATTATATGATCACATACCATTCCACAAATAGTGCAATACAATAGCATAGAATTATTCCTAGGATCTGGTAGAGGTCTATTCACTAGACTACCTTAAACCCTGAGCTCACAAGTTGTTTTGTGTAAATTGACTCCTTCGCCTCCCAGAAGCCCTGTTTACTGTAGCTCTGCCTTAAGCCCAGGTTCAAAGCTTGTTATGGAGTCAGGATTTGGGATGTCAGCCTTGAAAGTTGCCATTTAACTGCTCTTATACAGCACATGCATATTAAGTAGCATAGCAGAATAACAGTGAAATTGCTCACCTAGGTCTGCAGATGAATTACCATAATTAACTGCTTCTTCCCATGAATTGCACCTAACGAGGGCTGTGCTGTTGGCTGAAAATAAATTGCATAATGCATTGCTGTTGACTAAATTATTTACATACCTCAGAGAGGGGATGGTATAAAAAGGCTGCAGAACAAGTGCCGGACCATTATGAGAAAGAAATGGGGGGAGGGAATCACAGCTAGAAGGCGGTGTAGCCTGCCTTCTCCCGGGTCACCGAGGAGCTCTGTGTCCTGTTTGCAACACAGTGTGTGCCTCCATGGTTACATATTTATCACATTGCATTGCATAATGTATGTGTGGAGAAAGCAGAGTTAGATCTGTGCACACAGCCTTGGGCCTGCTCTTAAAAAGAGTGTGGCTGTGTAGTTATAAATTGCTAAAAATGACTTTTTTTTTTTTCCCTCCCCCTGTGTAACTGGTCCCAAAATATCTGAAGTCAAAAGCAGAATGTGGCTTAAAAAAATCGATTATAAACCAAACTGGACAATTTTTGAAATGCTTGCTGTTCTGTGTTTACCTGAGAAGTGTCCTTTGTGTGCCTGTTGTGAGGTGGTTGAGGATTAAGCTATATCCATTATGTGTTGTGTTTTTTTTAACTTCTTATTTAGCCAAGAACTGTTTTAAAAGAGCTGTATTTGGATCTGCTATCCTTTTGTTGTCTTGTGGAACGCTGTGCAGCCCTATTTATTACAACTTACTAAAAATGATGGTTCTACTACCTAGAGATTACTTACACTAATTTACCAGAGGAGTCAGACAATAAATATGTGTGTGAGCTGCTCCATGCACACACAGTGGTAACACCAGAATAACTGCAACAACTGAACATAGGCTCCATCAGAGGTGGTGTTTTGTGTTAGGATTTTCTGAAATAAGGCTTGTCACAGCTTGTGTTTTCCATAGGTAAAAACCAATCTGGAATGGTGGGTCTCAATTTCTAATTTTCTGAGGGGCTTGCTTTGTTCTGGGACTTTGTTTTGGGCCTAATCTTCATAAAATCCTTGACAAAACTTGGAAATACTACTTTTTTTTTTTTTTTTCCCCCCCCGTGTGCACAGGATTGTCCATCCGTCTGCCTCCATCACAGAGGTGGTGGCTCAGGATGGACAGAGGAAGCTGCAAGTGGGGTCATGGCCCTCACAGAAACTCAGTTGTTTATGTGATCACTTCTGCTTATGGTCCCACTGGAAATGTGGTTGCAGTGGGGAAAAGCTTTGTAAAAACAACTCTGCTTAGGAAATTGGATCACAAATAATTTTTTATAAGTAGGCCAAAACATTGCGTGATAAGGTTTGTATTGAGTAGGCTCCCTTTTCTTGCCAAATTAGCCGGAATAGGTCAGCTTTTGTGATAACAGCAACAAGGAAAACTAGTCAGTTGTTTTTTGGTTTTGTTGGGGTTTTTTTAACCTATTATAAATTTTTCTTGAAAAGCTTTATTTCCTGTTTGAGAACATGTGCTTGAAGGTTTGGCAAAGATGTGATCTTTGTGTCAGCAGGGGATATTTTTGGTTTGGTTTTGTTTTGGATTTGTTTTGTTGGCTTAGGTTTTTTTTAAATGTTGGTAGGGCTATTCTGTAAAACATAAATCTGACATAGGCAACCTTAGTTTTTGCATTTCTAATAGACTATTCAGACTGGTGAACCACTTACTGTGGAGAGGTTGTGCTGTACTATTAAAAAGCCATAAATGACAGAAACCCATTAATTGGTATGTAGGCAAAAATGTAAAGATAGCAGAACAGGCTTGGAAATAAAATACACCAATGCTACCTAACATTTGTAACATACCTAACAAATTATGACAAAACATTTTTAACAAACGCTTTCCTCCAAAATTTCAGAATGCTTTCAAACACTTCACACACGGTTCCTGCGCTGTACACTTCACAGTGATGAGTGATTAACACTTCTGCAAATACATCCTGTCCAAAAAAGAGGCCACAGAGGAAAATTCATTTTGTGTGTGTAGATTTTGTTGTTTTTTAATATTGTGTTTCCTATTTATATGTTTAGAGAACGATCCAATTTTAATTTATGGAAGCACATGGGAGATTTCCACAGAAAGGTTTTGAGATTTGTGGTGAACAGAAAGGGAAACTGCTCTTGGGTATTACAGTTCTTCAGAGACATGGTGAATCTTGAAATCACTGCTGAAGGATGGAGCCTTTTCTGCTGTTCTTCTGTTGTTGCTTGCCACTGCACTTCTGAGCTGTTATTCAGGGTAGAGGGCTGATCAGAAAGGACAGCAAAGACCTTGGAAACACCCTGCCAGAATCTGAAACCTGAACTAGGGTGTTGTAAAGGTGTATTTCCTTTTAGAGGACTGGAAGAGGAGACCAGGGCCATAAGTGTAGAGGTAGGGGAGAAGTAGCATTAATTCTGTTTCTTGCTTTTCCCTTTGGGGCACTGATTCTGTGAATGCCTGAGTTCTGTGCTTTAATGTGATGGGAACTTCACCAGCTTCCTTGTTCTGTCTGTTAACCATCAACTGATTTAGGGTCACGAGTGTGTTACGGGACATGGCCACCTGGTGTGGCACTGCCTGTGGGTCAGGGACCCATCAGCCTTCTGGGGTTTAATTGTGCCTTATTGTGTGCAGGTAGAACTGCCCTGAAAACATGGTGCAGTAGGGAAGGGATGTAGAGAGAGGAAAGTGTGCATGGAATTACTGACATTACGTGGTCTGGGAGGAGAAATGGTAATTTCAGAGTGTGGCTTTTTGGTGGGTTGGATAAAGATTTTTGTGTGTTACAGGAAAATTTTAAGAGAAAGGTCACAAAGGGAATAAATGAACAAATCTTGTGCAAAGCCTTGGGGCAGTGAGAACCTGCTATGAAGCGTGAGTGGAGGGGGAAAGGCTTTACATTCGGTGTATAATTATAGGTATGGAACAATTGTAAATTTGCAGGTGAGAAAATGCTTTGCATCAGGCTTTCCAAGTCCCAGTTGAGCAAGGATGGTATTTGTCTTGGCTAACATCTGTTCCTTTCTGGAGTAAGTGGCTTTAAAGGAAGGCATGCAACTTTAATATGATTTCTGGTTAGCTCAATCTATCTCTTTCTTTGTATTTTCAAAACATACTTTTATTTTATTAGATTCAAGTATATGAGTTACCTATACAAGCTGCTGGCTCCTTACATAAATAATCATATGATAAATGCAATTAGATTGAAGTTCAGCAATATTGAAATCACTTCCATAGGAAGCTGGCTGACTGCCCAGACACCTGACGTCATCTAGGAACCACACTCTTGGTCGTGGACAAATGTCTTTGGCACAGCCCTGTGAAAGTCACTGTGGCTGGGATCTGGGTGGAAATAAGCTCTGAAAGGCTGAGTGTTTACGCCTGGTGCCTTCTTCCCAGGCATCTCCCTCCCCTTAGATACCTTCCTGCACACCTCTGTGGATCCCTGCTCTCCACAGGCACAGGGAGGAGAATGCCAATCCTTAACCATTAGGAATTCTTTCATGTATAGCAAGAAGTTTCCACTCAGCCTTCCAAACCCTTGTTATGTGCTGTAATAATGTGGGTGAAGGACTTCGTTGTGGCCAACGTAATTCTTGGTAAACAGAGACGAGGAATGATGTCTCATTAAAAAATGTAGTGTGGCAATAGGAAAATCATGTTTATTACCAGTTCTAGAGTTGTATAAATAGAGATGTGAGACATCTGCTGAGCATTGCTGTAGTAGAAACACTGAAATCATGTTTTTTCAAGTTAATAAATCTCAGATCTAGGAAGGAGAGCAGTGGAGTGAGGGCTAAGAGCAAGGCAAATGAAATGAGTAGAGGCAGTGGAATGATGGGAGACACTTAAGAATGTATTTTCCCAGGGAGGGGGTTGTATAACAATGTTCAATGTTTTAGGATTTGTATCTCCTTGTGCATGTTGAAAAGCAGGACAGACTAGACATAATTAGGAAAAGCCTTGCATCAGGCCATTAATTACACTTTTATTTAGGTGGTGAGTGTGTATTGGGCTGGTGGAAAAGAGAACTACATCTGCAGAGCAAGTGTCATCCCAGCTGTTGGGAGCTCCCTGTGTTGTTGGTATAGTTGTAGGGGGATTCCCAAATTTTAGAATGTTTTTGTGTCCTCCTCACACACCTGCAGGACTTGGCCTTGAAAGATCATTAATGCTTATGGTAAAGTGGGACTTGGGGTTTTCTTGGTGGCCTTTTTTTTTTTTCAATTGGTTATTTATTTATTTAAAAACAGCAAGTGTGTCTCAATAGAATTCTGAAAAATGAAGAAAAAAAAACAACCCTCTTTTTGTGCAGTGTAGTTCTGAGCTGCTAAGGAGCAGAATCATAGTTTAGATTTAAAGGCAGAAGTAATTTATTGCCTGTTAAACATGAGCAAACAAAATCCCAGTATGTTGAAGAATGTTTTGAATCTATTTCCACAGGAAACATAGACAAGAATCTCTCAAAATTGGTCACTAGTGGCCTAAATGAGGTAATAGTGTCTGCCGTGTGACAAGTGTGTGTTCTTGCAGGATCACTGGTTTTGGAGCAAGAATAAAATAGAAGGTGCAAGTGCCACAAAATGTAGTTCCACAAATATATGCTAGTGTTTCTCTTTATTACAAAAAAATTGGTTGAAATAAGGAGAAACTTAGGAATCGCATCAGATGTATTTCAGACTGATTTAATAGAATTGTTACGTTTCATTTTGTTGTTTGTTTTTGGGGGTTGTTAATACTCCAGTGTAAACTGCTGGATGTTTTTCTGCTGTATTTATGTACTGAAATAAACTGACCACCACTTCTCATCTCATGAATATGTATTCAGGATTATTTTTTTTGTTTCTTTAACAAAAAAACTCATCAAATAATGCTGTGCTGTTTTCTGCTCAAAGCCCTCCTCGTTGCCTGAGCGAAACTGGTTCTGATGGTAGTAATGTTACACAAGACCTGTCCTCTCCCTCTCCAGTGTTGACTTTCCTCAATAAAAACCCATTCTTCATCCATTTCCAATTTAGCAACCAGTTCCCCAAACCCATTCAACTTTATCCACATCTGATGCCAAACTGGATTCTCTGTGGTGTGGAGCATCCACTGATTTCTACATTCTGACCCTAACGTTGGTATGATGATTTTCTTTAAGGTTATTGTTAGAAATTTTATAACAAAAATCAATTGTGAACAGCTCAGGAAGAGCAGGGCAAGACTTTTTTCAATTTTTTTGAACCTTGTCTCATTCTAGCGTGAACTTTTTTTTTTTTTAATACATTTGTACAGTGTGTATTTTGAGGTGAAAAAACTGTAAGATTCTAAATATTGTCCAAACAGACCTGAAAACTTGGTGACATTCTGACTGCAGGCTGGATGTCTGCTCTCATGTTCTGTGGATATTTGTGTATGTTAATGATATGGTTGCATTCTGTTTAATTTCAGGGGTGGAAATTGCTGTAGGATTTAGTGAACCAGTATGATTGCTGGAATGGGGTGGCATGGGAAGATTGAGGGACTTCATTATTTATGTGGCAATTTTTATTTTGTGGTTCATTATATTGACTTGAAATTAATTCACGGTGAGGTTCCTGTAAAATTGCTTTGTGCGAAATAGTATTTATTTTACCTTTTAATAAAACAGCCTGACTTCTATGAAAGGCATGAAAATAATTGAAATAAATTCTATGCAAACAATTATTTAAATAGTGCGGAAATATCATGTGTGGTGCAATTAAAATTCCTGGACTCCCATCAGTCTTAAGTGAGGTCCTCAAAATGGTGTTTTTCAGCTCCAGTTTGTCCTGCTCTTGGGCTTTTCCAGGTGAAATTCAGCAGCAGCTTGGGTCAACCACAGCAACCCTTTATATTAGAAACATGATGAGGATTAGCTTTCTGGTGATGCCATGGTGAGGGTTTTAGGAACACCTAGACAGAGCTGTTCTCTTTGCTGCCTAGATTTAAGGCCCCAGAGGTTTAAATCTATAACCCTGCTGGGGTCAGAAGCTGGTGGACTCATTGATGCCAGGCAGGGCAGCAGCTCCAGTTGCTGTGTCCAGTGGGGAGGATGCCCAAATCAGGGTGTTGAGGTGGGGTCTGAGCTACACAGCAAACTCTGACTGAGATTTTGATATGCACAGGAGTAAGGAAAGCTCTTCAGGACCCTGGTTTTAGGCAAGAAATTAGGCTATAACCAGATCTGTCCCTTTCTTGGATGTCTCCCGGTCTAGTTTCCTCACATTGCTGTGTTTTCTGAAGCTCAAAATAATGCCTTGTTCTAACCAATATTAATCATCTTGCATGCATTGAAGTGTGGATCTGACTGTGACTCAGAACAATTTAAAATCAGGCTTCATGTCTTATGAAAATAAATGGCTCCCAGAGGAGAAAGGACTTCTGTTTCATTTATTGCTCGTGATGGTGAGCTGTGCCTCGGCTTGAGACATCCCATCTTGCACTGACTTCCTCCGTGTCCCAGTTCATGCTGACAATGCCATTGGCTTTGATCCCAGCCTTTACTGGGAGAAAAATCTTGTAATGGGTGGCTTGTGGACAGATCTGATAAGAGAGGGTTTCTGATGTTTCGTCAGCAGGTCAGGCAGGGATTGACAGAAATACGACTGGCGTATGTTTTAAGCATGGAGAGGGAGAGGTATCATTGAAGGGAAGGCAGCTCATGGGAAGAGTTGAATTGGCTTTGGGAACAGCCCTGGAGCAAGGAGCTACTGAAGTAAAGGCTGTGAAGATTGATCTTTTGGGGGTTATTGCTGGAGGGTATGTGAAACATTTTGCTATCATTAAAATAAATGGTACTTGAGTGTTTTCTAACTGGTACTTTATCTTTACCCCACAATAGAAGGAAGTTACTTTTTGTCCTTTTGGATTGTACTGGGTGTGTCTGTTTCGGGGGTTTTTAGCCAGTTTCAAGGGGATTTTTTTTTTTACTGGGAATGAATGGTCTAGGTTGGTTACTTAAGTAACAGGTTTCAAACTGGGAAGGGAAACTTAAATTTTCAGCACTGTGTTTGCTCACAGTGAACTCAGCTGAGAAGAACATTTAATGGTTTCATTGAAAACTGTCGAGAGCTATGGGAATATTTGCCTAAATTAATTCACCACATTAATTTCTAGATGACACTGGGTAGTGTATAGAGGCTACACTGTAGCTCCACCTTTGGGCATGGGATAGTGGTTTTTTTTTAAAGCATGATCTTTCCCATCAGAGGCAGCATGGAAGATCGGTTGCCCATTTATCAGAATTTTAGATAATCTAAGACAGAATTGCTTTTGTAGACAAGTCTATTTTTGGAGTAAGTTCTGGGAACAGTAAGTTGGGGTGGCAATTTTTATTTATGTTTTGGATGCTTTCTCATTGTCCTCATCGTTGTTGAGCTGGGCAAAATGATTACATTTTAAGGCAAAAAATGTCATCTGGTTTTGGAGCTAATGCATTGCATTATTCAACAGCAGCCTCCACCCAGTTAAATGTAGTATTGACAGCTGCAGTACCACGCTTCAATGTATTGAAGATTAAAATATGTGTGTGTATTTGTGGGAGAGCATTTCTGGTGCTTTTTATTTGATACATGTAGGCATCGTAGCCCGTTTGTCATTTATCTGTCGCATTTGAGACATGTCACACCTGTGATCCTTCAGAGAACCTGTGATCAGTTACACTTTACTGCAAAGGCAAGAGACTTTTGGCAGTCTTCCCTTAAGAAGTGGGAAACATTAATGGACATTGTTGCAGGTTTGGAACCTGCAGTGTGATTTTGTGTTGTCCTATATAGCTGCCATGGAAGTTTGGCCTCCTGTTCATTAGATTATTTCTTTATTTTATTATTTCACTTAGGAGACTTGGTTTTTTATAACTAATGAAAGCAAATATATAGTTTTTATATCTATAAATTATATATATTAAAATATAATTTTTAAAATACAGAAATGATATATATTATATATATAGTTTTTGTAACTAGTGAAAGCAAAATTCTTGGGAGTCTGTGCTGAATGGCTGCAGTTATTTGAAAAAAAAAATCAGAATGAAATTTACCTTCTTTTCTCAGCAAGCAAGAACACAAGAATTAGTACTGATTAAGACCTCCTATGTCATCATCTTGTTAATTATAATTTTCAGTTATGGCTTAGGGGGAGGGGGCATGTCAGTTTACCCAATGAATTAAGAAAAGAGTAGCAGGTGGAGAGACTGAATCTTTGCCCTGTTCAGTCCAGCAAACAAAGTCATTTGTTTGTGTGGAGGAGACTGAATTAGTTCTCCTTGCTTGTGACATCTGGTTCATCTAGTGCAGCAGCGTGTGGTTGGTTTTGGGGCAGGTGTCAGATTTGTGGTTGAATGTGTTCTTGACCGGCGACGACTTTCTGTTGCATTTCATTGAGCTGTGTGTTCCTGGAAGTGAAAAGCTCTGTGTGGCAGTGGGAGATTTTGGTATTTTTTTCGTTGTCCTGAGCAACATCTGTAGTCAACTGTACTGTTTCAGAGGGCAGGTATCTGAGAACCCCAAATCTCTACGTGACAGTTCATGCCTCCAGCAACAATTGCCTCGTATGTGGCCAAATGGAAAGTGAGAATTGTATTTGCATTCTCTGTCCTGTTTTCAGTCTGACGGGGAGATTTAGATACTTTAGTTACCTAAACAAGATAAAAACCCCAGCAAGACTGGCTGGGGTCAGAGCTCCATCTTTGTGCTGATGGGTGAGTGTGCTTTTTGTAACTGTGCTTGTTACCAGGAAATCAGCGAGGGCACCACTGATGCCCTGCCTTTGGAGGAGCAGGAGTGTTTGATCAAACCGGGTGTGTGCCAGATCACAGCTGCTCCTTTAGGGCTTTTTTTGTGCAAATCCAATCTGGCAACATAATTTTGTACCAGCTCATCCTTTTGCCTTGTGTGGTGGTTTGATGTGGTTTTTCCTTTTCAGCCCTTGACCTGGTTTAGCCAAAGCCCTCGGTGTGGTGTGGTTGCAGAGGGAATGGGTAAAGGTTCACATCTGTAATAAAAACCCGAAACCCTTGCAATACAAGCAACAATATTTGCCATTTGTAAGAATTTCAAATTATTGCAATGCAGAGTGTGAGGGGAAATTGTCTCTGGTAGTCAGTACTGGAATAAGATGTATTTCTCCAGTATCCTTTTCTGGCTGTTTAGCCTTCAGACACTAAAGGAAAAAGCATGTTGAAGTTTATCTTGGCAGTTCCACTATGGTGGACCAATCTGCTGCTGTGGATTTGATGTGTTGTTCACAACTGTGCTGGGAGAGGTGTATTTTATAGTCACAACCATGGACCATGTGCAGTTCCTTTGTGTTCTAAGCATGCTGGTAGTCCGTGGTTCCAAGCTCCTATGGATTTATCCTCTCTCCTCTAGAACCACAACAGCTGAAACAACTTCCATTAAACTTGAGGATAAGTACGAGGGAGTTTGCTTAGTAAAGAAACAAACTCCGTGATGATTTCTGGATGTGAACTTCTAACGTAGGAGTGTGCAGTTAACGTAATTTTAAAGAAATGAAAGTTATTTTATATGAGTGGCAGACTCTCACATCTCCATATGATTCCCTCATTGGTTCCCCTGTTGGCAATTCACAATCTGTCCTTCAGGCTTGCACTTCATGGGTGAGTGTTTGCTGCAATTTCTGCTCCTAACTGCCACAGGTGCTTATTTGCTCCTCTCTGGCCTGTGGCACTTACAGGTATGCCTCTGGAGTGAGGAAATGAGGAGTCATTAAACTAGAGGAAACTCAAAAATAGCTTGCTTCAGGCAGCTCATTGCAAGGTTGTTTAGTGTTACTTTTTTTTTTTTTCTAAATAGCAGAACAAAGCCACAACAGTACAAATGTTTTAAAGGCTGTTTCCTCACTGCTGTGACTTGTTTGTTTCTTTTTTAAAATTCTTTCCCCCCCATGTCATATTATGAAATTTTTGGGCTGTTACCTTACCTTAGCTACAGCTTTAGCAAAGATGAAAATAGTAACCTGAGTAATACCATATGCCAGGGATGGCAGCGACACTTGGGCTGGATGGGTAGGTGAAGTTCTGGCTCTCAGGTTTAGCCGTGGGATGGGTGATGCACTGACCTCTCCTCCACGTTCTGGCACTAAATCCAAGCTGGGCTTTCTCCCCTGGGCCAGGGGCGTTCAGTTGCTCTCTGCAGATGTGGTGGGGAGCAGTGGCATTATCCGATGGCAGCAGCCAGGCTGTGCTGGGTGGCCCATGGCACGGCTGGGAAGCAAACTGTGTCCAGGTGAAGAGCAGGCAGAGCCAGGGCTCCTGTGCTTGGGGAGCAGCTCTTGGCAGCACAGGAGCTGGATTCCCGTGTGGTGGTGTTGGGGATGCTGGAAGGGAGGAGCAGTCGGTTGTAAGGGGGAACCCGACTGCTTGGGGCTGCCGGGGAGAAGAAGGTGTCACCCCTCAGGATAAAAAAGCAGGAGTTACCTGGCATTTGGGGTGGCAGGATCTGAGAACAAAGGAGGTGGCAGCAAAGGCTGGGGAAGGAAAATGGCTGGAAAGTGTCAAGGCAGTAGACAGAGGTGGCAGAGGGTGAGTAGCTGGCAGAGGAGAAGCTTGTTTCAAAATGACTGGGACCATTTGGTTTATGTTAACACATTCTACTTCACAGTTTGGGAGGAGTGCAAATAAACTAGGTCAGCTCATGCAAGCCTTGTTAAGAGAAACATGAGAAAATGGCTAAGTGTAGTGAGAGAAACTATGGGAAACGTCAAAGATAAAATTGTTTGAATGATTTTATAATTTTTAAAATGATTATTTTTATTGGATGTGGAGTGTTAACTTAGTGAGGCAGCATGGATTTTATTTTCCCTGCTGCTATAGTTAATGATTATCTTGCTTCTTTTGGAGAGTGAAAAATAACAGTGGTCTAGTGTGGCTGGGGCTCTGGAAATATCTGTGACTCAGTAGGCAGCAGTTCTGTAAACAGATGTGAGACATCTCAGAAAAGGATATAAAATTATTAAACCATAAAGCAGTGAAACCATAGAACCTTTCAGTGTGTTTACCAAAGTTCTTATAGGTTTATGCTCAAAGGAAATAAAACCACTGCTAGAGAATCTCATTAATTTATGTCGCAGTCAGCTTCAAATCTGTACCAAAAATGCATTTCCTGACTTTTTAAAAATACGAATTTATTAGGACACTACTGCTGTGCTGTGGGTATCATGGGGAAGTTGCTCATCTAGTAAATTAATAAAGGCATGTGTGTTGGACTTCCTTACACAGCCATTCCCTTTTGCTACCCAAAGCAGGAACTGATGACTTTTTTTCCTGCTGTTGCAGAATAAGGAATTGGACCAGAGGCAGATTAGGCTCTAGCAGCAGTTGCGTTAGAGCTGCTGCCGAAGTGCACAGGAACCAGGTCTGCAGCTTCCCTGCAGGTTTCTGGTTCGTCACAGCCACCTCGTCATCCTCAGGAAAGTTCAGCCCTTGAGAGAAAATCCAATCCATTTTTCACGGTAGGGAGACGAGGCGTGGCGATAGAGTAACCACAGCAGTGGGGGAGGATTTGACAGTCCTCAGTGTCCCTTGCTGTCTCTCCCCTTCTGCTGCCATGGTCTAGGTGATGTGGAGCATCTCTCTTTTCCTGGCAGCAGAAATTAGTAGTGCTGACACTTTTCTTTGTACGCTGGACTCAGCATCTAATGTCCTTGAGGCAGAACAGTTCCAGAAGCCTGTCCTGCTGATGAGAAAAAAAACAACCCGAAGTGGTTTCTTTTAAAGTCTTTTCTAGAAACTTAGCGAATTGTCTGCTTGGGTTGACAAGTTGGGTCATCCCCATAGTCAGAATTGGCAGTGGAGGAGTTTCATTAGGCAGTCGAGTAGTCTCCAGTTTGAGTGGCAGGAACCCATTAACAGCTGAGGGAGGGGATGGGAGAGATTTGTAAATTGGGGAGCACTGTGGTGTAGGTAATTAGGGAGTGATTGCTGTTGCTGTAATGCAAAGACTAAAGGCATCAAATGAAACTAAAAAGTGATATCCAAAATAAACACTGTTAGGTATTTTTTTTTCCTAGAATATTCCTGCAGATTTTTTTTGCCTCGGGGCATGGTAATGCTAAAAGTTGATGTGAATTCAGAAAGCCATTATATATTCATGGAAGAAAAATTGACCTAGAGCTATTGAACACTCAGTTTTTGAGCTGACATGGAAAAGGGAGACTTTTGAAAAGGGATTGAAAGGAGACTTGTGAATTTAGGAACAGCTCTCATAATGAGCATTGTGTGAGAAAGCATGCAGATGCTCATCAGAAAATACATCAAGTGCATCATTAGCCATTTGGAGGGAGCTGAAGTTGTTCTCTGGTACCAAATCAGTGATAAGCGAAGTGCCAAAGCCCTTCTTGGCTAATAAAAGAGAAGCCTGGTAAGTGTGTTGTGTTTGAGGCATTAGAAGGTGAAGCTGGTGCAGGACTACAAAGAGACATGACAAGACAAAAGCCAGTCACCTTTTCAGAAGGGTTTTAAGTGGTTCTGAGTGGGGTCAGACTGCCTTTGCCAGGAGCAGCATAAGCTCAAGTGTAAGATAACAAAAAATGGATGGAATGGAATGGGCCATGTTTTAGCGGTGCTAAGCAGAAAGAATTGCAGAACTTAGATATAACATAGTTAAATCTATAGTATATAAAGACAGAGGCATGTACACCAGTAAAAAATGTGGGTTTTTGATGAGTGGCATTGTGCATCTTGTATATGTACTTGAGCATTTTGAAGATGTAAATTCACAGTCTCTCAGGCTTTGGAAATGCTTTCAAAATAAGAATACCTTTGGTTTTTATTGCCATTTGCAAGTATAAGGAGCCCTAGAATGTACACTGAGGCTTCCAGAACTAAAACAATCTTGCTTTTCTTCGTGGTTATTTAAAGAGTAAATGCTCTGATTGTGCAGGCTTAGTTAAGAGGATTCTTTGAAGAGCAATGGAAATGGAATGGTGGTGTATGTCAGCCTTTCAGCTAATATGCCAACTATATGCTTTAATTAATCTCTTTTTTTTTCTGCCAAAAGTGATCATTACATGAGATTATGGTTACTCTAATGTAAAGACTAAAGGCATCATATAAAAATAGAAAGTGATGTCCAAAATAAACACAAGGTTTTTTTTTTTTCATAGAATATTTGTGGAATCTGCCAAGTATTGCTCAGATACATGTAATGAAGTCTTGTTTTTTTTAACCTTGATTTGTAAATATTATAATATTTTTTCATATTTTTATGTTAGGAGATTGAGTTTCACTGTAGGAAGAAGTACTATACTAAGCAGATACTTAGCTAAAGGGAGGAATTTTGCAGGTATTTCAAAATTCTAGGAGAACTATAAGCATCACCCTACCAAATTAAATTTTAGCCTCAGGATGTGGTTTAAACCTTAATTTTTAAGAGAATTCCTTTTAACAACTCTGATTTTTATCTACATAAAGGTTTGATTAGAAGCCTTCTACTCACACAATTAAAATATGTCACCATACAATTAAAATATGTCCCATGTGTGGTGAATGTTTCATATTTGAATATTGGCAAGGTAGGATGGGATGAAGGCAGGGCTGCTGTTCAAGCTTGGGAAGAAGACACATTAAAGTTTTTTACCTCCTTTTTCCCCACCCCCCCCTAGATGTTCACAGTTTAATCTCCAACCTTCTCTCTGTGCAGCTTGCTGTTCTTTTTCCTGGCAGAAGGTAACTTGGGGTTTGCCTTGGTTACGGTGCAGGTGCACGTGTTGAGCTCCCCTGGCATTTAGGGGAAGTGAAGCTGGGCTCGTTAATGTCCCCACCATGCTTTGCTTTTCACGTTTCAAAAATGTGCTTCTATATAAAATATTTAAGAGTGTTTGTGCCTATATACATATATATAAAATACAGTGTTTACGTGAACATGCTTCTTGGATAGATTCGCCTTGGTTTAGGTTAGAAATAGCAATTATGTGCTAACAAATTGCCTATTACATATGCCCAGTATATACAGTTTTTCCAGTAAATTTGTAACAGTTTGCTCAGTTCCAAGCCTGTGTGAGTGTGTGCTGCCTCTCCAACCCATTCTGGTTTTTTGCATGTGGAAGTAAATTAATTTGGTTTTGCATGTTAAGTACTGTATTAATGAAAACTCAAATAGTGACATATATTTATGGGACTTTGCAATTGCTTGACTTTTTCAGGTGCTTGATAACAAATTAGAATTAAATACAAACTCAAGGAGCTCCTTTGGCAAATAAGCATAGATGCTCATTGCACTCATCATGTGGCAGTTTTTCATGCACACAGTATTTACTTTAGCAGCATGAACTGTAGAATGTGCCCCTTAAAGTGCCAATTGTGGCTTAATTATAGACGCAGAAATCACAATTTTGAGTTGTTTTGCTGAAGGCTGTGCACTGGCTCTCTCTAAACCAAAGTGCACATTTTGGGAACAAAAAAATCCACAACCAGCAGTACCTTCTGGAAATGGATGTGCTGGAATCGTGCTTTCTACCAGGGTTTATTTTGTAAAAGAGCTGTTGAAACCATGTTATTAAGGCTTCAAAGTCAAATATCCCAATGGTGGTGAATAGACAGAATAAACCATTGTAGGACCTATGATGTCTGAGAGCACACAACACCTCTGGCTGGTGCTTGGCCAAGACACACAGGTTCTTCTCAGCTGTGGGTCCCAGCCTGGATTGACAGAAGGGCTCTTCCCTCCCTGGAGCACCACCCTGCATTTGTCCTTGCAGAATTCCAGTGGGTTCCTGGTCTCTCTGGATGCCAGCCCTGCTTTTTCAGGCATAGCTGCTGGTTGCCCCCAGACTGGTGTTGCCTACAAGCTTGATGAGAGTGCATTCCTGGGCTTCCTCTAAGTCATTGGTACAGACATGGGATAGGTCAGGTCCCGGGAGAGATGGCTGCAATATCCCAGGTGTTACCCTCCTCCACAGAACGGTTCGTGTTGGAAGGGACATTAAAGACCATCTTGTTCCAACTCCAACTTGGCCTGGAACAGTTCCAGGGATGGGTCATCCATATCTTCTCTGGGAAACCTGTTCCAGTGGAACTGCTTGCAGTTAACAATTTCTTCCTTATATCCAATCTAAACCTGTCCTCTGCCAGTTTAAAGCCATTCCCCCTTTTCCTGTCACTATGTGCCCTTGTACAAAGTCCCTCTCTAGTTTTCTTGTAGGTCCCCTTTAGGTATTGGAAGGAGCTCTGAGGTCTCTTTAAAGCTTTTTCTTCTCCAGCTCTCTCAACATGGCTTCTGCTCCAGTCTCCTAAACAACTTTGTGGCCTCCTCTCAGTTGCTGAAGGATCCATTAATTGCTGTGTTCGGAGCCCAGCCGTGTTTCCATCATCTGGTGGTCTTTCATCCAGCTGGCCACATCCCAGATCACATAGGTCCATATTGTGGGGTATAAAATGGGATAATACCCTCTGCTGCTCTCCCTTTTTGTTTGAGGGTGACAAAAAACCTGCCTTTCTGTAGCCATTGAGGACCCCTCAGTCTCCACGAACTTTCTGACATGACGGAGGTGGCCTTGCTGTGACCTTGGTTCTCTGTACTCTTGGACAGAGCCCATCTGGTCCCATGGGTCAAGATCAAATAATCATTGATAAGAGCCTCAGCCTTATCTCCCATCTGCTGCCACTAAATCATCCACCTCCTTCAGCACCAGGCCCACTTTTTCCCTGTTTAGCCTTTTACTAGTATTTGCAGCATTAAACGTCAAACTATTTTCTGAGCATTTCCATGAAACGTCTGTTTGAAAAGTTATGGTTTATCAGTGAAATGTAATGCAGCGTGTGCTACATCCCAATTATATGTGCATTAAGCGTTCCCATAAGAAGTCTAAACTGAATTTTGCAAATTTTTATTTAATTATAGACTTGCATTTCAGGATGTATTAGGCCACCCACTAAGTGTGAGGGCGTTCTAGATTGCTCCCAAAGAGCTACCGGTTGCTTCGGGAAAACTTAGTTCTTGTCAACCTGATGAAGTTTACAGGAAATCTTCCTGCAAAAATGACAGCAGCTCTCCACTGACTTCTCTGTCGTACCCAATAATTTAATTTTAAAACCATAAAATCTAGTATTTGAAATAACTTCTTGTTAGTGACAAGTGTAAATATTTTTCACTTTTATTCGATATTTGGAACAAGTGCCGTGACTGTTTGTGTATGAATGTGTGCATTTGTACGCTGCATAGAGAAATACTCAGCATTTATGTGTGCTTCATTCATTTAACTGTTATGAAAAAAACCCTTGTATGTCTAGCCAGAACAGAATTTTACTGTAAACCTAATGCAGTGTGCTCATTTGTATGGGTTGCTGCAACTGGAATTTTTCAAATGCATAATGTGGTGGTCATGATAATGTGTTTACAGAGTGTAAAATTTGAGCTTGAATTATGATTACTAAAATAATTGATCGTCACATTTGTGCTTTGCATAAGAAGAGTTCGGGAAAGCTGAATATTAAATAAACAGCATGTTGGATGAGCAGCATTTCTCTTTCAACTCATCAAAGGAACAAAAACTAAAAGAAGAACATGTATTCTTATTGCCAATTACTGTCCAAGGAGGATAATGATACAATCTTTATGACCTGCTAGAACTGTATTCTTAAAATAAATTTCCCATTACATTCCTCTCAGTGTTCAAATACAGTCTTTCTACCAGCAGATAAGTTGTGCCAAAAATAAAACTAGAAAAGTCTCTCATACATAGTTTCTGGTTATTAAATAATGTGCACTCTCCCTATCCCTTCCCAGCTGGATCTTCTGGTTTCTCCAAAGGCTTAAGGATCTCCTGCAGGAACTGAAGGAGCTGGTAGATGCAGGGGGTGAATGAACAAAATTAAAGTTCTCTCCTTAGAACTTCTCACTTGTTTTGATCATCTTGCAAATGAGTAGAAATGTATAGAATTTCTGTTTGTTGTAAAACAATATTTACACCACGTCTCCGATACCTACAGAAGAGCGCTCAGACATCAAAGGGGAGCTTCCTTTCGTGGGAATTTTATGTTCTGTAAGAAAATTATTAGAGAAATGGTTAGGATTTAGAGGTACATAATTAATATGTGGGAGTCAAATGCGTTGTGCATTCGGTGTGTTTGATCAGCCCATATTCTGAGAGTGCAATCTCTCAGAGAGGCCCCAAAGTGCTCTGTAGTGTGTGTGGGCCAGGGCGAGGGGATGGAATAAACATCTCTGATCAGAGCAGGAGAGCAGTGATTCTCCTGCTTTGTTTGGGTGCAGAGCGTTTGCTGCTCCAGGGCAGGAAAGAACAGAAATCACTGTTGCTGTCTCAGGCTGAGGCCATGGCCAGAGCAGGCGGGGGAAATCTTTGAGGAGATGATGCTTTAGTCTCACCGAGATGTTTACCCCCCTGTGCTGTTGTTTTCCTGCGGCTCTGTGGTCTGGCAGTGTGGGAGCCATGCAGCTGCTGCAGAGCCAACAGGTTGCAGGGGTTTGGATGCAGTGGAAAAAAAGGGGAATGTGTCTGCATGGGCAAGAGGAATACAGGAATATGCACTCCCCACACCTTTTTGTGTTTTGTTCCCTTTGGCGGTCTCTACCATCCCTCGTACGTCTCTGTTTGTATTCTAAAATGATCAAATCAGTAATGATCACTTTCTTGGGGATTTTATGCTTTTTCTTGTTTCTTTTCTGCAAGGAGTCCTTCAGGGCTTCTGAAGATCTCATTTCTATTCTTGTGATAGCAGGTGCCTTTGATAATCTGTTTTTCTCCAGTCTTGATTATTCTTTTTCTGTGTTGTTTGTTTCTTCCTTTTGGCAATTACATCCTCAATTTTGGATTATTTTAGATTTCTATTGCTAAAATCAAAACATAGTCACTAACAGTCTTTCTGCATTTGCTGATTTTTTTTTTTTTTGAGCAGCGAGGCCCCTGCTCCTTTGGCATCCTAGCTGTCTGCATATGCTAATTTATATTGTCTCTTAGCTGCAAGATATTTTTTGTTCAGCAAATTATTTGTGTTTGTTTGCAGTTGATCATTTTTGTTTAATAGCATTTTCTATTCCGTGGCACAGCAGAGTCCCGGGAGAAAAAGGATTTTCTCCTGGGGCTCTAATGAGTTGTTTTCTTAGCTCTCCCAAATGGTGTCCCATTCTTAGAAACAGTCCAGCAAGTGTCCTTGTGGTGTGGATGTGTACAGCAGGGCTTGGCAGATTCATTCTGCCTCGTTGGGAAATTTCTCAGGCACTGAACTGAATCCAAGTGAGTCGGATGGGACGTTGATGGAGCCAGGGTGGGAATTTCGATGCCAGCCCAGGCTCCCAGATCCTTCTGTGCTCAGGGGCTCCACAGAGAATGACTTGGCAGAACATGAACCCCCCCCATGTCTCCAAATCAGGAGTGATCTGAAATGAGAGTTTTGGTGCTATGATCAAAAGAATTTTTTTGCAGTTTCCACGAGTAAAATCCCTCCAAAACTAGCAAAAGGGTTGTATCTGTTGATCAAAGGGTCCTTTGGCATCCCCAGCCAGTGAGATTCAGTGCAAAGGGAATTTTCAGAAAGCTCATTAAAAATTAACAGTACTGGGGGAGAGAAAGCCCAGAGAGAAATCCTTTGAGATCATGTTCCTTTAATAGAAGTTTTTATTTGAAATGAGAAATACCTGAATGCCCACTAGAAAACAAGTTCTGTAATAAATTCTCTGCACCAAATTTCCTATTTGAGGATATGGGAGGTTTATAAATTCTGGATTTATTACCTGTTTTGTTTCTTGTATGGAGATCTCTTTGATTTATCTCAGTGTTTGCTACTGTACAATTTACCATATTAAAAAAAAATCAAATTATGGATTTCTGCACCTTAGATTCTTATGGGTTGTATTGATCTTTCAGGGCCTTTCATGTTTTTGAAGTGTGTGAGACAGTGAAACTTAAATTCAGAAGGTGTTTCTGAGGTTTATTTTTTTATAATGTATGTATTTTATATTATTGATTCCTTATTTCCTACTGTACAAATGGGAACAACTTTATTATTCTTCTGACGTAGTTTAAAATCAGCCTTCTTGGTCCAGTATTTGGTGTTTCTTACTGGTGTTCCAGAAGGGGTACAGAGGAAGCACTGTAAAGAAACTTCTGGATGTACAAGTTAATTATCAGTGAGCTGAAATTTTCTGATATCCACGGTGAACTTGTGGGGGATGCTTCCCTGCAGAAGCAAGAGCAAGTGTGGCATTGCTGGAGTGAATTAGAGAAGTGAGGTGTAAAAAAAGCTTAGTTTTGAATGCATACTGAATACAAAAATAATTGCAGACACAGTTAAGATTGGTGATTTCCTGTGGCAACTGCCCTCTTACTCTTTCTCAGCGTAATTACCTGAAGATCACTGTAGTCCGGACACAACTTTGTGGTTTATTTCAATATATTTTCTGGTTTCCAGTTCAATGGTAAAGCTAAGTTTAAAAAACAAACAAAAACCCAACCCACCCGGGACTGAACGATTAAATTTCCTTTATTTGTTTGTTTGGTGCTCACTGTTCTATCTCCAAAGGAGCACCAAGCACCTCAGGATGTGGGTTATGTCCTGCTAGGGTTTTCCTTGGCTCTGTTTTCAATGACTTGCATCCAGAGACAGTGGGACTACCTGGTGCTGTGTGCTTTTGATGTCCTATTCGAAAGCTTTTTCTTTTGAAAGTCGTGAATATCCAGGCTGATTATAGATGTTGTTTTAAGGAGGTCTTTTAGGCTTTAATTTACACCTTTGACTATTTAATCTAAGAAGAAATGTCTGCTAGGTCCAGGGTGGTTTGAGGGGAGAACAATTTAATCAACAGGTAGAAGCCCTTGTTCGGAGTAATTAATTGTAATTTTGCTTTGGATTTAGAGAAGTCAAACTTCGTCAAGAAAATAACTGTGCTGCAGTCTATTAAAATGTTTGATTTTCTACTAAGATTGAATTGTTGTAGTAGAAGCGGTATTTATTTTGCTAAACAGGCTGTTTTACTGCTTTGCTCTGCTGTTGTTAAAGCACATAACCTTTATTTGTACAAATTATTTAAGTTTTTACGACTTTTTAGGAAGTTGCATGTTGATGAATGGCGTGTTTCTAATTTATTGTGTCAAACTGCATTTAGAGGAAGGCATGTATCTAATGCACAAAATCTTCACTTGGTTTACTGTTGCAAGTGTACTGGATAAAGAGGGAAAGTTCTGCATTTCAAGCTAGGGAAAAGTGCTCTTTTGGCAGCAGTGGGATGAACTGATTTTCTTGTTCAGTATTTTGGAATTAGTGGGGGTTTGTAGTCTCATAACTGGCAGATAAATTTCTTATCCTTGAGTGTCCAGAGTACATATAAAGCACTGAAGCCACTTGAATGCAACATAGTTGTGGTATTAAAAATAATTTCTATGCCACTGTAAAAACTGGCCACTTAACACTTTTAGTTCATGAACACTCTGCCTGTAATTTCCAGCATTTCTACTGATTGCTTAGTTTTCTTCAAACTGTAATATATTGCTTGATTATTTCATTGATCTGATTTTTTTTCTAGTGGCTTCAATCAGATTTTGGTACAGTTTGCCAAAATTTTAAATCGAATTTCAAATTAAAATCTCTACTCAATTTTGACGTGATATTTCTATATCCGCAGTGGGTTCTGTTGTCAAAACACTGAAGAATTTCAGTTAAAGAATTGCAAAAGGATTTTTTAGTGACTTTTAATTTTTTTTAATAGAAATTCTTTGCAAATATGAAAAAACCTTCTTGTTTTTGAAAGGAATAAACAGAAATGCTTCTGTTGTATTCTCTCTTCTGCTTCCCTGATGTTTGAGGCAGCAGCACTGGGCAGGGGATAGCCCTGCTCTGGGGACCAGTGGAGATGCTCCCCTCCAGTTCTCTTTAGGCACCATCATTTAGTTGTGTTTTGTTCTAGTTGGTTAAAATACTAAGCATCAGGGTTTAAAATTTACCTTGTGCT
This sequence comes from Phylloscopus trochilus trochilus, assembly GCA_016584745.2. Classification (NCBI taxonomy): domain Eukaryota; kingdom Metazoa; phylum Chordata; class Aves; order Passeriformes; family Phylloscopidae; genus Phylloscopus; species Phylloscopus trochilus. The sequence continues at coordinate 13,314,938 of WQNJ02000041.1, forward strand.
ATCTGTAGGGGTTTGTATTTTAATCTTTCTTAATTCTAAACATATTTAGTAATAATGTCATGGAAGTGTCTATCTTCTTTGCTAGTTCAGTTCAGGCTTTTTGGGTTTCTCTGGTCATGAGTAACTCATCTTGAGCAGTGCCCACAGCTTTTCTTTGCAAGACATTTGGTTAATTTAAAAGAGAAAAATAAAAGCCTCAGGAGGGTTTGGGTGGAGTGCCTGAGATTGGACTGCTGAAGTGACCTCACCAGGTCAAGTCTGCTGGTGACTAAGGATGAGCAGGAATATCTTTCTGCTTTGTTAATCAAAAGAAAAGGAGAGGGTGGCTTTAATGCTTTTGCAAGCACACCTCTCTTCCTAAAATGTGTCACATGAGAAATGTGACATGTGAAATCAGCTTGCCCCCTTGGCAATTTGCTGCTGCAGTGTTCCATTGCACTGCCTTGCTGGAATCCAGGGTTATTTCCTTGTTTTACCCTTTATGGCTCTGCAGCTTGTGCTGGGACAGAGGAATTCCTCATTCGTAGATCACTTTCATACATGTGTTACTGACACTTTACACTGTTGTTGCTTCTCTGGCATGAATTATTTGCACTTCCCTGTGGCTGCCTCCCTTCATCCACACTCATCTTTGCCCTGGTGAGCCCATGGATGGTCTCTGCCTTCAAAATTTGGTAAGGATGTTTGGCAGGTGTTGTTTTGAGGACTGGCAATTGTTCATTGTCAGTTAAGAATTTTGCAGTAAAGTTGTTACATCATGAAGTTACAAAAATTAACCCTTTGTATGCAGGCTGAAATAAATGAGTGTAGTTTTATTTTTACTGCTTTACGGGAAGCTTTTAGGAACAAAAAGATAAAAGTAGTGAAGTTTTCTGAACCGCTGAATTAACGGATTAGCTACAAAATGCCCCAAGGAAATTATCTTGACTTGACCAAAGAACAAATAGTGCTAATTGCTCTTGAACTGAGCTTGTTTAGTCTGCAGATGTTGCTAGCAAAACTGCATCCTTTTTGTGTTTATGGGAGAGGGAGTGTCAGTGTGTAGGTGGTGAGCACACTCAGCCTGCTACAAGTCCAGGAGAGTCAACGAGACTTCTCTGAAAAGGTGTCAAAACCAGACCTGTAGTAGTATTCCTGGGAGATTATGGCAAGTGGATTTATTTCTGGGTGAAGTTGGTGTAAAAAAAGAAGGGGATATGTTAAATGGGTCAGAAGTGCTAGTGTTTGAGATGCTTTTGTAATTCCAAGATTTTGCTTGTTCCTCAGGCAAGGATAAGAAAGATAAGACTCAAGAGAAAGTCTGATAAATGATAGCAGTTGTACCATGTCATACAACAAAAAATATATATATTGAACCTTGTTTTTATCTGATCTGGTAAACAGTCTCTTCTGAAGTGCAGCAGCTTGTAAACCTGGGTTTTTATTACTTGTTGGTGATGGAAGATGCATCATTATTGGGCTGCCAAGCCCTGTGCATTTAATACTCTGTGCTGGATGGGGTCTGTGTATTTATTAGTGCTAAATACCTCATATTGTTCCATTTCAACATTCTGCCACTGACTTGGAAAAGCATGGCGTAAAAGTATCCTCAAAAAACCAGGGAAGAAAAGCCCTTACCTAGGTGTGACTGAAATAATATCTGCAGTGTTCTGTTTGGAGATGAACCAGACCCCAGTATTTGGTGTTTGACACTGAGGGGAAATACTTTTGCGAGGTGGAGTATTTTTGACAAGTGTATTTGATACTCCTCCCCTGAGCATTTGTCACTTGCTCCCTTAGTTAACCAATGTATGTTGGCATGATCACAAAAGAAAGCAGCAAAATTTACATTCTCCATCAATAAAAAGAATTAAATCTGTAGGTTCAAATAGAAAATAGAGGCATAACTTTCTTTTTTTTTTAAGTTCATAAACATACTTTTTTCCTTTTAAGAATGAAAACTGGGCTGGTCTGTGGATGCTTCAGGAATCTGTATCAGAGCAGCAAAAACCACATCAGGAGCAAATCGCTACAATGATGGTACCTACCTGGCATATTTAATATTAAGATGTGGGTAAATTTTCTATCTTTAACACGTTGAAAAGATTAAGGAAGTTTTATTTCCCAAAGACCAGGAACAGAGCTGTTGAGTTTGTTACTTTCTCTGACCAGTGTAGTAGATAACTTTGATAAATGTGAGTTGATTTAAAAAACAGAAGACAAATCCCAAACCCACCAGTTTCATGAAGCACTGACAGCAGTTACAGAGAATGAGAATTCTGTAGGTGACTGCAGAGGCAGAATTCTGTAAATGAAATTCCCAAACAGTGAAATCCTATCCCCAGCCTATTCCAGTTTGAACAAGATTTGCAGGATCCACAGCTCAGCCAGTTTCAGATTCCTGGTGTGAAACAAGCAAGATAAGAATCAAAAAGTAAAGAAAGGGAAAAGCCCTGTTAGATTAAACACTATACACTAATATTTCTCTTTAGGCAGAATTACTCCTTCCACAGTCCTTACTGCTCTTGTTTAAAATAACAGAAGCCCCATGGCACCAAGAATTTCTCTTGTCTTCAGCTTCATGATATTGTTATGGTGAGGTTTTTCCTGGTTATTTAAATGTATTTGCAGCTATCCAGTCTTCACCAGACAAACCTATGTCTTCTCTTCCCTTGACATTTGCTCCTGTGAAATTGCTGATTTTTCTCCTGTCAGTGATGTTGCATGGCTGTGCTTGAGACTGATCCCTTAACTAACATCAGCATTCTTTTTTCTGCTTTTTAAACTGTTTGTGAAGTGGTGTAATAGGTTATCTAATCCCACTTCCACTTGTTTGTAGGATAAACACCTGCTGTGTGTTGCTCTGTATGTGTAACACATAAGTTCAAAGGGATATAAATTGAGCTTTACAGCTGCAATGACCGTAGGAAATCCAACAGAAAATATTTCCAGTGAAACAAAAATATTGACTTCACTCATTTTGGCAACAAATTAAGTTTGCTTAGGGTTTTTTTTACACTCATTTTCAATAGGGGAAAAACCTTTTCCTACAAGCAGGAAAACTAACGTAATTGAAATGTTAATTAACATATCAAACAGTATTTTTAGGAGAAGGTTGGGTTTTTTTTTTTAAATTTTAGGATATACCACCTAGGTCTGTCCTGGAGGTACATAGTTTAATACTTCAAGCGTATACATGTAGCTAAATCCTCTTTATTGCTTAGGACAGGCTGGAATAAGGGCACTGTTAGGTTGTTACCAATTAATCCTGGCCTAGATGATCTTTTGTAAGACCTCTCTGCTGTGGTTTTGCTTCCTGATGCTCATCATTTCTTTTGAATATGTTGTCTTTGATGAATCAAGTACATGTTTTCCTTGGTCATGGTTAAGTCCTGTTGTTAAAAAAAAAAAAAACAAACCAAAAAACAAAACAACAAACCAAAGAACAAGTGGCATGATTACATTAGTTTAATATGCTGCTGTTGATTAATGACTTTATTCCATTTATTTAATAGATGCTGTTCACCTTGACCATAGTGCTAAAGTAAATATTTTTCTATGTTTCTCTGTAAGCTCCTTATTCTTTGGAACAGGTTTTGGTGTCTCTTACTCCAGGTACAAGTCTAATATTGATGCAGCTATTTTGCTATTCAGTCAGTGTGACAGACAAAACAGCTCTGGTATCTAAATGGTTTGAAAAGACAACAGAATAGCAGGTACATGTTTTATACAGTTAGTGTCTGTGCTGTTTCTGGTGCAGCTCATACCTAGTACATCATTCTGTGTTTGCTGAGAGCATTTTGTGTGCTGGGCTCCCTTTCCCTGTCCAAGGCACCAGGCATGCTTTGGAAACTTATTTTGATGATGGAGCTATAGGGCAGTGCTGCTCCTGCATTTCTTCCCTTTCAGGGTTGTGTTCCCTCTTCTTTCTTGAGCCCGTTGTGTCCTCCTCTGACCCTGCAGTGGGATACTTCAAGAGCTGAGTGGAAGAAAACTGTTAATTTTTTTTTTTAGAGGAGAGGAAGTGCTGAGAACACCCAGCTGGGAGAGGGTAGATGAGGGTTGACTGAGGTCTCCCCACGCAATAGCAATTGGATCTTGGCTAGGATGTGACTTGAGCATAAAGCTAAACCAGAGCCTTCAGGTGAGCCACACCTCTGAGCTCTTAGGGACAAGAGACAGCTCATTTGGGGATGAGTGTGCTGCCCCTCTGCCTTCTGTGATTTTAGCCCCTGCTGCAGGGAAGGCTTCCCTTCTCAGGAGGCAGAAAAGCTTGCCATGGTAGTGAGAAGCACAGGCTTTTTTCCTATACCCTGCTCTGCAATTTGTCACAGCTCAGTAGCTGCTGTGTAAGAATAAGTTGTCCTTTTAGCAGGGATGGCTGGGTAACCAGTGCATGAACAAGGGCAGCCCTCTCCAGGTAGGTTTTAACTCTTTGTGAATCAGAGCCCTCCTGAGGTTGCAAAATGCTCTGTTAGAGAAGTGATGGAGATATGGAAAGAGCAGAGGCCAAAGGTTGTAGGAAAGGTGGTGTTGTCTGCTGGGGGCACAGGTGTGAAGATTTGGAAAAAGAAAAAAAATCCTTGTGTTGCTTGGTCTTGGGTAACTTGTCTGCTGCTTAGTCACAGGGTTTACCTGTGCAGGAGGAACTTCATCTGTAGGTTATTCGTGTGAAAATACAACCAAGACACAGTAATTGTTTGGAAAGGTGATACAACTGCCTGAGTACATTGTACTTCAGGCATCACTCAGTTTTGAAAGTTCCTGGGGAAGTGAGAGGGGACTGTAAGCAGAAGTGCAGCAGCTTTTGTTGACTGGTAGTTTTGGAAAAAAAATTACTCCTTGATGCATTTAATTGATGATTTCAGGGCATTCAGTGTTACCTTTTTTTTGGCAGCGTGAGAGGCTTATATTTTTCTCTGGCTTTACACAAAATAATAATAGTAATAATAATTTTAGGAAGAATCTGGAACACATTATAAACACCTTATTTTAGTGGAGCTGTATCCCAGGAACATCTGGAGTGTATGAGCCCAAGCTCTACCGCAAACTTTGCTTTTGGTTTCTGGTACGGCTTAAAGTTTTCTGAAAAATGTTTTCATACCTGTGGATTTTTAAGTGCTTTTGAGTTTTAAAAGTGACTCATAAGTTTGAGGGTTTATTTTAAAGGAATTCTTGGATCCTAACTCTTCAGCCTCTATGCTACTCCAATCACATACCCAATATCACAAGCAAGGTAGATTTTTAAGGGTGGTTTGGAATACCTTTGTTTTTAAACCTGATCCTTTACTGCAAGGGCAAGTGTCCTGGGAATTATTCCTGCAGTGGGCAGACAGAAGGCAGCCAGCCTTCCTACTGTGTCCTCAGACAGGGAGAGTCACTTCAGCACCAGTGGGTGTACACAGCGTTCGGGGTCAGTGGCCACAGCAGGACAACTTGAGCCTGTTGACGTCAAGCTGTCTGCAAACACCTCTTGCAGCAGAAACCAAGCCCCACTGCACTGTCTGAATGTCCTCAGCAGCTCCTTAGCTTGGCTTGGCAAAAACGTAGATCTGAGCTGTTACTCTGAAGGAATGTCCTGTTTGACTTCTGGATGCCCAAAGAACTAAAGGTGGTAGTGGTACCAACACTGAGGGAAACCCAGCCAGGGCTCCCATGGTGGTTACACTTGTTGAGGTTGAAAATAACACAATGTTGTCAAGTCCTTTTGTTATTTTGGGAGATTTCCTTTTTTACACATTTTGAGCCTAGTTCCAAATGTGATGTCTGTGTAAAATGTGTCCCACCTCCCCGAATCATGGCATATTTGAGACAGAATTGTAATTAATTCAACAAATAAGCTTGCCATAATCTAGGTAAGTTCTTCTGCAAGGCTACTGTGAGTCTGAAAGCAGAAGAATATAGTTCTGAAAACACAGATGAGGCAGGCACTGTTAACAAAAGGAGATTTTCCCAGGAAAGCCATTTAAGCTCTGTTCCATAGCCTCGCATTGGAGACCAATTTAAAAGTCCTTCTAACCTTGCAACTCTCAGTTCCCTGCAAACACATTTCCATGTTGACAAAAGCAGCTGCTGCCTTCCTTCAGCTGTGAAGGCTCATCAGAGTTAACTGGGTCTGAGTGGAGAAGGGAAGGGTTCTCACCCACCAGTGCGGCTGAGTTGATTTAGTCAGCTGGAGAAGGCTGAATTAGTGTCATGGGAAATATGTCTGTTCTTACTTTGAGGAAAGGGAATGGGGGGGAAAAAATCTGTTTTTTTTTTATTTTATTTTTGGTCTCTTCGTTCAGTTTTTTAGGTATCTATTTGAAATCTGTAATAACAGAATGGCTCCTGAATGTTACACATCAGATTTTTCTTCCTTTTTTTTTTTTTTTTTTTTAGAGAAGGAAAAATCTTTTTCCCTTTCATATTAGAAATGAGTCTACCGAGAGCACCCAGTTTGACAAGCTGTTTTAGCTGATTAATTTTCCAGTGGTGAATTTAAATTTAAAACTCAGTTCTAGACTAAAAACACAGAAAAAAATATTTGTCAGTATGCTACTGTTTTGATCAATATGTCAGTAGTCATCATGTCCACTATTTTTGGAAGAACTCCTCCACAAATTGGAAACTACCTTGAAGTGTCACAGGTGTGCCTCCATCCTGCAGGTAGCACTCTGTGGAGGTGGGGTTCTGTGAGTGCTTTAAGGTCCTTTGGCATAAGAGTGCTTTAAGTAATAACTCTTTATACTCTTTCCCAGTCTAGACGGGGTTTAACTTCATTCTCTAGGACCTTCTAACTTCCAGTTTATGTGAATTGGATTACTTGCTAATGAATTTCATTTAAATGCCTTGCAAGTGAAATGGTGCTGCAGCACTGCTCACCCTCCTTCCCATCAGTACCAGCTGATTGGTATTGACAAGATTACTGGGGTGCTTTATAGGTTTCTAATGGAGCTGGCTGAGTTGGTTTCCTCTCCAGGAACTCAGCTTCCTTCCCTTTCAGTGGGCTGTGAGCTATATTTTGTGATTGCCTCAATTTTTGACTGTTCCAGAAGTTGGTGTTTAAACTTCTGCAGTATTCCTTTAGTCTGGTGGGATTTGTCCTGTGTTTCTCATTGCACAGTGAATCCTGTTTCTGTGGGTTTACAATGAGTGGTTTATGTATCTGGATGAACTTTTCTCCAGAATAGTGCTGTCTGCTTGCCCAGTTCTTATTCTTTATCCTCTCAGATACCCTTTGTTTTAGCAGTTGATTCCCATGTGTCCATAGACATACAGGTGCTTGTTCTATATAAGAGTATTCCTGAAGTGTGGAAAGTTGTGCAGCTTTAACGTGATATGAATGTACAAGTTAAGCATTTTTTCTTTGAAACATCTAGAAAGTCAGCTTATATCAAGTTTTTCTTTATTTCTGATGGAGTAAAGGTAAAAGAAAAAAGGTCAGGAAATAAAAAATTCTCAATTGACAGAAGAGCTGTTTCAGGTAGAGTTTAGGAATTTGTGTGGATATGTCTCTGGGCAGGTCTTAGATACTTCCAGTGCTTCCTGATGAAGCTTCTTGTAAAGCACCCTCGCCCACTCCGTGCTCCCAGAGTGAAGCACTGGAGCAGTCTGTGCATGTTGTTTTGTCACTGGGAGCCCTATTGCTACCTACCAGTTTCAAGTAATGACAGTTTTTAACGACGTCTCGTGTGTGGTGCTGATTTCCCCCCACACACACTTGTACGTATTTGTTTCTCCTGAATTTTCTGAGTTGGTATTTGTCTCAGTTTAGCCTCTCTGTCAGATCTGAAAAGCAGATGTTGGTTTAGATGTGCTGAATTGCCTAAAAAAAAATTGCCATACATCACTGTGGAACTGTGATTAAAAGAAATAACTTTGGTTTTCCCTGTTTATGTTCCAAACACAGCAGTGGTAGAATCACCATTAGCTTTGTATGTGCCTATTAACCAAATGAAAGGATGGATTCAATGGAGTGATTAGTTTTCAATTTAGGCTTTTAAAATTATTGTCTCATGCTTTTTGCAGCCTAGTTACTGAGGGGAATATCCAGGATTTAGTTATTTTTAATTCTATTTTGATTGGGAAACTTTTTCCATATACTGAATCCAGATAAAAGCAGGATACTCAAGGATCATTGAGAAGAAAAGATTCTGTGTCCTTAGAAGGCTTTTGTGATTCAGAAAGCACAGCATCTAATGACTAAATTTATTTGTTAGAACTCAAATAGCACCAAAATCTCAGAAAGTAGTATAAACAGTGTGATCCTAAGAGGATTAAAAAAAAACACAAGTGCACAAGTTCACTTGGGGAACAGGAGCAATTCAAAGCTCACACAAAAACCACGGCTTTAGCTGTAACAAGGACCCAGTGTAATGTCTGGGAAGGAGAAAGTAGCACCAGTAGCAGCATTTCTGGAAGGAAATGGTTAAACATCTCTGCAAGTAGCATTCAGAGAAATCCTGGCTTTGAACTGATTGTGTTTGATAACAGGTAAGGACTAACATCAGTGTACGTCTGGTCTGTGTGTTTATAACCAGACCTGTCACTGCGTTGGTGCCAGGGTTGTTTTTATCTGTGGTTTCCTTTGTACCACACGATTATTACTTGGTTGGTAGCAGCAGCCCAATCTATGCAGACAGCCTGGATGGGTATTTGGTGCTTTAGTGAAGGTGGTTTGGCATGTTAGGTTTAGCCCTGCAGGTGGGGATTGCCTGGCTCATGCAAGCTGGGTTTAAGGCCTGGAGCGTGGCTGGTCTCTGTACAGCAGAGCAGGATAGGATGCTCTCCACAGGGAGATGATGGACTGAGCTCCTCTGAGTGTTTGGCCCCAAATCTCTGAGGGACATGGGCATCAGGTGTGTCGTTTTGTGCAGAAAAAAACTGGCATGGGCAAGGCTGGTAAGCACTGGCTCTGAGCACACGTGTGTCAGTGTACACATGACAAAATCATCTTTCTTTTCAAGTTGAAGGGAGCAGTTTTCAACTGATGTTGAGCACGTTAGTCATCAGGCATGGTGAGCTGTTCCCAGCCCCTCCAAGATGAAGGATCCAAAATCACAAGCTGCTGTGCGTTCCCCAAGTGTGCCGTATCAACTTAAAGGGCATCTGGTGGATTATTTTTAAGTGTCACGTAGTATAGCTGTTACTACCTCTGGGCATCTGTTTAAATGACTGTAACATGTTGGAATATAAAGGTGAGAGATAGTCCGAAATCAATAAATTATAACTGTCACCTGCGTTGTTTCAAGGTAGATGCCAAAATCCAATAAGATAAATTTGGAAAGAAAAGAAGCTGCTGATGAGGCGTTTGTACTCAGCGATTGATTCTGAAGAAGGACATTGCAGAGTTTTCTAAATGTTTACACGTCGCTTCAAGCGCCCTTATTTAAAACTGGAGCCTACAACCAATTAACATTGAGTGAGGAATGAAGCAAAGTCAGTGAACCCTTTCCTTTCTCATTCTCTGCTCTCTTGAGTCTTTGCTTCCAGCTTCTTTCCGTGTCACTGCCCTGTTTGGATGTAAAGCAAAGGACAAGAAGCCTCTTCCACGGATCAGGCAGAAAGGTTTCCCTCTCTGGCTTCGATGATAAGTACTGCACTCGAGATTGCACAAGGGCAAAGAGGTGTTGGAAGGAGACAGTTTGGGCAGTGTGTGCTGAAGGAAGCCTTTTTTCCTTGAAGAAAATGGTTTATGTTTGTGCAAGCACCCCTTTATTTATGTTTGCAGTGTTCCTTCCTAAATGGAATAACACAAACCAAGCGTTGCACTCGGAACGGGGTCTCCTCTGCCTTTCTCTGCACACAGCTTTTGTCATGATTTAGACTCTTCTCAAAAGCATATTGCTTGGTTGCTGTTTTGTTCTGTTTTTAAGGAAAACTCTAGTTATAAGCAAATAATGTTTTTATGGGGTCTGCAGAGCGGGTGTTAAAGCTTTCTCTTCTCAGCTGGTCAGCAGCTCCAGCCATGGAGAAAAAGCTTTCTGAATAACCTTGCATAGAATACTGTACCTCTTGAGGAGTGGAGTTTCACTCAGCCTATTTACATATTTTCTGCAGCACTAGTACAACTAAGCAAGGAAATAAGAGCATGTTTGCAAATTCTTTCAATTCCCAGCATTCCTGCATTCCTCAGCATCCTCTGCAGTGCCTCTTGCTTGCATTGTGAAGGTGATGTTTCTGTGTTTCTGCCTGCCTTGTGGGATCTTCTAAGAATAAAATAAGCCCAAATGCTGCAGCTTTCTTTTTTTTAATTTTTTTTTTCTTGGCTGGGTTCAAAAATGGCTCTATAATGAATGATTTCCTGCTGGTTGAACTTGAAAATTGCACGTGAGAGCCTCGTGTTGATCATGAGTCCCACCAACTATAGTTATTCTTTACTCACAGTAAAAGTTTTTTGACCACAGGTTGCAGATACTTGGTAAAGAATTTAATCTAAAAATAGTCTGGTAATACTTCATTAGTCACCCATGTCCATCTGTCACCCTTCCTGCTCTTTGAGTGGGCGATTAGATTATGTCCTAAAGAAAAGTCGTCTGGCAAGTATTTGTATGGAGGACAACCACTCAGGAATATTAGTGTGGATAAAAATCGTTTTTCGCTGCTGAATAAAAATGAATGTTGCAGTGGATGGAGTTACCTTATATTTGGATGTCAAAAGCTGTGTGCTTATACTTAGTTATTTTATTGTTGGGTGCATGAAATTGCTGTTGACGTGTAAATAAAATTACTAAAATGTAGGAGAGTGTGGATTTGTTTGGATTATGTTTTTGTTTGGGTTTTAAAGGTGAGCAAGATTTCTCTTGAATTTTGCACTAGGGAGGTTTCTGTTATTTACATGTTGTCAAGTATTGCTAGCAATTAGTGTGAGATCGTGGGTTTTTTTAATTACTGAGGTCACTGCTGGAGTTGGTAACTCTCTGGGCTCATAGGCACACCTGTGTATATAAATTGAGTTATTTAATACAAGATGTGTTAGGAAAATAGATTTCTTTTTCTTTTACTGCTTCACAGTGGATGTAACCATTGTGGAAGTCATACCTCTGGAATGCTGAGTTTTGTTTGGGGCTTTTCAAAGTGTTTAGATGTTGGTAGATGTGGTTTATTCCCAGAAGAAATTTGGCATGGGCAGACAATACTGTAAGTTGCCTAGTTGCCTTCCTGAAGCTTTTTGCTGAGAGCTGAAGCAAAATGCAGACATCAGGATGCTTCTACCCAGGTTGTGTGTGTGTGTGTGTGTGCTCCTGCTGAATGGCTGTGACCATCCAGAGGCCTGGAGGTGCAGGTCTTCATTCAGCAGCAGGATTTTTTTTATTTGTTCAAAGCTCTGTGTGCCAGGCTCCCTGCAGGAGCCAGCTCTGTGATGTGGGGAGCACAGGGTATGTGCAAAGAGCTCTGAGCAAATGCAGTGGGAATGCTCAGCTCTGGGAACTGAGCAGGCTGGGAGAGCCAGCAAGGTTAAATGATAACATTTTACCGTGTGTTAACAACACTGTTTTCAAAATAAAAAATACTAACGTTGCCTGTTTTGTCTCCTTATTTCCCTGTCAGCATCACCCTTCTGTGGCAAGAGGCACTCAAAAGGAAAACTTCTGCATATCAATGCACTGCCAATGGTAAGTAACTTTCTGACTGACTAAAGGTGGTGTGGTTTCTCTCTGCACGCATGCCATTAGCAGGCTTACACTGCAAATAGTATTTTTAGAATAACTACTTTTTGGTATTCAGGTGGATTATTTTCATTTTTGGAGGAACATCTAGACCATGATGCTGTTTGACAAAAATATTCCAATTGCACCTGGTTTTATCCTGTGGAAAGTAGGGCAGCATGTTAATTTTGAGGTGAGAAGTGTGACTTGACAGTAACATAGCTTATCCTGTTGGTAGCTGGTGTTGCTTCCTCTTTTGGCCAAGAGCCTGTTTGGGGTGAGCTGTAGCCAAGCTGTGTGTTCTGTAGCCCCCACTTGGGTGCTCTCTGCAGTTTGTTTCCATATTAAGAGCTTTTCCCAGAAACAAAAAAAAAAACAAAAACAAAAAACAAAACCAGCTCTGCATTGTCAGCTGTGTTTCACTTCAGTCCCATTTGTCAGTGTAAGACCGATGAAGTTAAAATCTTAGCATCTGTAGAAAGGGGCAATCTTATTCCATCTCTGTAATGTTAATGTTACAGACTGTTGCAAACTCGTATTTTCAGGCTGTCCTTATGGTTTGCTGGTGCTTTCCTAATAGCTGTGCAGATGGAAAGCATAGCTGAGGGCTGAAGGGAAGGACTGGAACTTACTGCTTCAGCTTTGATCAAACCACCTCTCTTGAGCAGTGTTGGTATCTTATGTTGACACAGTTGAGTTGTACAAGAGTGGTACCTTCAACATTAGGCTAAAGAATTAAATGCATAAAGTGCCAGCATTGAGTTCTGTATTTGAAGCATCTCTAGATCATTGTGATCAGTACAGAATTGTTGAAGGAGTAATATTTTGAACTGCTTGCTTTGAAAACTCAATTTTGGATCTGAGAGCTGAGCTGGTTTTCTTTGGTTTGCATGTGGAAATGGATCTGTAGAATATGTAAATCAATTACAGCCTCACTTAGATCTTTGCAACTCCACCGTCTTTGCCCTGTGAGGAAAATGATGCTGGAGAGTTTGCTTGGATGGAGAGTTTGCTTTACTTTGAGGTAGTAAGCAATTCTGTTAACTCCCAAAGACATCCCAAAGTGAAATATAATATATTTGTTACAAAGTAAAGCAAATAGACCTCTGAAATTGGAAGATCTGCACCAAGCATGTATATGTTGTTTAATAGTCTGGTTTTTAGGCTTGGAATTGATATAAGTAGAGTTTATATTAATTTGGGATGAACTTCAACTGGTGGGAATGGATTTGTTGAGTGAGAAAGAACAGTGTTTGCCTGGTCCCTCAGACTGGTATTTTAACTTCTCTGTCCTGAAATGAGCAGTGCTCTCAGCCTTTTCTAGTATTGTTAAATCTTCATTGTTGTTGTTGACCTTCTTCCAGCAAAAAGCTACTCTGTTTTCTTTTTATTTTGTAGTGGTTGAGTGTTATTTCAGTTATGATTTAAGATACTGATCTGTATTACTGCCTCTCTTAAAAACATGACTCATTTCATATTAACCTAGTCCTTGTACTTCATAAAATTTTAAAATACTGTAAGACTGTACTTGAAATGTTACTGCATTTTGTCCTAATTCTCCCCCTACAAATTATATTAGAAATTCAGAATTGCACAGTCTCAAGGGCATGGTAGTTGTTACAGTGATCATAAAACATACTCAACTGTTACTTGCAGTGAAGTACTCCCCACTCTTTCTTTGAGGGCTGTTTTTGTGCTGTAAGTTGTTATACTTTGGTATTCAAGAGATTTCTAAACCATTACTCACCTCTGATTAACTTTGAAACAGTTTGAATGTAGATTTAAGAGACAAGCTAGACACATTTTTTTACCATACTGAAAGTAATCATAACTAAACCTGTACAGTAAAAAAGACTTCTACAGGTTTTTATTATGTTTTTTCTCTTTGCTGTGTGTAAACTAAGTGTGGGCCAGAGGTTGCTGAAGAAAGCAGGTTGTGTACATCTCCCAAACAGGACGTGCTTTAACCATGGTTGCCCATGTTCAACACAGAAATTTGAATAAGAAATTAATTTCTGATTCCCTTGAGAAATGGTTGTAGCAGTTTTGCATGTTTTAATCCTACTTGTCACTTCTATTTCTTAGTATTAAAAAAGCCCAAAATAACAATTTACACATACTTCATCCTCTTCTATTGTTTTCATAGATTTTCAGTTTTCAAGGTAATTAAAAGAAGTTTATTTTTTTGCATCATATTATGATATACATACATATGTTATGTATATGTTAACTGATTAACCAAATAGGGTAAAATACTAGTTATTCCTTAAAACTTACTGTAATTCTTGGCAATTCTTTAGAAAATTAAATATTTATGTTGTGATATAGCATGGCTCTGTTCAGTGGGTGTAAGTTCTCCTTCGCATTCTTCCAGCCACATTTAATGTTCCTCACAATGTCAAAGGAAAGTTGCAAAGGCTTAATGAAAAAGGCTTGGTATTTGCAGGAAAGTAAGTGTCTAATGCTACTTTTTTAGGGTTTTGAAGATTCATTTAGAGACTGATAACTGGGTACTTAATCTGTGGTCACAAGAATTAATGAATGTGTCAGAAATAAAAACTTAAAGTCTTGGATCTTTGGTCTAAGCAAAAGATGACATCAGGATTTCAACAAGGGTTTTAGCAAATAAATTTTCTTATTATTGATGGAACAGGTAGCTTACTCAGGAGAGATTTTCCATTGTATCTTGGAAGGCTTTTTTGTGAGCTTTGGAAGCGAACCAGTTTGCCTTTCTGTCTTTGCAAGTCATTGGAGCAGGTTTGTGTGTGTGCACCTAAATACATGTGGGAATTTAGGAGTGTGCTTATCTGTGCATGTATTTATACACACGTATAGATGTAGATCTGAATTGAGAAATACAGAATGGACTGTGCAAAACCCAGGAACTTGCAGAAAGGTGGGAGCTACCAGTTTGTGACTCTCCTATGACAGCTTGCAGGAATGGGTTTAATTTTGCAGAGGTAACCAGAAGGGGCTGTGAAGGACTCAAGCAGGGCAGTGTGGTGGCCTTCTTACAGGCATCCTGGAAAACACTGTGAGCCTTTACATGGATGGTTTGACAAAGACTGACACCCTGATCAGTTAGAAAGGTCTCATGCAGAGGAGAATAGGGGATGTTATTGTTCAGTACAAGCTGGCACAGGTAGAGTCTGAGGATAGACAGTGAACACAAAATAACCTAGTCCACAGGCAAGCAGCATCATCAGCAGCTAAGGAATGTCCTCACAGTCTTGGGGGGAATACCAAGTAGGTGATTTAAATCCATTCTTTTCAGTGCTGCCTACTTTTAGGTGAGCACATTATACTGTGGTTCGAGAGTGTAACACACCTATTGTGTGTTATGTCAACTGTTCCTACACTTAAGAGATGTTACAGAACAGCTCTGCTGGCACTGAGTCTCTTGGGCCAGGAAATTCCATGGGTACAACATTTCAGTGTAATTATCTATGCAGGGGATTTAGCTCAGAAACAGCAGGAGGGCTTGGAGGAGTTGGGGAGTAGGAATAAGTCACTCCAAAGTGATGGCACTGGAAGATGTCTGCAAAAATTTCCCCAAGAGTGCAGCAAGTTGTTTTAAATTTGAACACCTTTCTGGTGCCTTTAGGTAGTCCTGTGACCTCACCACTCCTTAGAGGACAGATGAATGAATGAATGAATGGATATAACTATTAGCCCGTGCTTCCCCAGCAGCCAAACCCATCCAAATACTGATCTGCCAGGCCATTATGTTCAAATGCTTCCATGCAAAGGAAGACAACCAAGGGAGGGGATATGAGCTGGAGAGTTGGGTTTGGTGGAGAAGCCTTTTCTCTGCTGGCACCTGCCTAGGACAGCTGGAGGTCTGTGCTGCTAGCTCCAAGGTTTTTGCACTGGAATTGCAAAACTGGCTTTGTTTCAAGAGGAGCTGAATGGCATCTCTCAACGATAGGTACATAAAATGAATATCTGCAGATGAGCAGCTCTTTGTAAGGTGGTGGAGCTGAAGGTCAGTTGTCATTACACTGAGAACAGGGCCCCCTGCTTCCAGAGTTTATGAAACTTGACAGTACTAAAGATGCTGCCCTCAAGAGCCTAGAATAATTGATTTAAAATAAATAACCCTGCACGACTAAGGCCCTTATTCTATGAAATACAAATTCATGTGTGTACATGTAACTTCTAGTGTAGGAGTAGTTCTTCTGAGATATAAATAAGGAGCACTTGCATGCATAAAGCTAACCAAGCTTGAAAGCACTTTGAACAGTAGGGCCTAAAAGTGCTCATGAAATTTCCTGTTCAGGCTGTTGGTTGTACAGTTTATGGAGTGCAGCCTTAAAAGGAAAAAAAAAATTAAATGTTTATTTCTAGCAGGTTTGGAAATAGTCTAAAATAACTGACAGCATGAAAATTTGGATTTTTGCTCTTTCTGAAATCAGTGGATGCTATTATCAATGAAGGAAGGTGAAGTGCAATGTATTTTGTGTGATAATTTGTTGTGGCTAAAAAATTATTTTTCAAAATGTTCATACATCAGTTCTGTTTATTGGATCAGCATGAATTAGCTAATCTAGTGCTTTATGTGTGGAAGAAGAAATGCTACTATAATAATGTTACACAAAAGAAGAGTTCCATCATGTGTGGTAGGATGCAAACTGTGATAAAAATTAAAAAATATGTGTACTGTTCTGAATCATTTTTGGAAGGGATTTTGAATTTTCTGGTTTTTTATGGAGTGCAAGTTAAACACACTAGCAAGATCCCTTTCTGACTGAGAGGGAAAACACCCCTTTTCTCCTTTTTCTGCCATTAAAGTGCACCAGTGAATGAATCAACTGAAACAGAAATGAGCGTCCTTTAAAAAAATTTAAGTGTTGGCTCTGCTTTGAAGTAGCATTTGTCAGAGAACTTTCTCTGCTGTTTCTCTAAGCATTTTACAGTTCAAAAATAAGCTTTGACTAAGAATTCTCGGCAAAATCATAAATATGTAATTATCTAAGCAGCCAGGATATTTAGCCCCTGGCAGGTGCCCAGAGCAGTGCAAGAGCAAAGGGAACTGGGCCAGTATCTCAAGCTAGAGGAACATCTTCTAAAACAGGATGAGGGCCATTGCTATTCCTTATCTACTGCCATTCCTAGGTTTTAAATCTTAAATGTACCTGAAAAGAGGCTGTTTCTGCTGCAGTGGGTTGTCTTCTTTTACAGCTGGTTTACTCTGTTTTTTTTTTGTTGTTGTCTTCCTCTGCTTCACCTCCTCTGCCTTAGGTTTTTTCTGTCTTTACTGCTTTATACTGGTGTTGGTTCAATAGATAATAGTAGTGCAGTTAGCATTAGATTATATCTTACTTGATCAGCATGCCATCTGCTTTAGAGGAGAGGGAGATTTTGTGTTTCTGCTCTGGGTTCACTGCCATATGCCCGTGGTAAAGTTGTATAACCTGAAATGACCCTTTTCCTGCTCGATTATGTGAAAGAATTAGAAATACAGCGTAAAGTCTTCTCAACACTGACAAAGTTTGTTGCACAGTTAAAAAATTAAACTGGCTTTTGGGTGTACACGAAGTAGGAAGTCATAGAGGAAACCCAAGGACAGGCTGTTTTGTGTCCCAGCCCACGAGTGTTGCCATCTGCAGAAGAGAAAGGCTGATTTCACAGGAGACCATGTCAATGTGTCACTTGTATCAACAGGCCTCCATCCTGGTTTCCTTCTTGTCAACAGAAAGTTGATGTTAGCTCGAGTTAACAAAAGTAAAAGCTGCCCTTAGTTTTAGCAGTGCTGATGCTGGGAGATAATGAATATTGCTGCAGAAGAATAGGAAGTCTGTAGGCTGTGTGGAATGACACTGCTGATGCTGACTTTTATTTACTCAGGAGAAAAAGAGACCTGCTGGCCTTGAAAAACCAGGACCCTGTGTGGCCATCAGCATGGAGGGTATGGCTGGAAGCCTGTGTTTGCTTTCCAACTCTGTAGTTCAGCCAGTGATTAGAAGCAGAAATTGTAGCCAGTGGGTTAGTGCATCCATATTTGTAAATAAAGGTCATGTGTCTCGTTCTTATTGTAATTTAGTGAACAAATATAAGAAACTATTCAAGGCAAGGGATTTGAATCTCGTGCTGAGCATATGTACGTAGGATTGGCATCCATGAATTTAATATTCACACAAATGGAGAGTATTGATGTCAAATGTGAGCCATAATTGGAATCTTTGACCTCATTAATGATATTCATGAAATCTTTCCCTTTCACATAATTTCTTTGGGCTGTAGATAGACCATATTTTATTACTGTCTACATGTGTTTTAAAAATGTTTTATCGTGTGTTCAGGTGTTTAATGATTGCTTAAAAAAAAAAAAAAGCTGAGTCCAGTAGCATAAATTAAATTCAAGTCTATCATAACAATGTGAAAAGGAGAGGACTTGAATAAAGTAATAATCTAGGCATGTGGTGTGACTTGGGAATGGTTCTGTGCAGGGCAAGGAGTTGGACTGGATGACCTTTGTGGATCTCTTCCAACTCAGCTGATTCTATGATTCTGTGAAACTGGCAAATGAGCTTTTACAGAATCAGCCATTTCACTCTCTTGTAACTTGTTTTCTCTTTTAGCTTAGCTGACACTTTTTATGTGAACGGCCGTGCACTTCTGGTAAAGAGCATACAGTAAGCCAAATAATCTATACATGATGGGCTATGAAGAAGTGATTTTAAGTGTGTGCTTACTGGTGAGAGTCCAGAATACAGTCACTGGTGGTTAAAGTGAACAGAGGGCAGATCAACCATCAGAGCAGAGTCTTTTTTCATGAATAAAAGAAACAAATGTAAAACTATCAGGTACATAACACACAAATTAAGGGGAAAATAGATGGTCAAAGGTTAAAGAGGGAATGAAAACACAAGTTTTATGGTCACAAGATCAAATGAGGCATTAGTTAATTTTCCTTTTTTTGGTGCAGTTCAGCAGGAGTTCAAGTAATTCAACCGAGTGATTGAACTGGAACAGGAAAGAGTGCCAGAAAAACTGGTTGCTAATAACATAAACAGAAAAAATAATCAAATGAAGTTAAGACTCGATGTCAGCATTTCACATTAAAATGCATTTGAAAAGGCTGGAATTCCATCCTAGTTCATGGAACCTGATTTACATAGAAAACAAATTTGTAACAAATATTTTAACAGCTGATAAATTATTCCACTAATAAGCCGTCAGAATGGATTTAACCAAGAAGTGGCTGAAGCTCAGATGGTGTTTTCTGGAGACTGACCATCTGGGAAATTTGAAGTAACCTGAGTACTAAGTAAGGGTATTTGAACTGTGAGGAGGTGACTTAATTATATAAATAGTAAATGGAAACCACATTAGGGATGCTGGGGTTTTGCTCTAAATAGAAGATAAAATACAACTTTAATATTTCCTACCATTGGTACCCCAAGGTGATGTGCTGCTCTTTTTAGCAAGATCGTTGCTGCCTTTTCTGGTACACATTTCATACTTCTTATGATAAGCAAGTAACTGGTATGCGTTTGAGTTTGTGACTGTGAATGCAGCTTAGAATAGATTGTTGGCATACCTTTCCACTGGCCTAATTCCTGGCTTCTTTTATATTTAACTTTTTCTAAAAACAAAATCCTGTTTTGCTGAACCATTCAATTTTGGTTATTATTAAGATTTTTCCTATGCTGCTGCAGTTTACGAGGTTCCTGTTTTAAAGTCCTCCCCAGTTGGTGAGCAGACTCTTGCATGTCCCAGTTCTTGGCTCAGACTGGGAGCTGTGGTGAATAGGCTCTTGTGGAGCAAAGTTGCTTCCACTGACCCATCCAGTTTTGCTTTAACATCCTTTTTACTGAAGCTGACAGAAGTTTCTCAGCAGATTGGCCTCCTCATTACCCACAGGAACAACTGTTGCTGTTATTTTGTTCTTGTGTTTGGTGGCTCGTGTTTTTCTTATTCACACGTGTCTCCATGGTGGTCCATGTATTTCAGTTGAATTTCCTTTTCATCATAATGCAAACTGAGTAAACTCCTAATTTTTTTGTTTTTCAAAATGCCCACGTCAAGGCAGTTGCAGGGATGCAAATGCAAGGCATTACCCTGTTGAGGTTGACTTGCACTTGGACTGTCTCTGTTAAAGCTTCCCATTTTCATCAGACTGTTTTTCTGTCTGTCCACAGTTGGATGTGGATTGTGGCATATTTGGAAGAGGAATGAGTGTTATATGTGATCCTCTGAAATGTCTTAGTCCTAAAATCCAAGTTCCTGGAGTTCATGGGAGTTGGGTCATGAAGGAACTCTGGCATGGGGTGAAAACTATAGCCTGGGGGAAAATGGTGTAATGATCAGAAACGTTATAGTTCAGCAAATTCAGCAGCACATAAGCAAGTCCTGGGCCCATTTTTTGTCTGTTTTGGAAGACAATTTAATCCGTTATGTAAATCTTTAAATTTATGCTTTGAAAAAGGAGTGTTATGTGCGCAAATTCTAAATCGTTCCGAAAAGAACTTGTGGTGTCTATACATAGCTAAGGTATGGGGAAAAAATAGTCAATTTTAGGGTTCCTGAGGTTCTGTTGTTACCCCAAGATAGATGTGGGATGTTTTGCAAGTGCATGAGTGGAGAAACATCAGGGAAGGCAAATCTTGAGCAGTGTGTTACTAGAAGTGCCAAGTTACAGCTGTCTGTGATGGGTGACATCAACTTGAAAAGATGTCAGCTATGCAGGACTCATAAGTTAGGAACCTCTGGGCTTGCTTTTGAAGAAAAAAGCATTGCAGCTTAAGTGAAGTCAATTGTTCCACATATTTTTGTGACTCGTAACTCGTCTGGTGAAAAATGTGCTGTGGTTTGTAGGCATGGTGCTCTGAGCAGGGAAAGGAGCTTGGGGATCCCAGGAGGAGGTCTGGGTCACAGAGTAACCCCCGTCCTTCCTTATTCACTTGCCCTGGCAACATGGCATTTGTGTATTTGCAGTGCTACATCCACTGGAATCTTCCAGTGGAAAATTAATTCATGTCAGAGAAATTATTTATTTAAAATAAATCCAGCCTTGCCTCACACATCTCTCTGGCTCCACTGATGAAAATTGCCCAGAGGTCAGCTGAAAAGTTGCCTGGAGGTCAGCTGAAGGGGCCTTTTTGGGAAGGGGGTGAATTCACAGCCCTCCTTGGATGGTTTATGGGTGCTGAGTAGCACTTAGCACAGTTGGGAAGACGATGCTGTGGCTGGTTTCCACGAGCAGCTCACTGCACACTGTGTCAGGGTTGAGAAATGACAGTGCAGTCTTGCCATGTGCATGGTTTTAGGGGGTTTGAAGAGCAGTTTTGTGGCTACCTCAACTTTAAATTCAGTGTGATACACAGTGCCTCTGCCAGCATATGTTGAAATCCTGTAAGAGTGCTATAATTAGGAAGCTTAGTTGAAGAATTGGGTGAAGGAAACACTTGCATTCCTTAAGTATAGAGGATTTGTCAAAAAGAAAAGTGTTCCCTGACTTGCTATGAATTCCTAGGAGGATTTCATAACAGACATCTTGGGTTAAATGAAAAGGAATATACTGAAAAGGGGGAGGAGGACAATTGTTTCTGTTTTAATGTGTGAATGCCACAA
Organism: Phylloscopus trochilus trochilus; assembly: GCA_016584745.2. Lineage (NCBI taxonomy): Eukaryota > Metazoa > Chordata > Aves > Passeriformes > Phylloscopidae > Phylloscopus > Phylloscopus trochilus. The sequence goes on from WQNJ02000041.1 coordinate 13,336,123, forward strand.
AATCCTCCAAAATGCTGCACTTTCAAGTAGGGGTTTTGCTTCTTTTTCCTTCTCTCATTTTATCTCAGTACAGGAGGATTGTAGGATATGTAAAGCATGGACTTCACTGTAGGAAATGCATCTATTTATCACTTCAAACCAAATCTAAGTGAGCTGTATGGATTGTTTCAGTAACACCTAGGAAAAAAAGTAATTTGTTTTGGGAACCTTAAATTTACTAAATATTTGCTGAGTGAAGAAAGAATTGTAGCCAGGCAGAAGTGCCTGGGTAACGTTTTGCCTCACACCAGGATAATGGCTGCAGATTTCTAGAGGTTCAGCTGCTTAATAAGGCATCCCCTAACTCAGCCCAGCAGCCAGAGCCAAGAAGAGAAAAAAGTGCCTTTTGCTGTGATGCTTTTACCTTCCCTCTCTCAGCATGTTCCTGCAAAACATTTCCCTTCTTTGCTCAGCTCTGGTGTAGTTTAGTGCCTGTGTTTCTGCTGGGCTCACTGGGGCTGAGCAAGGACCTGCCTGTAGGAGGCTGGTTGCTATGTGGTTAGAAAATAAGAGAATCCCCTTCTATCACTACTAGCTCTATATTGTTTGTTTTCTTCCAGACACAATTAGACTTGTTTACATAGCTCTGTAGCTCTTTTTCTAAAATAAACCAAGGGGGCTAGCATTTAATCCTCATTTGGTACTACAGATATTTCATTCCACTGGCCGGAGAAGTTACTGAATTTACATAAAGATGACAATATTCAACACTGTATTCATCTTAACTCAGTAACAACTGGCACTTTCAGAAATGTCTAAAAAAAGCTGTGTTACATCTCAGCACTTCCATTATCATTGAAAACTCTTCAGTGTATTTTGTGACGAACAGAAGAGGAATCTTTATTATTATTATTATTATTTTTTAATGGGTGGCTAGGAGGACAGACCTGGCAGCAGCAGTGATACTGACTCTCTGGAGGACCTTGATCCATAAGAGAGAGAGTAGCAGATGGTCTAAGGGAATATGTATTAAAACAAAAACAAAACCAAAAGTGCTGGATGGGAGACTTTGTTGTTGACCTTTGGTGTTGTTTATTGACCTTGTCTGGTGAGATTATGATCTCTTCAGCACAGGAACAAAGTCCTACGTGTTTCTGCAACCTTAGCACAATGGGGACACCCATCTTTGGGTGATGCAGTTATTCAAATAAATGGTGGCAATAATAACGTTCATTATGCATGGTTTTAGTTGTTGTGAAGGTTCCTTGTGCAAAGAGAGATGTGCCTGAGGTAGAACAGCAACATTTTAAGTGAAATGTGTAAAATCCTCCTTGCATGTGTTGCTTTTTAATTGTCTGTGTGTTTTGTAGATCTTTTTGTACCACTCTGTTTTATCCAAGTGTGTATAAAACCACATCAGAGATTTTTACAAGGCTTCGTATCAGTGCATTTTGTGATTTATGCTCAGTAGTAAAGATGATGACTGCCAGAGGTTTTTTGGTTTTATATAATCCTGAATTTACAGCCTTGTAATTTGCTTGCTGTCTGTTTTAGAGAGCAGAACAGTGATAAAAACTTTGCCCATAGATTTGTTTGACTTTTCCTTCTCCACAAGTCATGGAATCACAGCTGAGGGGGTGGCCACCCCTCCTCTGCATGGTACCTGCTCATTTTCCTCCCAGGCACTGATTTCTGGTAGCCTTGGGTTTTGGTGGTTTTGTGTTATGGTTTGGTTGGCTGGTTGGTTTTTTAAATTTTTGGTTTTTGTGGTTTTTTCTCCCTCAGATTGCAGAATTACAAATGAAATCAAGGGGCAGGTTAAATAGAGATGAATTTGGTTACATATGGCTGTGCTGTGAAAAATGCAGGTCGTTCGTGTCTAGAAAATGGGTCAAATTTTAATTGCATTGTCAAGGGTAGTTAATGCTTAAACATTTTGCTTCTCAATATAAAAGGGAACAAAAACAGATCTGCTATTAACTTTTCAAAGCATTTCTAAAATCATAGTATATACATATAAGCCTAAAGCACAACAGGCCTAGAAAAGCCCTACAAACCTTTAACTACTCGCAAGTGCTCTCAGTTTTCTCCATGACAAAATGAGCTATTTTTGTTTTTCAATTCTGTGTCTTGTGGCATATCTACAGTGAGCCTCTTCTCATCCCAGTGTCGCTATGCTGAACAGACAGACCAGTTCGCATGACCCGAGGCAGAAAAGAACATTTTTTCAGTATATTTTGAGTAGCTTTTCTAGCAGGTTAAGGAGCTGAAGTTCAAGTCCATGATCAGTTGACAGTGCTGCCTCATCCTCGTGCCTCTGACTGCCTTGCATAGCCTGTACCCTGTGTTTGCCCTCGGCGTTACCCAGAGGTTGTGCTCATGGATAACCCTGTCTGCTTTTCCCACTGTGGTGCACAGGCTTCATTGCATTTTGCTCTTTCCTCAACTGCAATTCAGGTGAAGAGCACGGATGGCAAAAGGATTTATTGTTCCTGTGGTTATATAACCAGGATAGTCAGTGACAATAATTTCAATTAATTAGGTTAAATTCAGTGGAAAGGCAGCTTCTGTGGCATCTTGGAGGGAGAATCCTCTTACCAGGAGATCCACCTTAGGCTGACTGTGGAGTCTGTGGTTTGTCTGGTGGAAATTCATTCCCTCAGCAGTGTTGTGGAACCTGTGGAATATCTAATAGAAGTCTGAAAATATGCTATTTACAAAAGGGTGTTCATCTGTCAGCAAAAGGGGTAAAGTGTCCATTGTTTGCTTGATTTTTTTTTTTCTCCTGTGATTTGAAAAAACTTGTGGTGTGGATTTTTTGAGTGATCTGTATGAGGCAGGACTTACTAGAAAACCACTTGTCTTCATCTCCATAACATACCCAAACCTCTAAATTCTATCCCTATTTCTATTAAAGATTAAATGAAACCATAAAAAATAATGTCAAATGTCCTTCCCTCTGTAAAGCAAATTTTGCCTAGGGTAAGTGTAACTAAAAAAAAAAAAAGAATGTCTTCCTGCTGCTGATAGTGTTTGCAAGTTTTAATATGAGTGTTGCAAGTAAAATGATTTGGAATAGGAGAAAAATCAGAAGATATGAATTAGGTCTTGACTTGGTGCTGGTTTTGTATAAAGCAGGTGGTGGGAAAGTGGTTGTGCTGTTACAGCTACAGAGGCAAAACTGCTTATTGATTGCTGGGCTCCAGTTTTTATTCATAACTGTAAGACATGTGGATTCCTAGCTGTTGCTTGAATGAAATTTGCTGATAATAGAGACTTTTACTTAGCTGGTCAAGCCCACTCTAATCCGGAACATTTCTGAGTTATCTCCTTAAGATTTTGAATGATATCCTTCAGATAGCATTTCAATGATCTCCTTAAATATTTTTAGTATGTATAAAGAACCTATCAGGGGATGGGTGAAACCACATTCTTCTTTCTTACCTTCTTTTTGAGTACCTTGCAGCTTTTTTGCTTACAAGTGTGGCAGCTAAAAAAAAACCAACAAACTGTACAATGGATATGAAAATAGCCCACATGATGAAAGTGCCTTTGGATCCCAGCTAGCTTTGTATTTGTTTCTCACAGACTTTGCTTCTTATTGCTGATTGTTTTCTTCAATTTTTTTAAAAAAGTTGTAGTGTTAGAGTCAATTTTAGGATAGAAGAAAATTAGGAAAAAGGAAAACCATAGACAATCCTGTTCCCAGGCAGCAAATGATGATCTTAACCCAGGATTCTCTTCACTCCCCTTGGATTTAAAGGTGAATTGGCAACGTGCAATATTAGTTACAGCTACAATTGATTTCTTTGTACGAGTGCTTTGGTATGCATAAATACATGAGAAATTAAACAGCTGGCACAGGCCTCCTGATTTTGTGTAAATCTTAGGACTAGGAGGATGATTTTTTTAAAAATTTTATTCAAGATTCAAAGAGCTAGCTGTAGAAGGAAGTTCTGTAAATGACATTATTAGGAGTGTGCTCCTGCAAGCTGATGGGAAGTGATGTGATTTTATACCAAGAGAAAAGCTGAGCAGTAATGATTTCTGTGTTTCTCTTCAAGTCTGTCTTTCCAGCATTTCTGAGTATTCCAAATTATTCTGCTGTACAACTGTAAAAATTAATTATTATCCACTGAAACATGAATACAGAAATCACCTCTTGTTGATGGGATGGTGTTCCCTAGTCTTAAGTTTGTTTCAAAAGCTGTTTCTGTGTAATTCTGTCTCCCTTTCTGTTTTCTCTCCATGGCAGACATACCTGAAACGATGAGTCCTGCATCTCTCTCAGCAGAAGGCTTGAGGCAATTTAGTGTGTGTTGGCAGGGTTTCTCCTGCCAGCTTTCCATCTTCACTGAGCATCCTCTGCAGGATGCTCTTTTCTCTGCTCTTCAGCAGATAGTGTCAGGCATCTGGAGAGATAAAGGGAGGAGAACTCCCTTTCAGGCAGTTTTCAAGGCAAGTCAAAAACCCTAAACTAGAAGAAATCTCAGTGAAATAGGCAATATTCTTTAAAAATGTAACTCTCCTCTTCCAAAGTCCCCAGCACAGTCAAGTTTTGCCAGAGTTTTTTGGGGTTTTTCCCCTTTGTTGGTGACTCTTCCATTTAAATCCGGTCTAAAGATGGAGTGGCACGTTGTATTGCATCTCACGGTGCACTGCTTGTGATAGCAGCAATCAAAGCTAGCCTTTCTCTGGGAAATAATAAAATCAAATCCAGGAATTTCTTATTACCATCTCCTGGACACTCACTCCTCCTAGTATCATTGTGTCCTGTGTCCCACTCAGTTTCATTCCAGTGTATTAACTTAACTCACTTCTTTTTATTTTCTTTTGTGTAGACTTCTAGATGGAAAAAAATGTCTGCACCAGCTTATGTGATGTAATAAAGACTATTAAAATCCAACATGGCTTTTGTATGTATAGTTGCCTGTAATGGAAGTCAGGTGTTAATTTGGGAAGGCACACAATGGGGGTATTGTAATTGAGCAGTGGCTGACATGTCGCTCAAAACTCAAAGTAGGTTGTACTATAAATATAGTCTCTTGTTTTGCAATTGACATTTTGCTAGTGGGTGGCTAATTTGAAAGGAAATAGACCAGTGATCTAATATTAATAACTAATTAATAGTTATGTGGCTATTTTAAGCCTTATTTTTCTGCTTATTTATAGGCATATATTATTCATCTGTGCTGTGTATCCTTCTTCGTGTATACATTTAATTCTGAAACTTTTGCTTCGGTAGCATTCAGGCTTTGCAATCAAAAGCTTGATGGCAAAGTTGGTATGTTCTTCAAACCCACTTTTTGAGGATGACAGTTTCAAAGTAATAACACTTCAACCACTGAGGGAAGTCTCCCTCTTGAAGCAAGGCCTAAGAGGAAAGCCAGTGGTGCATTGTCTACATCTCACCCTCATTTGTGAGGCCTAAATCAGCATCACTCCTCTATGTTTTTCTGTGTTTGAAGTAGAGTACAGAGCAGGTTTTAGGCTTCCATTGAAAGTGTGTAGCTCATGGACAAACTGAAGAGGAATAAAATAAGGAGTCTCTCACAGGCAGCTTGGTCCTTTGGGATCAGAATAAAACATGAATTCAAGTGCTCACTGCTTCTCACAGCATGTGTGTTACTATACCAAAGAGATGTGATGTTTTTGTTTGCTCTGATGGGACAAACTTCAACATAGGGTTTTGTTTCTTCTACCTATCTCCCCTGTCTCCTGCCTTCTCTCTCACACTCACATTCATCTGTAAATTAATAAGCATGTGTGATACTTGTCCTTTTAATGAATTCTTAATTGAATTGATAATAAGGCAGGAGGACTATGTGAGAGATTCATTGTACTCTGTATATGCCTGATATTTCTAGATCTGTTTTGTCACGTATCCAAACATTTTTAAATGTATTCCACCAAACTCCATAGAGCAGTGCTGTGATACCTGGGCCTTGACTGCTAGCTGTGGAATTTGTGTGCGTTGTCTTTGCATCTCATCCCTCTTGTGTCAATAACTGCGGTGAGTGCTCAGCTCACAGGGAACAAAAATTGTATCGCCAGAGTTTGCATTGCTCATTTAGCTTACTCTGCTAGGAGGTTTAAGCTGTGTCCTAGAAAGTGTTTCCTGCTGTTGCATTAAAACCCTGCTGCAGTTACCTGTGGAACTCACCTGTTAGTGGGAGCACCCACGCTCCCTTCAACCACGCTGCATCTTCTTCATTCAGGTCTCCTCAGCCTTTGTTGCTGTTGTGAGGAAAAGCTCATACTAGCACCAAATTGATGATAGAGGAAACATTGTGGGGCTTTCAGCTTCTGTGCCTTTCCAAAGGTGCTGGGCTCTGTTGTGTTTGGTCTCCCCGAAGCCGTGTCTCTGTGTTCCAGCATAGTTCACAGTGTCATCCTTGTGAAACAAACAGCTGTGGATAGACAGATCCCTTGGAGCAAGCTTCCTCCTCCCGTTTTCTTACAGATATCCAGAGATTGCAATTTCAAAGTGATTGTTTGTTTGGTTGGGTTTGGTTGTTTTTTTTTGGAGGGGGGGCTGGGGGATGTTGGGGTCATTTTCCTGGGCAACTCTGGGCAAAGAACCAATCCCAAAAACCTTGAGTCTCAGATGTGGGGATCTTAGCAGGGGAAGTTGGTGTTTCGGGCATCGCTTGGGATCCAGGCCATTTCAAGAAGTGCTTGAGGTTGTTGTCCATTGATAAAATGCAGCTGGCAGTGTTTGTCCTGCTCCAAGGACAGAGCTGGCAGCAGTAATGCAGCAGTAATGCAGCCCTGTGCGCTGGTGTGTGTGGGGAGGGATGAGGCACACGGTTAAACTCTGCAGGACACGTGAAGCTTGATTTCTCTGATTTCAGAGTCAGTTTGAGGCATGTTGGAAGTGACTGTCAGGGAGTTGTTTTGAAGTCCCTGTACATTTTTCTGACTCTTTTTGCGTGACAGTACATATTTTTGTTTTCAGTTCCCTGTGACTCAGGGAATCTTTTCTCTATGGATTTGCTTATTGCAGGCAGTATTTAACGTAGTCCTGTTGTTTCTCATGTAATAATGAGAACCCATCACAAGGTGCAGTCTTGATCTGCCAAGATTTATAGATGTTTTGTTACTCTCTAGCAGTAAAAAGACCCTCTTAATACTTGAAAAATTTGCAAAAATTCTCTTGTATTTCATGTGTTGACATGGTGTTAGGTTGTAGGTTGAACTTGATGATCTTGGAGGTCTTCTCCAACCTAAATGATTCTGTGGCAACTTCAGTGTTTTCTCCTCTGTAAAAATCTGCACCTGGGCAATCCTGCTTGCCCTTGTAATATTTACTTTCTAACCTTTTGTATTAAAAATTGTAAACCATGTTTGTCAAACAATATAACAGGTCAAAACACTTCAGGCATCTTAAAAATTACCTGTCAGTCCTGGTAGTGCACTGGAAGCATCTGTTGGACACTGGGAATATGAAGCAACGGTTCCTGTGCAAAGTTCTTGTGTCTTGAGCTGCTTCTCATCTACCAGTAAATTAAAGGAGCTTCACATCTGCCCTGTGAAGGATTGTGAGCAGGAGAAATAGATAGTTCATGAGTTGGAAGTAAACAAGTAAAGTGTGTGAGTCTCACACATACATGGGTTTTGAAGTGTGGACTTTTTTAATGGCTGGGATCCTTGTTTGGTTTGGATGTATAGAATTGGAATACAGTCTTCCATCTAAATGGATTTTTGACTGGTTTTGTTTTAGTTTGTCCTAAGTCCCGTAAATATCTCCTTAGTTCTGCTTTGGTGTTTGTAGGTTTTGGGGTGGTGTTTTCCTACACAAACACACAATTTTCTGAGTAGCGCCACAAATAAATGTCCTTTTGCAAACATTTTTTCCCCCCCTCTCGTATTATTAAAGGCTCATCAAGTCTGAAAATTAAGTTATGTAGCTTCCCACAAACATGCATATTTTTCAGCGTAATTGGAAGATGTTTTGGATTACTGTCTTTAGGCCTGTGGAGCCAAGAACCCAATTATAGGCATGGTTAGAACGCGATCGTGTGCGTTAGTCAGATTATAACAAGATTCCAATAATGTGAAATTGCTGCACGACAAATGAGTTTGTATAGTTTTGACAGTTGTTGCCTTTAATAAACTAAATTATTAAGCAATACCCAGCTGCAACTCTTGCAAAATTGAAGAAAAAAAGCCTCTTATTTCCCTGTCAAAATCTTTTCCACAGTGCAGGACCGCAGGCGTGCGTAGTTTGAGTTGTTCTGTTGACTTTGTGAATCCATCTGTCCCAAGATGATTTTCTCTGTGAGTAAATGAGAGACAGGTTACAAGAGCTGCATTTAAGACTTTGTCAGGCACCTTCTTTGTAGTGCTGACACACACACTCACAGTCTTTTGGGCTGACGCTTTTTAAGCTAAGATTTGGGGGGGTAATTGTAATTTATGGAGAAATGGTGACTAGATTAATGCTGCCTGCTTATTTTAACTACAAACCTGAGCCAAGGATTTACCTCAAGTCTCCTGGCAGAGTGCAAGAGCCATCAATGTGGTAACTCCATGTACCGAGTGAACTGGATCTCTGAAATCCAAGAACCTGTCATTCCCTGGACTAAGGTGTTACCTCAATACTGTAAAACAAACCAAAATGTACTACATTCTAGCAATCAGGCTATTCAATCAGTAGCTTTTTTACACTTTTCTGTCCTGAACTGTGTTCCAGTTGCAAGTTTGAGAACCACCGTGGCTGCCAAGTGACATTTGTATCTGTGCTGACAAGTCTCTATTTTAGTGATACGGACTTTAATTAGATATGACATAATTATAATACAACCTGCTTTTTGGTCCAGGTTAGGACCAAGTCCCACGATTTTTACATGCATTTCCAAGCAAATTAAAGCCCAGTCTGAGGTATGTGCTCCATCCTAGCTACTTGATATCTGTTCAGAAGGATCTGAGGCTCCAGCAGCACACGGTCACTGCCCTGCAGTTTGGAGCTTTTCCTTTTCAGTCCAAGAGCAGCAAGGGCAGACCTTATTTCTGAGTGTCCTTGGCTGCTGTCGCTTGTGGTGTTTCAGCTCTTGCACTTTTCTCCTGGGAGAACGTGATGGCACTGACTTAATGGGGGTAAATGGAGAGATGAAGGCTGCTCAATTTCTGTGCATGGTGAGGGTGAATCTCTGGTCATGAGTGCAGAGGCAGGCACGAAGTACAGAGCAGCCTTCTGCTCTCGCAGTGCTGACAGTGATATTGGTTGATGGCATAAAATAAAGCTGCTAGAGATTGGCAAGGGAGAAAAAGCGGGGGGGGGAAAGACAAAAAATATATTTATTTACCAAATTCTAAAATGGTGAAATGGAGGACTTTCAGGAATGACAATGATGACCAGCTTTCCAGTGCTTTTGAGTGGCTTACATTTTGAAAGGTGTTTTGTTTTTTAGGTTTCATGTGGGGTTTTTTTGTGTGTGTGTTTTTTTTTTTTTTTTTTTTTTTTTTTTTTTGTTGTTGTTGTTGTTGTTGTTTTTTTTTTTTTTTGAAAAAGAGCTGCAAGCTCCAGACATCATTTTTAATCAGTATGCAAAATAGTGGCTGTAGTATTTGCAACGCCAGTCGTGAAACAGTACTGTTGGAGGCAGTCTTTAAAAATTAAATACTTCTGCCTTCTGGTTTTGTAAAAATGATTCCTGTGTTTGATTTTTTCATTAAGTATATCCTTATAAAACTTAAATGCTTTAAGCCAAGTAGTGCACATTGCGATGCCAGGCCAAAGAGTTGGAATATCTGTCAAATAGAAAGAATGAGAATTTCAGCATCTTGTTTCCAAAATAGTTGTACATACTTCTTGTTTCCTTCGTGTGCCCTTGGCAGTCAGACAGCTATAAGACTTTTTGAGCACCATGAATGTACTCTGAAAATATCCTCTGCACTTTGTAAATCGTTAAGAGGATGAGTTATGGAAATGACAGTGGATAAGGAAGAGAAGCAAAGATGCACATTCACTTGGGATGTTGCCTTGAGGCTGTGTCATTTGTTGGTTGGATGTTCTTTGAAATAGAGACATTACAGGGAATAAGTTGTAGCAAGCAGATCAAATATCTCATTTATAGTCATACTCATCACACAGAAAGGAAACAACATCAAATATTATTAACAGGTGGTCAAGTGGGAAGCCAGCAGTAAACAATACTTCCTAAAAGTAGGTAATTCCTCTCTTCCTGATGGGCCACATTCAATTTATAAAATGCACATCAGTATTTTTTATGACCACATAGTTTACTTTTTTGTCTTGTTTACATATGATTTAAAATCAAAACAGGGAAAACCCTAGTCAGTCATTAAGGAAAAAAAAAGAAAAATTACTCATTTGTTGTAAAAAACCTTTTGATTATTTTTACTTTTTTTTTTTTTTTTTTTAAATTTAAGAATTGAGACTTAAGTCCCAATCAAACAGCAGTAGGGATTTTGTTTAAAAGAAACGGAAGAGAAGAAAAATCAGAAAATGTTGTGGGGAAAAAAACCTAACCATTGGAATGAGTAAATGGGCTCCATGCTGATCAAGGAGCACGCTCTAGTGGCAGCGTGGCCTTCTTGGGTGCCCATCCTCCACCTTCACTGATATTAATCAGCTTCTTCAAGAAAGTGACATTTTCACAGAATCTTTTTAAACTTACCATTTCTGTTGCTCTCCGGTGCCAAAACGAGTGCAATGTGTTTACATGTGGCATCATCACATGTATTGGTGGCAGTGAGATGAAATTCCTGCTCTCTAATTAATTTTGCAGTGGGGAAGTATATGTCTATTTTTGCAGATGGTTTTTAAATGCATAGATATTTTAAGCTGCAGAGGGAAAGATTTCATGCTCATGATGCACAAATTCTTATGGAGTGTGAGCATTTTAGTAACAGACACAGTTGTTAAGCTTGCCTGTTAGCATCACGTAAAATGTTGGGTTCTCAAAACCCTGCACATTTTTGCAGTGTTTTCTTTTCTAGTCCTCTCCTTCAGGCTGGAAAATTTCTTTACTCCTTCCTCTCTCGTTCAACTTTTTTTTTTTTTTTTCTCCTGTAACGAGACTGTAGGTTTACAGTTTGATTCTCTTCAGATTTCTGAAATACACATAGATAGGCATCTTGTACGAAAGAAAAATAAAATACTAAGTAAGTAACTATGAAGTAATCCACAGCTGAAGAGTTGCTATAGTAAGGGAAATTATGCCTTGTGATTATAGGTGAGCACCCTGAGGTGTGCTTCATTTCATCATATCACTTGGTGGAAGTATAATTAAATGTGAAGTTTTTATTCTACATCCTTCACTGTATGCGAAGGGGTTTTTTTTGCTGCAAATTCTATTCACATCACTGACGTACATTAAAAAAAAACCTACAAAAAATGTAGTCTTTTTTTCTCTTATTTATTAATTTCAAACAGGTTAAAAATATAATTAGAGGATTCTCTGATGGTCGTGTTATGAGCTGCAAGTGCCTGCAGAAGTAGCTGACTATCAGGTTCCATCTGAAAAATTACTTTTGTTGCTTAGTCATTCCTAAAAGCCCTCAAGTTAGGCCATTTATTTCATTCTTGCTGTTCCCTCAGCCTTCTCCATGCCATGGCTGAGGCAACTGGGAACAGGTTTTTTGCTGTTGTAGGGGGGTTAATGCAATGGTGAATTTCTGGTGTTCAGTGTGTTTTGTGTTTTCTGTGTCTGCTCTGTGGGGAACTGTGGAGAGGAAAGGAATTCCTCTTCGAGCAGCTTCTGTTGAGGGTGTGGTGGTTCTCTGCTCTCCTGTAGGGCCTCCAGGTTCTTTCTCTTGTTTGGCATCATTTTGGGGGTAATTTCAGTTATTTACTTGAGCAGAGATTGTTCCAAATGAATGAAAAATCCTTAATGCAAACATGAAGTGTACAAGGTTCAAAGCATAAGAGTTGAAATTTACTGCTCTCTCTTGTTTGTTCAAACCAGCAGGATCAACATCCCCTTTTAATGACCTTTTGCACTCGGAGTTAAAATTTTATAATGTTTTTAAACTTTGCTTCTGATTATTTTTTCCAAATTAAATTTTAGCAGTGCAGTTGGCATATACAGTTAGGTTTGTAGAAATGATCAAAGCAGTACATAATAGCCTAGCAGAGAATTAAAATTACATTAATGGAGGGTCAGGACCTTTTCACTTAGTTCTTGTGAACTACTGTCAGTGTTACAGGGAGGACCAGGACACTTTTCTAGTCTAGGGTGGTGGTATCATGTTTTTTGGAAATTACTGTCCATTTGGCTGTTGGAGGCTTTTCAGGGAAGGAAAGAGGAGAAGTTTACTTGATTCTCTTGGGAATTTAAACATGGAAAATGACTGCTGACCAAAATACCCTGAGGTTCCCCAATCAAAAGAGGAAAAAAACATTTTCAAGTCTTTTTGAGCTTAGCAACAGACTAAATAGCAGAGGGTTTCTTAGAGGTCAGTGGTTGCTTTTAGGATGATGAAAAGTCTGAAATGCTAAGTCCTGTTTAAGGCATGTGTTGCCTTCCTTGGTTTTTTAATCCTAGTATTAAGGAGGTGCTTGGGAAGTTTTAGTGTTATTTGTAATGTGTTTTGTGAGCCTTTGTACCTGAGTTTGATACTTAGAAACTTGTTTGTTCTTCTCCAGGTCCTCTTCCAGAGGGCAGAATTAGCTGCTTTACTGTTGAGTGAATCCTGCTTCAAACAGCATTTTTTTTGACATGTGGATTCTTTTCTTGTGTTGCCCAGACAGTGTTCCCGTGCTTCTGCCTTCCAGTCTTCTCCTTAATCCCTTAGATTACATAAGATCACTTTCTAAGGATTTAATCTGTAATGAATATTGGTGTAGGAATCACCATGTTACACAAATACAGGATCAGTGATTATTCTGATCACAGGTGCATAATGTATTCCTGGGGACTGTTTAAATGTTGAAGTCGCCTGTAGAAATTAACTTAATAAGGGTATTTTAAGGATTGTTCATGTAACTCGTTCTTGGTAATTTGTTGGTGTGAAGTTCAGCTCCTGAATGGTCACTTTTGAGAACACTGGATGGTTTGATCATGGCCTTGTGTTTCCTAGTTTTTATCTTCCTATTGAATCATTTCAGTATGTATTGGTTAACACTGCAGTACCTATTACATCAGTACTTACCCCTTTTTAAACTTTTTCTGCAGTCCCATAAAATTCCCCTTTGTCAATGTGGACAGACAAAAAGAACAGAAATTCCTTTGAAGCTGATGTGCTGTTCTGTGGTGGGGATTTGCTTTCAACTAAAAGAGTGAGAAGAGGACAGAGTTGAAACTGTGACTGTAATTTGTTTTTTAAATAAATTCCATGTAAATAATCAAGGTCTCTAATTTTTGTTTATTTTCTTAACTAAGCATATATTGTTATCAGTAGGACACTGAATGTTGTTTTAATTCTTTCAGTAAAAAGACTGATAGAAAAATAGCTTTTTTCCTTTTTTCATCCTTTAAAATAAATATTGATAGAAACTATCATAATATGGTTTGTGTTACAGGTGGTGTAATACCAAGGGCTGTACTGCTGCCACATCACAATTTTGTGGGGTTTCAGAGAGTAGTTCTGGTAAGGACACTCAATGATTTATCTATTTATTTGTCATAAAAGTGGACTGTAGTTTGGTACAATTCAGTATGACGTGCATTTACAGTATTTGTTAGGTATCAGTTTCTGCAGTTCACTGAATCCTTACATTAAGTGTTCTTTTATTCCATGGTCTTTAACAGCTCCTTTTGGAGCTGTTAGTGTCTCATGTGTAAATCTGTATTCGTTTTGTTGAGAGTTATAACACATCAACTCACAGTATGGAAATATTAATAAATAGACCTTTTGTCAAAACACAGTGTAAAAATGTATTGTCTCCTAGTGGAGTCACTATTGCCTCAGTATGTATCAGTTCTTAAAAAGGGGTGTAAAATTACTGTATTTTCATTACAGTGTGTTTTTTCAAGTGCTGAAGCTTTGCCTTCCTGAAGGAAAATGCAAGTGTGTGGTTCAGAGGGCAAATACCCAGACTGTGTGCTGTTATTAGTGTCTTCTTAAATGTGATGTACAGTCATAATTTTGCAGTTGTTTTCTTTAAATGTATGTAACTGCAATCCCTGTATAATTTCTTTTGATTTTGGAAACTTTCCTTAAATATACTTTCTTATCTCTTCTCCATGGCTAGAGCTGCAAGGGAGATGAGATTACCTCTCCTTATTCTTAGAAAGGGAAAATTCCTTGTGCACCAGGCCACCAGCAGCCGTGCTCAAGTATTGTGCTAGAGCACAACTGAGCATTTGTTCTTTCAGCAGGAGATAACTGAGTCCACACTGGTATCTGTAGAATTTTTAATATATACCATAATTTAACAAATGTCTTGTGGGTGTAGCAGATGTCTTTTCTTTCCCCAGCACCCCTCCCCCCCCCTCCTTTTTTTTTTTTTTAATTCACAATCCCTTAAAATTTTTGGCAAGCTCTCTTTGTGTGCTGTCTTAGGTCATTAGAAGGCACTCAAAGACAGAGGGAATTTGTTTTAACAAACCTTACCTTGTGAGTAGACCCCCACAAGGTAGAGAAGGATATTGCTGATATTTGTGGCCTTGCATGGTAGTGTTGTACTGGTTCTGCTCCAACACTTCTCTTAAGCAGTTGAAGGCAGTGGGGCTAGAATATGTTTAAATATTTGTCTGGATTTATCTGAATCCACGTGTACTTCCTAAAAACAAGGGGTGGGGGGTCCACAAGAACTTCTTAATGGGATTTTCTGGTCAAGCTAAGAAACAAAGAAGGTCTTTATGTGTTGGAGATATTGAAGAGGGAGAGGGGTGTCCTTGCTTGAGAAGTCTCTGGACTGATAAATGAAGGAAGCAAAAGGTGTTGGAAGTTGTGAGTGAATAATGGCTGAAGCCATTTTTTCTTCTGCCATTGCATTACGTTGGTTTATCTAAAATAATTGGGCATGGTACTACTCACACTTTGTGATTTCCAGTTCTATAAGTACCTCAAGCATGTAGGCTTACTTCAGAGTTTCTAAGTCTTGGAGTGGCAGAAAATGGGCTTTCACATTTACAGGAGAGAAATGGCTTTGGGAAGGTTTGAGCAGCATCACTCAAGAATGTTAAATGGCAATTCTGCAAAGTAAAAACATCATAGCTTTATAAATATTGTAAGAAAAGAAAGATGATGGGAGCTCTTTGGAGTCTGAGAAATACTGAAAATTTTTCAAAGTGTTGTGAGCAATTTGTGCAGTACTTATTAAAGTATAATGTCCTCTGGAGAAGTCATGGACTTCTTCCTCTCTGTCATCTCTTTATTTTCAAATAACGCTCCCATTACTGGAAATGGGTGAGCAGGATTTTACGTGCATAGAATCCGTTTGAGATGAGGTAAAGATAACCAAAGATGGTGAGTTTCTTTTGGTGAAAAACCATCCTATCGAATTTGTTTGACTCTGAGCTAGGAGAAGTAGTTACTGTGATTGGTTAATTCTGCAAAAAGCAGAGTAGAGGTCACTTGTGGGACAAGCTGCAGACCATTTCAGTGCAGCTGCCTCTGTAATAAGTGGCCTGCAGTTACAAGACAGGGTGTGTTTCCATCTCTGCTAATGTTTTAGCTTGACTCAGCAAAACTGGTTTTTCTACACAAAGCTGTGGTTGTGTTTCCAACTGCATCAGTGGAGGAGCATTTTAATTCAAAATAGCACCTTCTGCTGGAGGGGGGTCCTCGTCGGACAGATGAGGTATTGTCAGGTTTTGAATAGTTTGTTTCAAAGGGGATTAATTAAAAAATTAGTAAGAACAGATGTCTGATGTTGGCCTGATCAGTCAGAAAGAAGAGGAAATGTCCTGGGTTTGAACTTTTTATCTTAATTGGATCCCTTGTGACTTTCAGCCCATTTGATAAGGGTTGCTTCAGTAGGCTGTCCTGCTTCTACTGTACAGAGCCAACAGCTTTAAATTTTAAGTTTTTATGTGTGGGTATAGGCACTCAGGCAGGTTTTTGCATACGGCTTGGGAGGATGATTCCTTCACAAAACAAAAACTTTATATACCACAGGCTGCTTTGGTATAGCTTTTTTATATCCCATGTGCTATACAGAAAAGCAAAATAGTATTCTTTTGAACGACTTTTAAATGTATTTTTTTGAATGTCATTATATATTCTTCCACAGGTGTGTTCAGACTCCTTTTACCAGTTAGACCTTCTGTAGAGTGCCAAATTAGCAAGAGGAACATTTGGTATGCTGCTTTAATCTTCTAAGATCAACAATGCAATTCCTTCTAGAGATGCAGGTGACTTTGCAATGTGTAGGAGCCGTCTGTGGCTGTGTTATGGCAGGCACGATCATCCAATCTCTGGGAATTTTTCCTTTACAGTAGTATAAATATGCCTTTAGACTTAAGCACTGGTGAAGTATCAGAACTTGGCATTTATTCAAAGTTGTCCTTAGTGTGGGATAATTTGAGTTAGGCAAAATATTCGAATTTCTACAGGCAAGGAAAGAAGCTTGTTTTTATTTTTCAGAGCTTTCTGTAAAAGACTTCTCTTGATGATTCAGATATTGGAACAGTTCCCAGTTAAAAAAAAAAAAAAAAAAAAAAAAAAAAAAAAAAAAAAAAAAAAAAAAAAAAAAAAGTATGTTTTTCCATAGCCAAAAAGGCTACGGAAAATCTGGTCAAGGAGGATGATGGCACTGACAGTGTCGTGTGCCTTTCCCATGTATTATAGGCATATCACTTCAGCATACATGCTATTCTTAATATTCTGTCAAAAGACCCTTGGTACAGCTTCATTTTGAGTGAAAAAATAAAAAGCAGATGCTGAAGGCAGGAGGGGGATCAGCTTAATGTCTAGACAATTTTTGGAGACACGAATGAGTTTTTCATCAAATATATATAAATACATGCTTGAAGGGAAAAATCAATAAGACTTCTTACTGAACTTTGGGTATAGCTAATCTAGATGGAGATGTCTCTGCCAAAATACACAGCACTAATACCTAGACAGTGCAGGTTTTGTTCATGAAAAACTCCACAGTCAGATTTTGAGGTATGGTACAGAGTAGGACGTAGGGATGCAGAGATGGAATGTCTGCATTGAGGGTGGTTCCTGCGGCTGAAACTGAAAATTGTGTAAATTAAGGGAAGAGATACTTGCAGGCTTGGAAAACAATCTGTCCCTTGTTTCTGAATTCTTGGGGGTGAGGTGTTTTTTGTCAGAGCTGCCTGTGTGCCCACCAGGGTCTCGTGTTGTGCAGTTGGGTGTCCACTCTCACAGTGGGGCTGGACCGAGGGTCACTGCACTGCCCCTCATGAGCCCTGTGCAGGAGGCAGTGACAGCCCTGAGGGGACCACGATGACAGAATGGTGGCCCAGGAATGCCCAATCAGTCATTTTGTAAAAGTAAAGCAGCACTCTGCCCTAATGACCAACTACCCCACCCCTGGGCTGCCTTTTCCAGAGCTGTCTCAGGAACACCCTCCTCCTTCCTCACCTCAGCAGCTCCGAGGTGTTGCTGGGGTTGCTCTTGCTTTATTCATCTATTACTTCATGATAAATCACACCAATGTTGCAGACTGGCATACAGAGCAGTGAAAGAAGAAATGGGAATTTTCACATTGGTCTCACATTCCTGGTATTTTGTGTTGCAGATGGAAAATAGGATTAGTACTGTGATGATGCTGTGTCACTGCCTAGGACAATGAGTCAGTGCTGTCTGCAGCTGCAGCTGCTCGTGTTCCTCAGTGGCCATGCCCAGAGTCTCTAGCAGGGCTGAGATGATGGGTAGTGAACACCTTCTGTGATATTTGATTTAAATTTAACAAATAATAAGAGCTTTGCTTCTTTGAATACCAAAAATAATGTTTGTCAGACGATGTTTATTTCTTAACTTCTTTCATGGCTTTTGAGAGATGAGTCTTGGTAGGAAGTAGCGACAAAAGGCAAGAACTTCTGTTCTTCGTTAGAAATAATTCTGATACAGCATCTAAGTGATCTAGGTGCTTCTGGAAAATATAGCTGCCTAACTTCAAAGTTCACCTGAAATTAAATCTTGAGGTGCCCAAGTGAATACAGTTGGTTTCTGATCCACTTCATAGGCCCTTTCTCTGAAATAAATTTGTAAGTGTTAAATTTGTTTTAATTTGTCTTTTTAAATGAGGAATATCTGATTTAATTTTTTCCCCTGCTAATTGGTCTTTAATTATTTAAAAAAAACCAAAAAAACTTAGGTGAAGATGGTTACGTAGGTCCCCTTTGCACCTGATGTTGTTTACACTGGTAACTGATTTCTGTCATTTGTCCTCAGACACTGCAGTTTGGTTATTCCTGAACAAAAATGTACTGTAGTTCTAAGATGGCTTCTTAAAGACTCAGAGCTGGGATTTGCACCTTTTAATACTGGTGTTGCCTTTGGTTTTATTTAAGAATAAGATGGTGTTGTAGCTGGCATCGGTGGAGTGGTATGAGGAAAGGAGGCATTTTTTTGCAGATTAGCAACCAGTAGGGCAGGGATAGTGCAGGAGTGTGGGAGCAGACATAGCTCTTGGAGATTCACACGTAGTCTGGTTTTGCATTCATGTGACCAATTGCAGAAACACACTGTCTATGACTTTTGGTTTTGCAAAAAGGTTGGGGGGATTCCGCTTTTTTAAAGATCCTGCACTTACAATGGGTATTTACCTGCAGATTCCCACAGGCTCATTTCAGGCTGCTTTAGTGAGCAGAGGTGGATGTGAAACTGCTTGGGCAAAGCGAAGAGTTGAGTTTTTAATCTGAGGGTAAACTTTCTTAAGCTTTCTTTAGAACTTCATTCATGCATAATGCTGCAGTCAGTTGTGAGTTACGCGTCTTTAAATCTCTTGAGGTGAACATATTGGGGCTAGAAGAACTTGTCAGTTTACATTTAATTTATTCCAGGCTTTAGGATATGTTTCATGGCTGTGGAAGAGTTTGAATACTAAATATGATGAATGTTAGCCTATATTTTCAATACCAAATTCTGCTGGCCAACTGCATTAGATTTTTAGCATGTTTAATCCTGGGTAAATGGAGAAAAGCTTGTTTAAAGTACAGTGTATTTCTGCTATTAGCGTTCACAAGTGCCAATCTACCTGTTTGCCATTAATCCACAACTCATGAGTAAAGCTGACCTTGTCCTAAGAAGTCAGAGGTATTCAAAGTTTCTTGTTTAAAAAGAATCCACAACAAACACCTGCATTGTTAGTATAACTGATGAATTGTTTTCCCTGTCTAAAGGGCACTCTCTTCTGTTTCTTCATCCCCAAATTAAAAATAGGTAAAGAAATCTGACCTCCTCTTCAGTAAGTAGCAGTTCTGATGTAGCTGCTCTTGAGCTGGCTCTGTGATTAATGGCCACTAAAGCTGGAAATTATCTTTCCTTGTTAAAAGTTCCTATTTTCTTGACTTGAAATTTCAATAAATTGTAACTAAAGGATCTTCTTTATGTCCTGTGGGGTTGTTAGGTTGGATTTTTTCCCTTTTTTCACCCCCTTATGGTGTTCCCTCACAGGGGTTTTGTGTTTCATCCTTAATTTTTCAGAAACCCAGGACTCTGAGCTGTTACTGTACAACAAGACATCTGCCTCAGGAAAAGAATTGGCAGCTTTTATGCATCACAAAGGAATTTCAGCAAAATTATTTATTCCCAAACTAGATTCTGCCAGAGTACATAATTCCAAAATTACTTTTCTCATGGGAAAGACATAAGAGTCTAGGCTTAACAATGGGGAAATAAGCTGGGTGTATTTGCCTTAAGAATGGATCAAAGCCTCTTCAAGACCTGTTCTGTGCACTGAGCACCTCGTTACTGCCTCTCTCTTTTTCATATGTTTATGTCATCAACAGTGCTGAAGCTGTACTGTGCCTGATAATCCCTGATCTTTTCTAAAATAATGGAAGGGTCAGGAAAGATGCTCACAAGACACACACAGAGCGTCCTTCCACTCCAGGAAATGCTTTTCCTGCTCCATTTACGTGGTCAGTATTATTTATGGAGTTGTTCTGTCAACTTCTTACACTGAAAATAATACTTGCACTTGCAAGTAACTTAAAAAGCTGAAGTGAGGGTGTTCAGGCTCAGACCCGAGGGACAGGGTAAGTGAGGAAGTGGATCCTTCGTTGGAAAAGGTCATGTTCATGGAGCTGTCTGTGCCCAGACTGATGCGTGTTTGGTTTTTAGTTTTAATTTGGTTGTTCACTAGGAAAGAGGAACCAGTCCCCAAAGATCTGCAGAAATTTAGTATAGTTACCCAAGTAATGATACCAACCTTGATAAAACCCCAAAATACAGTGTTTTGCAAAAAAGCCTATTCCAACACCATCAGGCAGGAGTGACCACCAATGAGTGTTTCCAAAGTTGGACTCTCACTGCTCTCAGAACTGCTGGGCAAAGGCTGCTTGGATCCCTGCAGGCTCAGCCTTGAAGGTCCCCAGTCACACCACAGAGCACAATTTGGAGTATTTTTATTTTGCTGTTGGTTGTGCAAAAATTCTAGATGTGCAGTATGAAATCAGCTTGAGCAAGGAGGTGCCCAGCTAACCCGTTGTGCTGAGTTGTAGGCACCAGCTTGGGGCAGGGAGCAGGTGCTGGTTGGCTCTGGCAGACCTGCCTGGTCCCAGTTTCCCACCTGTTCAGGTGCTGGGAACTCAGAGCAGTGCTGTGCTTGGTTACTCTGTGCAGGTGTCACTCCTAATCACCTCGAATTCTTGTTGTTATGGCAACATTAAAAAAAAAACCTTCTTATCGAGAATGAGGGAACCCATTCTGGTAAATACAGTGAAGTGAGTCAGACAAAGGCCTTTCTCCTGCAGGCAGGTCAGGACGTGACTCAGGGCACCAGGCTAAACAAACAAGGACAAATAAAATGAGCAGGGTTTACTTGGACTAGAAAACATTGTTGCTGATGATGAATTGATTTTTTTTTTCCAAGCAGCAGAATTTATTTGTGCAAAATGTTAGCAACTTGTGTTGTAATGGAAAAGTAATGAAAGAAAGACATAGAAAAAGGAGGGATTGAAGGAGGTACAGGTGAATGCTCTGGAGAGCAGATAGAGAGTTGAGCTTAGGAGTGCAGAGTATGTGTAGGCAGTGCACAGTGAGGAGGTGAAAACCAGGGCAAATGTGTGACCACAGGCTTGAGATCGGATGTCAGATCAAGAGATGAAAGCTGGAAGATGGATCACCAGCTTGGGAAAGATAGCAAGAGCAGTGGACAGAAGCTGCAAAAGGGCGACACTGCGTGAAAAGGGAAGAGGAGCCCATCCAGCTGTATGAAAAAACCCCCAGTCAGGATAGGGCTGCTGTTGTAGGAGTGCAGAAATACCTTCTCACAGCTGCTTCTGGGAGCTACATCTGCTGTTTTATTACCAGCAGGTAGCAATGTAAATATTTTAATCATAACAAATAGAATCCATGCCAGACTATACAGTCACTAATCACCATTCCACAATAAGATTTATAGAACACACAACCCCCCCCCAAAGAAACCACAGACAACTGAAAGCTGACTAATTACAAAAGTCTGCCCAAACTTCAGTGGTTTTCCATGGAGAAATAAGTAGCGTTAGTTGGAAATGAGTCTTCTTTTGTAAGCCATCAGCATCCAGCCGCAGCCTAGTGAAAAACTGTGTCACTGTTAGCACACCAGTATCCATCAGCTCAAGCAATTGATGTAGATGTAATCACTGTCTCTAATAGAAATAAAGTCAGGGTAATGGAACATTGTCACAGGATCAATGTCTCCTGTTTTGAAAATAAACCCCCTCAGCTTTGCTTTTGCATTTATGTACCAGCAGGCGACCACATCGTTCAATTCAATTGACACAGTCCCTTAGAGCCCTGAATGATCTATTGTGGGAACATCAGGAAGAGCATATTGGAAAAAATGGAATGTTCCTGATCAGACTTACAGGCCACGTTATTTAATGGGTTTTCTAGCAGTGAAAATGAGAGTAAATCAAGTGAGAGCAGAAACTTAGCACGGTGTGGAGATTTTTAACCCGATTTAACTGTTAATTTCTACAGGTTCTTAATCAAAAAGATTGAACCACAAGAGTTGTGTTTATTTTCAGTGGTGGTGTTCACAAATAGAAAATCATTTTTGGACCTTGCCCTTCCTCACCTTAGTCTCAGCAGAAGCCCTTGATAGGGCTTATTTTGACTGACTCAAGGGCTCTTCTCAGTCTGTTATTTTCTCAGAATTTCTTATACAGTTTGATCCAAGCAAGGTTTAATGGGTGTGCTCCCACATTCATCCATAATTAATTTCTTGCAAAGGCTTTAATGTGGCACAGGAGATCAGCAGCCATATAAACCAGTTAAAACCAGGTGCACACCAAAAAAAGGATATAGAGAATTTTAAACAATGTAGCAGAAAAGGCTTTTTCCAGTTTTCACCTTTCTTGGACTTGATTCCAGCAGCTGCTCAGTGTCTAGATCCAGGCTGCATTAGCAGGCAGCTATTTTAGCACTTAGTAAAGCCATTGAACAATTTCACAAAGCCTTCTTGAGACAGGGTCTAAAAGTTTGATTGCAGAAGTCTTTTTATTTATTGGAATTAGGTATTCCTGAAGGACTGTAGCTCTGTCTAAAGGGACATCCTTCTAATGGCCTAAGAATGGAAGCTGCAGAACTTGTTTGATGTTCCCACTGTTCCTGAGATGCCCCTCTAATAAGATGATTTTCCCTTTTGAGGGACAGATGGACAGATATCTCTCCCTAGAGGAATGCCAAGCATTTGTCCGGTGCTTCCCTCTCCATTACAGAGATATATTTAGCACACAGAGCCTGGAATTGGGACCTTGCAGGTCATCTTGAAGTTATCCATACTGGCCAAACCTACACTAGTGCTCCCTCAAGTGATTCTGCTAATTCTGGTCATCAGTCAGGACCAATCACTTTCTAATCAGTTTTACAAATGCCACATTTCCAGTTTTGCTGCCATGATCATCTGGCCAGCTTGTGTGTTGGTAGGACAGTCTAACCCTAAAGGTCATCTCAACAAGCCACAGGTTCTTCCTTTCTAAAAATGCCTTTGGTCTGGATTAGACAATTGATCCAGGAGCATTTCATAATGTTTAGCTATATTTCCTGGTGTGTTCTGATAATTATTTAAGTATTGAAAGAGGGTGGTGGTTTAACCTTTGAACTGCTATGTCTGGACAGTTTTCATTTAATCCCAGTTTGTCTCCATCAGGGAGCCTGAGCTCTGTGATTAAAAATCCTTCACTAAACAAGATGTTTCAGCTTGGGGTCTTGAGGGGAGTCGGGGAGGGATGGTTTTCATGAAGTAATCAAAAGTGAGGCAGAACTTACTGCTGGAGGTTTTATTGCATGTTCTGAGCAGCTGAGTTTGTCTTTTAAGTTATAAAGGAAGATATTTGCATCTGCAGAAGGAGGTATCAGGACTAGCTCCATTTTAGCTAGGTTCTAATTGTCATGCAGGAGAGTTGTGCCTGTAAAGAGATGTCACAGAATGATTGGCATTGGAAGGGAGCTCTGGAGATCTTTTAGTCCATCTGTGTCTACTTTCATTGTTACCCAGAGAGTTGAAAAGTCTTTGAAATACTAATAAACAATATGTCTTTACTACTCTGATACAGGAAATACAGAGAAAAATCTTCCCCAAACATCATTTCTTCTGGTGTTGCATTGTAATAATGAAAAGAAAAAAAGGTTTAAGAACCTAAAGTGTTGAATAAAGTGTCAATACCAGAAATACCCCTGTATCTCTGGTCAGCCTAGGGATTCACAAAACGTGGTTGCCAAGAATCACTGCAAGATGCCCTGTAACTGTCCAGGAAGATGAATTTTCAGCTCTAGAAAGCACAGAAGTTTGCAGCTCTGTAGCCATAGCCATGGAAATGCAATACTGGGTGTGCTGTCGCTTGTGTCTGTGCTGTAACATCCGGAATTCCAGCCTCCTGGGCCGCACAGCACACGACTTTGGGGAGGAGATTCGTAGTTCAGTAATTAAATACTACTTTGCTCTAGGCAAAAATCAACAAATGGGCTTCATCTGCAGCATATTTTGTAACTGCACTCAGGACTGGGCTGCATTTTTCAGATAAGTAGACAGAAACTTACTTTTAGCCAAGGTTTCGGGTGGTTTTGTGTTTTGTTGTGGGTTTTGTTTGGTTTTTATTTTTTTTTTTCCTTGTTTTCCCTTTCAGGGTTGTAATTCTTTTTCTTCAGAAGATTTCAGACTGGCTTTGTCATCTTGTATTCTTCATACTCTCAAATTGGCATGGAAAGGCAGAGACTGTGGCCATAAATTAGGTCACTAAGGCTGAAGTGCAGAATACAAATATTTATCGCCTGAGCTAAGGAAGGCAATTCAGATGAGGAAAGGAAAAGTTATTTTTTTTCAGTGTTCAGAAATTAAGCTGTATTCCTGAGGTTAAAAGCAAAGCAATAGAGTTAAACAATGAACATGAGAAGCATCTCTTGGTTTAAATTACTAGAAGGAAAACTAGCAAAGCCTGATGATATGAGAAATCAGTGTGAAGGTTCATAAGATAGGATTACAGATAATTTTTATGCAAGTGCACATCTGACATATTATTAAATCTTAAACAAAAGGGCATTTAGCTAATAGCAATTTAGAGGCACAGGTAAAAATGCAGAAATGAGAATACTATTTTGAGATACTACAGCAAAC
This sequence comes from Phylloscopus trochilus trochilus, assembly GCA_016584745.2. Classification (NCBI taxonomy): domain Eukaryota; kingdom Metazoa; phylum Chordata; class Aves; order Passeriformes; family Phylloscopidae; genus Phylloscopus; species Phylloscopus trochilus. The sequence continues at coordinate 13,360,757 of WQNJ02000041.1, forward strand.
ACTTGGGCATTTAACTTGAAAAAATGTTTTTCTTTTAATTCAGAATGCTAGAATTCCTAACTGGAGATCATCAGATAATAGGAAACTTTGCTAAGGGTTCAGTTATACTGTGCCCAATACAATATTGGCCCCCATTGCTCAAGTGAAGATGTGAAAGAATAAATAGGAATGTTTAGAGCAAGTAGCTGATAAACTTGAAGAAAAACCAACCTTTTTTTTTTTTCTTTTTGAGTGTGACAAAATGTTCATTTTTATTGAAATTGGTGTCTAATAAATTCTTACACAGAAGGATGTACAGCATGAGTCGTAGACTGCATGCTTGAAATAAAGCAACCACTAATTAATTTTTTGAGTTTTCCTTTATAAAGCATTTCTAAAGGGCTATGCAGAACTCTTCTTTGGATGTAAACTTGGGAATTTCATCAGCCATTGGGGATGATCCCACCATGCCTCGGGAAAGAGCATTTGGAGAAAGATTTAGTTAACAAGGAACGTTGTTTTGTGGTTTAAATCTCCAGTACTGTAACCTGTAGTGGCTTTGGTATCTGAGTGAAATCCTGCTGGAACCTCACACATCCAGGAGTTTGCCACGTCTGAGTGGCTGGATTGGAACAGCACCCTTTGCTCTTTTTATTTTAATCATCATGGCCATTAACAACAAGACAGATTCTTAAGCAAAAATTGATAAAATGTCTATATGCACATATGCTAGCAAAATATTTGTCTGGATTTCTTGCAAAAAAAGGAAAAACAAAAGCACTAATAGCAATATTTCTGTTGCAGGGGATTTATTACTTCTGTAGCCAGACTTCTGTTTTCCATGGATAAATGTAACAGTCTGTTTATGTCTGAACATTAAGCATTCTTCAGAGCTACCCAGAGCATTAGCTGCTTCCTTTAACATATCATATTTGGTATCAAACTAATGATTGGTGTGTTTTTGGGGAATTATTATTCACAGCAGCCTGTCAGGTTTTCCTGTTATCCTTCCTATTGGGAATGTGTTAGAGCCTGCCTACAACTGCAGAAATATCACTTTCTTCGGCTGTTATTTGATGATACAATAACTCTAATTGTAGTAGTAACTCCAGTAGACATTATCAAATGGTGATTAAGAGATATTCCTTAATAATCTGATGTATAAACTTTCTCTGCCAGTTCAAGTTTGTCTTGAAAAAAACCCCTAAACAACCAAAAAACGTATTAGGCCAGGAGCCATATCGGGTGGCATCTGTTCTCCAGCATTTGGCATGAACCTGGATGAGGAGTACCAAGCTAGCACAAACATGTGGAGTGGAATAATGATTTGTCAGAAACACAACCAGGTTAGCACTGTTGGGCACTGATTAGCCTGCAGATCTGATGTTGGTGAGAGTGGAATTCCATCTCCTTTTAATGGGTTTTAGTTGTAAATTTTACCCCAGGTCTGAAGCGTGTGAATGGTCCTCAAGGGACAGAGGTGCTGGGGTGAGACCTGCCCTGTCTGCTTTGGGGCAGGCACAGACACACAGACACACTTCTGCCAGGTTGGGAGCAAAGCCAGAGCTGGTGTTGTCTCTGGGATAAGAAACCTTGTTTCCTTTGGAAAAAAAAAAAAAAAAAAAAAAAAAGTAGCTTCCAGATGAATTTTTGTGTGATTCCTGGCATGGAATGAGTGGGTCAGTTTGTCTGAAGCACAGACATGTGTCTTGTCTGCTCCTGACCTGTTACTAAGTAAATCTCAAAGCCAGCATCTCTATAGGCAGTTGACTTTTATGGCTGATGTATGTTATGCCTGATAAATTTTGGGACTTTAGGGACTTTCTGTAGCAGCATTAAAAATTACCTGGAATATCTGGATGATGTGCTGATTCTAACTGAGCCAATGGTGTTACAAACCACAAAGGCCCATCCTCTGGGAAGGGAAATAAAACCTGGGAAGAGGTCTGCTGAAATGGGCTTTCTTTTGAGCAGGGAATATTGATCCTGCTGTGGTCCCATGAGCAATTTGGGCATCGTCAATAAGGTCCCACGCTCATCCTTTTTTTACCTCTCTTGGGGTGTTTTATTTTTTTAGTTAATCCTGGTTTCAGCAGTGAGGAATACGCTTCACATGTTCTGTGCCTGCTCCAGGGTGCAAAACAGAATTAGAGGCAAATGGGAGACATTTCCTTTAAAAGCATAATTGGATCTAAAACAGCAGTGTGGGTGCATCATACTTTGCCATGGAATTCCACAGAATGTTTTGAGGAAGACCTGGAATGTTTCTAAGGGCAAGGGGGAAAAAAAGGGGCCTTAAGGATCTCATCAAAATTTTAGAATGGGTTTGGGACATAAAGCTCTAAATATTTTAAGATATTTTTAATAGTCCCTATAAAATTTAGGTTACAAATCTAAGACTGTTAGGAATTACATGTTAACTTCTACTTATTTTTCTCTCAGTTTTATGTGCCTCTTCAGTGATTTTAATTTCTGCATATAAAATGAAGAGCAATATTAAAGTGCCCAAAATAAGTAGTTGATTTCTTGTGGAAATAGTGAGTTTGGGGGGAATTAGCCAGCATTGATGAAGTAATTTTTTTAGGGTGTGGGGTACATGGGTCCATTGTCATGGACAATTCACTTGAGGGTTGGCAGTGTAAGCCTGGTGTTAATTCAGAGTGTGTCAAAGGCAAATAATTATTGTATCCTCTTCTACTGTATTTTCTTTTTAGCATGACATTTTGCTTTGGGTTGGAAGGAAGGTGGTTTGGTGTTGCTCGTTCTTCTCACATTTCTTGTGTCGCTTGGCTGTGGGACGTTTGTCCCCAGGCTCTGCCTGAGCCGCAGGGCCTGGGACAGGAGAAACACAGAAAACACCTTCCAGAAAATGTAAATGGGCGCTGAAAACATGCACAAAGCAGCATTTTTGGTAAAACACCGGGACCTTTGGCACCCTCTCCAGTTTGATGCCCCTCCTCAGGCAAACGGTGTGTTTATTGGAGCTGTTTTTGTGTTTTTCTGGTGGCCGGGGTGCCACAGCCGGTGCTGCAGTGCCACCTCCCGATAGCCGGGCAGGGCCGAAGCTTCTTGTGCAAAACACTCGGAGCAGCCCTGAGAAAATGAGGAGAAAATGAGGCTCCTTTGATTCGGCTGGGGTGAGGAACACTTTTGACAGACTAGCAAAACGTTTGGGTTTTTTTTTTTTTTTTTCTCTTCAGCTACCCAGGTACATAACAGGTGAATTGATGTGGCATTTCCACGGTTCTGCTTTGAGGGGGGAGCCCTCTTTATATAAATAATTCAGCACCTCTCTGTGTGACAAATAGCACTTTCATCAGATTTCTGTGGTTTGATCTGTCGTTTTTGGTGATGCAGCAAGATTTTGAAAATCGGTGACAGACTTATGAAACAAATACTGCCATTTGTGTGTGTGTGTACGTAATGTAAAAAAACCCTTCTTTATGGGTCTCTTTAAAGTTAATTACCTTCTCTTCTGAAGGAAAATATTGTTCCTCTTCCTACAGCATTTTTCTGTAAAAAAGTCTGAAAGAAAGATAATTTGCTCCACGTATAGCAACAAAACATAGCTGAATAAAATCAGTGTTTTTTCCTACACATGGTGGAATTGGTTTGGTAATGCATGAAATGGCTAAAAATGCCATTCATTTTACATTCTGCTCAGTAAACAAGTCCTCCTATATATTAGAGTTTGGCAGGGATGTATTGTATGGCTGGGGCTGTGGAGGGGTGGGGTAGGGTTGGTATCAATGTACCTTCCTTTACCTGTCGTGTTGCACTTACTAGAAGTCATCGTCTTGGGGCACCTTTTTTCCTTTAGAAATGAGAAGGATTTAAGCAGAATTGCAATTTTATTTTTTTCCTTAAGAAACTAAAGCCATCTCCCCCACAGCATGGCTGTGAGCTGGGTGACCACATGCCTGGGACAGGTTTGGGGATGTCCATGTGTGGTTTCAGGCAAATAAACTCCTTTTCATACCCGAGTTCATCCTTTAGCCTCTCCTCTTCTTGGGGGGTTTAACTGGCTCTTGTCTTTACAACATGATGGGATTTGGGGGAAAGTTCCATCCTGGAGGGCTGTTCCCACTGGCCAGTTTAGCTGCATTGACTGGTAAAACTCAAAGTTAGGTGATAAGAAAAGCAGTGTGGTCATTTTCTCCTGCTACCTTGGGAGTTCTTGCTAGGGAAAAATGCCCGGGGAGAATACACATAGCAGCCTTATAATGCCAATCATAACCTTATAGTTGTTACTTTCTATTGTATTCTGCACTTTCCCACTGGAGCAGCAGTGGCGAGTGGTCTGACTTTTTATTTTGAACGATGTAGGAAAACCCATTCTCTAATACTTTTTTACATCAGATCCCAGGTGAAGCTTTGTCAAATAAACAGTAGGAAAGTCGTTTTCTCAGACTCCAGTTCCATAGGAGAAGCAGTGGTGGTGGTCAGCTGGGTAAAAACCTGTGAAGGTTTGCTGATGAAAAGTACTGCACAGATAATAGGAACAGGAGGTGGCCATTATTTCATCACATGTCATGGAAGCTGATGTTTTCACTTGTTTACTTGGAGAGGTCAGAGTTTTCAAACATTCAGACATTGTGAGAATGTTCTCAAAAATGTGATTTCCAGTTAGAAAAAATAGTGGCTCTTCATGTTTTAAAGACTATTGCCTTCATATTTTCAAAGTTCATAATCAAAAGCGTATATAGTCTGATATATTATTTGTCTTGCTAAATATTTGTTGTTGTTAAAATTAAGGAAAAAATGTGTAAATATATATACATCCCATCAATATTTTTGAAGCACTGACTGAAAGCCTACAGAAATGTTACAAAAAATGCACTATTTAAAGGTTATTTCTAATGTCAAGAATTCCTTTTGCAAAGCCGAAAGGTATGGCTGAGATGTTTTCTAATCTTTAGTGAGATTAGCTGGGCTTGCTTTGAACAGACACCATGTTGTAGCTCATATTGTTCTGTGCCTCACACTGTTCTGTACCCTTTCACTATAGCAGGAGTATCTGAAAACTGAAGTAGATTAGAATGTAAAAGTGAGAACCTGCCTGGATGCCAAGGTGAAACCAAGTTCTTGGTCTTTGTTAAGCAGGCGGAGAGAGACCCATGTTATAAAAAATGTGTTCCATAGCAGTAATGTAGATTGGATGAAACTTACTTGATTATTTTTTAAAACCTGTGAAATGAGGCCTTTTTTAGTACTGGCATTAAACAGCAGAGTTCCCCAGTCTATACCAACTTGCATCATATGAGAATCCAGCCCTTCAATATTTAATTTACTGACCTTTATTTTGTGGTGAGACAAATGACTTTTTAATGACTCCAATAGACTTATTTGCATTATAAAATAAAGCCATTGACTATGCTGCCAGGGAGCTACTTACTTTGCATTTGTTGGGAAATACCTATTAGGTACTAAAAATATTTAATTGACCTATTTTTTTTTTATTTGCAGGGTTGTGTCCTTTGTTGTGACCTCATGGTTTAACTGGGAATAAAGATGAGTATAAGCAGTGATGAGGTTAACTTCCTGGTATATAGATACTTGCAAGAGTCAGGTGAGTTTTTACAATTCAGGTTATTAAACAATGCATAATTTATTTGATCTTCATCTGCAACTGGCTTTAGCAAACACAGGCTCATTTAATTATTTTGCCAGTAGGCATGTGCTTCTGTCTGAACTGTTTCTTGGTGTTTCTTCTCAACAAGAGAATGAATTCCTGCCAAGTTACCTTCTGTAACTTAATCAGATTTAGTCATTTGGAGTCTTCAGATGGCAGTCAACCAGCCAAGGATTCACTCCATTGCTAAAATGCATTTTCCTGGAGATCACTTCTCTGCAGGGTGATGATGGCACTTTGTACCATTTTCTTCAGGGCTGCTTGAGGAAGAAAATAGAATGATCAGTAAAATGCTATTTTTTCCTGTTTTCTTGGAGTGATGGTGCTCCTGCCAGCTGGTCTTGTGTAGCCAAATTCCTTGCCTGAACATGACTGTGGGAGGGCAGATGTAGCTGTGTTTCAAAGGAAGAAGTGACAACTGTGACTATGACTTGTGTCACTTGACTCTAAGTAGAGATGGACAGATTTTTTACAGGAATAACTGTTGGGGTTCCCAAAAGCCTCCATCCCTGCAGGACCTGTTTTTTTGGAGGCTCTTCCCCTTTCTGGGTAGCCAGAGTCTCCTGCCTTTTAGGAGAAAGACCAAAGACACTTGAATATTGTCAGACTTGAAAAGAATCCTTTTTCCTGTCATATCCCTCCACGCTGACTGTGTGCACAAGAATGCAGCAGTGCTCCCTTATTTTTAAAGCTTCCCCAACCCAGTGGGATCAGCAGTTTGAGTCTGTGTTGCATGTTTGGGTTTCTAGATGCAGCCATATGGCTGCAGGGAGTTTTGTGGTGGTGGTTATTCGTGAAGCTCTGTAAGAGACAACATCATCTTTTACTCACAACTGTGATATTGATTGCTTAACACAGCCTACATTTAGAATGGGAAGATCTGACTGGAAGTCAGGGCATGCCCCAGTAAATGAACAAGTGATGATTGTCAGCTGGCAGGAGGGAATATGATCTCAGCAATACATAAAAGAAGTCTGCATATTAAAGCAAAAATAAACTCTAGTCTTAAGATAACAGTGTAAGAGATCAGCTTTAATGTATATAGATACAGATATATAAGAAAATATACACGTATTGTACCTTGCTCTTTCAACGTTTATTGATTCATAGTTTTTGTTTAGTGATTGCTGATGGGTGGCTTCAGGCTTGTTGAAAATGCATTTGACTGATGCAACATATGTCCACTGCTCATGGACTTCCCAAACTAAGGCAGAGAAGCACCAGAAGCATTGGTGGATGGCAGACCTCTACAGTTTCTGCTTGTCAAAAGAAAGAGAAACCTCATTTTTCTGCCTGAATTTACTGAAAACTACTACACGTTCTTACTCCAGTTCCAGATTGCTTTTGTCATAGAAGCCAAGCTTACAAAATTGCTTTGTTTTCATTTGAAAGTTTGCAGGCAGCTTCTTGCTTACCTGACAGGGAAGAAGGAAAAAAAAAAATAAAGTGGTTTAAGAAAAGAGACGCTGTGACAATAAAGTTAATTTGCGGAAACAACTATATTTTCTCTAGCTTCAATTCACTTTTTCAGGGTGATCAAATAAATAGCAAGCAGCTGCCATTGCTGCACCATAACATGTTTGCCACTTCTTAATCAGTGCACAGTAGCTGATTGTGGCTCTAAATGCCAGAGCATATACAATTATGGCAGCACTGTACCATGAGCTGAATTCTGTTCACATGCAGATCCAAAAGAGCAAGTGAGCCTTGTGTCTTGGATATATTTATTTTATTAAATACTACATATAATACAATACTTACACTTAGTTTGGGGATATATAAATGCTTAAATGCTATAGGGAATTGTATATTTTATGTTGACTTGTGCACAAATGTTTTGCCATTGATAACTGTAATTAATAATTGTTGTGTTTATATAGGAACGTTGCTTTTCTCTTTTTGTACACTTAAACTATGAGGGAATTGAGGTATTGTAACAAGGTTTTGGTAGTTCAGAAGCATGCTGTAGCATTGTACTTTGTATGATTTGCTCAGGTTTTAAACAGAAGGTCCTACCATGGTACAGCAAGTAGTGTTGTCTGTCTGTAAATCAATTCTGATGTCTTTGCCTTGTCTTTAGGGTTTTCCCATTCAGCATTTACCTTTGGTATAGAGAGCCATATCAGCCAGTCTAATATAAATGGTGCTCTGGTGCCACCAGCTGCTTTGATTTCCATCATCCAGAAAGGTCTGCAGTATGTAGAGGCAGAAGTCAGTATTAATGAGGTAAGGAGGCTTTGCCTGCAGGAACATTGTGTCCTTGCTTACAGTAAGTTTGAATGTTAGTATTTTTTCTTAACTTTCTTGTATCCTATTTATTTACTTTTACTTCAGATTCCTTACTGCTGGTGTTCACCATGACTCCAGTGGTGGAACCAGAGTGGAGTGACATTACTGGGTGGGGGTTCTGCCCAGTGCAGCCACACAACACCAGGCATGGTGTTCTGGCTCATTGCTTAAAGGTCCGTTGTCTGTAGAGTTTTTACCCTACTCTAATGTTGTAGTGCATCCAGACAAGTGCAATAGGATAATAATTGAGACCAGTAATCTCTTCATTTTTTGGTTTCGTAGACTGGCACTAGGGAGGTGGGAGAGCACTGTGCAGCTCTTGTTTGGGCTCTTGTGTCATCAAAGAGAAGTAATGTGAGCCCAAAGGCAAGGTCTCCAAAGAGAGAGGGGGTTTGACTTTGTGGCAGGAAGGCTGAAGCTATATGCCAGTTTGCCTTTTGCCTCTGCTGGCTAATTCATCTTGAGCAGGATCTGTTAAATTTGATGTTTAAATGGTTATTCCAGCAGTACAGGAAGCTATGTATCTTCCTGCCTGGTGGTGCAGACACTCTCCCTCCATTTCCATTCTCATTTGTGCCTGGAAGGTGAGAAGCCTTTGTGTGTGTCAGATTACAGAAGGGAACTTTTTTTTTTCCATTAATTCTGCACACTTTCCAGTCTCCCTTATGTCTGCTGTTTGTGTGGTTTTCACAGTCCTAGTGAAGCAAATCCTTTCCCTTAGGAAGCCTCAGAAAAATAAAGCAAGTGATAGGAATAGAAGAAGAAAACCCTATATTTATTGCAAGGAATCCTTCTAGTCCCTAAAAATAGATCCTTACAAAGCCCTAGCATATGTATAAGAGTATTTTTAACTGGGTCTTGTCCATTTCAGGATAAAATTCTTCCTTGTTGTTTGAAAGCATGCCAGCACTGTTTAAAAAAAGGAAGAAAACTAGTCAACTCCCTAGATAATATGTTTATGGAAAGTATTAGTCTAATAAGACTATAACTTCACAAGTCAGTGACCCGAGTTGCAATGTTTGCGGCTCTCTCTTCAAACAAACCATTAGATTTTGCTGCAGCCACTCATGTTTGAAATCATATTCATAGATAGCTTTACAGAATTTTTTGCTTTAGCAGACAATTCAGCAAACTCGAATCAAGTAACTTTTGATTCCACAGGCTCTCCCAGAGGCCTGCAGTGGGGTTTTTTTGCATATTTATGGTGGCCACTTAACTTTAGACTAAAATTCCAGTCCTGACCACAACAATGATGAGATACCACTTCCAGCACCATATGTAAACCGCTTTATTACACTAAATCAAAATGTTTTCTTTAGTTTTGCTTGGAATCTTTGCCCGTAATGTTAATTTGTACTTGGTGTTATCTTTTTTTTTTTTTTTTTTTTTTCCTTTTCTCCCTGTGCTGTAATTTAGGATGGTACCTTGTTTGATGGTAGGCCGATAGAGTCTCTCTCACTGATAGATGCAGTGATGCCTGATGTGGTACAGACAAGACAACAGGCCTACAGAGACAAACTTGCACAACAGCAGGCAGCAGCTGCTGCAGCTGCAGCCGCCACCAACCAACAGGGATCAGCGAAAAATGGAGAAAATACTGCAAATGGAGAGGAGAATGGAGCACACACTATAGCAAGTAAGTTGAGATAGAAATGGCTTTAAGCTGGGTTAGCATTTCTTAGTTGTTTATCATAGGATGAGCTTGGAGACAATGAGGTAAAAATGTTAGAGTTTGGAGTAACCCTTCAGCTTGCAGAGTGTTCCTTCATCACGGGTGATACCTGAATAGATCATGTCTCACCTTTGGCTGTCCCCAGTTTTGATATCTGGGGTTGCAGGTGTCAAAGGTTCTGAATTCATTAATTCACAAAATTCCCTTGACCAGTCTCACTTCCAGTACTGCTTTCTTTCCATCATCTGAAGGTTTTTCACAGGGCCCTTGCATAGAAAGGAAAAAAAAAATTGAGACATTCCTGTACAAGGAGTGAGGAGAGGAGTCTGCCAGTCCATGGCTGATTAAAACTGAGTATTGCTTGTGAAGCTCTGCAAACTCCAGCAGATTCTGTAAATCCTGTGGATCCAAGAGCTGTACCTGGCTCTTCTTGGGATGTTGATGTCAGGGGTTGCTGGGACAAGCCCCGTGTCCCCTTGTCTCTTTTATCAATATCAGTTTTCACAACTTGTTGTTCCGAATTGCTCGATGCAACTGCTCACAGGTTTGCTTTATTCATGAATCCCATTTCAGTTGTGATTGGTGAAATAAATGAGTTCTGTTTGTCATCACTGGTCAAACATACCTTACAATGAGGCTTAGTATGGAAAAGGGTCAGGCGTGAAACTGTGATTTTGAAAATACTCTTCTGGAAGTCTGAATTGCATGTTTAAGTGTGGGAGTTACAGTTCTTTCTGTAAAAACACCTGAAGAAATGACATTTTTGAGAGAGCATTAATATTGAGCCATGTTTTACAGCCTGATTTTACTAGGTTTTTTCATTAGCATATATGATAAAAAGCTAGAAATACATTCTTTGGCTGAAGCAAATGAAATCTCCACTTTGATGCTTTCATTTAAAAATCTCAAAGGAGTATTTACTTGGTAACTGTGAACTGGAGAGAGGAAGGGTAGACCTCGGATCTCAGCCCTGTTAAATGTGATCTACCAGCAACCCCTGCTGGCTGTACAGCACTTCAGACTGGCATCGATCCTCTGACTGAAGCAATCCTTTGCATGGTGCTCTTTCTGAAAAAAATACTCATGTTTTAATAGCCTTTTTTATTTTCTCACATGCACAAGCAGTGACAGAAACCCTTAATGCTAAATTAAGCAATAGCTGTGAAATGATTCCTTTAACCGCAGCGAATAAATATGGAACAGGTGAACTGTGCAGCATTTCTTATATTCTGCATTTGCACTCATCCTGAATTTATTTTTCATAATAGAAAATGATTGATGGAGGATGCCAAGAAAACTGTTTTGTCAGTTGAATTACCCCCCAGTATGTTCTACAGAACAATATGGTTTCAACCTCACTTCCATGCAGAAAGTTACACTGCCATAATTCCACTGTAATTGCTGATGAAGTTTGAGAAGCTTGGTTATGTTTGCTCTATCACCAAATGTGATTATATTCATTAAAGTCATTTTGAAAGTGGAGTGTTGGAGATGTAGATTTAAAACCTGTTTGACTGCAATTGTTGAAAAGAGAGATTTTTGAAAATGAATGTGTTACAAATGTATTCTTACAGCACAAGCTAGACTAGTAACATATTGTACTATGCAGTATTGGGCCTGAAAAACAGAGTACTTGTAACAGCATTCATTTTTTAGCATAGCAAAAAATTAACTTTTGGCCCTAATTCTGAAGCTCCAAAATTAAATCCATTTGGATGTGAAGTTTTACAGGGGCGAAGAGCTTTCTCACATTTTTGAAACTCCCCATCTGTTTATAGTGCTTCATTAATTGGAACTGAAAAATAAAAGAGCATGACAGCTCTATCAGATTTTTCAATCACATAAATTGTGAATTCTTGCACTCATGGCAGAAGAATCTGAACCATACAGGAGCTGCAACGTCCCAAAATACTAAAATCCACCTCTCTGTACTGTTGTTTCCCATAATGCAGATAATCACACGGATATGATGGAAGTAGATGGAGATGTGGAAATCCCTCCCAACAAGGCAGTGGTGCTGCGTGGCCACGAATCCGAAGTGTTCATCTGTGCCTGGAATCCCGTTAGTGACCTTCTGGCCTCAGGGTACGTGCCCTGCCCACCTCTGTGTGGGGGGTGTCTGTGCTGGGGCTCAGCAGGCTCAGGGAACACCCACCCCAAACAGCAAGTGCCACAGGGCTGTTTGGAAAGTAGTGCTGGTAAATGGAGAAGAAGAATAATAACAGCAACAGCAATAATGATAATGATGCATGGGAAGGGCAGAATGGTCAGAGAACACCTGCCCCAAACATCAAATGCCACAGTGTTTGTTCTTTAGAGAATAGTGAATTTGAATTCAATCTTATTATTATTATATTATTAACTATTAATAAACAAATAATTTATAATTAATATAGCATACTATCATAGTGTGTAAATATATAATCACGATGTATAATTATTGTAATATATAATCAATATATATTATACATATCACATACATATTGTGCAGCACATATTATATATTGCTCTATTATATATTCTCCATAATATAGTCTATATTAGATATTCCATATTGCATACTATGTATGTAATATGTATAAAACTATATATAGTGTTTTATATAACTATATATAAGTATAATATATATTATCTGTTATTTTGCATACCATATATTATAATGCCGTATATGGTTAGTATATTGTATGTTACTGGTATGTGGTATGTTGCATATTATATAGTATTATAATTGTATGTAATTAATATGTTATGTTATATTATATTATGTTATATTGTTATATTATGCTATATTATATTATATTAGTATTATTATATATTTATTTATTGTATCTATATATTATAATATATGCACACATAGATATACATATATAATATATATTTTATAGAAATATGTTATATATATTTATATATTATATAATATATAATATATATTTTTATATAATTCTATATATAATATATAATCATTATATTATTTTATATTATACATATATATCTATGTACTTGTAATTGTCATTACAATGATGCCACGCTGACATACCCATGGAATAAATGGAGCTGCCCACGTGTAAACAGCAGGGTTTCTGTCCCCACTTGGGTGCCCTGCAGGTCTGGTGATTCGACAGCACGGATCTGGAACCTGAGCGAGAACAGCACGAGCGGCTCCACGCAGCTGGTGCTGCGGCACTGCATCCGGGAAGGGGGGCAGGACGTGCCCAGCAACAAGGACGTCACCTCGCTGGACTGGAACGTAAGTGCCCGTGGTGGCAGCGCTCCCACAGCTCCCAGGAGAACCCTGCTGGCAGCATCTCAGGGTCAGAGTTTCAGTGGCAGCAGCCGTGTCCCCTGTGGTGGCACCTGAAGTGTGTCTCTGTCTGGAGCAGTGTTGTCACTTCCTCTGTTGTAGCCCAGGAGCTTGTTTCTGATCGGTTGCAATGGGTGAAACAAATGTTGTAAATCCTGTGCAGATCTGCTCTACCTCAAACTTGCTTTAGCTCTGACTTAAGCAGTGAAAATAAATAAATAAATAAATCACCTTTTTGCTGGCAGAGTGAAGGTACACTTCTAGCAACTGGGTCCTATGATGGCTTTGCAAGGATATGGACTAAAGATGGTAAGCAAAACACTTTTTAATTTGTGATATATTTTCCTGTATTGTGGCTCACGGCATAGTTTTTTTTTATTTTTTTAATGTATTCATATCAATATAAATTTTCAGGTAATCTTGCCAGCACCTTAGGGCAACATAAAGGTCCTATATTTGCGTTAAAATGGAACAAGAAAGGAAACTTCATTTTAAGTGCAGGAGTGGACAAGGTGAGATAATCTTCGGTAAAATTAAAATTCTTTCCTTCACCATTGTAATCTAACTGTAAGCAAAATAGCAAAACTATGCAAAGTAAGTAAATGAAACTAAAGGCATGGGATGTAATTATGTGCTTACAAAGATCTTGTTATGCTTAGCTGTGTTTCCTTGGGTTTTATAGTAGTTTATTGAGATACTTTAATTTCCTGGATTTCAGTGTCTGTGCATCTCTTCCCTTTTAGGTTAGTCTGAGTTGGAAAGTAAGTGTATTGAAACCAGAAACATGAAACCTTTGTAAAACCAAACCATCTAAATTCAGTGAAGCACTTCATGCAAAGCCTCAGGAAAAAAAAAATTGTACTAGAGGGATAGGTTCAGGCTGAGTTGAATATCAGTTCAAACCTGAGAATGATTATAAAGATGAGAGTTGGAACGTAAGGAAAATTGATATATATGACTGGGAAGCTGCCAGTTGTGTAATGCCATGGAGCTCGGTGTTTGACTGTGTCTTATTTCACTAAACAAATTCAGGTTTACAAGGTCTTTCAGTTCAGAGCTGCTATTAGTGTGAGAGGTTTTATGTATGAATGGTAAGAAGGGCATAGAGTGATGGGAAATGTACTTAAACTGAATTCAGAGAATCAAATAGACTATTGCAAGAGTAAGGAGAGTTGATTTTTTTCCTTTGTAACTGATTCAAGGTGCAGAAGTTAGCACAGGTTTTCTCTGAGAGTGGCAAACTGCAACCTCAGTACAACCACTTAAAACTGGCAGTGTCACTGTCAATTAGTAAACTTTCTCCTTTATATTTTTTTTTCCCCTGCATGCATTTACTTGGTTTGCTTTATTAGCCAGCTGTATAAATGCTTGTGCTGGCACTAAGAAAGGAAAATTTAATGTCTCAAAGCATGGAAAGGATGTGTTTATACTTTTGGCACCTGTGATGGTTATGCCAGTTTTTAAATATTTTTGGAGGTGCAGCTTTCATTTGCAGGGAAATAATAAAGGAAAAAATAGAAACCTAATTTCAGTCAATAAAGCTTCTTAGACAAACTGAGATTATGCTTTGAAAAATATTCTGCTTCAGCAGCGAGAATGACCCAATCTTAGACACCTTTTCCATAACTGATGTATGTGGTCAGTTCATGCTTCCATTGAATTTGGTGTCAAAATTGTCATTGAGCATTGAGGTAGGGCAGGGATGTTGGCATATAATATTCTGATGATAAGATACTAATTTTATCATGTGAGATTACTTTAACCAGAAGGTTATGAAAGCATTGGCAGAGAACAACATAGAAGGAAATTGCACCCTTAAATTTTTCAGTGTGTGACTAATTGTTAATAACATCTCCTTAGGAACAAGTGAGTAGCTGATACTACAATTTGAATATACAAGTATTTGAAATTAAAATAGGTGTGTGGAATGGATTACAAGAATATAAATAGGACTAAAGGGATAAAATTGTTTAAAAGCCCACAAATTCTTTCTTCCCTCTAGACCCCAAAATGTTGTGTCTAAACACCTTTCTAATGCAATCTGAAATTTCCTAGTGTTTTCTGTACATCTGCTACTATTTCTTTTAGTACTGGATCAAACTGTAGAAATGTATAATCAAGAGCAGGTTTGGGTGATGGTGAGCAGGGTAGGGATTCTCATACTTGTGAGTGGTGGTAGTTGTGGGGAAATGAGCAATTTGTACAAGTTTGTTTATTGTTTATTTATCTGTTTAACACAGACCACAATTATTTGGGATGCCCACACTGGCGAAGCCAAGCAGCAGTTTCCTTTTCATTCTGGTAAGTCTTGATTTCATCACTCAGCTTTGTCATCTGAAAAGACAAAAAGATATTATTTTTTAAAATAAATTCAAAAAGCTGATGTTCATGGTGCTTATTTGCTTAATTTTAAAATCTTACAGGTAGTCTTTGGTTACTGAGTCCCATATTGGAATTCTGAGAATGTAAACAAAGATAGATTCGTTCTGATTTTATAACACACAGTTTTATTGCAGTTCCATGAAAGTCATAAGAGATAAATAATCCAGGTATTCCTGACTTTCTGTAGTGTGGTGGCAGACAAATCATGTGGGTGGGCCACAAGGGATTAGTGTTTATCACCTCAGGACTGCATTTGTCATCCTCCTGCTGCAGTTGTTCTGCTGTCCCCAGATTGTTTGGCCACAAAGCAGCTGAATGCTGTTCACTGGCCAGCTGGGGTGGGAGTGCAGGAGGTCAGACAAATTGCTTTGTGGGCTTCATGCTGAGCAATCCTGCCAGCATCAGCTGGAAAACAGAATGGAGAGGGTGACTGACATGTCATTGAAGGGCCTTTAAGAAATGTGTCCTGTTCCCACCCTTTATTCCACTTGTGCCAGATTTCCAGTGGCATGACAGCAGTCAGAAACATCAACTCAGCATTTACTCCAAGCAGTTCTGTCCGTGCTGTCTGCCATAAACAGCTGGCTTGATCAAATGGAACATGTTGCCCATGATTAAGCTTCAAGTTACCACACCTTACAATGCTGGAATTAAGAAAGGAAATAAATCCTTACCTTTCCCTGCCTGCCATCCCTGAGCAGGAGCTGCTGGTGGAGAGGAGCTCATGCATGATCATGTGTGAAGTGGGAACCTGCTCCTTGTGTGACTCCTGAGATTTGTTTGTAGATGCCTTAGCTACAACTTGTTGTCCTGCTGCACTGTCTTCTGTATAACTTTGGTTTCAAATATGTTCCATATTATGATGATTTATATTAAATTTGTTCCATTTTGTATAAGACTTGTTTGGGCTGCATTTCAAACTGTTCATAGTGTTTCTCTTGAGAACTGTTGTAACATTAATGATTGCTTCCTGTTGGCTTTTGCTCCAAGGTGGTCTATGCTAAATTTGCACATCAAATTCCTGCAGAATGTATACTACAGCTTGAAATATCTTTCTTTTTCTTTTAGCACCAGCATTAGATGTTGATTGGCAGAGTAACAACACATTTGCCTCTTGCAGTACAGACATGTGTATTCACGTTTGTAAACTAGGACAAGATAGGCCCATCAAAACCTTCCAGGGTCACACAGTAAGTACTGCAAAAAGGGGGTTGCTCTGTGATATTTTTATTAGTGAGAGGTTGGGGGCTCAGTAAGCTTACCAGGACCCAGCACTTGTGTAATGGTTGGTCACTGACTACAGGCAGTAGATGCACACATAGGTAGTTGGGGTTAAGGTCTTAGGGTAATCACAATCTCTGTGGTTATCAGAACAATTCTCACCCCCATGTGCAGCATGTTTTACCAGAGTGAGCTTTAGAGAAAGAAGCTTGGTAACTTCAAGACTTTTGCCACCTGGTGTACAAGAATGCATGGGAAATGTGATAAATGGATAGCAAAAAGCTGTTGTTATTGAAGGCAAAGCTATGAATAAAAATTAAGTGTTAAAATCCTGACAATTATGCAAATGCTCATAACTGCTGTCCAGCTTCATCTTTTGTAAGCTGTCATTTGCAATGGAAGGGAAGACCACAACTTACTCTCATTGTTCACTTTTAGAATGAAGTAAATGCAATCAAATGGGATCCAACTGGTAATCTGCTGGCATCCTGCTCTGATGACATGACTCTAAAGGTAATGGAAGTTCTGGGGCTGGCCCTTGTCTTTGTAGGACACTGAAATGCACTCCATTAGCCTGGACATTCTGGCAGTGTCACTGTACTTGCTGTGTTGTCCAATATTTGTTCTTTTTTAATGTAACAAGGTTAGGCAATCCTAGAAATCCTCGTTAATCAGGGCCAAGCTTTGGTCCAGAGAACTTGTTAGAGGCTGCCAGCCTGAGACTTGGAGCATGATTTATTAGGTGCTTTTAGCTGTTTACAGAATCAGGTCATTAATCATGGAGCTGTCACGCTTGATGGTTGCTTTCGGTTAAAAGAAAAAGTTGGAATGCATGTCGGGTAGCACATACAAGAATGGGTGACTTGCTCCTTTCCTGGTTTTCTTCTGCTTTCCCCTTCTTCCTAGTTAAAATCTTTGGCACATTGTTTCTTCAGAGGCTATGTGCACTCCTGGATTTTTCCTGTTCATCAGGAGTCATTCTGCAGTTTTCACTCAACACCTACACTTGTCCTCCAAATGATTCGCAGCTAGGTGCTTTCCTATAGAACAGGGGCCAACTTGTGAGTGCAGAGGACACTGCAACTTACACCTGTGACTTCAGGACACTCTAGAGATCCTTACAAACCTGCCACCAGCAGAAATGAGGCTGTTCATGCCTGACAGGCCTATGCTGCTTCCATGGTACAGATGCTTTCCATTACTTCTGTACTGCTTTACAATCACTGGGACCTTTAGCACTGTGCTTGGTAGAGTTTCAGGACACATTTCTCACATTGACAGCACTGTCCTGCTAGTAGCCCTTGGGACAGTTAATTCCATCCAGCTTACTGGTATTTAATCAGGGAATGGCTGAATGAGTAGCCACATATCCCTCCTGCTGGCACTTGGTCAGGCTCTGGCAAGGGAAATCACCTTATCTAAATACAAACACATAAGCATTAAGCCTCCAGTCTAAAGCTGGATGTCTAGACATCTGCAGTCAGCACTGTCTAGCACTGCTGAAGAGCAAGTTATCCTTTCCTAAGTTAAGTGTCTTAAGTCAAGTGTGATGAGGAAACCCCTGAGAGCATCAGTTGTTCTCCATTGGCAGTGAATGGAGTCAAACCAGCCAGCTTTAGCAGGTATTTAATACTTAAACAGCTGAAACTCCAGGATGATGAATTCCAGGCTGGAGCTGGGGCTGTTGCTGCTGCCACTCTGTGAGTAGAGGTGACAACTGGGAATGTGTCAGCATTTATGGGATTCAGGCAATTAACTTCTTGGTGGCTGTTTCGAATGGAGCCCAGGTTGGAAAGAATGTTACTGTTTTGTTCAGGGTTACCTCAAACACCAAGTGAGGGAAGATAAGTCTGAACATCACTTAACACTTGTGGATCACTTACTTTTCAATGGCAGAAGGAATAAATACCAGCTTTGGAAGCACATGGAAGGTGCCCAGTGATTTATTTACTTGGTTAGTTTCTATCTACAAATTAGTGTTCTCTAGGGCAGCTGATACAGACTCTTTGGTCTAAGCCAGTTTTGGGAAGAGAAGCTAGATTTTGATCCCACCAATTAAACTGGAAATACAATTTCAATTCTGTCTGCACATTGAAAATCAATTTCCTCTTCAGCAAAGCAGCAGTTCTGAAAAGCACCATTTATTTACACATGCACCTCAATTGCATCTTAAATACAGTTGAGTTTAAACATGCTCCTGGTAGCTTTTTCTAACAAGAAGTGAACTAAAAGCATTACTGAGACAGGTATTATTAAAAATAGCATTCAGGGGGTTATCTGCCATATCAAATTTTATATGTAAGAAAAGGTATAAAAGGCTTCCCAAATCCCTTCTGTAGAAGCAATGTAAACTCTTCATAAAATAAAGTTACTTTGTTTGTTGAGCATGATCACACAGTAGTTGGAGTCCTCTAATGACCTCTGTGAAGTCCTGAACACTGAAATCTGGCAATGCAAATACTAATAAGTCAGGAAAATGCCATAGTGATATTTTTGTCTTTGGATTTGTATGAAAACAGAACACTTCTCTACTATCCCTTTATTTCACTCAGTCTGTGTAGCAAGAAGTTCATTTAAAAATAGGACCGTGATATTTTAGCAACTCAGGCATGAACATTTACATATTGCTCTTCTCATTTCAGCATCTGCTCTCATCCCTGCACTTTTCAAGTGGTTTGCAGTTAACTCAGGCAGCTTGGTTTCTACAGGCAGCACCTTTATTACTCATTAACCTCGTTGGGGGCTTAGAACACAAAGAGTGAAAGGTCCTGGGATAAAACTTGGCATAATTACTCTGAAAACCTAGCAATCATAGCAAATGTTTTGAGTGTCCTAAAAGGTAACAGTCAGCCTGCAAATGATACAGAAGAAACATGTAAAATGTATTTTAGTACAATATTGTGCTAAATTATTTGTGTTTTCCTCTCTTTTAATCACAGATCTGGAGTATGAAACAAGACAGTTGTGTCCATGATTTACAAGCACACAACAAAGAAATTTATACTATCAAATGGAGTCCTACAGGACCAGGAACAAATAATCCAAATGCCAATCTTATGTTAGCAAGGTACTGGTTTAATCCTGGTTTTAAATTTTTGTTAAACATTATTTTTACCTCACTTTCTATAAATGTAGTTCAGAGAATGTTTTGAAGCATGTAAGATACTTTATCATATTCATAATACATGTTTGTATTAGCCACAAAAAATATGTTGAATTGAGATGTAATCAATCTGTTTTTTTCCTTGACAGTGCATCCTTTGATTCTACTGTTAGGTTATGGGATGTAGACAGAGGAATTTGTATTCATACTCTGACAAAACATCAAGAACCTGTGTACAGTGTAGCTTTCAGTCCTGATGGCAGGTACCTGGCCAGTGGCTCCTTTGATAAATGTGTACACATCTGGAATACACAGGTATTGCACTTCTCTGTGTTGAGAAGTTTGTGGTCTTTTCCATCCTTCCAACCTTTCTTTATCCATCATACTTCAGCCACAAAGAGCTTTGTCATTCCTAACGCATTGGTTTTCTCTTTGTTCGGAGATTATTTCTTTTAATGCCTGTACATTTAATTTCTCACTTTGAATGCTTGCACTATGATGAAGTAATGCTTGTCTTTACATTGTCTTAGCAAAAAACCTGAAAAGACAAAAAAAAAAAAAAAAGGGCAAACCAAAAAGACCCAACCAAAACTCACCAACAAACTCACCAACTCACCCCGCATTGAACAAAGTTTCTCCAAGAACATATTTCATTCAAGAATAGTCTGTGTTAACTCTGAACTTTAAATTCCTGATAAAACAGGGACTTTTGTGAAAAATGGCAACTGGGTGTAGACATACTAATCTGCTTGGCTGTTTCATTGGATTTCACTGACAATCAAGAGAATGCGAAGTGAGGGAACATAATGATGACTAAGTATTTCTATGAAACTTTCTCAAAAAGGGCACTATTACTTGTTTTGTATTTCTGGAAAAAAACCAGGGCTTGTTATGTTTGAAAGTCTAAAGACCTTGTCAGGCATGATGCAATCTCTGGCTACTGGGCATTGGGCATTAATTTCTGAAAAGCTCATTTGAGTAATTGGAAGCAATCATGACCATCCCCAGTTTTGCCTGTCAAACACTGGAGCTCAAGGTTGTGCCACATTCTTTGACAGAATCAGACTGTCCACAAATCTCTTCTGGACCACTTCCCTGTGAGAATTTCAGCTTTTAAAAGCAGTGGGGAGCTTTCACATGTACAAATTGTGCTTGTTCACTTTGATTTTGTTGTATTAATCACTTGCCTTGTCCCTTTTTTAGACAGGTGCCCTAGTTCACAGTTATCGGGGAACAGGAGGGATTTTTGAGGTTTGCTGGAATGCAGCAGGAGACAAAGTTGGAGCAAGTGCTTCAGATGGTTCAGTAAGTGTTGCTTGACTTGGTTGGTTTTCTAATAACAAACATCTTCTGGAAATCTTTTAACCAACAAGGGAGACAAAATTTCCTTCTCTAGCTGAAGGTTGAATACAGCCAGCTCACCTGTAGGTTTTCAACTGTAACCGTGCTGTGGTATTGTAAGGAGAGTATCTTTATTCCAGTCCAAAAACCTCAGAAGGTGGAGATATCTCCAGTTCATATATTCTGTTCTTTCTGGGGCCTACTGTGTCAGCGTGTTCAGTGTGGCTGGTTTGAAAACAAATTTGTTTTTCTTTCTCTGCCCTTTTCGAGTGAAAATGCTCAGTGTAAGTGATATTATTATAGTGTATATACAGGAATGAAATACCTTCTGCATTGCATTCAACAGCAGAACAAAGTGCAGGTTTCTAAATGCTTATAATTAAAAAGTTCCTAAAAGTGTCAGCAGCTATATATAAATATCAGTCTGCTCTACTTTGCTTAGGAAAAGCAGGGAATAAAATCATGTTTAACTAATCATGAATGCCCTCACTGTCACTTCACTGCAGGGTGTTGGAGCATCACCTCCTGGCTGCTCTGACACTGTCCTGCAGGAGGATGGGAATGGGCAGGGTCTTCATAAAGGAGCACGGTCTCCTGTGAAGACCCTGCACATTCCCACCCCATTCTCCTGCTTGCTTCTGTCTCCCCATGGTTTGCAAAGAAAGGAGAGGAGAGCCTAGGGAAAAGCAAAATGAAATAAAATAAGGCTGGTAAGGGAATTGTGTTTTGAAGTGCTGCAGCTTCCTTTAACAAATGTGAGCAAAATCAATCCTGGCAGCTTAGCAGTGCAGAGTCTTGGCTGGTGTCTTAACACAGGTGCCAAAGTATTTGCCTCCTGAATGCTCCTTGCTGGTAAGTAAGGTTGTTTTTTTAGACTTCAAGGCACAAAATAGGAAGTTCTGGATTTTAAGAAGCTTAAATTCTAGAGAAGTAATTTTGATTAGTCCTTATATCATTTTAGTCTTGTAAGTATAGGCAATATCATAAAAGGACAAAAGCTCTAGGCATATCCTGAGTAGAAATTATTCCCCCCAGATGACCCCTTTTTATACTTGCTGCGTAACCTTTCCAGTCCTCCAATTAATTTAGCCCAAGAGGCTGATTGTACTTGGAATAGATTTGTTTTCATTTTAGTTTCTGATATTTAAAAAAATGTTGGGCTTAATTTGTTCTATGTTGTTTGCTAGCAAAAGCTTCTCATCCACTCTGTTTTAAATGTGCTTGGCAGCTGGTGTTACCTTGTATGTGGTTATATTTTACTAATAGGTTTCTATATCTGACAGGCCCAGAAGCACACTATTAATGGAGATTTTGGGAAGACTAAAACTGGAATTTGTACACCGTTAACTGTTTTTCTGATCTATTTTAGTGCTTGTCCACGTATTAAATTTCATTTTATATTTTTACAAATTAGATTTGAGTAAGTCCTGGGCCTCACAGTATTAAATAACAGGCAAACAGCTTACATAAGACATTGTTGCTGTTCTGATAGTAATTCTGGAGGCAGCAGTGCCCCTTAACACAGGGGCTGGCTGGGGGGGTTCATTAAGGGCTCAGCTGGTCGTTTCGATATTACGTAATTACTGTTGATAGATAAAAGGTTAGGCTCACACAATCCATGCTGCAGGTTCTGCCCTGCTCCTTCACCCAGAGCAGTAAAAACCAGGTGGTGCTGTGCAGCTGCTGTTACCTGTGTGTCTCTCTCTCTCTTTGCAGGTTTGTGTATTAGACCTCCGGAAATAGCGCTCTTAGTTGGAAGCCATGGACCGACTATGAATGTGTACATAGCCAAAATGACTGTCCCTGACCCATGTACTGCTAGAGTCCCAATCGAACCATGGCCAGTCCACTACAGCCAAATGTAAAAGAAATATATACATATACTGTATATAAAAAAAAAAAAAAAAAGAAAAAAAAAAAAGGAGGAAAAAAAAAAATAAAAAAGAGGAGAAAAAAAAAATAATTTACACCCTGAAGAGGATGACAGAGTTTTGTCACAGCTTGTGAATCCTGTTCACCAAGTGCTGGAATCTGCTGTGCCCCAAAATAACGTTGAAAGGTTTTGGATATGAAAAACAGAAGAGAGCAAGAGAGAGAGAGAAATATACCATATACAAGAGCAGACCCATATACATACCAAAATCAGAAGATACTAATGGCAGCCTTCATTACCCCTTCCCCCATGAAATCCATTCTCACGTGGATTTGTGGGGTATTTTTGTTTTCCTTCTCAGTAGTTGAGCAGTTTGTGTGTACAGAGAAAATGGACTTACAGAAATCTGCAGCAGTAGTTTTTTTTTCTTTGCTTTTAATCATTGGGTTTTCTGTTTTGTTTTGGTTAAGTTTACGGATGCATGAAGTAAGGGAGTGATTTAGTTTCTTGTTTATATTTTTTCACCTTGGAGAAAAAAAAAAAAAAAGGTGTTTCTTTGAAACATGTTTTGATGCATTCTTTGAAGAGGTAGTTTGAACCTGATAATGCTTGGTACATTTTGTGGCTCCCAGAGCACAATTTTGTGAACAGAGAGAGGGTGGCAAAGGGATTAGGGAGAGAGAAGAAAAAAAAAAAAAATCCTTCTTTGCAGAGTGATATTTCATGTCCTTCTCATCTACAAAGTCGGATGGAAATGGTTATAATGCTATGTTTGATTTTTCTGGTGACATGGCTGAAATGCAGTAATTTCTTATTTGGGACATAATTCTGCCAAACTTAAGAACAGAAGGGCACAAAAACACAGGAAAAATAAAAAAAAAACAAACAAGGATGCAAAAAAAAAGAGAAAAAAATAAGGAGGCAAAACGCATCTTCTGTTGCTTTAAGACCATAGCTAAAATATGGTTAAATTGTGCACTATTGTGAAAAAGAGCAAAATATAGCTGGGGGATTTTGTTTAAGAGGTTAAGATCTTTCTGGACAAGGGTTCACGCCACAGCTTCTTTGAGAGTTGCCCATCATTATTTGTAGGAGCTTAGATGTATAATTGTAACCAAACTCCAGTATTAAAAGTATTTCATGTAATTTTTCTTTATTAAAATAAAATCTTTGGCATATATTTGATAACACTGCCATTAAGAGGCAAAATGTTTACTACCTTAGATTTAAAAAAAAAAAAATCTTAAACAGAGGACTTGCTTCAAGTTTATTTTAATAGCAGTGATTCAGCTTATTTAAAAGATGAATACTTGCACTAATTCCCCTGCTGCTCTGGTCCTGCAGTTTATTGTATCTTGTGACTACATTTTTTTCCAAATATAGGGTAGATGTAAGCTGCTATTTTTTTAATAATCACTACTATATAGTGTCTTTTACTCTGTTTACAATATCAAGTATTTTTCTTACAATGACAGATGTATATGGCAAACCTTTTTCTGCTCATGTGATTAAAAAGTATACTAATAGTGATTTTATTTGTAAATGATAGCATGAGGTTGTGTTTATGCGTATGTGTAGTCGAAAAGGTTGCATCATGTCTTGCATAAGATTCCAAGAGTGTAAATTTATAAAAAGAGAGGTTGTCAAATTTATGTCACAGACATTTTACTTAAGGAATGGTTTATATTACAGAGCTTTGCAAAGTTATCGGTTTTATAACACTATTTCAATCACAATTAATTTTGTGGCTTATGATTGTTAGTCTCTAACCTATTTTTTTATTCATTTGGGGTTTTTTTTTCTCCCCTTCCAAGATAAGTATAAATTCATTTAATTGAGATAATGCAGCTTTGACATTTTAACCATTGTTCTTTAGGCATCGATTTCTGCTATTTCCATGAAATAAACACGACTTGAAGCAAGTCTGAGTTTGGCTAAGGTAGGGTAGCAATTTGCCAGTGGTAAAGACAAGTCAACAATACATTGTTTATCTACACCCCAGGATTATACTGCTATCATACACAGCATTTTAAACCAACACCAAGTCATATCCATAAAGACAGTTATCCGTGGTGGTTCTGTGCCAGCTATTTTTAGGGTTTTTGGAACATATTGCAAATGTTTAGAGCAACTACCCTGTGAGTTACAATATGTAGGAAACCTAATATATTGAGTGTCTGGCACTTGAAATATTGCTTTTATTGCTGGAGGTCCATGACTGTGGCTGACCTCTGTCATTTAATGAAAAAAAAATAAAAATAAAAAAAAAATTCTGTGCAATAATTTTAAACTGTGCTCCCAGGAATAGACACAAATGTTTTGAGTATGTTTAAGCTGCATTTTTCGTTTAGCAATGCATTTGTCAATTGCACTGAATTTAAATCTGAAAGTCAGAAGTGATTCTTGATAGTACTTTTGTATTTTAATATGGACAGTTTATTCATTTTCATAAAAGTTATTGGATGATTCTTTCAGCCAATCCAAACAATTGTGGTGGAATTCCGTGACATAGCTGCAAAATCACACAGCCATGTTTTTTTTTTTTTAGGGTTATTGCCATTATTCCTCTTTTCTCAGTCATCAGCTGTTTCGGTTGTAATTCTAGTTGCTTCAGCATAGCATCACACACTCAAAAACAGAGAACACCAGAGCTTCAGCGTGTCCAGGCCAGGGCTGTCAGGCGCGGGCCCGGCAGGAACGTCGGCTCCGTCGGCTCGAGCGCTCCGGACGCGCGGGCAGAGCCCCTTGCCCCAGTGAGGGCCAGCAGTGCCCGCTGCCCCCGGGGGCCAGGCCGGCGTCCCCGAGCCCGTGTCCCCGAGCCCGGCTCCGGCCGTAGCTGTCCAGCTGTCCAGCCTCGCATGCCACAGTGCTGCTCCTGCTCCCGCGCTCCGCACTCCCGCGGCCGCCGCGCGCGCAGGCCGCGCCGGGCCCTGCCGCCCTGTCACACCAAAAAACCAGACACAGGCACCGCAGAACCGTGGCGTTAATGACTGTCTTCTTATTATACAGCACAAAGGGCCTCCTCATGTTCCAGGCTGGGGTAGACTGTCCCAAATTGCTCCTTTCAAAGGGGAGGCCAAACGGCAGCAAGGCCCTGACTTTGTGCGGCGCGTTCGTACGTGCTCGGTCTTACGGACGGAGTCATTCCTGGTTTTTTTTTTTAGCAGTTCGACACGGTACCAGGCAAATATCCAAACAGAGGATAAAAGGAAGGGGAAAAGCTGGGCTCAGAATTAACGATGGGATAAGAAATAATCTGCTCTTGAGTTTGCTGTCTTTCTGTGCGTCCATCTCGGAATCCCGTTTTTCATTTTTTGCATGACCAGATCCAGGTTTCTGTAGAGTTCGTCTTTTTTCTATTTTTACTTTACCTTTTTCTGCATTTTTAAATTGATGTAAAGATTCCCAACCAGTGGACTTTTTAGTGTAGTTAAGACAATATCTAGGTCTTCATAAAAAGCTTTTTTAGACTCTTTGTAAATGTTGATAAACTGAGTTTATTCTGGGACTACCATTGTGCAGGGTTATTTAGCATGTCTACTAGATGATTGGAAATCTTATATGAAACACTAAAAGTGCCTCTTTTTCTGGGTTGGGTGGAGGGGAGGTAGTAGTTACCAGAGTCAGAACGACATGACATTTCGAAGCATGTTTCTTGATTTCGTGACACTTTAATGCATCTTGAGAGAAAGGCCAAAGATTTCTACCGATTTTAATTGAATTTTCATTTAAAAAAAAAAAAAAAAAAGCACTCCTTTTTCCTTACACTGCTTACCTCATGCTAGGGCGTCTGATGGGGCGTTGTACCTTGGGAATGTCCTTTGTGTTTAGGGAGAGCAGTGGGTGGCACAGGGCGGCCGTGCCGGTTTGCCAGCAGGGTGACCCCAGCTTCATCCTGCTGTGGGAAGGAGATCCATTACCCCTGCAAGCTGGGGGGTTCAGCAAATACAAGGTGGTCTGGTTGTGTCTGTTCAGCAAAGAGGGGAGCCTTGGGAGCCGGTTTTTACTTCACCAGAAATCCCACTGTCTGTCAATCCATGAGGAACCCTTGCCAGGGCCAGCGCTGGAGGTGCCGGGGCCGTGCCAAGCCCCTGGTGTGGATAAAATGAGCCACATCCCCCTGGAGCCCAGGGTCCCACAGTGCCCCTGGGGTTTTGTCAGAGCAGGGCCTGCCAGATTTAGCCCAGTTCCTGTTTTTTTTTTGGCTGACGAGCAGGGTAGCTCCTCCCTTCCCAAAGCCCTGTAGAGCCATTCCCCGGTGGGATCACTTCCACCCTCTCCAGACGCCTGAAGAAAGCAGAAGCAACATTGTGGCATGTTAGAAGCAGATATGGCTTCGGGAGACAGCAGTAAATCTCCATCAAGATCCCTGACATTTTCCGTAGGGAGAGAGACATGGAGCAGTCCTCACTTCTCCCTCTAGAGAAAGCTCTGAAATACCACGAGCTGTGAAAGTGTGACTGTCTTCACTGTCAGTCTGGTGGGAGGCAGACAAACCAGGAAAATCTGCCCTTTCCAGTGGATTGCAGATTTAGTGTTAATAGTGCTTCAGATCAGTAGTTTTGAGTACATAATTCGCTTTCTCTGCCTTTAAGTTTGAAGCTTGACAATAACTTGAGGCATGTTTTCGTTTTGTTTTGTTTTTTTTTTAATTTTTAAATAATCATTCATTTTTACTTCATAATGTTTTTTGACATTTGTGGGTAAATACAAGAAAACAGTCTGCATGTTGTTGCTAGTCCAGTGTACTTTGCAATCTTGTCCTCAACAGACTGCAGTGTGCAGAACAGTAACTCTAGAATACAGAAGTAATTTTCTCTCTCTCCTGACATTGACATTGTAGTTGTAATGGTTTCATTTGGAGTTACAAATCCTTTGGGTCTAATTCTGTGAGCCTACCTATAGCACTGGATTAAAATGTCTGCATCATTTCTTCAGTTATCCAGTTAAACTACAACTGTTGTAAAAGTGTAAATCAGCCCATGACAGTTTTTTGTACTTGTTTAAAGGACTTTTATTGTTCAGTTTTCATGATTATTGTCTAAAGAAGACTGATATAGATGTTCTATACTGTCCTGGACCATGTTAATTACACTTTATGATGTATTTTGGTTCTACATCACAATGATTTGTCCCCAAGGCCCTTATATCCCTTCTAGGCACATTTTCTGTTGCAGTTTCCCTTTGCATTGTATTGCTTTGACAACTGTAATTTGAATCAGATCTGAAAGAGGTCCAGAATAAAATATATTTTGATATTACCTTGGCTGAATGTTATATACCAGTAATTTTCAACGCTTGGGATGGAAGGTTTGCAGATCATTAAGCGGGGGAAGTGACAGACTGAAACACTATTTTTAATATTTGGTTTGGCACACTTTCAACATAAGACAAGGTGCAAACAGCAGCAGGAGGTGCTGCAATGTGTGGCTGCAGGATCTTTGTGAGGACACAGCAGATCCTGTGCCGGTGACACCGTCCCTTGCCACCATGTCCTGCTGTTCCATTTAGGGGAATTGGTTTATTTCGTGTTTTACGTGCTCCACCTTCCCCTCACCCCTACGACCTGTGGAGCAGAAGCAGAGGCCAGTGGTGCTTGCAGCTGCAGCCCAGCTGTGTGGAAGATTCTGGAGGCGTGGGAGCAGCTCCTCCCTGGTGATGGACCCTCACATCGGGAGGATCTGGTGTTACAGAGCGACTCAGTTGGGCTGTGCAGAGCAAGGTGGTTTGTGTTCCTGTATTCCAGGTGTGGGACACCATTCAGATTCACATGTGAAATAGCACACTTCCATCATGCATATAATGATTTAATTCCTTTAGAATGGTTGGTCATGTTATAATCCAGGTGAGGGAATGTGGACAGTTTCTTTTCAATGTGTCTAGAGCATTATGGTGAAATTGCTGCTTTTTCCTGTAGATTGCTGATTTGCTCTATATACAAAAGCAGCAGCTTTCTCAGTAATGCTGTCAAAATTTATTCTAATATTTTGAAACTTGCTGTTGAAAAGTGTCTGTAATGAATTGAAAACAGAGGAGGGACTCTGTTTTACAAGTGTAAAACCAGTCTTGCCTTCCCTTCACCTGGAGTCTGAGTGCATTGCAGGATTTCTGCATCATCTGGATTTTGAGGCAGCAGCGTTGGAGCAGTTTCATGGTTCTGAGACAGACTCTGAATTGATATTTCATTATCAACTGATAATCATTATCCTGCTAATGCAGGAGCCACAGAGCTGTATTGTGTTATGTTCCTGCTGCTCTCACGTGGTAGTGATGGCCAGATTCATCCTGTGAAGAGGAGACAGCATTCCAGGTAGGTGCCTTATTCCACTGCTTCCCAAATCTTCCTGTTGGACTTCATTTAGAGCCTGATTCTTACAACTCTGTAGGAGCTTGTGGTCTCAGGTATTTCATAGAGTCTGTGTTCCCTATCTCACAGGGAAATGATTTAATGGAAGTTGAAGCAATATCTTTGGTTTGCTGATGTCAGCACAGGGCAGCTGTAAGGGAATAATAATTTGGGAGGAATTTATTGATGATTCTGTAGAGAATGATGATGTCCCAGTTAGTATTTTGTCCTTAAGGAAAGCTGACCCAGGAGTTCTGCAGTGCAGGGGCTTTCGTGGATATCTGACTAACTGAAAATTTGTGCCATAAAGGCTTGGTTGAAGGATTAATCAAAACAGGTTTTCTTAATAGCTGTCATGTGAAAATGTTCTGCTTCCAGATTAATTCTTCCATTATCAAGTCAAGATTTTGGACTCAAAAATTGTCAGGACATCTCAATAGAGGTTGAGTACTTTCAGCAGACTATTTTCTTTTTTTCCACAGAGTTTTTCTGACTCATTCTAGATGCTGAGTGCCCTGATTTTAACCTTGAGAGCGCTGTATTTTCAGCTTTCTGAGTTACATGTTCTTGAACATTTTTAAGAACCCACTGGACTGGTGACAGCTCGGACTGAGTGTTCTGCCTTCCCTATTAGAGAATCAAAGGGCCCAGCTCACAGTGATGCTGATGGGAAATTCCCAATTACTTCAGTGCAAGCAGACCTAGGGCAGCACTTCTGAAGAGAGATGTTGGCAGATGAAGGATTTTTTTATTCTGACATATCAAAAATCCATCCATTAAAGATCAAGTTTCCTGTGCCACTGTGCTGAAGTGCTCATACCACAAACCTGAGGCACCTTTTGCTCCTTGGGTGTTGTGTCAGCCATGGTGGAAACCATGAAATCTGCAGGCTCCATTTAGTTTAATTTGTACCTTTGTCCTTGCTTCAAGTGTTTTCTGCTGGCAAGAATATCTGAAGGTGTGGGGCCTGCCTTTAATAAATGCCAGGCAGAGGGGCACAGGTGGGGTTTAGTCATGGCTGGGGGCTCTCCAAAGCTGCACTGGCTCTCCAGAGCCTCTTTCTTGCTGCATCATTTGCAGTTCCAGTAGCCACTTGGAGCACAGTGTCTGCTTGGCTGTTGCACTTGGGCTCTCTGCTTTATAAATGTGGGAAAAGACCCTTTTTAAATGACACAATAACCATGTATTCATTATTACTTGGGAGCCACTGTAATTTTGACACATACCCCTTAATTTCTCCTAAGTGATTAGTTTTTAAAGTAGCAAATTCCCATCACAGGACAAGAGTGAAGAATTGCACTTTGTTTACTTCTTAAATAGTTACTTGAAAGTTTTGCAGTTCTTTCCCTTTCTATTGCTACAGCCCATCTGTCTTCAGTTTGCTTGAACGCTGCAGTAAAGTCAGGTGCTGATTAGGTGGATGGGAACAAACTGCTTTCCAGCAGTGAGTAATTTGAAGCCAGGAGCCAATTCCCAAGACAGAGAAGTAGGAGTTTGTATAGTTTGTTGCAATTGGGTTGTTTACCATCTCATGCTCAGATTGGTAAAACTTGCTGTGTGTGCTGAATTAAATATTCTATTATTTTATTCTATTTATTTCTGTCTAGTTCCTGCAGCTAATTCTATGGGAAAATCATTCAATAGAGTTTTCATAGGGAACAAATTATAACTTTGCCCTGTGTGGTGTTCAAGCAGGGAGTTCTCCAATACTTCTTGGAAATGTCAGCTGTACAGAGGTGTAGTTTGGTGCTGTTGTCTGGACAGTGAGTGATCTCCAATTTTGGACTTTAGGTATATGATTTCTTACCTTGAGCATTCAAGAGTGAAATACTTGCTGTCCCATTTATTTATTTATCTCCTGGCTTATTACTGTTTGCTTGGCTGGGTGGATAAATGGACTCGCTGTTTCCATCAAATGCTTTTCTAGTTGCAGGTAAATTGTGCCTCTGAATTGGGCAGTAAGAAACAATAAGGATGAGAAACCTGTGCCCATAGTGCTCTGTTAGTTTGAAATCAGCACATTGTGACTTTCTCTGCACTTGCAGCTGGATCACTTTTTACATGGATATAGGAATTCTGAGAGTTCTGTCCAGATCTTCAGCCATTTTATTCACTGTCTCTAGGAGGACCTGTAAGTGAGCAGAGTAAAGGGGAATGTTTCTGCCTTTGGAGTTCCTGTTTGAAAATAATTGGAGTCACCAAGTGATGGGGAAGGTGAGGGGAAATGTCTGAGGTTGAAGGTGTGGAAGGACCCTTGGCAGTCAAGGAGCTGCACGTGCCTTGTCCTTCTAGGCTGCTGTCCAAGGCTTTCCTGTTGAAATACTGCAATAACCTTAATGGTAAAGCACTTTCCTCTCTAATCTGAATCTTCTGTGCAATTAAAAACTTGGCATTTTGTCCACCCTGAATGTGGGGGGAGAAAAAAAACCTGTTTATTGTTCACAGCAGCCTTTTACATCTCTGAAATCTGTTGTGTCTTTTTCTTCTTTAAGCTGAACCCTCCTCAGAGTGTCTTAATCAATTCATCAACACCAGCTGCTCTGCTTGACAGACAATTTAATGAATACTGCAATAAGAATCTTGTTTATAAGAAATACAGTCTCTGAAACAAGGCAGGGAGAAACTGAAAACAAAATAAGGTTTCTGGTTTTTGCAGTTCTACTATAATAACTCTGAGAAGTAGCTCAGTAATTTATAGGTTTGATGATGTCCCAGGAAGGACCCCCCTGGTTTTTGGAAGTTTTACATAAACACCTTTTTTTTCCCCTCCTGCAACCTTTATGTTGTTCTCCCTTCCTGGTTTTCAGCTAGTAACAGGTTTTTATCCAAGGCTGCTCCAAGCAGGAATGTGGCAAAGCTTGGAATTAAACTCAAAATTTCCCCCAAAACAGGACAGAGGATCAGGCTGAGGGTTCTACCTGCACATGGCTTCCACCTGGAACCCTGCTCCCAAACCAGCACTGTGACAGGAGTGTTCCAGAAACAGAGAGAGTGGAGAAGGGCCCCTGGGAAGCAGGGACAGCTCTGAAACAAAACAGAAAAGTGAACTCAGGAAATGCTCCAGTGACATATTAAGACACTGGTAATAGTAACAAGGAAGGGAGAAATAATTTTAACTGCTCCATGTTAAATGTGCTTTCAGGCAGTAAATGCTTTTTAATATGACAAAAATGTATTTCAGACAAGGCTGCTTCTGCCTCATGAAGACCCACATATTCCTGGTTTCTGACCACTGTCTGATGAAGGACTTCTTTTAAATAGACCAAAGGATTCTAACAATATCCAAATCTGTTGTGAATAAAAAGCTTTAAACACACGATTTAGAACTGGAAAACCCCAAGCAGCTGCAGACTAAGTAGAGGCCATTGCTCAACTGAGACTGCTGCTGCCGTGGAGAGTATGGAGAAGATGCATCTCCTTTTACAGCCCTGCTTGAGAGCAGAGTTTTAAGGATCCAGCAGTCCCAGTGCTGATGGAGAGGGTAGGTGTGTGCTGTTATTTCCAGCTGCTTCCAGATCCCCAAGGACCAGTGGATGCCAGAAGAGGAGATTTTATTAGCACAGGATCTTATATCAATGGTACAGGTTCATTAATATTAAGAAATTACCATTGCTGCTGAGCAGGAAGGATGTGCTGTTTTTCCCATTAGATTTCTGCATCTCCTCTCTTTTCCAAAACTTGCAATTGCAGCTGGGATGGCTGCAGCAGTGCTTGGTTCACAGTAAGCTGTGAGATTTGGGGTTTGTTTCCTTCTCCCAGTGTTAGGGCAGGAGTTGTGCATTTGTGCAGGCTCCTAAGCAGCCTCAGTGTTGTGAGCAGGAGCATCCAGCAGAGCAGTGCAAGCTCAGGAGCTGCTGTTGTCCCAGCAGGACTCACCATGTATTGAGGGCTGTTTCCAGAAACACAAAAACCAGCTTGGTCTGGACTAACAGGGCAGGATTTTAAGTTTCAGGGCATGGGTGAGTGGCTCATTGAGGTATCCTGGCAGCTCTTCTGGCCTCCAGTGATGCTGCTTGTACAGAACTGTCCCCTGTGGGCAAGTGTGGAGGTTGGCTGAAAGGGCAATGTGGAGCTGCAGTTGCTGGTGTAAACTGAACTGAACTACAAATGGGTAACAGCAAAGTGCCTTGGAATGGGAGCAAGTGCAGTCAGTCAGACTTGAAGCATAAGTGGTGTTATTATTTCCCATTTCCTGCAAGCCAATTTACTGCACTTCCAGCCTGCCTTCCCCTCCATACAAAGCAGCAGCCAGAGGAGTCACTGAAACAAAGCTCAGATCCCAAGATTGCCTTTAATTCAGATACTTCAGCGATAGAAAAATGTGTAGTTTCAAGAGAAAGCATGTGCAAGTACCAAACCTCCCCCCAACTGCAGAGATGTGTGTCTGTTCAAACCAACCACTCTGTGCTTTAGAGGAAACAATTTACTACTTAAGTAAATAAACACAGCTGTTAAGAAGTTAAGATTAGACTGTCAGATTTGTCGTCCTCTGAGTAAATGATGGTGTGCAGGCCTTCCCTGTCTGCAGAAGGGAAGATGGAGCATGCCTCAAGGGTGGAAAAAAGGAGATTAAAAGGCAAATAAAAGAGCTGATGCATTGGGACAGTGATCCTTCCAGCTGAAGGGTGGATGGAGTGCTCTTCCAAAGGGAAATTACAGCAGGTGCAGGTCTCTGTGTGGGTGTATGGGGGATGCAGGGAAAGGTTGGGATTTCAGGGAGAGTACCAGGCTGTCAGCTTTGCAGAACAACAGGGGAACTTCCACAGGCACAGCTGGTTGTTGGAGCTGGCTGCTGTGTGCTTCCAGATCTTCCTGCTGTTCCCTAGCATCAGTTTGTCCTGCAGGAGTGCTGGCTCTTCCTCTCCTGGCTCCCTGGCACAGTCCATGGCCATTATCATCAGAACAGGAGTGAAAGTGTGATCAGCAGAGCAGTCTCCTGACCAGCAACAGCGAGGGGACATCAGCAATGCTGGGTTTTGCCTTTCTCACCCATAAATGTCCTACCCCAGGAGGGTGGAAGGCTTTCTCCCTCTTGGAATTAAAGATATTTCTATCATAAGTATTTCTAGAATTATAGATAATTCTAGATATTTTGGCTGAAATTCAGCAGCCAAATCTCTGGGAACTTCAGTACAATTTTAGTACCAAAAAAACCCCCAGCCCCTCTCTCTGTGACTTTGGTTTTCTCTGTGACTTTGGTTTTAAGCATTGGTTGCAGGTGGAACCTCAGACAGTGGTTGCAGTTTTTGCACAAAAATCCACTGCTTTTCTGTCATTTTTGGTGCTGGCCTGTTAAACTGTGCAGCACCTTTTCCTAGTGCCAATGCCATGGTTGAAATGCATGTTTTAGGTTTTGTTTCATTTATTTTTCATCAGCCCCAGAGACTTTGCAGAAGGCAGGAGCTGCCTGGGAGCCTGGTTCCTTCCCCCTCACCCCCTGCCTTCCCCTCCAGTGACTGGCTAAAGCCCTGGTGATTTTCCTGTTGATTGCCTGTCCCTGCATCCTTTACCAGAGCTATTCTTCCCTGGCCTGTTCCTATTCCTGCATCTTCTGCTGGTTTCAGTCAGCTGCTGAGGCAGTGATTCACTTTCCCAGCTGCCTCAGGAGGTGACTTTTCAGTGCAGCTCATCACTGGCACCCATCCCATAGCAGCTGAATGGATGAGGGGTTCTGGTTTTGGAAGCAGCAGTGGTTCAGCCCAGCCAACAGCTCTTGCTTCATAATCATTCCTTGCCTTTTTCCCCTGAAGGAAGATGTGGTGGGGGAGTTGAGGTTTTGGTGCTATTAAATCATGCCTAGTTGCTCATTTTTAATAATATATACCCATATAGAAGTGCAGAGTATGAGCATCCATGGTTAATAGCAATTTAAAAACCACAGTCACCAGGTGATCTATCTAAGTGATGCACATTGGATGTTTTTGAGCTACAAGTTGACTGAGAAAATGAAGTTGTTCTGTTTCACTAGAAAATGCAGTAGTTACTTATTTGGCTTAATTATTCCATATGTTAATGCCTTGCTGCTCTTGCAGCTGCTGGCAGAGAAAGGCTCCTTCCAGGCAGTGCTGTGCATGCTAATGAATCCCAAGGTTTGTTTTTCTGGCTTTCACATTTGTGATACCACTGCACCCAGCTGTGTATGGCCCTGGGGAACTACAGCAGAGAACCCCCTACTTGGTGGAAACAAAATCTGTTGATGACAAACAAGTTTCCTGTTATGATCAGGACTGATGTGAATTCAGTGTGTGCTGGGAAGACAACCATGGGACTCGTTAGAGAAATCAGATGTGCCTTTGAAAAGCATGGGAGAAATGCCTGAGGGAGTTGATTTAAATTTTTAATTGTTGTCATTCAAAATGTCTCCAGGAGGTTCAGCTCTTTTTTTCCTTCTTCCACCCAGGAGCCTTACAGCTCCAGGAGTCTTGGGTTATCCCTGGAGTATCACTCATGAGTCCAAAGCTCTTCTAACCCATGTCTCTGTTACAGACACAAGCAACACTTGGTCCAGTTCTGTTTCTGTTACATTTATAGCCCCATCCTTGTGCCTAATACCTGCTTAAGAGGCTGTTTCTATTTCTTTCTGTCCATTTGTGGTGTTATTTAAAGTAGAGCTGCCAGTGCATCCATTGCCCAAAATACCAGCAGGGTTTAACAGGTGTTGCTTTTCCAGCTGAATCCAGGTGCAGAATCCAGGTGCAGAATCCTTGGAATCTGTGGCTCTGCACATCCACCAGGAGGCCAGGGCTGTGCCTGGCACACACAGAGCAGCTCCTCTCTCCTGGCTGGGCTGTTGGGGCCCTACTGCCTCATTTCAGGCTTGTTTGGCCTTTAAAAGGAAAGTACAAAATAAACAAATTTGAAAAAAGGAAAGAGGGGGAGGGAAGAGAGAGAGAGAGAGAGGAAACAAGCCAGGCTCTGCTCTTGCTTCTTCCCAAGCTGCATTCAGCCCTCACACATCCAGCACAGCTCTTCAGGGGTGTGTAATTATCTGGCAGTGCCATGTGCTTTGCTCTCCCTTCTCTGTGCTGAGAGAAAGCTGCTGAGCCCATGTTCTTTTTGAAAATAACAGAAATAAAGGAGACTTTAAAGGAAAAGATGCTGTTCCCCTGCAGAGTGTGCTTGTTTGGGCAGTTTGATGTCCTATTTTTTATTATAAATATAATTGAATTTCCAATAGCTACACACAAACAACTGTTGTTTGGGAATAAAAAGAAGAGACGTATGCTAATCGAAAGCTCCCATAATTACACAATCTTCAAATTAATTAACGAGCCAAAGGCAGCCAAACATTAGCATTTAGAAAGCACTTTGCTGCATTAACCACTAATGAGTTCATTTAAATCCATCATGCAACCCATTTTGGAAAGCATGAGCCATATTTAATCATATTCAATCAGATTTGATAATGGAATTCCTAACACGAGGCATTGTTGATTGTGAAATTACCACAGAATTTTATTTGTTAAATACAGGGGATGAAGTGTTGGTATTTAATTGTTGATTGAATTGTACCTTGAGAGAAATGTGAGGGAAAAAAAAGAAATACATGTCCAGGTAAGTATATTCTTAATGTAAGTGAGAAGTGGCAAAGGATTTTGGTCGGTTGGTTGGTTTGGGTTTTTTTATTTTGGTTTGGTTTGATATTTTTGTTTGTTGGTTTGGTTTTTTTGTGTGTTTGTTTTGGCTTTTGTTGTCGTTTTTAATTTGTTGGTTTTGTTATCATTAAATGAAAAGAAATTATGTCACCTCTGAGAAATGAATAAGTAGTTTCCCAAATATACTTGGGAATTCCACGTTAAAATATTTTTGCTTGAACTGTTTGCTGGTTTCAGCCCTAGGCAATGATGGCACAGCTCTGCTCCCCATTCTGTTCCTTTAGAGCTGAAACAACACAAAAGGAATCACAAGAGCTTCTCTGCATTTAAATCAGAGCAACTGAGGTGAAACCTCAGTTCCTGCCTTTTCACAGCCTAATTTCTGGTCCCATTGAAAGCACCGGGGCTTTGTCACTGGGTTTAATAGAGCAGATAAATCACCATCAGCTCGGGGAGGAGACTTCTCCCACCAAAGTCAGGGCACTTGTGAAACTCCAGACACTCCTTTGAAGAAAATATCTTCCTCTGCAAAGTCTTTTGTTGAACATTCCAGCCAGATAGAGCTGTTTCAGTGGGAAATTTCAACCCAACAGGTCCTTGAACTCTAGGCTGCACTGGCACGTGCAAAAGCCAAAAGTTGGGCTGCCCACCTGGCACGTGGCAGACCAGAGAGGACACCCTAGAGAGGACAGAGGCTGTCCTGGCATGGGATTCTTCCCTTTTTCATCAGAGGCTTTGACAGGGCTCGGTTTTGTTCCCATATCTTGAATTTTCCTGCGTATTTGACAGCAAGGGAAGACCCTGGAGATCAGTAGTGGGCCCCCAAGTCTGTACTGGTCCAGCACCACCCTGGCGTGGCACCACTGGTGATGAAGTTTTCACAAGAGAACCAAGCAAGGCCTGCAATGCTGGGAGACAATGGGACTCTCCAGGGAATTGTTCAAATCCTTGTCCTTGGGGACAGGCTTATTAGAAATAGAGGAAGAACCAGAGGCTGGGATTAGAACAGTCTCTGGCTGGAGTTACCTGCCTGGCTCTCTGCAGGTGTGGCAGAGGAACCTGGGTGCTGCCTCCAAGCTTCCTTTGGGATCTCTGCAACACCTGGAGCTGTGTCCCTGTGACACCTCTGCTGCCTGTCTGCCCTGCCTGTTCATCACCTGCAGGAGTGAAGGTCAGATGTTCTTCTTTTTTTATTGAACAAACAGATCTCTATGATTGTATTGGAAATTGAGAAGCTTTTTTGGGTCTTGGAGCTGTAGTGGTTTTATTTTCTTTCTGAAAAGTTGGGTAGTCCTGAAAAAAAATAATCCTCTCCCCAAATAAAAAGGACTCATTTGAAAACACCTTTAGTAGCAACTCAGTTTCTCTCTGATTTCCTCATAAACTTCTCTGTTCTACCTCTTATCCATTGCTGCTGCTTCAAATTCAGATTCTCAGCTTTGTGACCCAGGTCAGAAAGGGATCAACTCATTAACCACCCACAAACACAATAAAACTGCTCTGAGGATCTCTAAGAACCCTGCAGCAGCAACATGCCCTGGAGTGAGCAAGCAGGTGAAGGGATTAAATACCAAAGAAAGTCACTCTTCTATCAAATATGTTCACAATAATCCCTTAGAAACATTATCTATCCACTGTGCCCTCAGTGGATAAAGAAATCGAAATGACTCACTTCGGGGACAGCACATTGTGTCTGTCCCACAGCTCTGCAGAAACCCAGGAATTCCAATTCCCAATCTCTTGGTGTAAATAGAAAACTTTCCTTAGTGAAATGTTAGTTGTAGGAGTCGCTTCTTTGCATCCTAATGCATAAATATCCCCCATTAATAGCAGCATAATGGAATAGATTTGCCAGGTCCCATGAAAATACACTGACTGAAACATTTGATTAGGACAAGTTTAAGGCTTCAGAGGATGTCTTCAGCTGCTTGTAAAGATAAAAGCAATCATAAAAACTAAGTGACTCTCAGTTAGAAGCTGTATTCTTAAGCTTTTAAATAAATGCACATTCCCTCTAATTACCAAGTACTTCTCCATGCAGTGCACTTTACAAGTAACAGGACAAAGTTTCAGAGCATTTGTGTTTTTGCAAGTTGAAAGCCATTAACATTTTAGAACTTAGTAACAAAGGGAAAATTGCACTGATAGAAGGAGTGATTTTCTGTGAGCGTTCATTTTTCATTTAAGAACTGTTTATTTTCCTTTAAATCAATCAAAAATGCATTCAGGTTGAGCTCAATGCAGTCCCCTGAATCCAAAGTGCCTGAATCCTGTGGCTGTTGTGCTGCCTTAACTTCAGGGTTTCTGGGGCTGAGGCAAACCAGGTTGAGGCAGCCAAATGCAGATAAAGCCTTTCTCCAAAACACCACATTGCCTCTGTCCACTCCAATATCAGGGCCTTTTTTGGCTGATCTTGTTACAGGTTGCTTAAAACATCCCTGACAGGAATTCCAAGGAATGCTCTCTTGTTTTCAAGGAGGATTATTTTAAGGGATGTGCGAGACAACCTCCCAAGATGCTTTTATAGCAGGCAGTGCGTGTCACACTGAGCTCAGGAAACATCTGCCTTGCTTGAATGCAAATACCAAATTAAGCAGGCCACTAAACACTCATTCCTTTTTCAGGGTTTCTCTCTCACATGTTCCTCTGAAGGGATAATGGGAAAATCCCAGGCCTGCTAAATTGAAGCAGGAAGGAAGGAAGGAAGTGGAATCAAGACAGAAAATTTTCACTTCTGACACTCCCAGCTCTCCACATTTCTGCTCTCCCTCGTTTGAGTGGTGTCCTTCAGTGAAGTGTTTGGTGCTGAGGGTGGTTCAGTGGGGCAGGGTCCATAGTGCATCCCAGTATTCCCATCTGAGATGCCCTCACCATCCAGGCTGTTTCCATGTGCTGAGCAAGGCTTAGGGGCTGAGCTCGGGGTGCCCTGTGCTCGTACACCCAGGGGGTGTGAAGCCAGCCTGGGCAAACCTGGTCACAGCTGCTGGAGAGACAAAACCCAGCACAGCCCTGCTGGGAGAGCTGGGGCACTGGGGAAAGGGCAGCATTTGGGGCTTGTCACCTTGCAGCAAGTGAGGGCTGACTCCTCAACCCTCACACTTGTGACATAGGGGAGCTGGAGCCTCTTGCTCTGAAGTGGAAACCTGTGTGCTTTCAAATTCCAGGATTTCAGAGGTGTTTGAAATCCAAATCAGGAGTTTAGTAGCTTAAGCCCTGTCCCTAATTGACATAAGTGAGAGTGCCTACGTTCTTTACTAGTTGTTGGTGTCATAAATATCTCCATTAAGTAGCAATTAAGCTGCTGGGATTTGGGCTGTATGCCATTATAAGAGGTAATTATAAAAGAATTGGATTAATTGGTTCCTGAATTATTTATGTAGACATAAATACTGCACATGAGATTGGTGTTAAAGAGGATACTGGCATGAAGAGAGGAAGAGGATGATGTATTGATTTATGCTGTTTCTTTAGTTCTTCCTCCCAAAAAATATTTGAAAGGTAGACGTTTGTTAAAAACCATTCCCACATTAATGTGCATACATCATCTTATCAACTTTTACAGAAATACACTCCCCAGATAAAGCCATTCTGTGTGCTTTTGTAATCTCTCCAAGTCCCCACAAATAATAAGTGTTGAGAGTTCTTTCTTGTCAATACAATGAAGTCAATCTTCTGTCTGTTGCAGTGTAATTTAGAGCTGGGGGAAATGACTGATTTCACAGATATTAACTTTATCGAATATACAAACAACAGATGTATTATAGGGGAAAGAAGGGATTTTGTGTGAGCAGCACAAAGAACTCCAGCAATCAGCAAATTCAATCTGCTTTTGACACTGCAGCATTCTCACAGTCTAACGGTGCTTGTCAGCTGTAAAAATAATATAATACAAAGGGGTGGCAAAATGAAAACAAGACAGGCTATTTAGTATGCAAACAACCGAGAAACTTAGAGAGGATACATTTATAAAAACAGAGATTATGGCTTGAATTAAAACTGTCATCTCTAAATTGATCTATTTTTGTGTTTCAGGGCCCTACTTGATGGGGTCAGGAAGAAATAGCCTGAAAAGTAAAACACAGTATTGAAGTTGGAAAAAGCTCATCTATAAAAATGTGTTTGGACCTTTGTGGTCCTTCCTACAACTGCCCTAGGGAGGCCAGGCTAGCTGATGGGAGGGGTTACCTGGCATAAATGCATGAAGTGAATGTTTTATGGGTCTCTCTTTTGCCATGCCTTTAGAAGATAGATGGAGGAACCATTTAATGCCCCAGCAGTGGGCTCAGACAGGGGAGGTGGTGCCTGGGTACCTTGGGGAACCCACAGCCAGGGGAGATGGAAAACAAAATATCAGAGAGTCTGCTGCTTCCCTTGTCAAAACGGTCTGCAGGGGCACTCCTGTGATGGGTGCAGGGAGGCAGGCTGCCTGCAGACTGGTTCTGTGGAAATTCACATTTTTCTCTCATTTTTTTCAGCCTGCATTGCGTTGTAGCTGGTTGGCCTTGCTGCTTGTGGGAGCTGTAACCAGCATTTGAAGCTTTGTGGATTTCTGAAAAGCAGGGCACAAACTGGGGTAGATGGGGAGAGGTTTTGTGTTCTCAGGAGGGAAAGACATAGGGGGAATATTTTGGGCCATGTCTTGCAGCACCAAAACCCAAAGTCTCAGCCCTTTTATAGGAGCTGAAATACTTGAAAGTTACGTGTGAAAGGAAGGTGAGGCCTGCAATAGCCTGAAGTTTCTCAGGTAACAGTAACCACAGAGAGAAATGGAAATGCTGACAGACAGACTAAAAGGATGAGCTTTTCAGCTTGCTTTAAAAGAGATGTCAATACAAGAAATCACCCACTCCTAATTAC
The DNA here is from genome assembly GCA_016584745.2 of Phylloscopus trochilus trochilus. Classification (NCBI taxonomy): domain Eukaryota; kingdom Metazoa; phylum Chordata; class Aves; order Passeriformes; family Phylloscopidae; genus Phylloscopus; species Phylloscopus trochilus. The sequence continues at coordinate 13,402,348 of WQNJ02000041.1, forward strand.
AAGTTAGCAGAGACTGAGTGGTTTGGTACAGCTCCAGGAGTCGTGATTGACGTGCCCAGTCTCAAGCTGGATGTGCTCTCGGTGATTCCACAGAGGTGAGACCACAATTCTTTTCCAGGTTCTTGCTTCTGATGGCCACAGTTTTCCTTTGAGCTGTCACCTGGGTGCCAGCTTCTTCAGTTTTACCTGCTCAGGCCCAGGTGAAGTCACAGGACCAGCAGAAAATACAGCAAAGGCAGCCCCAGGGGTTTAGCATGGGTGTTGTACACACACCATAACTGTGCTCAGCTCTCCACACCAAGCCTCCAGAAGAGAGGGATGTGGGCCAGGTAACAACCAAACAATGGATATTGCTGGGGCTGAAGTCAGTCTGTTAATGTGAAGAGCTGGTCTAAAACAGTCTGGAAGAGTTACCTTGTATTGTTAGTGCTGAAATCTCAGGTTTCTGGTAATTTGACTGGTTTTAAAAGAGGAAGTCAAAACAAATCATTTTGACTTGCTCGTGCAAATTAATTTCATTTTGGCTAATTGAAATGCTTAATCTGTTTACTATTTTGCGTAAGACAGTGTTTTAGGATGTTTTGACATTATCAAAATGAAATGGCTCAACATCATGGAAACAGAACAGTTCTGTGACTTTGTCTCATGGAAAAGCTTGTTTTTCTCCTAATAGTGAATGAGGATATATTTTGAGATGTCAGTATTTTCCCTAAAATTCATAAATTCAGCTTTTTGGAAAGCTTTCATTTTGTATCGCTCAGCCTTGGTTAGATTTGAACTTTTAAGTTGCCTCTCCTGGTGGAAAGCAGACAGAAAATAAAGACAGGTTAAGGGCCTGGGGATTCCTGGGTGTGACTGCTGGTGCAGAGTTTGCTGATGGGACATGTGAAGTCCTTTTGTCACCTTCTTAACCACCTGTGAAAGAGAACATCACTGGTTCACCCTCAGGAGGCTCTGAGAGAGGGATAATGCTCCCCACAAAGCAATTCTGAGGTAAGACACAGTTCAAGAGTACAGCCTGACCTTTCCCTAGTGCTGAGTCCTGTTGTCTTTGCATCCCTTTAGTCCCTGATGATGCTGAATACCCCAGGCCCCCCTGCTTGGGATCCTCCCTGGGGCTGTGAGCTTGGAGCACTCATGGCACCTCACTGTGTGGTCTTCCCTCCCAGCTGGCTACAGCAGAAAAGCCTGAGCACACAGATAAAACCAAATGGTGTCTGCAGGGAAATGTAAATGTTTGTACAAGGCATCTGCAAAAGCAGGCTGATGGCTTCCCAACAGCTCCAGCTCCTGCCAACACAGGGAGCAGGCAGCCTCTGGGCATATCCTGTATCATCCCTCTGCTCTCCCAGGCTGGCAGCAGGGCACTGTGGTGGTGTCTGTTCCCTCAGATGAGGGAGAACTGCAAGGGAAGGGTTTGTGGCCAGCAGCTTAACTCACATACCAGTTTCACACAAGCCCCTACAGCAGTGACCTGTCATTCCACTAATGACTGGAAAACTGGTCCACTCATCCAGAATCACAAATGCTCGACTGCTGTGGAACAACTGGTGCATGTCCAGGTTGTGGTGCTGGGGAGGGCCTCAGATCAGCCACGGGAGCCTCAGGGAATGGCTGAGGGTTAAATATGAGCTTCCAGTTTGCATTTCAGCTCTTCTCACCCTGCAAACTGACAATGCTGTGTAATCAAGTCCTTCAATTGAGGATCTGACCCTCAGCCTGTGGAACTGGACAGCTCCATCATTCCTGAGTAGCTTAAACCAGTATCTGTCACAGCATCTTTACTGGAGTGATTTAGGCACTGGTACAGCCAGGTGTGTCTCAGATGGTGTGTTGTGATTGTTCAAGCAATGTAAAATGGTTTATTGTTTGATTTGGTTTTGGTCAAGTTTTTTTTTTAATTGGAAGAATGGAGGGGATGGAGGGGTAGACAGCAGCAGCCAGCAGCTCCAATGGGGAAGGGATATTGGTAATTACTGGTTGCACAGGTTTGCAGTGTTCAGGATATTGCTGACTGTCTTTAATTGCTGGAAGGGCTGAGTTCCTGCAGAGCAGGAATTGAACACAAGTGCCAGTAATGCTCATTTCTGCCAGCTCGTACTCTGGCACTCTGGGTGAGTCTGTTGGGAATGAGGAATGGGCATCACCCAAGCCAGCTCTGTCACCTCGGCTGGCAGCTGGGTCTCCAGGGCTTAGCACAGTGACTCTCCAGAGGAGATGCTGATGCCCAGCCCTGAATTCAGCCTGTGCCAGAGCCCACTAACCACAGGCTGACGGTGTGATGCTGGCCCCAGCCTGGCACTGCACACCCAGCATCAGCTGAGCAGCTCAGCCACCAGGAAAAGTGTCTTAGGAAGGCAGTGCAGGTGGTACTGGCTCTCCCAGGTGTCTGTCCCAGGAGCCAAATCCTGCTTGCCCACAGTGACCATCCTTGAGTGTGGGAGTGCACTGGGTGCCAGTGGCTGTCCCAGCCTGCACGGGTGCGAAAGGCAACAATGTGCATTGAGGAGTCTGATAGCTCAGGCTGTAGCGCTGTAAACAATGGGATTATAGGGGCTGGATTACAGGTGACTGGATTACAGGTGACTGGATTATAGGCCTGGATTATAGGGTGACTGAGGGAAAGCTGCCCACGCCCCACTGCAGAGCTGCAGCCCTTTTTCTCCAGGCCAAGGAAAGCCCGGGCATGTCCTGGCTCTCCCCAGGGCCGGGAATGCCGAACGGCAGCAATGCCGAACAGCGGCAATGCCGGGTGCCGGGAATACCGAATGGCAGGAATGCCAAACGGCGGGAATGCCGGGTGCTGGGAATGCTGAATGGCAGCAATGCTGGGAACACCGAACGGCGAGAATGCCGTGTGCCGGGAATGCCGCATGCCAGGAATGCTGAACGGCGGGAATGCCGAATGGTGGAAATGCCGGGTGCCAGGAATGCCAGGAATGCCGGGAATACCAGGAATGCCAAATGGTGGAAATGCCAGGAATTCCGGGAATGCCAGGAATTCCGGGAATGCCAGGAATGCCGGGAATGCCGCGCGCCAGGAATGCCAGGAACGCCGGGAATGCCGGGTGCCGGGAATGCCAGGAACGCCAGGAACGCCAGGAATGCCAGGAATGCCAGGAATGCCAGGGATGCCAGGAATGCCAGGAATGCCGGGTGCCGGGCCGGGCGCGGAGCGGGGCCGGGTCCCCGCGCTGCAGCCGCCGCCCGGCGCCGCCAGGTGGAGCCCGCGCGCCGCTCCCGGCCCCGAGACGGCGGCGGGTGCCTGAGGGACGGAGGGCGGGTTGATGGACGGACGGACGGGTTGATGGACGGATTGATGGATGGATGCCCCTTGTCACCGCTGAGGCTGTCTGAAGGTGCGGGCAGCCGCTGCCGAGCTCTTGGCCCACACTCATTTCTCACTCGTGAGCCCCTCACCGTGCACGCCTCCGAGCCAGGGCCGCGCCGGGGGCCCGCGGCGCTGCTGCTGCTGCTGCTGCTTCGCGGGCAACAGCGCTAAAAAGAGCCTGGGAAACCTTTTCACTGGGTGGCTGAGGAGCTCTTTGGAAATAAGCATTCACAAGGGAGGCTGGGGCTGGGATTTTCTCTCCAAATGCACTGAATATCTGCTTGAGAACCCCGAAGAGATGACATGGAAGCAGTTGCTCATAAAAGCTGGATCCAGCTCAAGGAGAGGAGAAGAAAGTTCCCCAACAGCAGCTGAGCCTTTGCCAGACAGTGGCTTTACCTCTGAAGGGTTATTATTGCTGACCTAAGCAGCAATGCATCCTGCTAAGTCATGTTAGCATAAAACTCCCTGTAATTGTGTTGGAAACAAGGAGCTGGGCTGGTGGTATTTGTCTCATCTTCAGGACTCACTTTTGGTGCTGGATTTTCATGTCTCCTCCCCTGCACTGGGGGGCTCCTGGGGGAGCCAGCAGGGATGGTAATGAGTCGAGTAGAACTCACGTTTTTTGGTGATGGGCACAGCTAAGAGGTGCTGATGGCCAAAAACCAGCATTGCCTTAGTCAGCAAAGGTGATGCGAATCACCTGGTGCTCCTGGGGAGTTGGTCATGGGAAGAAAAGGTGGAAAGGGGAGGCTTTCTCTTTTAGGAGAAGGGGTGTGGAATATCTTTTTGCTTCTTTGCCCCAAATCCAGCACTTTCTGGTGTCAACTCTTCTGTGCCGATCATCTGCTGAGTGTTCTCCAGGGGGCAGAGCCAGAATGAGGAATCACAGGGGAGACAGGCAAGAGATGGGCTGGTGTCACCCCTGAAAGCCCTTCCCAGGAAAGAACCTCCTCATCCAAATTAACAGGGTTTGTAGCCTGTGGTGCCAGGGGTGTGTGGGGCACCTCCTGCTCCAGCTGCAGTCGGGCAATCTGGATGTGCTGGCATCTCCAACCCTGCCACTGTCACTTGTCCAAGTGCAGCAGGGGCAAAGGAGAACAAAACCATATAACACACAACAGTTCAGTGCAAGAGCCAAGTGTAAATCTCAGGAGCTCAAACTCTCAGTCCCAGCCTGTGACTTTTAGGAAACCTTTCCAAGTACTGCCTCACAATGAAAGATTCTTTCTTGCAGTATTTTTAGCTTGACTGGAAGAAGCAGATTTTACCCAGAAATTTTCTGGAAGAGGGGGGGGAAAAAGATCCCCAGTCTGTCTGTCTGAGATATTTCTAAGCCCATCTTTAACACTCCACAGCAGGCAGGGTTAAACAGGGAAAATGGGATGCTGTGTATTAAAATTGCAGCTGAAATCTCCTATCACTCATTGTAACCACATTTTTTGTACTGCAATGAAGGACTAGGGAGGAAGTGCACAGAAAATTGTAGAACAGCCATCTAAACATTTAGTGGTGCACCTGTGGCAAAAATGAATTGTAAACCCCTACTCTCCCCCCTTTCTAGAGCTTGTAATTGATCACTGCCAGCAGCAAACTCAGTGTCCCAGTGCCTGACCTGCCATCCAGTGGGAGCACGAGGCTGCATGCCCAGCCCCCAGTGTGCCTTCATTTCTGTCTCAGCATGCTGCTCTGTAGAGAAGAGATGAACACTGTTTAGTACTTCAAAAAGAAGAAAAAAAAAAGTTAAAAAAAAATTGTTTGATCATGCAAAAGTGGAAACCCAGCTCTGTTTTCCAAAGGGCCTGGAGAAAAGGCATGCCTCGCTGTCTGTAAATTAGATCACAAATTTTCTGCCTGTTGGCAGCATCTCAGTGTTCACCCTGAAGGCAAAGATCTGAACTAATTATGTTTTGCTATCACAGGCCCCTGTACCTGTGCTGCCTTCCCACTAAAGCACAGGGAATGTACCTATGGAAATGTGGGGGCTTTGGGAACCTGCAGGAATTGCTGGTTTGGGGAGGGAAACCACTGCTCCCTGTGGGTGGTTGACAACCTGTGGCACTTAACACTTGTCACCAGTTTGGTGAAATAGAACACTCTGGGGGGAGAAAAGGCGTGCCATGGGGTGTGTGTGCTGCAGACTGCAATCACTCAAGGAGTGATTTTGCCCGATCTTTTATTCAATGAAATTCTTCATAAAAACAGTGAGTGCTGATGTTGGCATATGTGCTACACACCTACAGGTGTGCTCCTTCATCTCTTCACTTTCAGTTGCCTGAGATGTGCTCTGGCAGTGTTGAGTGTTTTTCCTCTCAGGGTCTCTCCTTGCCATGCTCATGCAGCTCTCACCAACGCTTTTGCATTGAAAGCAGGATCAGACCCTCAGGAAGCACAAGGTGACTCTGGTGACAAAAGAGAAACAAATGCTGATGCATTTGTGTTCCTGGCTATGAACTCTTGCTTTGTTCCTCTAATTGATTGTTTGCTGCCCAGGTTTTCTGTAGCAAGGATGTTTCCTGAGCAGGAGGCAATGACACTCGTGCCCTTGGCCAGTCTCAGCTCAATACACTCCTTGAGTTCTGCAACAAGTGTCAGAGAGGGACCAGGACTTCCACACACCCAGGTGGGGGCATTGCCTCCAGCTCCCCATGCTGCTGACCTCTTTAGAATTCAGGTAGGTTTGATTTTATTGGCTTCTAATGCTGCTGATGGAGCATGCCAAAAATTAAGGAGTTGGATTACCCCAAACTGGGCAAAACTGCATTTGTTGTTCTGCATCGAAGCTCTCACTGGATAATAGAAAATGTAATTAAATGTATCACACTCCTGGAAAGTAATTCCTCCCTGCTCCAATGCCTTTTCTGTGGAGTTCTGCCCTAATCTGTTGCTTATCTCATGTGGCACAGGAAACCTTGTCCTTACCAACACAAACATGTTGGAGAACTGATGTGAGAGGAGACCCTTGGGGAGGGATAAGGCAGGATTTTCAGGAGAACCTGTAGATAGCTGTGGAGCTCTGTTCCCTCTCAAACATGAGTTTGGCCACACAAATATGATGAAAACCTTAGTCTAGACTTAAGCTCTTGTCTGTTTAGTTGTCCTGATTAAATAGCAATTTTTTTCCCCTATTGAACAAATACCCCAAAACTTCCCTCCTGCTGCCTTTTCATCCCTCCCCCAGGCAGCTATGACAGGTCTGTGTCCCCAGGGCTCTCACCTGGCCCCTGGAGCAGCTCTGCTCTCACAGACCCCTGTAGGACAGGTCCTGCTGTGCTCATGCCTCCAAGTCCTGTCCTGGATCTGCTGGGAGCCATCTCTGTTCCAGAGTAATTTCCAGATGTAGGAAAATGGTTGTGGCTGTGACATGTTACACAGGCTGGTAGACAAATGTTATCTTTAAAATAGGGAGGGTGTGGGGTAACTTTGCCCCTCTGCCCTGCCCCTGGGCAGGTGTGTGCAGGGGAAAAGGGTGCTTTGGGTTTTTAGAGGAAATCATTTTTGCAGTGCTTTGAGAGAGGCAAAGATAATACCTACTCAAACATCCCTGAGTAATCCCAAATAGTGCTGCACTCTGAGTTTTTCCATTTGTTTTACATGGATGGGCTGGGGATTTTCACAACCAAACTTCAAAGGTTAAATGCAGTGAAGTCAGCAGGAAAATATGTGTATTTAACCTTTGGCTGTGGCTAGGTAAACCACTTAATTTCACAAAGTTTGCACTGGAAAAGCCTGTATTTTATGATTGTCAGGAGGACATAAATTGAGTGTGGGCAGGAAGAAGAAAACAGGTCAGGAAAATGCTCTTCAGAGTTTGCTCCTGAGTGCACTTCCCTGGTGTGAATATTTTCATGGCAATGATCATACAGAGAGTTTGAGCTTGGGACAGGATCCTGGAAAAGCTGGACAGACACTTTGCACTAACACTGAAATGCATTTTGCACTGCTGCTGCTGCTGTGAGTTTGGGACACAAACTCACCCTGCACAGCGTGTGGGTGCAGCAGGAGAGGGAAACTCTGGGGTCACTCTGGTCACCACAGAGCAGGGAGGCAGTCACAGGGTTGTTTTTGGCTGTGCCACAACAATAATAAACCAGGCAGGTGCCAACCAAGTGGCTCTGCTGCAGTCGTGTCACCTGGTCTGCCAGCTAAAAATACCCTCATAATAAAAACCACTCTGGTTGCTATAGTCACAATATTTTAGGCAAATCTCAGCTTTCATAAGAAAGGGAAGGAAAGGTTAGGCTCTCATCTTCCTGAGCCAGAGAAAAGTTTAAAACATAGAGCAAACATGACCCTGCATTTCAAAGATCAGGAGTGAGGTCTTACCCAGAAAAGCACCATTCATCCCCAAATTGTTATTAAATGCTGTCATTATTTATTGAGTGGGGTTTTTTTTCATTATTTTAAAGGCTGCACCATGATGGTGGGCAACTGCTGCCAAGATTTTAATCATTGAAAATTGGCAGAGCTTTGTAAACTGTTACACAATCAATGAAGGAGCTTCACAGCAGTTGGGAAGATCAAGATAGATATTGGATTAAACTTGCTAATTAGTGCTAAATACAAACTGCATGTGCACTGACCGCCTTGCTAGGTTTCCATATCAGGATCAAGACAAACTGAACTGTTATTCCTGCTTTTTTTCTTTTCTACTTGCTGCCTGTGTGCTACTGAATTTTCCAAAATATCCACTGAGTTTGCATTGATTATGCAGTTTCTTATGGTTCTTGTATTTGTTACAAAATCGATTATATTTTCTTATGCTTGCTGACTGAACTCAGGAAAAAAAAAAAAGGTCCTTTTGCACCTCTACCAAGTTTAATTTTGGGAAAAGTCTCTTCTGGGGACATGAACAAGAACATGATGATGTTATTATGTCTGGGACCATACTTAAGTGTCAGAATTTATAATGTTTAATGCCTACCTGGAGATGACTGGTCGTGTAACACATTTTATTATATGTATTGAGTAGCAAGTGGGTGGAACATGATGTGAGCCCTTGTGCTGCACAGTCTGCTGCCCCATGGCAGTGAGCAGGAGGGAGGGACAGACAAAGCAGGTGGGAGGTTTGGGCAGGACTCCTTGCAGGAGCAGGACAGACCTGGTGGCTGGAGCAGGACAGACCTGGCTCCCATTCATTCCTGGTGCGGCTGCTTCTCTGAGCTTGGGGTTTTTGGGATGTGACTGCATTTGGGGAAATGGGGGATGAAATTGTCAGAAGTAGCAGAGGTAACTTCGGTTGGGAGTGTTGTAGTCCACAGAGGGATTTGGATGTCTACAAAGGGCAGCTGTTTTGCCAAATAGCCACTGTTTAATAACCTAAATCAGGTGCTTGAGACTAGGCAGGGCAGACCAACACTGAAGTGTTAAAAATACCTTTGAAGCATTGTAGTGTTTTGTCTACAGCATAATTCCCTGTGTAGTGGAGGAATGCAGATGTACCTGCCTGACTGGAGAGCAGGGAAGCTAAACCCATTCATATTTAGGAGTCTCCTCACTGTACATTTAGGTACTTAATGTCTTTTTCAGCATCTCTATGCCTGAGTTCCCTCATCCATAATTCAGCCAGATTTTGAGACTGAGGAGTTCTGTGATCCTGCACAACTTCTGCACATCACAGCTGGGAGAGGGACTGTGAGCAGGGGTTGTTTCTCCCACAGTGCTTAGAAAAATGAACCTGCACCCCAACCATGAGGAAAATAGATTGGAACAATAATTCTGCTGCTGTTAACGACTGACTCAGCTGCTGACAGAGTTTTACATTGTTGTAACCAACAGCAAGGCTTGCTCTTTGCTCCTCTCTTGGCTGTGACCATTCCCCTCTGTTGCTGCAGGGAAGGGAGACTCTTCAGGAAGGCTGGCTCATCCAAGGACAATAATGATAGCCAGGATATTTTCCATGTCTTTTGTTTTGATGTGATTTTTTTAAAGCAATACCTTCTTAAATGGGGAAGTATGACTGAAAAAGTGAATTAAGTTTATCATGAGCAAGTTGGAGTTTATTATTAATGTTGGTTTTGTTCTTTCAGCTGTTTGGAGCATGTGTCTCAGTGATAAGGAGTGTGCAGGAATGCTTACTTGATTAGAACCAGCAACCAAGGCCAGAGGGTGGTTTCTTTTGCTTGATTCTTTTTAATAACTGAGTAATTTCATTGGTATCCTCTCACAGACAGACAGTATTAGTTACATCATTTAAGGCAGTCTTCCATCTCCTTGGGTTGTTTCCAATGATATGATGATTTTTTTCCTGGCGTATTTACTCCTTTTGTTCCATGAAGAAGTGGATTCTTGCCCTCTGAATGGGAAGAAGCTCTGAAATAACTTACTCTGGCTTTGCTGGGAGACCTGCAGTAAGTAGAAGATGACCAGTCTAGTTAGGTGATAGTATGTAAATGTTTAATTCTGATTTCTACTTGAAATGTATCAGATAGATTTGCAGGAGAATTGACTGCTGAGTGACTGAAATTGCTCTACTCTTGAGGTAATCCCAGTCTGTAAAGGCTGAGTTTCTGGTTATGCAAAGACAGCTGACCACAAAGAAGTGCCTGTGAAGGAAAATCCTGAAAAGACCTCACTCATGTTCATTCTATGCAATATCACCATCATCTTCCAGTTTGTCTGTAAAAAAATAGCATCAGGACTGGATCAGGAGTGGCTGTACAGGAGCTGAATGGTGCCTCAGGGAGGCTGGGGGTACTGACTATCTGCTGGAGGCAAATGCAAGCCCCACCCAGGATGTCAGCAGAGATGAGATGTATTTGCTGTAGCTGAAGGAGCTGAGAGGGAGGCGTGACTCAGACGTGCCATTGTTTTTGTTGTGCCTGCATCTGGTGACTGCAACAGTGCCAAGCTGTGCTGGTTTGGAAGCTGATCCTGCCAGTGGGATGCCCCAGCCTCCTGCAGACAAGTGAAGATAGATTGCCCATGGGGTTCCTGCGTGTGATTCTTACTTATAGGACAAATTTCCACCATTTTTATGTGGGAGCAGCAGGAACCACAGAGATCTCTCCTGGACTTGAGCTAACCCCTCTGGACTAGCTGTAACACTTCGATAATTTAATGTACAAAGCTTCAGGTTGCCGTCATTATGTCCCTTCATGTGAAGTACTTTAGGAACAATTTGGCCAAGGCAGTGGGGATACTTCTGTGTAAATATGTCATGAGATCCAGCCCTTTAATGTTCATAAAAAGGCAGGATGTCAGTTTAAGCTCTCATCTATCCAATGCATCTGAGGCCTGCTGATTTATGGAGTACTGTAAATTGCAATCATATAAGCCTGTAACACTCTGGCAGCTATTTAAATAGCAAAACTTTCTTCCAAAAACATGATATATGGAAGGTATAAAAGTTTTAAAGCAAGAGCCTGCCTTAATAGGGAAAGAGTATTAGCTTTCATTTACTGACAAGAAAGAGCTGATTTTCCTTACAAGAAATGCTCCTTCCAGAGCCACCCCATGCCTCGTATTAATCAAGTCATTGCTTTTCTGCTGCCAAGATCCTGGGCAAGATTTGCTTGTGGGGGAGTTGGGAAAGGTTAATATTCTCTGAATACTTGGTGACAGAGCTGAGCAGTCAAGGCATGGATTGAATTCCTGGTCCCCTGTAAAATCAAAGGCCAAACACTCATTTGCTGGTGAAACCAAATGAGGTTTCGTGACCAGGAGGGAAATGGAAGAATGACAAAATAAATCAAGCTGAAGTGTCAGTCTGCAGTGGGAAGGTCCAAGGGCCAAATGTCACTCTCAGCACTCTGCCATTCACCATGGATGTTCTCCTGAATCCTGCCTTCCACCAGACATTTCCCGTGGCTCCTGTGGGAGAGGGATGCCAGCAGGCAGGAGTGCAAGTGCCTGCCAGTTTTAGGTGCATTAGATTGGCACTTCTGAGATGATAAAAGACACAGGAGTCTCATGAGGAGGGAATAGGGGATTTGAGCAGTCGGGCTAACTCGCTCATGGTGGCGCAGAAACCTTTGTTTGTAACTCAGCTGAAGTCTTCAGCATTTAAAATAGCTCTTACCTTGCAGGCCACAAGGAAGGGACTTTTATAGACATCCATGTTCCAGGAGCAAGGAGGAACAGGGCAGGAAGATGCACTGATGTGATTTTACTGTCAGAAACTAGTTGCATGTCAGAGTAAGAAAGATACTGATTGGCTATATAATATCATATATCATATATGATAAAAACAATATTATAAAATAAATAAAATAAATATAAATAAAATAAAAATAAATATAATTACATTAAAAATATCATATATAATAAAAACATTTACACAGAGATAACTACAGGCTGGTTCCTGCTCTTTAACATGTCACAGTAATTGACCCTAATAAAGAGCCTGTTAGAAATAAGACTATTCTGTCAAGCTGGAATCTCTACTGGTTCTCTAGATGAGCTTATAATTTTGAGTAGCTTAGGAAGATAAATATCCCAAATAAAAGGGTATTAGTCTTATTATTTTACAGATGTCCTACGTGTGCTCTTCCTCATAAGTGACTGGCCCAAAACTGCAGAGACTTCTGTGACAGAGAGAGAACTGGAAACATGAAATAGAGAGGAGAATGGGGAGCACTCTCTTCTAAATGAGGCCAGTTTGGTACTCAGGGTAACCAATTCTTGGTTGTGGTACCCCAGGGGGAGTGCTGGTGTTTGGCTTTTGTAAACTCCCTGGTGGGAAGGAGCATGGAGTGGCACCTCTTTTCCTGAGGAAGGTTATGGGGCTGATCATATGCCCATCTCCAGGCCAGATCCTCAGAGAATATTAATTCCTATACCACACCTAAATTTAGGGTTGTATCAATTTGACTCATATGCTTGAATTTCTGTCCCAGAACGGGAATTTTGTGCTAGTGCTAATAATCAGTTTTATTGGATTGAAAGAGTTGAAGACTGAATTTTAAATGGATTTTACCCCACTGGTATGGTGCAGAGTCTAGCAAGCATTGCCATGAGAGGTGTGGCCAATTTTTATCTCAGTCATGTCAGGGCAGGCATGTGCTTTAGAGGGGCTCTGGTGAAGAGCCCATCTCCTTGTGAGCATCACTCTCAGGGCCAGATCTCACAAGTGGCCCAGATACAGCTGATGCTATGCCATTTCTCTTATCTTTAGCCCAGAGAAGATATTGGTGGGTTTATCTTACTCCAAAATTCTGGTTTTACCAACTTCTAACAACTTGTATGCGGTAACAGGTGAGAAGCTGCCAAAAGCATGTTGGACATTGTATTTGATGCTTTTTTTAACCTCTCTGATGTATTTCTTTAATTTCTTCTTGTCTGTGTCTTGGTATATCCTGTTTGCTCAGACATGAACCCTTCCAGCAGAACTGGGACAGTGGTATTAAAGCTGATAGTATCCTCTCTATGATAATGTCTGACCATGTCTCTCAGAGACTGCTGAAGAAATATTTTTAGTGGCTGTTTTCTTTCAGGTTTATATTGGAGTCTGCACCTCATAACATCCTCTTGAATCCAGAGCACTGCCACAGAGCCAGTCCTGAAGGACTAGATGGATCACTTTAATAAAATAATGACATTTCCCTTAAACCTGTTAGGAAGAAGGATATTGTTTTGGGGCAATGATTTTTTTTAAAAAAAGCTTTAGGACAACTTTCAGTGTTGCTTACAGTCCTGTGTTTCTTTCCAGGGGATTTCTCTTTGAACACTTTCAGATATATGTGAAGGCCTTCCCACAAACGTGAATAAGCTAAATGTGGATTCATTTCCAGTTCACCAACTTCTGAAGTGTGGCATTTTCTGCCTTTTCAGCTGGTCTTCCAGTTGGCCACAGAAAGCATCACAGTTGAGTATTAACTTTATTGTCTTGAGAAATCATTGCTCTTGAACACTTTCAGTGTCCAGTATCTTAAAACCTTTTTCTCACAGCTAAATTCCCAAACTGGTGAGTCAGATGGAAAAAATAATAAAATTCTTCATTTGAACCTACATGCAGTCATTGTTTTCAAATAACTTTTATTTTCTGATATGGTGTTCATGTACAAGAATGCATAGATTAGATCATAAAGGAAAATTTGAGTGCTTGTGCATGGTTAGAATACACTGCTTTGCCTGGCAAATCATAAATATCCTCTTATCTTGGTGCAGATGGTTATTTTGTTTGCTCTCTGACATCTGGAGTTTTGCTGTGGCAGCAACTGAAGCTTTGTGCTTCATATCCTTAGGTTTCTGACAGTAAATCAAGAAGAACCTCTGAAGCAGCAACAGATTGTGATGCACAGATGAGCCTGGTGGCTCAGAGTTTCACAGAGACAGGAATCTGGGAGAAATAAAGTCCTTAATGCTGAGCAGTGTCAAGCTTAGAACATCCACACAGAGCTGCTAGGACATATACACATACACACATTCAGCTGGATTGTTGTGTATTACTGTCTCAGTAGATATGCTTTGAAGTTTTAAGTTTCCTGTGGCTGTGAGCAAGAGGTGGGGATGGCAGCTTGGGGCAGGGCCCTCAGCTGGCAGAGCAGAACTCAAATGTGTGCTGGTGCTGGAGCACCCACTTGCATGGAAACCAGGATTTGAGACAGATGTGGTGGAACTGCAGCTATGAAAATGTGTCTAGATATTTTTCCCTCCTTGCAAGGGACAGATAAAAAGCTTTAACTGGGACTTGGGTGTTGCAAGTTTGCACTCAAGCTCCTGAAATTCTCTGAACTCAGAAGGACTCAGCATCTCAGAATAATAGTTCAAATGCAGATTTTGGATTGGATTTGGAGCAGCACAAAAAGCTGCTCTATTTTGCTCTGCTTCAAAGCTTGTGCTGGTTTGAACACATTCTAAAAATGCCATTTGCAGGGACACCAGATCTCCCTTGGCACAAACCACAGCCAGGACAGCAGTGCTGTGGCACTGCGTGTAGAGAGCAAAGCCTAATACTCAAAAGACTAAAAATTTCCTTGGAGGAGAGAAGTGTATCATCACCTACTCAAGATGAGAGAGTATGTTCATAAGGAGAGGGAAGCTGGTGTTTCTATCAAAGCTTGATGAGGCTGTAAGTGATGCTTGTCCCTTTTAGCTCAGGTTACAGTGCAGGGCAGCATGTACCCTATGATAACTCTCTGCCATTGACTTTGCTTTAAGGAGTTGTTCCCTGTTCCCTGTAAAAGGGAGGATTAGTACTCCACATCACCTTAGTGATTTACACTAAACTTGGAATAAGATTTTGGGCAGTCCTTAGTTGCTTTCAACACCAACCAGAATGGAACAATTCCTTTGCCCAATCTGTATCTCAAATCCCTTGCAGAGTTTCTTTGTGTTAGTTTGCTTGTGCTAGCCAGTATTATCAGATTCTCTGAATTCTTGAGTTGCTGTTTTTCAATAATCTTTGCTTGTCGTAGTTTTCAGCCAATGCCTTCATTTTCCATTAATCTGGAATAAACAGCAAGCAAATCTCCCAGAAAAAAAAGTAGTCCTTGCCCTATAGCAACTGCCTGAGAGGAGGCTGAGTGTCACTGCAAATGAGGGACCTGGGGACAGTAGCAAAATATGTGGAAGTGCAATTGGTACTTGAACAGAGTGAGAGAGAACGGTTTGATCCCAAATCAGTGCTGGCTTAATGGTCTGCTTATATTACCAAAAAAACCCCAAACAAACCAAAACCAAAAAAACCCCAAAAAACAAAAAAACCAAACCAAACCAACAAAAAAACCCCCCCACAAAACACACACACACACAAAAAAACAAACAAACAAAAAAACCCCAAAAACAAACAAACAAACAAAAAAACCACAAAAAACTTCCCACAAAAAAAAATTCGACCCCAAGTATTTTTGGGATTTTTTTAGGATTTTTGCAGTTTTTCAGATAAGGCTGACACAGAGTGGGGGAAGGTGATGCTTGCAAATTATCCTCACATTAAACCCTCCAACGCAGTACTACTGCACAGACCTTCACCTGGTCGTCCACTACCTTCAGACTCATTTAATTTTATTTATTTAAAGGGGATTTCCAAATTTCAGCAGTGGATTATCCTATCTAAGGTAGGCAGCAATGTGCATGTCGTGGCTGAATACCAGAGATATTTTTCCCTATTTCTTAAAAGCATTTTGAATTCTGGTTGTGCCATTCATTATGACCACGGTGCTTCCAGATTTTCCCTCGCCTGAAAATTTAATAGCAGACTCCCCGTTCCATCACCTTGCCAATTAATGAAAATTTTGATAACACTGTGAGATTTGGGGCAGTCCCTGCAGCATCCAAGAGTAGATCCATATGTATTGTGATTGTTCCATGGGGGAACAGTCTTTGGATACAGCCACCCTCTGCTTTACCTATAGCAGAGAAAAAGTTTAGCATGAGATTTTCCCTGGATTGTTTCTGAGACTGGTGAGTGAGGCAGCATTGAAGGTCTTGCTTTGAGATCGATGACAGCGACTGTTTTTACCTCCAGAAGGTTTGTTACCTGCTGTAGAAATAAAATACATTTCTCTGCCATGCTTTCCTCTTAACAAATCTACTGCTGGCTGCATCTCATCTCCTTGTTATCTTCCTGATTCTGACAAATGGTTTGACTTGTTTCTGCAGGAACTGGAGTTAATCCGATTGATTTATGAATCTCCCAGCTACTCCTTTTTTTCTCCCTTTAAAGAACTGCACTATGCTGATCTTTTTTCAGTCTTTCAGTAGCTTATCCCTCCTCTGTAGGATCACAAAGATGAATGCTAATAGTTCTTTGATAGCTTCCACCAGCTCTTTTGGCAGCCTCGATGGTGTTTGTCAGGCTCTGTCTGTCTGAAAGTTTGCTCATTTCATTACCAACCATTTACTTGTAAAGTAATGTTTTAAATAAATGTTCATTCAGAAAGGCCACTGAAATTGCAGGGCTCTCCTCTGTAGGTCGTTTTCCTGTCTTCATTGTTGACATTTTCTTTTTCTTTGGACTTCCTTCTCTTCCTAATGTTCCTTGAGAGAGATTCCTTATTCTTCCCATCTTTTATCTCTTTGCCTTATATCTTTCTTACTCTTTATAAATTCTCTATAAAATTACTTAAAATAATTTATCTAAGGGAAAAAAGAAAACACCATCTCTCTACACACTTTTCAAGCCTTTTTTACACTTTCCTGGGTTGTCCTAATCCCACACTTATTTATGTGAAGCTGCTGTTTTTTCTGCCACACCATAGATATTTTCTGATCGTTATCCATGGCCTGCCTTCTCCATTCTTCTCCTTCCCTCCAGCAAAAAAGTCATGGGCAACTGTTTCCTGCTGGCTGCCAGACTTGGTGACTTTAGTGCCCAAAAAAATGACAAAAGCTAGTGCTTAGACTTTTCCAAAAACGTCTCCTTGCTCTCACTTTGGCAGAATCTGTTTCCTAAACTGAAATTGAATTTATGAGAATTTTGATGCCTCTAAAACCACACTCTCTAATGGTTTTACTGCTTTTTGAAAAAAAAAAAAATCACCATGATCTAATTGCATTATTGGAAATGATTGGAGCACTATAATATATGGGGGAGAGTTTCTGTGGTCTCAGGGAAATCTTTTATTCAGAAGCAGCCAAAAAGACCATCTAATGCTTACAGGAAAGATACTTTTGAAGAGCTTTTTTTTTTTTTAATTAAAGGGAGTGGGAAGGAGTCAGGAGAAGACTTCGTTCTGGGGTGCGTTCAAGAGAGAGATTTGGCTTACAGGGATGGAAACTGCTTGTTGCAAGGCAAAAAAAAGGTATATTTAAAGGTCAGGAAACAATTTGTAGTTCAAGAGCAAAAGCTTCTGAAAGCTCTTAATTCCTGATGTAATTACCCTCCGTGCAGCAGGGCATTAGCACTCCATGTTACCCTAATTAGTTTACCAGACCACATATTCCAGGTGAATAGTGCTTGCAATTGGCCTGGTGCTTGTTTGTGATTAACAAGCATTCAGATGAAAAATTGAATGTCATGTGAGCACTACTCCGAGCTCAGTAAATGTCAGGCAGTCGAGATAGCTGGGAAGCAGCAGCAGCAAAACACCAGGAAAAAAAAAAAAAAAAGCATAAGATATGTGTAAGGGGAGCCTTCTAGAATTCCTGGCCTAAAATAAGAGGGTATGGAAACAGAGACAGTCCAGTGAGGAGCTGTAACTTAAAATATTAATACTGACAAAGAACAGAAGAACAACTCCACTTACTTTATCTCAAGCCATTAGCTTTGATTTAGTGCAGCCAAGGAAGCCTTTCGGTACTTTCCGTGCTATCTTCACACTCCAGCTTAATAGCATTTGTTTAAATGAGGAGTGGTCCCTCAAGCAATATTTCTCTTTAAGAGGCAAGTCCCAGCACAGAGTAATAAGTAAACTGGGAACAGTATATTTTAAAAGAAGAAATAGATTCTGCCAGCTCAATTTAAGGAAATATTTATTACACAGTAATTTCTCAACTGTTTTCTGAGTAAGCAATATAAAATGATCCTTATGAACAGCAAAATGGAAGGAAGGAAAGAGTGTGCATCATTATGGGGGGTTTAATCTTCTATGTGTCTGCCTGTTCTGAATGAAGTCTTTACTTACATGAACTATTGGCATCTAGCCTGGATGTCTCAGAAATTTTAGTCCCCAGATGACCTTGTTTTTAACACTTACCATGCACCTACATCCTCCCTTTCATGTTTTGCTTTCTAATAAATGACAAGCTTGGTGACTTTAAGAGAAGGAAAGAGGTGCTAGTCTTGTCTTGTCTTGTCTTGTCCTGTCCTGTCCTGTCCTGTCCATGACCAAATATTTTCCATCCCATTGAGCTGCAGGTGTGATGACACTTGGCAGAGTGGGAATGGAGTTGTTCTGTTTTGTGCTCGCATGGCTGCTTTGATCCCAAGTGAGAGTGTCTGTTTGCTGTGACTTATTAAAACCCACATCTCCAGCTCCTTGCAGTTCATAGTTTCTTGGGAGTTTTCTGCTGTTTGCCTCCTCTGAGAAGCAAATAGGCCAAGTGTGAAACATGGGCTTAAAACATGTGCATCATGTAAAAGTAGCATAGTTCAACAGCCTGAGAACAACTGCTTTTTTTTCTTCTTTATATAAACATATTAAATTGGTATTGAGTTTCCAGGGCATCATTTTAGCTGTAGCTAAAAACACAATCAGTGCACCACATTTTGGCAGATTTAACTCAGCAAAATTGTTTATATGCAAAATGTTTCCTGCTGAGTGTCACAAATAATAATTTAGTTTAGAATGTGGCACCCCACAGATCCAAAAAGCACTGCTGTGGAAGGAGGATGTTGCTCCCTCCTCTCTTTCAAATGTTCTGGTATCTTGCTTTCCTGTCACTGTGAGCCTGGTAATCCCTTTGCAGACCCAGACACAGATATTTTACAACTGCATTATTAAATTACTTAAGTAGTTCATTTCTTTTACCTCCATGGAATTATGACAGAGTGCTCTACCTCTTGTTCCTTTTTGCATTACTTTTGTTACTCACAGGAACATTATTCAACTGATCGACACAGTTTGTTAGAAATCTGTGCAATTTTAAAAAACCCAGTTACATGTGGTTTAAATTCTATTCTTTTTGTTAATGTAATCAGACATCATGTTTGCTTTGCTTATTGGAGAGTGGTTGCTCATCTCAGAACTGATGGCTCCAAGTTGTTGCAATTGCCATTTTTCATTTCCTGTGACTTGCTCATATTTTTTATTTCTCTTTTATGGGAAGACTTTTCAGTGAGTTTATCTTTCTTAGGTTAGTTCTTTGTCTAAGAACTTGTGCAAATTGGAAAAGGATGGGCAAAAACTGGTCCCATACTGGGAGTGTACTGGAGAGTGCTGAGAGAAGTTAATCCCTGGACCTAGAAAGCCACAATTCCCTTCAATATGCAATGGGACGTGGTCTCTGTGGCTGGGAGGACAATGGGAAGGTCATTGGTGACTCACCTTTCACTGTTGACAGGGATGCAGCAGGTAGGAAAGGGTGGATGGTTCTTTCAGTGCCCTTGTAAATCACAAATAGATTTGGACACAGCCCTGCTCCTCAAGGCATTGTTGATTACAGCTGAAACCCCTCAAGAATAAGTCTCCAGGACAATTTATTATTTCAATAATTTTTCACATTTTCAATACTGAACTTGGCACAATGAGTAAAAATCATCTACAAAATTTCTTGATGAAACAAGTGTCATCAAAATAGATAGACAGACAGACAGATAGATAGATTTTCCATACTGGGAAAAGCTGAGGGATCCTGGAGTGAATACAACAAATCATTACCAGAAAATTATGGGGAAATATGGTATGTGATGAAGAAAATTCACATTGGAAGGTGTCCAAAGAAGGGCAACTAATCTGGTAAAGTGTCTGGAGCACAAGTTTTATAAGAAGCATAAGATCAGTTCTTACTGATCAGTCTGGTGCTTCCAAAGGGTGCCAGAGAGAGCAGTAAAAGCTGCAGGATGCAGCTCCAGGGAGTAGCTGCTGGAAAGAAGGATTTGTTCACATCACTGCTGCCCATCTGGAGTCCTGACTGCCTGCAGGAGCTCTGCTCCTGGGGAGGGGTTCAATGGAGAGAGGACAATAAGTGATCTGCAAGTGACAGGAATTGGTCACAGATGGTGATGACAGCAGCCCCATGTTACTTCATTGTTTTCTCAGGCCAAATAGTATGTTTGTCAGAGAGGCTGGGATGAGGATATTAACAAACACTTGGTGAAGGAGTATGGAATCCCTCTGGAAAGGGGGTCTAAAGGCGGACTTCACCTTCCTCCTTTCTCTTACAAAAAGTGCTATTCCAAGGAAGAACAGCACTGAGCCATTTAAATAAACAGGAAGTTGTGCAGGGAGGGAATATTCTTTTGGGGGTTATTTGAAGCATTTTATATGATGTATCTAACAGCCATCAAACCAAAAATGAAAGGGAAAAAGCTCAGGAATGTTTGCATGGATGGCCCCTGGAGAGGAACTGCAGTCATTGTGTTGGTCATGCTACAAATACAAAACAGAAAACATCCCTGTGCCTAAAGAGATCCCATGACCCAAGACAAATGGGGATAAAGGGGGTAGCAGGTGCACTGCTGCTGAGCCAGGTGGTCTCCTGGTTGGTTGGAGGCTCAGGGTGTGTTGTAGCATGGAGATTTCAGGAAGGATTTGAAGGAAGGCAATGACTTGGGTTTGCAAATGCATGTGGGGGTATATTTCAAATTAGTCCTTAGAAATCAAGAATTGCATTTTGGTTTCCTTAGCTCACAGCTACTTCCCTCAATAATATTGAGCTTTCCCAGGTAGAAGCTGAATTTGATTGTAATGATGTTGTACACAGCTCATTATTCAGGTGATACCATAACATGGGGGAGTTCAGTGAGTAGCCAGAGCCTGGGCAGCACTGACAGTGCTTAGGAGACTGCAAGAAGGACAGGGTGCCTTTGAATTTTCTTCGACAAAATGCCACCTTTCCCCAGGTATCCAGTGCTGTCCTCCAAGATCTCTGCGAGCTGGGCCTCCAGCTCTGTGACAGGCAGCATCTGCTGCCAGCCTGGGGCTCTGGGAGGGCTGCCTGGGGAGCAGGTACTGCCATTCCCTTGCCCTGCTGGGAGGGAGATTCAATTTTGGCCATCTGGCTGCTGTCTCTTAAGTGCAGGGAAAGAAGTCAAAGACCTGAGACTTGGCAGCTGGAGGGGCTGAGAAGTGGATGTGAGACTGTGTGTGGAAAATGGACGTTGCAGAGCTGCTTTCTGTGCTAACCAGAGAATGATTCTTTTTAGTTTTAGTTTTATTTTTTTATTTATTTATTAGGCAGAGGGTTTTGTTTTGAGTTTTTCACGAGCTGCTGTGGAATATTTGGGTTTTACGTTACTTTGGTCAAAAGAGGATGTTTTAAACCTTTTCTTGATGTATAATTGCCCATTCTGTTTTAAAAATGGTAAAGGAAAACCCCACCTTGTACTGGTTGAAGTGGTTTTTTTTTTCTTTTCCGTATAACATGCAGAATTCCACACTTGGATGCTACCTTTCATTCCAGTGGATCCTCTTTCAGGCTTTGTCAGATGCAAAAGGAAGGGATTGAGAAAAATTAGTGATTTTTTTTTTTTTTAGGGTAAAGCAGGTGGAGCATGGCCTAGCCAGGCAGAAGGTACAGATGCAGGTAAATAATGCAGACTTATATTTATATTTATATTTATATTTATATTTATATTTATATTTATATTTATATTTATATTTATATTTATATTTATATTTATATTTATATTTATATTTCCCCTGTCCACCAATTAATACCAGGCAGTTCCCCTCCATTTCAAGGTTTGATTGGGTAGCTAAGACCGGAATGAAAACCCGGACCGGATTTTGGCCAGAGACCGGAATGAACTCTTCTGGTTGGGGAAAAAAACCCGGACCGGATTTAGGCTGCAGTCCGGAATGGACTCCCAGGTTAGAATGAAAACCCGGATAGGATTTTGGAGAGAGAACGGAATGGACTCCCCCAGTTGGAGTGAAAACCCGGACCGGATTTCAGCCAGAGATCGGAATGGACTCCCTGGTTGGAGTGAAAACCTGTACCGGATTTTGGCTGCAGTCCAGAATGGACTCCCAGGTTGGAGCAAAAACCCGGACCGGATTTCAGAGAGAGAGACCAGAATGGACTCCCCAGTTGGAGCGAAAACCCAGACCGGATTTTGGCCAGAGTCAATAAATGATTTCATGTGAGAAAGCTGGATATCTGCCTGTGGGATTGGGCTCGGCCAAGCTTTAGGGTGTCCCTGGTTTTTGGGCTTTATCTTCTCCAGAAATCACCAGTTCGGGGATTTTGCTGGAGTTCCAGGGATTTGCAAGCTTCTCACCAGCTCCAAGGCCTCCATAGCTGATCTCCAGCCCCACAACCAGGCACAGCCTGGCTACACCCACTGCTCCTGTTCCTAGAGCCCCAGAGAAGGGACAAGAAATCCCAAAAATTACTTCATATCCTTTACAGGGGTAGTGTTGGTTGGGACTTCATAATTACCTGCTTCTTTTTATTTATATCTCTTTATATATATATACATATATATATATATATATATATATGTAATTTTTTTTTGTCAAAATAATTAAAACTGAGAATGAAAAATTTGGGACTGAATAGTGCCGTTTTCAGCCAAAAGCTCCAGGTCAGAATCTGAGAATAGCTACTTGCAAGGGCCCTGGTGGTGTTTTGGGATTTCAGTCTGAATCCCTGTGGACCAAGATTCATCACTGTCTTTTCATACTGAACAACCATGAGAGTTTACAGCTGAGAGTCTGTGACCATGGTGCAAGAAGGAAAACTAAAGCTAGCTCAGAGAAAGGGAGGTGGGCACTGGAGGCTTCTTTCTGCATACAAACTTTTTGGCTGTGACCCAAAAGCGTTGCAGTGGAAAATGATTGTCCCCTTTTTAATCATGATCCTTTTTATTCTGAAGGGAGCACCAAGTGTACCATGTGCAAAGTTTTCTGTGATAAAAGATGCCATTTAAAAAGTCAGACTTAATTAATTATGAGGACTTCAGGCTGAATCAGAAATTGATATACCTTGTGAATGAGAACAAGTTAATAGGAGTGCTGTTATTGCAGGAAGACCCTTGGTATTAGACACTGTTTGGAGGTTGCCCCATCCTGTTGTCTAGAAGAATGTATTCCAAAAGCATTTTGGCAATGGAAAGGAGTGCAGTTCAGTGAAAAAGTGAGACAGATGAGAAAGGAAGAGGTTTCTGTGCATAGTGGATTTAAATAGTATACCATAATGTGCCAGTAGCAGTCAGATTTTAACACTGAATATAATAGCAATATGGCTCTGCTCTGTCAGAGCCATTTTTATATTAAGAGCTTT
Source organism: Phylloscopus trochilus trochilus (assembly GCA_016584745.2). Classification (NCBI taxonomy): domain Eukaryota; kingdom Metazoa; phylum Chordata; class Aves; order Passeriformes; family Phylloscopidae; genus Phylloscopus; species Phylloscopus trochilus. Next base: position 13,425,449 of record WQNJ02000041.1, read on the forward strand.
CAGGTTTTTTGAGAGGTACAGATCACAAAGTGTTCAGTTCCCATGTGAGTCCCCTTGAGCTTTGTTTCTCATCACACACAATAGTGGGAATGAATTAGATCTCATCCCTCTTTGTCCCTGTGTGGGCCCACAGAGCTGTGTGGAAAAAGCTGCTTAAACTTGTTTGCTGCTGCTGTCCCATGGAACATGATAGTTGAAATGTGGGTCTGGGAGGTGTGACACAGAAAATCTGATACTGTCGCAGCAAGGCTCCTTTTAAAATAGTTGTCAGAGCAGGGGATGGAAGGGACATTCAGCTGCAGTAAAATGCTGCAGATCACTTTGTGTGCTTTCTGGAGAAGGAGAAATGGGACTGGGTATTTACAGGCCAACTACCTTGACCAGGCTCTCCATACACTTTGGTCAGTTTCCAGTCTTGCACTTCTTCAAATTCCTGGTGCAAATTATTTCATGACATAAAAAGTAATCCACCAAAATGCCTTAATTTTTTTTTCCAGATGAAAATAAAATCCCGACACTTTGGAACTTTGACCAAAGCTCAGCTTAAAGTGACAAAATGTTCACTAGAAGAAACTAATTGATAGAATCAGCATCTTAGGAACAAGACACAGTTTTGAATCAGAATGTCATGGGATCAGAGGGAAGAAATTAATGTCTTGTGGTTTGAACATCAGGCATCCTTGATCACTGGATGAATGAATGGATGGAGTGGACAATATCCTAAAATCTATTGCATGAGTAGTGTCTGGAAGCATCTATTGCCCTGCCTTAGTAATGGAAAAAAATGGATTCTTGGACCCCAGGATAGGGACAGGAATTGATTTAGAAGCAAGGAAAACAGACAAACACACACAGACCTGCTGTGTTGTCTTTGCCAAAGAGATTTGATCAATAGAGTGACTGTCAATAGCTAAAACTTTCTGCAGTTCATGGTTAGGCAGCTTGACTTCTCAGCAGAAGTGGAGTTGGAAAACCCAGTAGAACCTGTGCTTCACTGGAGGAAGTAGTCAGAAGAAAAAAACAAGCACCTTAAGACACAGGACTGCTCATGTGCTTGTTCCTCACTGAAAGAGAGAATATAATCTAAAAGCCATCCAAATAGACATCTTTGAAGGATAGTTTGTGTTCATCTGTGCTAATCTACTCTGCTGGGAAAGAAAGAAAAAAAAAGGGTTTAAATGAGAGTTCAGGCAGAAGGAGCTTTCTAAAAATGCATCCTGTGAGAGAGTAAGAGAGCTGCCCTGCACAATGTGGGTGTAGGAACCACCCTGCCTTGTGCTGCTTCTCACACTGGACAGAGGGGAGACTTGGGGTGCACAGGGCATGCTGCAGAGTCCACGGTGGTGGGAGGGCAAGGGAGAAGTTGGGTTTAACCTTCAGCTGTGCCCACCAGTTCCTGCCTGTTTGCATTGGCCAGGCAGACTGGTAGGAAGGAAATCTCCTGTGCCCAGTCAGGAGGAATATCAGTCAAACCTCTGGTTTGAACACGAGGCAGGGATGTTAAGTCAGTGCATCTCCTGGAATAATTAAGTCCTGCTGCTGTCATCCCTACTCAGATATTGTGTAATGGTCCCATGTGCTGAGAAAACACTCACTGGAATTAACAATGCTGAACATTATTTAATGTGATGAGTGTGGCAGGCAAAAGCTACTCCACCAAAATAATAAATCATAACATTCAGCTACCTTTTTCTTGGCAAGAAGCCATCAAGTCTCAGCCTTTCATGGTGTATGAGTTGCTTTTGAAGTGCTTTTGCATTAGGAAGAGTGGGCCTACAAATGAGGTGCAATGCAATTCTGCATTTAGTGTGTCTTGTGATAGGGAAATTAAATGTATCTAGGCTGCAAAGCAACTGATCAACTATCTGTACTTCATCTATGGTTTTTGCTTTCTTCAGACCCACTTTTGTCTTTCCTCAGTTTTTTATCTTCACTGCCCACTTGCAACTCCATTTCTGAAGAACAGGAGACTATTTTGATCTGCTGGGGAGGGAATCTTTTTTATTTTGATCTACATGTTAGGGGAATGGTTGCTTTTCCCCCACATAGTGGTTAGCATGCAATGGCACACCTGTGCTCAGGCTGGGCTCCATTGGCTTGGGAGAGACACAGATATGAAATAAAAAAAGTGCAGCCACTGCTGGGACAGGGCAACACCCTCCTGGCACAGTAGCAATGCAGCCATTATTCCTACTGTATTTTGTGTTTGGTTAAATATCAGATGTGTTGTGGGGTTTGTCACTCTTCTCCAGCTGGTCCTACTAAAAGAAAAAGCAATATCCAATGCATCAATAACATTAGGTGGGAGATCAGGAGAGATCTCCCTAAGATCTTTGTAAATATTTGGGTGTTACAAACACGCTGGAGGACATCTTCAGTAATTTTTTGCTGGGAGAAATGAAATGTTAAAAGCCTGCAGGCCAGAAGGGCACCAAGTACTTCTTTGGGTTATGTGCTTGCCATAGGCGTGGCTGAAAGTCACTGCTGTAATTGTTATTCAGCACAGAAACTGAAAATATACTTGGGCTGTGAGTAGTCTGAGCTGCAGAGGAAACCATGTCTCACTGTGATATGCTGAGTGTTCACCAGGGTGAAAGGCAGGAAGGAGTGGGGCACATCCAGTATTTCACTGTCACTGTCACCTTCCTGGCCTGCCAATGTAACCAAGAATCAGAGTTCCATTAATTCTCAGTTAAAGAATCACTGACATTGGTCTGAAAACTTTTCTGACCAAACGTCATAGGCTGAACTGTTGACATCAAAGTTTAAAACTCCTGTTTGCTGTTGGAAGTGCCTCCAGCTGGCCACGGCTGAATTTGGTCCTCTGTTTATTGTTTCTAATGACAGAAGCATTTTTTTCCCTGATGGAGAGACCTCAATTTCAGACACATCATCTCCATGGTAATTAGGGATAAATCATCTTCTCTGCATTTCCCTGACATACATAATGCTATATTTTTACTCTGAAGTTGTTCTGTTTCAGTCAGCTTGACTGAAATAGCCTCTTAATACTAAAAACATTTAAAAGAATATTTTATGGAAAGTCCAACACCCAGATGAGAAAGCCCAGCATTAAGGACATGCATGAACCTTCATGTCAACTTCTTGCATTTCTCTAGGGCTTTTCAATATGTTTTCCAAGGCTCTTACAGACATGGCTCACCTTCCCATAACAGTTTCCAGAGTAGCAGCTGACATTCCTGCTTTACAGCAGGGAAACAGGAGCCCAGAAAGGACAAGCTAAAAATTCTCAACTTGTAGGAAATGTCACCCAGTCTGGGGTTTCTAGACCAAATTGTAGAAGTGGTTTTTGGTTTTGTTTTGTTTTGTTTTTGTTTTTTTTTTCAAGACATCTTAGCATTTAAAGCACAGCTATTATTGATCTCAGCTGCAGCTGATGACATTCAGCAAGTCCTGCCAATCCAACTGCAAGTGCCCAAGCCCAGGCAGCTGGAAACCAGGAGTGTTCCCATGTGAGAGGAGTACTTGCCAAACACTGTGAATGAGTTCTGGGTCAGAGGAGGAGCAGATTTCCATTCTCAGGGGTGACACTTTCAGGGCTGAGCTCTGAGACAGTAATTTTTCCTTCTGAGGTTCTCCTTCTTACTCAGTTGTGTCCAGCAGTTAGACACAGTTCAGGTTTTCCATGTGGGCAATAGGTTATGTAACATTCACTTAAACTGGAACTTAATCTGGAGGTTTGTTTTTAAAGAAGTATGGGTTTTTTTTTTCTTTATTAATCTTCAAATGCTTTGGGATTTGAATTTACAGGATTTGTAAATATAGGTACAAAACATTTCTGAATTTCTGTCTTCATGGCATGAAAGAAATAACATTTGTTCATTGTATTATATGCTGGAGTAAAACAATCTTTAACAGTATCAGCCTATTAATTTTCTTCATAAAATTAATCAATCTAAGTTGTTCCAGATAGGCTTATTTCTCAGTTTCCCCTGAGATTTCCCATTCTTTCCTCTGTGCTGTCTGTCACAGGTCACATTAAAAATCAAAAGCAGACCCCAAAGCCATAGGGAGTCACAAGTCAGAGTTGCAGCAATAATTAAACTTCATTTCAGATGGGGAAGGAGACAAACACAGCAATGCAAAAACCCACCCCTTTCTGCACAATAGAAAAATTACTTAGGGAAAATCTTTACCTTGTGTTTCTCAAAGGTTGTTTTAAAAGGCTGGGATCCATTAGTTTTGAATTTTCAAAATCCTGGATGCCACTTAGCTATGTCCCATAATTTAAATGATAATGGATGTTCTGGGCAAGTCTGGTAAAACCAAGAATGCATTGGGCTGTGCACACACATGGGGGTAGTACATGTGCACATATATTTGCCATTATTGATTTCTTTATTGATTTTTTTTTCTCTGATGATTTAGCAATATCTAAACCCAGCAGAAATGTGGATGAAAATAATTATTGCGAGAAGTACGTTGTGCTGGAATTTTAAAATCTTTATTAGCAGAGAAAATCCCAGAGCATTGTTCTCCCAGATGGGAATGGAAAGGCACAAGGGGTAATTCATCACTGAGGGGCAAAACTGTGTTCAGTACTTGCCTGTGCTCGTCCTTGAGCCACTGATTCTCCACCTGACCAGCCAGCTCAGCATGTGGCATCTTTGCAACATGTAAGATTGTTTTGGAATAAAGGAGTGCAGGATTTGTTAGATTTTAAAGCCCAATGATTTTTTTTTTTTTTTTTAATTAGCACTAAAGCAGTAAGGCACTAAAGATGCAAACTCTAACAGTAAACAGGATTTGCTTTGTATTTATGGCTAGTGAATAAAGATTGCACAAAGGTGGTAACTTTTAATTTTGCATTAACCCAGCTTGGCTCTGCAGTAGGTGCTGAGTAGTGTGATGAGAAATGAATCAATTGCTGTCTGTGCCTTGCAGTGGTTGTCCCCAGTGAAATAATCTAAACCTGTCAGATGGTGACAGCTTGCTCTACCTTCACAAATAACACCATTTTTGAGAAATCAAGGACTGCTGATATTGCTGTAATAGATCTAAAAGTGCATACTGATGTGATCTGCCACCTCTGCGAGATGGAATTTGAAGCTGCTAATACACAGAATATTTCTGCTGCTTCAGCTTCTCATCTCAGAAATGCGAATTGGATCTTTGAAAGAGTTCAGCACTGAACAAATCTCCATCTTGTCTAGTTCTGATACTTGGATCATAATACATGAAAAGCTGATAAAAAAAAAGGAAAAAGCCTCCCATACCATAAAAACTACAGCAAGCTTAAGAAACTGGAGAACATCCCTTGAGTACCCCAAATATGTGATACTGAAATGTGATGTCCACCAACTCTAGTACAGCTTGTACAAACAAAAGCAAAGGTATTGGAGCACTTCTCCTCTCCCAGAGCTCTGAAGAGGTTTCCAGAGCACTCAGCCATAATCCTTTGTGTTTGAATAGAGCTTGGCAAATGTGAGGTGTTTTCAGTGTTTTGGCCAAAATGTAAACTGATGGGGGAAAATCTGAATTGCAATCCAAGCAAGGTGGCTGTTACTGATGGTTTTCAGTTTTGCAATAGATGAAGAAGTAGTGATCAGACTTGGAAAAAACTTTATTTTGGTTAACCAGGAATCAGTTATTCAATGCAAATTGAAATACTTCAATTTCATGGGAATTGGTTTGACTTTATCTAAACACACGCAAAAAAAAAAAAAAAAAAGGCTTTGAAAAAAGAAAATGCCAGTTGAAAATGAAAAGCTGAAAAATCTGATTTTGAAGTATTCCAAAAATAATCCACTCTCTTCTACTGATTTTTTTTTTTTTTTTTCATTTTGACCCGATTTTGTAATTAGTTTTAGCTGGCAGTATTGAATAACCATTTGGGGATGAATTCACTTTTCATCAGGATTTTGTCTGCCCACCTTCACCTTGAAGAGTTCGTGCAGAGCCAGTGGGAGAAGGGCAAGGGTTGCTGTTACTGTGCTGTTAAAAGAAGGATCATAGAGCCTTTAATGTCTTGTGGCTTTTGAGATCTTAATCAAAAATGAGTGCATCAGATTGGAGCTTTATTTCCAGCCACAACGAAATAAACATTGGTCAGCTTTAAGAGATCATTGCTGTCAACATGAGAGTTAAAGATTTGTGATAATTCTTTCCTAAACGGTTCATTCATGTTATTTGTTCTTTTTTTTGTGTGTGTGTGTGGCTTGAGCACAGCTGTAAATCTAAGTAAACAGCATCTAGCTCTGTGTGGGTCTGCTCTAAATATAGTGCAATGGAAAAAAAGAAGTTTAATTTCTCCATAAGATCTCCTGAGACTCAATGTATTTTTGAAACACCATTGGCTGCCCTGACACTGTGACAGCAGCCAGTTGTTTTGAAGATTTGCTTGCTGGGAATGGTGCAGTTGACCTTGGTGCTGTTGTACTTTCAGGAGGAAAAGGTGGTCAGAGGTCAAAGTGATGCCTGGCAGAGGAAGCAAAGGCAGTTCATCAGGCTAAAATTTCAGCTTTTCTGATAAAGAAGTAGCGCTTAAGTGAGCGATCTGCAAAGAGCAGGTAAAGAGTGAGCACAGTGAGGCTGTAAAGGGGCACACACCTGGTCATTGCAGTTGACATTTCTTGCCTTAGCACAGCCTCAAGAGGCTCAGCAAGGCTGCACAGTCACACTGCCCGTGGCACCTGGGGCAGGATGAGAGGCTTTCTCCTGGAGAATTTTTGATCTCCAGTGATTGACTGACAGCTGGGGTTGGTGCAGTGTTTGTCTGTGCATTTGATGAGGAGCTTTACCACAAAGGGTAAAACAACCTGCCCAGAGTAAGAACGGGGCTGAGTTGGAAAATGACCAGATTTGTTGAGATTCAGTTCATTGCTTTTTTTTTGCCGTAAGGTAATTCATCTTCCACTTTGACTTCTGCTGTGCATTTAATCAGGTAATGAGTGAATATCTTACTTTGGAAATCCAAACTAATAATGGACATAAAAATTGTGGTAAATGGTAAGATGCAATAAGACAAGTCACATCTTCCCTAATGACACCATAATGAACTGAATTTAAAATGAAATCCTATCATGAACAGTCACAGCCCATTAGGCAATGAAATTTCTTGTTAAAGTGACTTTTCAAAAGTACTTTGCAAAAAGTGAAAATGAAACAAAATTACAGATATTGTTGGAAGCCACTTCCAGCCAGATCCTGGTAATGTTTTGGGGTAAACCCCCATGAGCTTCAGTGAGTATTTTGCTCATTCAAAGACATAAACTTTAAAAGCACTGACTGTGGATTACATGCCACAGAAATAATTTCAGCAAGATTTAATAGCTAATATCACCAATTTATGGTCTAAAGTAGTGTACTCACTGAGAACAGATGGAAAAAGAAGTAAAAAAGAGGGGGGTTAAGTTCTTTGCTTTTGGTGATTGCTGCTTTACATGGATCATGCAGAACAGGGACAAAACAAAAAGTCTCTCGATTTTTAAGCACCACATGCTTTGAAGAAAACATTTGAGGAACAGCAAGTGGGAACATATCCCAAAAACAACCAAAAGGAGGTGCAGGGAATGGAAATGACTGTGGAGGTGCTTGTTTTTGTTGGTAAATGTTCCAGAATAACCTTTTTATAGATTCAAGTACTATTGTCAGTGTCATCTTTAAAGCAAATTAAACAAAGCTTTCTCATCAGCAATGATTATTGTGAACTGGAGTTGGCATGAAAATTTAAATTGTAAAACTATAACAACAGTAAAGGTCCAACTCTCATGGAGGAACAGCGGGGTTGTAGGTTCCTGTTGCTCATCAGGCCCATTGGCATCCAAAATGGGGCCATAAACTCCTAAATCAAATACTTAAAGAATTTTTACATTTCCTGTTTTCTTTATTTACAATCTGAATATTCCATAGTACTTTGATCTATTCTGTACTACGTATTACTCATGAGAGAAATAGATTTCTATATCCTTTTAAAAAGTTTCAAGGGGTTTTTTAAGTAAAAGAATCACTGCAAGTGCAGGCTTATTGTTCTAGCTCTATTAACAAAAATATTAGATATACAAAGAAAGTATTGTATTATTGTAGGAATTAGGAGGTTTGGTGAGGGGTTTTTTTTTGTGTTTTTTTTGGTGGTTTTTGGGTTTTTTTTTGTGGGTGTTTGTGTGTGTGTGTGTGTTTTTGTTTTGTTTTGTTTGTTTGGTTTTTTGTTGTTGTTGTTTTTTGTTTTGTTTGGTTTGGTTTTTTTGGTTTTTTTTTTTTCTTTTGGTCTTTTTGAGCATCTGTTCTATAGTAATTACCATGCTTGGGTAATTCATCTAATGATTACAGGGCTGTTGGTAGAGGAAGCTGTAAAGCATCAAGTAAACACAGGCTTATGTAGCTTTAAAGAAGGCAAAAGAAGAAAATATACTATTCTGAATGATTCACAATTCTGGATACCATCAGGCTGTGCTTCTGAAAGGGCTGCAGGCTTAGTTGCTGTCATTGTTCCCAGCTGGAGCTCTCATACCAGCTTCTTTTGAAATCTGACCATTAGAGCTTGTTTTGATACATCCTTGAGTGCGAACATAAAAGCTGGAGTAAATTGTTTCATCAATACTGGTTTATAATTTTAGTCCAAAGCTGTCTAGGGTGCTTGCATACAGGGAGCAGCTCTGAATAGAAGGTAATTGTGTCTCTTATTCAATGTATCTACCTGGCAACGCTGTTTAGAATTGATATTTGGAGAAGGAAAAGAGAAATGGAGAAGATGTTGTCTAGAAGACTTACATGCTTTTAAAAAATTTGTTAAATTTTAACTCTGTTTGTTTGGACGGAGATAAAATGAGGCAGATATGTTTATGCTCATTTTACCTTGATGAAAATAGACCTTGATTCTGGTGTCTGTTTCCATGCTGATCTGCTGCTTTTACTTTTGTTGTTTTTGGTTTACAGGGAAGAGAATTGAGGCTTTAGTGTTTGTGTCAACTACTAATGTGGGCTTGTAGCCAAAAAAATCTCTTTGCTGGTCCACCAAAACACTTGTCAATAAATTGTCAAATGCACAGTTGTTTTGAACCTGAATTCAGTTATTCACCTGCTGTAGGAAGTGTTATGGAGCAGTGAAATAGAAAATTGTTCTTTCATTTTGCTACCCTAGATGGTTAAGAAAAAAAAATTACTGAATTCCACTTTGAGCAGATCATAGGAAATAATAAACTGGAACTGAAATAAAGCTCCCCAGTAGGGCCAAGGATACAGCACTGACGTGATAGTAAAAATACCCTAAGCATACTAAACAAAAGCAAGCTCTGCTTTGGCAGGAGGCCTAGGAATAGTGAACTAAACTAGATCAGAGTTGGCTAAAAGACCAAATGGAGTCAGCAATATTTAGCATAAATAGAACTCCAGCCTTGGAGCTTTTAAATCTCTGCCCGTCCTTTGAGCATCTTCCTGCTCACAGGTTGAATTTCATCAAGAAGCACTGAGCTTTTTAAGCAAAGAACAAAAAGGCAAATAAAGCCCAAAGCATTAAAAGTATTTTAAACTGGTGAAATTTTAGTTGCAATGTTGTGAGTTAAGTGGAGGGAAATGAAGGAGGGAACCACACCGGCATTCTCAAATGGCAGTGTTGTACTCGATAGGAAAATAAGTCAAAATTAGGAGGCAATCTCCATTCTATTTCTACAAGTAGTCCCTTGTATAACATTAAGCATAAGAGGCTGAAGCTCAGGCTGGCATCCTCAGAACAAGCAATTTGGATAGGCTGAGTCCCAGTGCACTTCAGCCACGCTTCATTCATTAAACATAACCCAGAGGTAGCAGCACAGCTCTGTGTGCATACGTGCATGCTTTGCACTAATGCCTTAATGACTGCAGACTTCTGCTGGAGGGAGCAGGCAGGAGAACTGTTCCTCAATAACAGACCAGCTGACACACCAGGTAGCACAGCACAATCGTGTCAGGGCAGTTCTTGGAAATTTCCATCCCTTGTAGGCAGCCATTGGGGATGCAGAAGGAAACGTTCATGGATGGTGTTCATGTTTGTGTTCTCTAACAGTTGTACCCCTGGCTGAGGGTGCAGAGATAAGGATTGCAGGTGGGAAGGGATGAGTTTTCTTCAGGGGAGTGTGAATCAGTCGCCTTGGCATGGAGGGGAGCATTGCACACGTCTCATTGTGCCTGGTGCACAATGGAGGCAAAGCTCACAGAAGAGAAATTGGAAATATCCTGAACTGAGTAGAAACTGGGTTGTACAAAGTGTACATGTTGTATACGTGCTGGATTTGTGAGAGAGCATTTTGGAAGGAATGGGGGTTGTGTGTGGAGCTAAATAACTGGTAATATTTTGTATCTGAAAGCATGTGGAGTTGGCTTTTGAAAACAGAGAAGAAATATCAGTGAAGTCCAAGCAACTATTTGGGCTGCAGTAGCTGCAGGGGTGATATGGAGTCCTTTAAGTGGGATAAGTGAAGAAGAAATTAGCAGGCCAGCCAGAAATGATTTAGGCTCCTGTCTCATCCCTCACTCTGCAGTAACTAGTGCAGGGACTATTGCTTCCCTTATTTCCAACTGCAGAAAACCCAATAGGCAGCAAAATTTCAGTGAAGAAGTGATGACAGCTCAGGAAACAGAGTTCACAATGGAAACAACAAAGCAACCTTAGCTTCAGCACATATTTTTGTGCCCATTATAGATATCTACTATTTTATATTAGCTCCATTAGTGAAAAGTAATGGCTCAAATTTATTTTTCACCTCCTTTCTAAAAGAAACAGTAGGTATGTGATTGTTGGGTCCTTTTTTCCTCCAGTTACCAGCTGGGAACTTTTGAAATAGAAGGTAAATTATGACCCCACTGTCTTATCTTTGCAAAAAGATTGTGATCAGGTTGAGAAGGAGAGACCCAGCTTAGCCTACTGGGAAAAGGCAGGCTGAACTCCAGCACTGCACACTTGTCCCATGGGAGCTGTTTGCTGGGAAGTGTGTTTGCCTCCAGCCTGGCTTCTGCAGAGGTTGCTGCTCACCTGCAGAGTTCAGCCCTGGGGCAAAGGGGGAGTGAGGGGAAGGAGAGGGGGACAATGGTGCTGCTGACAGGGAGTGTGGGGTCAGAGGAAAGAACACCCAAATCTGTAAAGAACCAGGTTTATGGGTTGTGCTGCTTGAGGAGCAATCTTGTTTACTTGAGGAATAACACCCCAGAGTAAACCTGTGTCTGTTTCTCCTATGGAGTGGGTGAAAGCAGAGCAGTGTCCTTTAGATCTCACCAGAGCCCAGCACAGTGTTACAGATCCAACTCTGCATGTGCACCAAGGTTTTTTAGGTTAGTACATCATAACCAAAATGATCAAAGTTGAGGGCCTTGAGTTAGCTTCAATTTAAGCCTTAACTCCTATTTTGGCACATAATGAACTCACTTTTTTTGGCAGGTGAATGCCCAAAGTTTTAGAATCATAGAACCATAGAATGGCTTGTTCTAGAAGGGACCTTAAAGACCATGTCATCCCAACCCCCTGCCATGGGCAGGGACACCTCGCACTAGCCCAGGGTGCCCCGGCCAACCCAGCCTTGAACAATTCCAGGGATGGGGCAGCCACAGCTTTTCTGGGCAACCTGTGCCAGGGCCTCACCAGGTACCAATTCCCCCCAAGTCACTGGAGATGATCAGCATATTTGAGATGTGAGTCCTCTTTGCACTGAAACACAGATCTGATAGGCTGGTGTGGTGACAATGGCATTTAAAATATGTCCTGTGTGCCCTTCTCAGGCCTCATGCTGGTATTTCTCATCTCCCAGAGCTGTGCACTGCACAGGATGGACACTGGCTCCTCTTTTACCTTTTGCTCCACAGCTGAACCTGCAGAATTTTGGGGTGCTGACCACTGAGCTCCTTTTCCCCTTCGTGCTGAGGCGCTTGCTGGGAGCTGCTGAAAACCCCAGACCTGCCTCTTGTGTTGGCAGGAGAAGTTTGGAATTCTGTGGGGTCAGGCAGCAATGTCCAGCACGGATCTGGCTCCCAGCCTCTGCCACCAACCTTTGGTGCTCCAGGACAGAGCTGCAGCCTCGTGCTGGGTCTTTGGCAGTGTGAGAAGAGGTGAGGCAGGATGTGAACATGAGGAGACAAACAGAAAAATAGCACGTCACAGCTAGGGGTTTCAGTATATTCCCTACTTGTACTGTTTTCCCAACTTTTGTGCTTGCCTTCAAGCTTTTAGAAAATGCAGAATTTTTAAAAGCATGACAGGCAAGTTTTGAATTAAATCCTGGCTAAGCTGTCCTTCTGGTCTAATCTGACATGATTTTCTCCAATATTTATCTTCCAGCATATCTCTCCACCTAATTTTGAACTGCTATAAATTGAATTTCATGTAGTCTCTTCATGAAGTTATTTTACAATCCAGTATCTAAGGCAGAAACCCTCCCCTTTTTTCCTCCTCTATACCTAAATTTGACCAAATATTTTTCTGTTTCCCCTGTAGCTTGGTGTTCATCTTAAGTTATATATTTGTTCAATTCTCCCCTTGAAAAGCTTTATTTTTACTTTTTCTTAATGATTCCTTATATGTGTATTTAATTCCCAGGAAGTGCATACAACTTTTACCAAAAAAGGGCTATTTCATTTCTTTTTGCTAGAATTTATGGAGGAAGGTGATGATGTCACATCAGTCCTTTCCTGGTAACTCTGGATTTTTAACATGAGGATGGAATCCTAAGAAAAAAACGTCCCTCCATCCTCTGCCTGTAAATGACTAGGAACAAAAAATGTTTACCTGCCTGCTATTGCCATCATTTATGCAATCTAATTCTACAGTGCTGGGACCACCACTCTATAAATTTCAATTATGCCATTAGCAATAAGTCTTCACTGTGTAATTGGTACACTCACTTTATCTAATGGAGTATTTTCCCTCTAATTGACTTCAAATTTATCATATAAATGTCAAAGCCAAATTTTCCTATAATAACCTATTATCTCTGCTGTTCTAGCTCACTACACTCACAAGAAACAGAGCAATAATAATCTTTTGGGATAATGAAGGACAGAAGTAATTCACAAAGTGCCAAAAAGAATGACAGCTACCTCTTACCTGTCAAAACCAGAAACTTTTAATATATTCATTTAATTAGACTGCTGGTCCCCTTCACATAATATTTTTCTCTCACTATAATATCAGAATGAATCCAGATTTTGCTAGAAAATGAGAATATCTAGTGTTTAGATGGTAAGCTTCCTATCAACATGTTTTTAGACAAGTATTCCCATTATCAAAGGCTTTCAAGTTTCTCTCCTCATTCTGTAAGTGTAATCAATTGCAGCAGAAGAAATAGGCTATTACACCATGACACAGAAATGGCAAAGGCACAAAGGAAAGACTTTTAAATGAGTAAATTAATTTTTGAGAATAAATAGGAGCTGGGGGTGGGAATGATACAAGTGTACTCATCAATCCCATAGATTTTGCATAGGATCAGCTAAAAGTGCATTACCATACCAAGTTCCAGAATAGGAATTTATGGGACATTAATTCTAGAAGTCTAGGCTGCTGTATAGAGAGCCATAAGAGTGAACCTGAGATGAGAAGTAGAACAGAAAACTTGGATTTCCATATATTTTTTTAAATTTCTCTCTGTTTGAAGACCTTTCAGGACATTTTCTGTAAGATGTGTGGGTTTGGTGCTGTTTCTTGTTCCATCCTGAGGCAGATGAAATGTAGTACTGGGGCTGGGTCATAGCCTCGTGAGGCCAAAGAGTTGCTGCACCACCTGGTTTTGGGATTGCTGTGCTGCACCAAACCCCAGCTGCTTTTGGGATTGCTGTGCTTCTGTCCATCAGTGACTGAGATCCCTGGAAAGCAGTCACTGGACAGCAGTCCCCAGTGATGAGTTTGCATCCCTGCCTCCCTTGAAAGGAGGCACCTGAGGGGTTGTTTCCTTCAGCACTCCTTCATATTACCCTCTTGTGTGTCTGAACAGTACCTGGATAAAAATCATTCCATTCATTCTTCGAAATGGATAGGTAAGGTGCAAACTCTCTTTCTTGAGAAATCCAATTACACTACAGTCATGAACTTTTTCAGTTTGCATGTGTCACACAACGAAGAAACTCACTGAAGTTCAAGAGGCTAAATTTTAATGCTGAGATTTTGGGTGACACATCAGCTTGTTCCTTAGAAATGCAGTAAAGGTTTTTGTTTATTGTTTTGGTGAGTTTTTGGATGGAAGTACAAGTGAAGAGAGTAGCAGGGTTCAGAATACTTGCAAACATGAGGTAAACAATGGCCATGAAGGGTTACTGAACATGAAATGTTCTTAACATGAGATGAATGAATGAATATGAATTTCTTAACACAGAAATGTTACTCTGGCAAAATTTCCAGCAAAGAAAAGGTTCCAGTGATGTGAAATGAGAAGTTATGGTACTGTCAGAGTTTAATTCACAGGCAGCAAAACATCACAGCCTCTCACTCACCTCCCCCCACTACAGGGGGATGGGGGAGACAGCTGGGGGACAAAATAAAGTCAAATTTGTGGGTTGAGATAAAGATTTAATAGGTTTAATAGGACACAGAAGCAAGGGGAAGTAATAGTGATTACAACAATAACAGCAATAATAATGATAATGACAAAAGGATTGGAATGTACAAAGCAAGTGATGCAGAGGGCAAATGCTCACCACCCACTGACCCATGCCCAGCCAGTTTTTCCCCAAGTTTATGTGCTCAGCAGGATGCCCTGTGGTCTGGGGTATCCCTTGGGTATCAGCTGTCCTGCTCTGTCCCCTCCCAACATCTTGTGCTCCCCAGTCCCCTCGCTGGTGGGGTGAGGGGTGGAAAGGACCTTGGCTCTGTGGAATCTCTGCTCAGCCATAACTAAAACATCCCTGAGTTATTAACACCATTTCCAGAACAAATCCAAAACACAGCCCCATACCAGCTACTAGGAAGAAAATTAACTATCCCAGACAAAATCAGGCAGGTATTCTTCTGTATATGCCATATGGCCATCCTTTATATGGATTTATCTGAGGAGTAGGAGTTTAACCTACATAAGCTGAATATTTTCTGCTTCTTCAGCTAACAAAAATGTACCAGGTGAAAGCAGTGGGTGTTTAAATTCTTATGTGGAACAGTAGAAGGAGGTAAAAGTTCCTGAAGTGAGTTGGAAGCATACAAATATTCACCCTGTGGGTGCAATCTTGACTGTATAAATGCAGTACCTGAAAAATAAAGGATTGTAAAACAAATAAAAGAATGAAAAGTCTAAGTGCAGCCCTGTTCCTCAGAAGTGTGCTGCTGGCAGATGATGGCATTCCTTCCTAGTGTGAGGAAAACGATTTACCCAGAAAATACAAAGAAAAAACCTATTGTTACTTTCAGACATAATTGCCTCAGACCCACCTCACAATTTGCCACTAACCTTTTTAAAAAACCCCAACTGGTCTGAAAAGAAACACTTTACATAAATACACAAATGAGAGTACTTCAAACCAGCAAAGTCCTCCTGCCACAGGTAGAACATAACCTGCCATACCTTATCCTTCCAGCTGTGGATAAAACAAGGCACATTTGCTCAGTTGCAGCTTGGCTGCTCTCCTGGTGTCTCCACGAGCAGCAGGGATGCTGCTGCCTCACTGACACAGTGGACCAGCAGCCTTTAATAGGGTCACAGCCTTCCAGTGACCTTTTTGAGAATGCAGGGCCAAGCACAAGGTCCATACAGGATGATGGCTGAACCAATGAATGCTGTCTAGAAGCTGGACTCAGACTTGAAGGTATTTACATGACCTGTGGCATCTTACCCTTTAAATTTTGCTATAGCAATTAATTTAGTGACTTGTATCTTTTAAAGTGTATGGATGCTAGAAGGGTTGCTTGGTTTTTTTTCCTTTTTTTTTTTTTTTTTGGTGGAGTGTTAGCTGTGTTTAATAACTGTCCCCAAACTTTTTTTTTTTTCTCAGCAGGAAATCTCAAGAAGTTGCAGAGGTAGCATAGCTCTGCTGAAGACTTTGATGGGAATGACAGGTCACCAGATAGTCTTCACACTCCTTTGGCATGTGGGTGTCTGAAAATGTATCTCCAGTGTTTCTGACACCTCAACAGAATTTATACCCTTACCCATGGGGCTGCCCTGAAATTTAACTGCTCAGGAATATTAGGTATCACTTGGTGTACTGAGATCTTTATGCATTGATTAATTTGGGCTGCCTTGGACCAATAGCTTGTGACCTTTGTAGAGTTTGCATTTAATTTAATCCCATGGAGCCATTGTATCGACTGGAACGAAAAGGACAAAACCAGCCTGAATTTCTGTTCATTTGAAAATGTGTTGACAAGGGACTTTTCTATCTAACAAAGTCTTTTCTCAGTCAAAACTGATGAGAAGCAGCTGATATTGCCTTTATTGAACAGATTGCACTATGTAACATATATCTTAAACAATTTGGGGTATGTCTTTTAGTGCCAAATTTATATCCTAAGGAGACACAATTAGTTCTTAATATTCATTCCTTTTAAAAGGAAGTCCCAAAAGATTGGCCAAATGTCTTTGATAATTACTCACAGAAATAAAGGTAATCTGAACCTCAAGAAATCTATGAGTTATTGAGACAGCTTCAAACATTTTCAGGAGCTAGATTTTCCTATATCCCCATTATTTTACTGGATAATGTAAGTGTTGTCACTGCAATGATAGGTGGTTATAATATATCTGCAGACTGTTGGCAGAAGAAACAATTTTAGGGGAAATGCTCATCAACCCAATTTTTTTAGTGTTATAAAAACCAAACTGAAGTGAACATTCATTTTCAAAATTGTAAGTGTGGCTTATATTTTTCCCGAAAACATAGAAAGAACACCTTCAATGCACTCAGTGCATAAGTGGCTAAAAAGTTCAGAAGTTTTATTCAGTTTGGGCTTGTCCAGATATATTAGATTGTGAATGGAAAGTTTGTATCAGCTTTGGAGGTCTTCCCTGGCCCTTTTCAAAGTTTTTGCTCTCTTGAAATTTCATTGTCTCTTTTTCTTTGTACAGCCAAAAAGATGGTGGTGGTGGTGGTAGCTGCCCTAGAAACCTTCTCTACCAATATAAATGATAAGTGGAATTACTAAGGAGTTCTTGGTCAGGAGAAGAACTTCAGACAATGAGAAATAATTAAAAAAAAATTAAAAAAAAATCACAAGAGGAGAGCATATTCATTTTGAATTCCAACTAAAATACGATAATATTTGAGCATAACTGCATGTGAAGTACAGAAAGCATCCATACATTTCCCTTCTAAGGAACAGAAATATTGTTGTTTAATAGTAGCCCTGCATTTCTCAAGGTCCAAGCATGAGACATAGGCCAAAAATAATTTAGCACCATGCTGGTAGCCAGGTATTTACAGCAGAATGAATCAGGGCTTGCTTGATCTTACAAATAAATGTGTTTCAGTACAAGGTGTGCTCGTAGCTGAGCACCTGCTGTGCTGCAGTTTGCTGTAGGTTTTTACCTATTCACTTCTGTAGCTTCAGGTGCATTAAGAGCAAAATGGAAATTGTGTGCCCAAATCCTGCATGCAGCTTTGGAAATATCAGTTGTCTCTTAATCTTAGTTTGCCAGAGGGCCAAGAGACTTTCATCAGAAAAAAAAAAAAAAAAAAAAAAAAGGTCTGTTCCACAATTGGTGTGGGTTGAAAGGACAAATTGAATTGACATTTACTTTCTTTAAAGCTTCAGCTGTGTAAAATGTCCCTTTCCAGGCTTAAACAAGACAGAAATGGGAACCCCAATTTTGCACATTAAAAAAGGGAATAAAAAACCCTGAAGAAAACAAACCCAACCAACCTGCCAAAAACCAACCCTCCACATAATAAATTAAAACTATTGCAGCTATGCCACTATGATTTTAGATAAACTTGTTATTGTCATACTAAGGGGCATCACTGCTCATAAGTATGAAACAAAAGCAGCCTTTGCAGACTGGATCTGATGACTTCAGCCTGTTATTGTTGAATAACTGCCTGAGCAAGTTTTGCAATGCATGTCTAATCTGTGATCACCAAATATTATAGATCTACATTTTTGTGTCAGTGAGTTTCTGCAGATTGAGAAGACCATCTTATACTTCACTAAGCTGCATACCCAAACAGGAGAGAATGGAAAATTCTCCATTTCTCTGCACTGAAGAGGTTGAATTAAGCCTGGGCTATGAAAAAAAAAGGAATCCATTAACACATTTCCTGTAATCCTGGTTCTGTATGAGTTATTAAATGGAAAATACAGTTTTAGAAAGGATGGTTTACAGGTATCTCTTTATTGCAGACCTTTTTGAAGAGTGAAATAGGGAAACATTTCTCTGGGAAGCAGTGCCAGAGAGGTTTTTAAAGTAGTTTCTTTTAATAGTGCTGAAATGAAGGAAGATCAGTGAAGAAACTAGTTTCCTATGAAGAAATAGGAAATATACTTGATCAGATGTCCAAAGACTAGCCATTACACACCTGAAATATCTCATCTGCGAAAATGTGCATGAGCTGAGTTTTCTGAAGACCTTCTGATGCTGTGGATTATTCAAAAAAATTTTAAATTGGGACAGAGGTGAAACTGAGAAGGACACATGATTGAGATAGATCCTGCAACTTCTGCCAGCAAAGGGCCTTTACTCCTGCCTGTTCCCCTTCCATCTTCATGCCCAGATGTTTAAACAGCCTGCTTTGCTGTCAGCAGTGCTCAGTCACATCCCTGGGTTCACTGGACCTT
This sequence comes from Phylloscopus trochilus trochilus, assembly GCA_016584745.2. Lineage (NCBI taxonomy): Eukaryota > Metazoa > Chordata > Aves > Passeriformes > Phylloscopidae > Phylloscopus > Phylloscopus trochilus. Next base: position 13,444,125 of record WQNJ02000041.1, read on the forward strand.
TGGTAGTGCTGGGCTGCCATCCCCACTCCTGCTACAGAGCATTCCTGAGTGGTTTTGATTCCTGCTGCTGCCAGCTTAACCAACTTACATCCTCTCTATGTTTTGCCAAGAGATTCAATCCACAATGGAGCCCCTGGGGTGCACTGGAAAGGCTTTCTCCTCCTTCTCCTCTATTCTTCCTCTCTTGGGTCCTGTACTCTGCAATCTTGTGCCTATGAATACATTTATATATATAAGTATTTTTCTTTAGCAGTGTGAAGAAAATATACTCTTGTGTAAGTATTTGCCAGATTGAGTCTTAAATCTGCAGTGTAGTGTTTCCCTGCGCTGTTGAATATTTATCACTCTTTACCCCAGAGATGGTTGTATTTCAGGGAAGAGCTGAGTTGATATATCAAGGCTATGAGTCTTGCCAGCTCCTCACTGTATGTGTGGTACTGCTGAATAAAACAGGGCACCAGTGCAGCTGAACTTCTCACTGGTGTAAGTATTGACAGGATCACCCCCTACTCCTACAACTGTTCAAGGAAGGAAAGAGAAATATTGATTTGTAGAAAGAGCTGCTGAATGAAAAACTCCATGAAGTGTATTAAAATACTTAGAAAAATTACTTTCTGCCTGAATGCTACAGCAGTGCCTGAGAACTTTTTGCAACTGAAACAGTGCTTACTACCAAACACGTTGCTCAGGGGATGTGCCAGCACCACGAAAATAACATTGGCACTGGACCATCTCTTCATCTGTGATATTTATCATGGAGCAATATTCAGGATCTTGACTGTGAGTTCATGCTGTGGAATACAATGAATGCAATTTCGAGGAAATGGCAGAGCAGATATAGTTGGGTTCTGTAATCCAGTGCAGCATCCATCACAGTGTGAAAAGCAGAACTGCTGATCTTGAGAGGTAACAATATATGGAGCAGAAATGTTCCAATTTTTTTTTTTTTGCTGGATTGAAAAGAAATGCATAATTTCCCAACCAGGGAAAAATAATGATGAAGTCTATTATACTTTTATTTATTCTTAGCAGACACAAGAGTCTGTTGCCATATGCCATAAAACCTGTCCTGTGTCTTTTGAGGTGTCTAATCCTACTGCAGTTGTTTCTTAATGATAAATGATATCAGGTGGAATGAAAGGCTGACAAAAGAAATATTTTGTTAAAAAATTACTTGTATACTCCATAATTTGAAGAGAAAAAACAAACATGACTGTCTTTTACAAGGCTAAACCATAAACCCATTCTTCATATTATTGTAGTGATTAAATGAGGGTTTTCAATGATTTAAATCGGTGTCAATAATATTCAGATTTTAAACAAAGAAAATTTTATTATGACAGATGTAGGTCAGTACCATTCTTCAGGAAATATGTTAAGTTGTATTTATGTTGCTTACCCAAGAAATACAAATAGATCTTACAAAGAAACAGAACTGCATCCCCTCTTTATACTCAGGATTATATATAGCACTGTATGTCCCAGAGTTTCCTGTGCAGATGAGTGATAATATATGTTCACAGTCAGTAATGAATGCATTCAGGTGCAAATTTGTGAAAAAGCTCTTCTTTTGAAACAAATATCATGTGGCTGTGCAGGAAAGTTATCCATATGTGTAGATATATCAACAAACCATGACCTCTGATTCAAGCAAGAATTTGACATGAAATTTTTGCAGTTCAATCTGTTTTGGGTTTTAGTTCTGCCTTTTGAAGGCAAATAGGTATGAGAGAGTTCCACTGTAGTATTTGCATCTATAGTCAAGGATGTCTTTTCCTCAGGGTGGAGGAAAACAGAGCCCTTAGATCTCAAGATGGGTGGAGGAGCTTTGCTTGAAAAGGAAAGCTTTGGGCAGTCCCTTTGCAGTGCAATTTTCAATTCTGCTAAATGAATCACCATACAGTGAACTCAGGGTGCCATTTCCCAGTGTGGGAATGGTGCACTTGATCTGCCTGGTTCCCCAAGGATCTGCTGCAGGCTGCTCTCAGACCTGAGGGGGGACAGGAGCCTTTGCCCTTATTCTCCACCTGAAACCCCCTGGTGCTTTTTCTTTTGAGTGTGACCAAACATCAAGAGAGTGAGGGGAATTTCTCCTCAGTGGTTCCCACCTCCCTACTGGAAACACTTTGAGGAGGGAGCTCTTGAACTCGTTAAAAATCAGGGACAATATCCCAGTGACTGTAGCTGGTGTCAGGTCAAGTCTCAAGTGGACATTGGTGGTGGTGTCAAGTGCAGGAGCAGAAGACTTTACTGTACCACCTTTCTGGCTGCCCACAGTATGAAAAGTGCTCATTATTCTCTTCTCCCATTGATTCCCCAAGTTTTTTACGGGCACTTCCAGATAATGAAAAACAGGATACGGATATGTACTGGAAATGTGCATGTTAGTGAGTATTTATTTAAAGTTTTATAGTGATTGCATAAAATCCAGGGAAGAGTCTCCAGATGTTGAATACACTGCACAAATTCAGTGAAGTACTGATATATATTAGCATCATTGTCAATTGTTATGAGCACTAACCAATTCAATCTTTCATTGCCCATTGTGCTTGAGTACTTTGACTTAATGATCCCCATCCTAGAGAGAACTCTATTAGCATTTGCAGATGTCTCTATAAATGTAGGGGTGAGAAAAGCTTTAGGATGTGAAATAATCAGGCTATATACTGGTAGTCTCTTGCTGTTAGTGGAGTATTTGAAATCCTCAAATTGGTTTCTTTTGAATGAATACTGAATTTTAAACTCCTGCTTGCAATTCTTTGTCACTCAGTTAATCGAGCGTGCTTGAGGGTGGCTAAATTTCATCTTCAGGAAATTCACATGTTTTAGAGATTCCAATTTACATCCCATAATTAGAGCATCATGAGAGCTCTGAAAGGGTGCTAAACTTGTTACAATGCTTGATCAATAATGTATTGCATCTTAACTGTTGTATGGAAAAGGCTGCCCTTTGCTAGTCCAGGTGTTTTATGAACAGATGCCTCCTTTTAGAATCTCTACAAGTCTTTATTTTTTTTTTCTTTCCTATTTGAATACAAAAATCTGTTATACATTTTCACTGACCTCTTAACTATCTATCAGTTCCAGGGAATGGGCTGTATTAATGCAACTCCAATGTTCAAGGTCAAACTGCTGTAAATAGTAATTCAGCACTGTGCAGAGTCCCAGATGATGTCTGTGTGTAATAAGGCACAAGAAAGCTCCAACGATGACATTTTGCCCAAACAATCTGCTCAATTCTGTTGCTGTTTCAGGGACTTCTGGTGTCTCTGCAATGTCATCTAAAGTTTCCCACTGTTTTAAAAGCAATTCCCATTGTTTTAGAGGCTTTTCTTTTCTTTTCTTTTCTTTTTTTTTTTTTTTTCTTTTTTTTTTTTTTTCTTTTTTTTTTGTGCATTTCAATTATGGCTTTTATTCAGCACTACCATTTAATTCCTGAAAGTTACTTCAGTTTGACAGTCTCTGATTTAGCTGTTATCTATTTCACAGCAATGTCAAGAGCAGCATGATAAAGTGGGCAACTTTGATTGAATATAAACAGGATCTGGACAGTTCAATAAAAGTTCCTTGCATGTTTAATTCCTACCTGTCAGTATATCACCAAAAGCACATAAGAAGATTTATGATGATCTTGGTTCACTTCCTTTAACTTACCTAAATGCAGTCCATTAATGGGTTTATGTTTTATGCATATTAATTGTGCTGCATGCTATTTTTGTGTGGCAAGACAAATTAGAATTGGATTGAAAATATTTTTAGCCACGTTTGTGCATTATAAGAAAATATCCCCTGCATAAAATGCCCAGATGAGCTCTGCACATAACTGAAATGTTAACTGGCCTTCCCAAAACTATGTCAGTTTGCTGAGGTCCTCGTTGTATCAATTGTTTCATGTATGAATAGGATGTAAAATTAACCAGCTCTATTTTTATGCCACCTATTTAAATCCATGGCCTTGTTGTGGAGAACCTGGTGAGTCTAAAGTTCACATTTCCCTTAATTTGATTGAAATTAATTTACTTACTAATGTGAGTAAAAATAATATCAAGTCAGTATTCCAAACTGTTACTCACTGATAGATGTTTTTTCAAGTTGATGTATAGAAAATATGCAAAACGGGTATTTTAAACATCTCCACTTGGGAGCCCCAGCTCTAGACTTGGTTTTTTTTTGAGGACACAACCTGTGTCTTCACTGTGTATTTTGTTTTGAACATTATTTGACTCTGGTTTTGTGTTACTTCCAACAATGGCTGACATCTTCTAGATCTTTGCAGGGCTGTTTTTGCTTTACCCTTGGTGGGAGCTGGACTTATTTTTGTTAGAATTCTCTGGTTCTTTTAACAGTGAGGAATGCTGGGATCAGTCAGCAAATTCACAGCCTCTCAAGTAGCAGGGACACTGCAATGATTCAAAACTCAGCCTGTTTGAGGCTGCTGCTTAATGAGAGGTTACAGCTGCATGGAAAGGGTTGGATTAAGTGACCATGTTATTATTTTCATTCCCCTGTGAATGCACAGACCATGCCCTGTGTTTTACTTGTTATCTAGACAGCATGGAATGATATGGACACAAATACTGGTCCAGTGGACAGCAGTTAGTGAAACACTGGCAGGTAGTATTAGAACACAGCTGGACCCTGAAGCCAGAGCAACAAACACCTGTCTACTGTTGGCTTCTATTTGTTGCACATCTGCCTCTCTGAGCTGTTTCTCAAAGAGGAGAACATGACATCACCAAGGAGAACTGTCCAAGGTACAGTCCTACAACATTTCTGCATCCTATTCTCATTTGATTTCTCCTTCATTAACAGTGCAAGCAGAGCAATTGCAAATCCAGCCCTGTCTTTATAGACTTGGATTTTTCTGATAGGTTGACTCTTTCTAAATGCTACACCATCAGGGCTTAATTATAAAATAATTGCAGTGGGTGTATTTTTCATCTGCCGTGAGTACCATTTCCACTGTTTTATGTCCTTTTGAGAGTCTAAGTACTTGAGTCTGATGAAAATGAACAAAAGCAATAAGACTTGAAATACATTTCTATTTTTCTTTTAAATTAGCTTTTTCTTTTTTTCTTAAATACAACAAACAAAGTTCCCAGCTGATTAGAAGCAAATTTGAAGCCAGTTTAAAGATAAGTGGCCTTTTCTTCTTACCTTTAATTTTGCCTGAAACTAACAGATGAGCTAGCTGGAAAAACAGAGTCCCTTTTTTTTTTTTTAACTGACTGCCTATGAACTTGCCCAATCCATTTTTAAACCTGCTGTTACTGTTTGCTTTGATAAGCTTGTGTCAACAAATTAAAGCCACATAAAAAAGGACCTGCTTTTATCTCCATGCCAGAGTGTTTCTCATTCTACTGGTGGTAGCTTGGTGAGTAAAGATTCTCCACATTGTCAGATGGTGTCCATGACTTTGTACACCTCAGTCAAGCTTTTCCCCAGTGCAGTATGGAGTACATTTTATTTATTTAATTGGTGTTACAGGCTGTGGTATCACAGTTCACTAGATGATAGATGTTGTGCTTTTCAGCAGCTCTTACTTTAATGCACTATTTGGAAGTGAGAATCTGGCAGAGCTGGGCAGCAGGATCAAAAGCTTGAAAGTGGCATTGCTAAAAGACTTGTTGGTTAGCAAAGTGCTCCTTAAGGAAGAGCCTCAGCAGGGAAAATTCAGCCTGGCAGGGAAAACTGGCAGCTCAGCAGCTCATGAAAATAATTTCAAATTTATATTGTGAAATTTGGTAAGTTGATGTCTGATTAAGCTGTTAAAGATTTGCTCCTTTATTTGTACCTGAAAGGACACTGTAGCCAGATGGGCATCAGCCACTTCTCCCAGGACACCAGCAACAGGAGAAGAGTTCATCACCTCCAGCTGCACCAGGGAAGATTCAGGAGGAATTTCTTCACTTGGGGTGGTCCAGCCCTCCAATGAGCTGCCTGAGGGGTTGGTGGAGTCACCATCCCTGGAGGTGTTCAAGAAATGATGTCACAGTGCAATGCTTTAGTTGACAAGGTGGGATCAGTCAAAGGTTGGACTTGATGATCTTGGAGTTCTTCTCCAACCTTGGAAATCCTGTGATTCTATACCCTTTCCCTTCCTTTCCTGCTCTGTCCTTGGCACACTACATTTCTCTCTTACCCCTTTGGGGCCCTATTTTCTGTGCTATTGCCAGCCAGGACCAAATTTCTCTGCAATGGCACAAAAGAGAATAAGAAAGATGGAAATTAATGAAATAAATAGTTTGGTAGCAGTCAGAATAGTGTTACAAAATAAGAGAGCTCACTATTTTTTAAAAAGTTTCTTTAGGCTGAACACAATTCAGTGCTCAGAAAGGCAGAGAAGTGATGAGAACCAATAGTAATGAAAGGACAAATAAGGATGGATGACTTTTTTAGCTTTTTTTTTTTTTTGCACAGAAGTTCTCCATCTGCAGCTCACAAACCACCTGTGAAATGTAGGAGGTTTCTGCTGGGTTGCAGCCAGAAGCTCTTGTGTGCTTATGATGTACAACACGCCTACTCCTAAAACCGTCTCAAGATCAGTATCACAAAAAAATTCAAGGGAAATGGAAAAGCAATGAAACCTCCTGGGTTGCATTTATCCAGAGACAAAGTGCCATCCAAATGGGATTCCTCTCCCTGCATCCCACAGCACAGGCAGCATGAGAAGGAGTGATCACACTGAATTCAAAGGGATGGGGCAGGGACTGAGGGCAGAGGAAGGGAGCTCTGGGCAGGAGTGGTACAGAGGTGATCTGAAGCCAGAGTAAAAGGCAGAAGTGAGAAACCAATTCTTTGGAGGCACTGGGATCAGATGAGAGATTAAAGGGAAAAGAGAGACAAGGAGGCAAAAGTAGAACAGGTATTCATCTGGTAAAGGTTTGGGTACAAGAGAGGGAACCTGGAAGTCGCTGAGCCAAAGATGGAAACAAGATATTAGGTTGGGGCTGTGGGGAAAAAACTGAGTAACATCCTGGGATGGTGGCTGGGATGTGAAGACAGAGGGGAGGAATAGATCTAAACAGTGTGGGAGTTTGGGAATTAATGCTATTTGATAATGGCATTTGAAATAGGCTTTAAAATCCTAAAGAGAGGAACTGAGGACCAGGAAGAGGCAGAGACATGAAAAGTGAGGCACAAAAGGGTCCTTTCAAACCTTTGAGGGAGCTCAAGGGAACCAAGTTCGTGGTTTCTTTTTTTTTTTTTTTTTTTGCAAGTGTCTGTGAAATCTAAAAGCAAAGTTTGTCTCTCATCCCTGTTAGAGAGTTACTTCCAAAGAATTAAAAATTGATAAATAATCCTAGTAAACAGTGATAGATGATCATTGGAATTGCAGATGTCATAGAATGCCAAAATGATGTCCATCCTCGTGTGGCTATTAAGATAGTATTATGAGCAAAATTATTATTTTATTTTTATCTTTGTAATTTTTTCCCTTTTTCTAGAACTCTCTAAACTGTCAGGTGACAGGCAATATTTTATCTAAGGTCTCATCCTTTAAGACTTGATTTCTATTGAAATAAAGTAGAAGATGCTCTGTTCCTTGCTCTGTCACACATTGAACTGGCTCCTCACACATGAATGGAGCTGAGAGGAGAGTCCATCCCATCTGCTGGAGCTCCTACACCTGGATCTGCAGCAGGAAAGGATCTTTCACTGGGATTGAACAACCACAGGTACTGAAGAGAAGCTCTGGGTTATATTTATGTCTTATGCATGTGCCATGCCTGCTCTAATAAGCATAGATCTTCCTTGTGCTGCCAGCTCCTACATATCTGCATTTATAAAGTCAAATAACTCTTGACCTCTCAATCAACTTGCTTCCTGCAGAAATAAATGGGTGTGTTGCCTTATGCAAGAAAATTAGGTGGAAAAACACATGGAAAGTAACAAGTAACTGAAAGGATCAAGTCATTTCAAATGGATGTCATTTGGTGTGGGTGGGGCATTTACCCCACCTTTAGATACTTGTAGGTTTTGTGAACTAATGAGGTGTTTGTGGCTGGAGAAGGGATGGCAGGAGGGAGCAGTCCTTGGGAGTCAGCCTGGGTGATTGATCCATCTCTTTTCCCCTTCAGGAGCATCACACACACACTGAGGGAAATGTGCATCAAACTGCAGTTTCTGTTGGACTTTGGAAGCAAAATGGAGGTAGATAGAGAGAGGGAAAATACCAAGGGTGTTCAGTCATTTTATGATTTTATGTTTTTACTCACTGTATTAAGCCTCTTTTTAAATTTTATTTTTATTTTTTAATAAATTCTTCTTCTTCTGAGGATTTCATAGTTTAACCCTGCCTGAATTCTAGAAGGAACCTCCCCCTTCCCATGATAAAATTTTAAAGTGGAATGTGTTCAGAAACCATGGGGAGTAGTGATGGGTGGAAGTGAAATGAAATTTCTTTTGACAAGAAGATGACAAGAGATGAGATTGGAGAGATTTATGCATACTTGGGGATTAAAAACCTAAACTGATACATCTCATAGCTGTCTTGGGGTGAGGCATTCACTCTCTATTTGCAGTGAAAAGTTATTTTAATGATTTTAACATTTACCCAGTAAATTTTTCTCCTTGATATATAATTCAAAATGCCATATCAACTCCTTGAAGGCTAGATACACTTTCATTTTCACGTGGAAATGGATCACCAGGTTGTTGCAGCACTGTGCTCGTCTCAGGGCTGGGTGGAAGGTTTTAGTCAGGACCAGCCTTCTGGGGCAAAAAGATTTGTGCCAAGTCAGTTCTGGTGGAAGATATTTAAAATAATGGTTTCTGATGCTGAGTCACAGTGCTGTCACAGCACCATTAATAATAATCTGGGAGAACATTTGTCTTGCCATATGGGATGGAAGTGGTCCAATGTCTGCCTTTGATACTGGATGGCATTATATAATGTTGCAGCATATACATTTTCTCTTCCCTCCTATCCCTCCTTAAATGCACAAGACAGATTTCAACTGTCTTAAGGAATGAAGTGTTGTTAGAGAGAGTTGTCTTGATTTCTTCTGGGAGCTGTGGCAATCATCAAGGATTCCTTCCCTGCCTCAGTCACTCATAAGGAGATTCAGTTAAACTGTGTTGAATTCGGTGCCCACGTTCATAGTCAGAAATAAAATGCCCTCAATTTAATTTGATTTAACTTAAATGACTTAGGATGGTAAAGAAAATTTAATCAAGGCATTTTCAACTCTTCATACAAATATCTAATGCAATTTAGCTAAAACACAAATTCATTCAAATTTACCCCTTTGCTCCCATGCTGACAGACTTAGCGTGCCATGGACAGTTTTTAATATGGATTAATAACAGGCCAGTTATTGAGAATTCTGAAGAATTTTGGCACTAATCATGAATTCAGAATAGGCATTCAGGTGAAATTTTCTCTCTATGCCTCTGTGTTAAGATTTCAAACCTTACAAGACTTTGCCTGGTAGGCCAGGGAGGAGTTCCTGAGCTCCTGAGCTCCTAGGATGGGCTTTATGAAAAAGCTACACAAAAATTACAGGTTTTGCTGGGCCCCACAAGCCCAGTCTAATCTGCCCCTGCAGTACTCACTGGCTCTCACTGTAGGTCACAACCTATTGGGTTTCATTTATGTTTCAATTCCCCTCAAAAATCTCAAATTAGCCATTTAAAATGTCTTTCCTATTAATGCCCCTGAGCTCGCTGTGCCCAGCAACACCTTTTAATAGGAGAAAACAGAGTTCCTGTAGTGCTTTATACCTTCAAATGTGTCATCCTCTTCCTCCAATAGGGGTGATCACCTTCCCTCTCACCTCCTTCCATGCCTCCCTCCTTCGTGTCACCTTTTTTCCATGTGTCACCTTTCCCTGGAGGAATACTTAGTCTTTCTCTTTTCTCCTCAAATTTCTAACATTGTTCTTCTAAGTAACAAATTGGTGCCAAATGTATTTCATAGTATTCCCATCCCGAGTCATTTGGCAGCTGTTTTAAAAACGAGATTGTACAAGGATTAGCAAAGTCAACTATCCGTAAATATTGAAGATGACTTAACTAATGGGGAAGATGTAAGGCAACACAGTGAGTAAAGCAAATATTTAAAATAGAAAAGCAGTGGAATAGAGTTGCTTTCTGTCTCAATCAAATAAAATTCTTAAGCAGCTATCCAGGTTAAAAAAAAAAAAAAATCAGTGTATTCTTATGGAGAGATAAGATATGGGAGATAGATTTTAAGCTGAGGCATTTGCCAGCATCCTTTAAGCTATCACCCTCTCCTTTTTGTTAATATTGTAGATATCTTTGCACAGCATAGTTCAGACACTGCCTGCTTAGGTGAGGACTATAGCACCATGTTATTGTCAGACACTGATAAATCTAGCTTCCATGTCTGCTTAGAAACTGTACTGGGAAAGCCATTAAAATAAGGAAAAGTGAATTAGGATTTTATGATGTTTGAGAAAGCTGCAAACCTGAGATAAAGAGTTCACTTTTTTTTTTTTTTTCTGAATAGGCACCACATGCATCTCAGGATAAGCCCGTGTTTGCTTCACTGAAATGTGGTTTGAAATGAATGTGGATGGGAAATGGAAAACATCTCCATTTCTAATCATGCTACTGTCTCATTAAGGATAGACAGCAGCATGATTCTAACTAAGAAACTATTCTTTTTCTGTTGCAGGAACCTCAGGCTGCCTGAGTGAAATGTTCCTTATAAGAGTACTTCAGTGCTAATGACAATAACAATAAGGAAACCAGCAATTCAGTGCTGGAAGATGCTGCTGAGGAAACATTGACATGAGGGCAGGTAATTAGTGCTGCTGCTTCTATTAAAATTAGGGGGAGGAAAAAAATCAAAATGGAGTCAGTGGAGCAAAGGGGTTATTAAATTGAAAAAAAAAATCTTATTTACATTCTGAATCCAGCTGAACTAAATAAACTAATCAATATGATGGGCAAATTCTATTAACAGTAGAAAAAACCTGAATGAATAATTAAAGTATAACAAAGTAGAGTAAATATTTGGAGGACAGGAGTAAACCTGGCAGAGCCTGAGCTGGTCAGTGTGGTGGAGTTGCTGCTTTTCAGCTTTTCTCCAGCTCTCTAATCAAAGACATAATTCTGCATCTTATTCCTTTCAGTGGTTTTACTCTTGCCAAATTGAGATGGGGTGTATGTGTGGGGAGGAAGAAGAGAAAAATGGGTCTGTTTGAACACCAAATAGAATTTGACTCAGCCACAGTTGGAAGAAAGCTTCATGTCAGGCTTTTGCAGGTCGTTGATTAATAATTCTAATAGAAAAATGAACCTCTGTGGCCTGGGTTTCTTTTTGATGTAGCATCAGTGATACTCAGCAACTTGGAGCAATTATGAGTTTGGCACAGACACTTCAATGCATACATATGGAAGTAGCCAACTGGTAGCTCTTTTTCCAAATCCCAACCAGACTTTCTAGCCACAGAATGGTATTGCATTTTTTTCCCCTAGCTTTACAAGCAATAGGATTTTTTTCTTCCAACTTTGAATGATGTTATTTGATTTAATGGACAATTTGGAACCTCTTGCAGGTCAGGGATGGGCTGTTTTTCTTTTTATATAGTTCCTAGAATAATGACTTCACGATCTTGATTGGAGCCTTTCAGGGCTTCAAATAAATTGAACCATTTTTCTCACTTATGCTTTTGCCCTTGTGTCTGGGGGTTTGGGAGAAGGATGGGGACTGGTTTGGGTGTAGTGACCTGCATGCTGGGCAAAAGAAAAATGAATGAAGATTAACAGGTTCTGTAAAAAACAGAGACTTTCCTACAGAATTATCTGTTGCAGAAAAAAATCCCTTATTTTGTTCCATCTACCGTATTTTTTTTCCTTGCCACAGTCAAATAAAATGCAGGTTTTAGTTTTGTGTCAATATGAAAATTAATTAGCATAAATTGTAAACCCACTGTCTTTCTGAGAGCGCTGCTTCCTTGTTATTTCCTTTTAAATGGAATCCTAAAGGGGGAGAAATCAGATACCGTGTTATAAATATTGCATTATCTTTAACTGATTTATATTTATAAAGCTAATTCCACTTCTTAAAGCATTTCAAACAGGGAAAATGCTTCTCTGTTAAGGCTGGTTTACAAGTTGGATCAAGCATGCTGATTCAATCAAAATGAACTGGGGGTTCTGGCCTGATTCTCTCATTTTTACATGGCCTTTTCCTATTTTCTCATGTTATTTTCCTCAGTTTAGTAATATACTCAAGTGAATATCTTTGCTGAGAAAATAACTTTGTGCAAAACACACATGGGAGGTGACAGCATCTTCTGACCTTCATGCATATTCTATTGCAGCAGTGGTCAGCTCAGAGCTCTGGCTCAATGGAAATTGAGGCCTTGATATTGTCCCTGTGTGGAGCTCAGGACAGGTGGAAATTGGAGGGCTTTTCCCAGGGTGACAAAATTGGCTGTCACTGTGCTGATCCTGCAGAGGTGCTGGGTAATGTCAGCTGTATTTCCTGATGCTGTGTGAAGTGCCTCAAGATACAGCAGGGATTCATGAGGCCCTCCAAAGAGCCCAGTGTTTAGAGTCCCTTTTATTCAGAAGGGGAGTTGGTTGTTAGTTTCCAGAGGTTAAAATATGAGAATCTTTAATTGAGGTCTCTGGTATGCCCAGCTCTTGCTGAGCATGAGTTACCAGTAACAGCATTAAGAGGTTTTGTGAGGCAGAGATTTGAAGCTCTCCCCAGGCAGGAGGGAGGCAGGAGCTGGTTGGACCAACTTCATCTTAACTGCCTCAGAGGCAGGACAGGAAATCGTAAATATGAAATATGAACTCAGAATAATCTGTGATTGATTGCAATTTGCAGCAGAGCAAGGGAATACAGGTGGGGTCTGATATCTGGCATAGAACCTGTGACTCTGGGCTATTTTTTCCACAGGATGAGTTCAAATTGCAGTTCCAGGTACCCAGACAAGTCACTCAGGTGATTAGTTCTGTAAATGTAGATTTTGCTGTGTGGTGAAGGAGATGGATTAGAGTGAGAACTCTGGAAATTTTCCTTACAAGACCAGCCTAAGGCTGAACATTGCTCTTCTTGTCTGGCACAGAGAAAGAATGGGTCTTTTTTGTCTCTGGAATCACACTTCCTACACTTAAAATTGTGAAATCACCCACCTTGAAGGCTGCTGAGGGGACTAACATTTCTAGAGAACTGACATTGATTAGACAGAAAACTGCACAGTTGTGCAATGCATTGCTATCAAAGGAAAATGGATAAACCTAAATCTTCTGAAACAAAGACAGAGCACTCTTTTAAACTGCAGTACCTGGGGACTTGCTGGAGCCTCTTCCTTCCACCCACAGCTGTACAACTGAAAGAGGACAGGGTTAGATGGGATATTGGGAAGGAATTCTTCCCTGTGAGGGTGGTG